>LR738711.1:694832619-694981999 GCA_902687465.1 Secale cereale | reverse complement strand
GGGGGGGGGGGGGGCGCCTGGGCCCCCCGAGGCTCCTCCGATGCCCCCCTTTGGCATATATTTAAAGCGTCTCCCGAAACCCTCGAGGGAGGAACTCTTTTCGCGATCTCATCGCTGTTCCGCCGCCGCCGCCGCTTCCAAGATCGGGAGCACCAGGAGAACTCTTCCCGGCACCCTGTCAGAGGGGAGGATCACCACCGGGAGCCTCTCCACCACCATGGACGCCTCCGGGATGAGTTGTGAGTAGTCTCCCTTGGACCATGAGTCCATGACCAATAGCTATGTGATGTTCTCCTCCCGTTCTTGTGCTTCACTAATTAGTCCTCGTGAGCTGCCCTACATGATCGAGGCACATATGTAATCCTTATGCTGTTGCTATGATGAGTTTGCTGGGATCCGATGGATTATGAGATTATGTTCAGATTGTGCTTGAGTAATATATTTGATCTACCTCTTTTATATTTATGTTCGTAAGTAATTCTTGCATGTTCTCCGTTGTTATTTATTGCTTTGGCCAAGTAATAGGTAGTGACTCCAAGAGGGAACGTTATGCTTGATTGTGGGTTCATGCCCCTCGATGACTAGTTTGAGTGACAGAAACATGAGTCTAGGGGATGTGCTGTTGCCACAAGGGGGAAAACAACGGTGCTTGTGCCCGAGGGTGCAAGGATTGTTTACTTTATGCAAAGTTCTTTTAATGCAGTTGTCTGTTGCATTGAGTTTACACTATGGGTGGGACTCGCAACTTAATACCAGCGAGATGTTCTGGATAGATATCTCAAGGTGGATGATTAGTAGTAGATATTGATGGATTTCGGTCTACTTACTTTGGCGTACCGCCCATGCTTTGAACCTCAACCTTTCTTGCAATGTAATCAACATTGGTTTGCGTTTGTGGTCCTGTCAATTGCCCAGCTGTAATCCGTTTACCTCACATAGCTGTTTTATCGTCTTTTGGGAGAGAGACATCACTAGTGAACATCATGAGACTCCGGTCCATATTACCATCATTGATCACATCCGCTATTTACTTTTCGCTATTATTTACTATTGCAATTATATCTATCACTACTATCACTTGCGTTTAATCCTTTGTGAACTACAAGGTCGGAGGGATTGACAACCTCTCTGTACTCGTTGGGAGCAAAGTTATTTGTATCTGTGTGCAGGTCCACGTTGATTGCTAATATCTGGCGCCGTAGCAGTTGACACCTTCTTGTTGAACCTAGGAGTCTCTGGGGATTCGATCCTTGGTATCTTTGCCAAGGGAAAAACTTCCGCAACACTACATCTCACACCTTCCACTTGGGGTAACCAACGAGGGGCGAGAAGCCTAGCAGCAGCGCAGATGCTGCCCAATATTTCCGAGCCCTCGAGGGGAACACCACGGAGAAGCTATTTTGGTCACAGTTCTATGCGCCAAAACATCCTGTGCCCCTCAGCGTCCAGATGAAGTAGCTGGTCGAGCTGCACAACATGGCGGGCTCGGCCATGAAGAACTTAATAGTCCGGCTATGGCTCGCTGAGCCAATCCCAAGTAGCTACGTCGGATTGGTAAAGCGGCTCGTTGAGGCGAGTCCGTGGGTCGATGCGTTAATGCGTTCATCCTGCATAGAGGGTGCTCGGATGGCCTTCACTCATGTCAAAGTGCACTGGGCGAAGATGAACGCATTGCATATAGCTACTGTTGGCCCGCTGATAACCCACAAGTGTAGGGGATCAGTTGTAGCCTCTTTCGATAAGTAAGAGTGTCGAACCCAACGAGGAGCTAAAGGTAGAATAAATATTCCCTCAAGTTCTATCGACCACCGATACAACTCTACGCACGCTTGACGTTTACTTTACCTAGAACAAGTATGAAACTAGAAGTACTTTGTAGGTGTTGTGGGATAGGTTTACAAGAATAAAAAGAGCACGTAAATAAAACTAGGGGCTGTTTAGATAAACAAGTAATAAAGTTAGTAATAGCGAGTGTGGAAAAGTGGTGGTAGGAGTTGCGAAATTGTCCATAAGCAATTGACTACATTACTAGACCGATAGCAAGTTTTATGTGGGAGAGGCCACTGCTAGCATGTCATCCTTGACTTGGAATTCTATGCACTTATGATTGGAACTATTAGCAAGCATCCGCAACTACTAACGTTCATTAAGGTAAAACCCAACCATAGCATTAAGATATATTGGTCCCCCTTCAATCCCATATGCATCAATTTCTACGCTCAGTTGAAGCTTATGTCACTCTTGCCCTCCAATACGTAGTCCTATCAACATACAACCAAACCTATGGTGTGATCCACGCACGCGCTCATATGATGGGCACCAAATGACAACAACATAACCACAAGCAAATTAAATCAATCATAGCAATTCACCAATCATCGATAGGACAATGAAAATCTACTCAGACATCATAGGATGGCAACACATCATTGGATAATAATATGAAGCATAAAGCACCATGTTTAAGTAGAGGGTACGGCGGGTTGCGGGAGAGTGAACCGCTGTAGATAGATGGGGGAAGGTGATGAAGATGTTGGTGAAGATGACAGAGGTGTTGGTGTAGATCACCGTCACATGATGATGGGCCCGGTGGCACCGCACTCCGGTGCCACCGGAAGCGAGGGGAGAGAGCTCCCCTCCTTCTCCTTCTTCCTTGACCTTCTCCCTAGATGGGAGAAGGGTTTACCCTCTGGTCCATGGCCTCCATGGCAGCGGAGGGGCGAGAGCCCCTCCGTGATTGGATCTGTCACTCTGTCTCTCTCTGTTTCTGCGTTCCCAGATTCTGGCCCTTCACTGTTTCTTATATTCCCGGAGATCCGTAACTCCGATTGGGCTGAATTTTGGACACGATTTTTATCCGGATATTAGCTTTCTTGCGGCGAAAGAAGGGCGCCAACCGCCTTACGGGGTGGCCACGAGGGCCCATGGCGCGCCCCTCACCCTCGTGGGCCACTCGAGCATCGTCTCACGTTGATTCCACTTCCCAAAATTCACATATATTTCAAAAAAAAATCAGCGTCCGTTTTTATCTTGTTTGGACTCTGTTTGATATGGATATTCTGCAAAACAAAAAACATGCAACAAACAGGAACTGGCACTCGGCACTGGATCAATATGTTAGTCCCAAAAATAGTATAAAAAGTTTCCAAAAGTATATGAAAGTTTTAGAATATTGGCATGGAACAATAAAAAATTATAGATACGACGGAGACATATCAGCATCCCCAAGCTCAATTCCTGCTCGTCCTCGAGTAGGTAAATGATAAAAAAGATAATTTTTGATGTGGAATGCTACCTAGCATAATCTTGATCATGTAATCTAATCATGGCATGAATATTAAGACATGAGTGATTCAAAGCAATAGTCTATCATTTGACATAAAGGAATTTAATACTCGGGCATCCCAACAAACAATCAAGTCTTTCGAAATATCAATGCTAAAGAACGTTATCCCTAAAATCATATAGTCGTTTATGCTCCCTTTTCTTAACACGAGGTACCCCTCATGCCCATCCCGTGTCAGCCAAGCAATCATTTTCATACTTTACTTTTTCGAACCTTTTCAACTCTTCACGCAATACATGAGCATGAACCATGGACATAGCACTATGGGTGGAATAGAAGGCGGTAGTAGACAAAAGTAGGGAGAAAGTCTCACACTGTCTAGGTAAATCAATGGACTATGGAGATGTCCATCAATTGATATCAATGTGAGTGAGTAGGGATTGCCATGTAATGGATGCACTAGAGCTATAAGTGTATGAAAGCTCAAAGGAAAACTAGTGGGTGTGCATCAACTTGCTTGCTCATGAAGACCTAGGGCAATTTGAGGAAGCCCATCGTTGGAATATACAAGCCAAGTTCTATAATGAAAAATTCCCACTAGTATATGAAAGTGACAACATAGGACACTCTCTATATGAAGAACATGGTGCTATGATGAAGCACAAGTGTGGAAAAAAGATAGTAGCATTGTCCCTTTTTTGTGGGCCTTCCATTTTTTGTTTGGCCTTTCTTTTTTTATTTGGCCTTTTTTTCCGGGACAATGCTCTAATAATGATGATCATCACACTTTTATTTACTTACAACTTGATGCTAGAACAAAAATATGGCTCTATATGAATGCCTCCGGCGGTGTACCGGGATGTGCAATGATCTAGCATAGCAATGACATCAAAAAACGGACAAGCCATGAAAACATCACGCTAGCTATCTTACGATCATGCAAAGCAATATGACAATGATGGTGCGTGTCATAACAAACGGAACTGTGGAGTTACATGGCAATATATCTCGGAATGGTTATGGAAATGCCATAAAAGGTAGGTATGGTGGCAGTTTTGAGGAAGGGTATAAGGTGGTTTGATGCACCGGCGAAAATTGCGCTGTACTAGAGTGGCTAGCATGGTGGAAGGGTGAAAGTGCGTATAATCCACGGACTCAACATTAGTCATAAAGAACTCACATACTTATTGCAAAAAATCTATTAGCCCTCGAAGCAAAATACTATGACGCATGCTCCTAGGGGGGGAGGTTCGTAGGAGTTAACCATCGCGCGCCCCCGACCTTCACGCAAGATAAACAATCAAAATACAATGCGCGCCAATTTAGTTACAAAGTTAGGTGACCATACGTGCATGCTTCGGGATTCACAAACCTTAATGCCAATATTTTAGCAAAACCACAATCATTCACTAGTACCTCCCACATATTAGCATCTCTATATCGCAAAACTATTGCAAGGAATCAAACATATCATATTCAACGATCTACAAGTTTATGTAGGATATTATGACTAACCATGTGAATGACCAATTCCTGTCAACTCTCTAAATAGATATCAGTGAAGCAAGAGAGTTTTAATTCTTTCTACAAAAGTTATGCCAACGCTCTAACAAATATAAGTGAAGCAAAATAGCATTCTACAAATGGCGGTTTTCTATGTGAAGAGAAACAAGCAATCCAAACTTCAAATGATATAAGTGAAGTACATGAAGCATTCTATAAAGCCATACTCAAAAGATATAAGTGAAGTGCAAAGAGCATTCTATAAATCAACCAAGGACTATCTCATACCAGCATGGTGCATTTATTAAAAGAAAAATAAAAAGCACACGACACTCCAAGAGTTTACGCATGCCATGTGAATGAAACGAATCCGAAAACATACCGATACTTGTTGAAGAAAGATGGGATGCCTTCCGGGGCATCCCCAAGCTTAGATGCTTGAGTCTCCTTGAATATTTACTTGGGGTGCCTTGGGCATCCCCATGCTTGAGCTCTTGCCTCTCCTCCTTCTTCTCACATCGAGACCTCCTCGATCTTCGAACACTTCATCCGCACAAAACTTAACCGAACTTTTAGTGGCGGGGTTAGTGCATATGATCAATGAAACCCCATCATGTACTGCTCTAACATTATTGTTAATTATGAACAAACATTACCCACTGTATGCTATCACAATTCTATGGCCCCAAGTCAAGGAGGCTTCAACAAGAATTCGAACATATGCAAATAATGAAGCTATAACAGCAATCGGTGAAAACAGGACAGTCTGTTGTAATCTGAACATTAACCATACTTCTGTAACCCTACAAATTATGGAAAAATTAGGGAAAATCAACAATTTGTATAGCAAGACTTTGCAAACAGTTTCAGATCCTTTCGACGTTCCAGCAAAAAATGTAAAATTGCGCACTACAGCCAAAGTTTTTGTTTTTGCACCGCACAAACCAACAAGCAGTTTAATCATCCTAAAGGAAACTCTTGGCACATTATTTTTATAATACAATGAAATTGTACAAGGGGATAATTATTTTTGTTGAAAAGTTTCTGTAATTCAAGATTTGCAAAGTTTCCATGGGCATGAACAAAGTTCAAGGAGCTCCCCCATTTCAACGGTGCTCGTCCTTCTTACTTTCACTTTTCTTTTTGAAAGAGTTTTAAGCTCCCCACTTTATTTATTTTATTTATTTTAACTTTATAAAAGCACACAACATAAATAAATGACTCTCTAAAACTTCCGGGTTGTTTCCCTGGCAGCGCTTTCTTTAAAGCCATTAAGCTAGGAATATAGTGCTCAAGTAATGGATCCACCCGGATCCCAAGGTATATCAAAGCCAATTTTAATTAGCAATGATTTGGTATTTAGTAGTGAGAACAAAGTGATATGCGTCATGCAAAAACAAAGTCTAACTCTCTTCCTATGCATCGGCATGTCATACAAGAACAATTCATGCACATCAAGTAAAGGCCAATGCATAGTATAAGTAGTTTCTTGCAATTTTATCGTGTTGGAAACATAGAGAGGTAGAGATGTAGTTCCTCTCTCATAATAATTTCAAGTAGGAGCAGCAAGCACACGCATATTATATTCATCAAAATCATCATGTGTAATGGAAAAAGGCAACCCATCAATATAATCCTCAATAAGTGCAAACTTCTCCAATATAGTGTAGTTTGGAGAATTCAAAAAGATAATAGGACTATCATATGTGGGTGCAATAGCAACTATCTCATGTTTAACATAAGGAACTATAGAAAGTTCATATTCATGATTATAATTCATATTGGCATCTTGGCCACAAGCATAGCAAGCATCAATTTCATCAAAAAGGGATATTTCAAACGAATCCAAGGGATCATAGCAATCACCATAGCATTCATCCTTCGGTAAGCACGAAGGGAAATTAAACAATGTATGAGTTGAAGAGTTACTCTCATTAGAAGGTGGGCACGGGTAGCTAATCTGCTCTTCCTCCTTTTGTTCTTCGCTCTCCTCGTCATCTTTTTCCTCTAATGAGCTCATGGTGTCATCAATTTCCCCTTCTATAGACTCCTGCAAAATATTAGTCTCTTCTTGGACAGCGGAGGAGTCCTCAATATATGGTTTAACATAGGCATTAGAAGCATAATTATCATAACAATATTTAAATATGGCAAAAAAAATTAGATTTGTAAAGAGTAGCATCATACTTTTCAATCAAAGAAGCAATTTCATAAGCACCCTTAAAAGCAACAAATTCTTCAATTTGTTGAACATCATAGTAACTATAAACACCCTTAGCATATGAAGATACGATTCCATTATCACTAAACTCACATTGATAGGGAAGGTGTTTCTTAGGGTCTTCAGAACAACAAGTAAAATCATATATTTCACATAAATTCCAAGCATAGCATTGCAAACAATGAATTTGATCCAGTAAAAGTTTCCCTTCTTGAGATAAGCGGGGGCACACATAACAAGCATGATCATCTAAAGATTTGCCCTCAACTAAGCTAGTTGGGGTTTCAACACGAGCACATAGGGATCGAAGATGATACAAGTAAAAAGCTTCAGGAGTGTGATAGATTATGAGTGGTTCTTCAACCATTGGTTCACTAGGTACCACTATTTTTTTTGGTATTTTGCGTTTCCTACCCATAACTAAAGAAAGAAAACAACTTAGAACAGCAAATAAAACCTACTTTGTGATAAAGAAAACAAGCACACACGAGAATATTCACCCCATGCTATTGCTCCCCGGCAACGGCGCCAGAAAAAGGTCTTGATAACCTACAAGTGTAGGGGATTAGTTGTAGCCTCTTTCGATAAGTAAGAGTGTCGAACCCAACGAGGAGCTAAAGGTAGAATAAATATTCCCTCAAGTTCTATCGACCTGTAACGCCCAAGATGCGATTCTATCCCGATCACATGATACACCTCGTGATTGGGGCACAACCGCATTTCGGGCGCTTAGCAAGATGGATATCATTACATCGTACCATTACATAAATACATGCGGATACAAGAATTCATACAAGTCACATGAATACAACCACATCAATACAAGACATCCGACTACAGATGCAAACATGAAAAGCACAACGACATCCATCTGCTATCCTAGGCTGCCGACCAGGAACCTAACCCAAGACTGACGAAGAAGAAGAAGAAAGAACTCCAATACAATAAGCACCGCTCCCACATTAAGTCATCGGAAACCTGTACCTGCAGCTGGTGTTGTAGTATCTGTGAGCCACGAGGACTCAGCAATCCCATAGCCATGGGTATCAAGACTAGCAAACCTTAATGGGTAAGGAGAGGTTAAGTGGTGAGGTTGCAGCAGCGGCTAAGCAAAAATATGGTGGCTAACTTATGAGTCCAAGAATAAGATGAGCCTCTACGCAAACGGTCGCACACTAGTAATGATCGCTAAAGATCCTGAACTACCTACGAGTCAAAAATAACCCCACTGTGCTCTCTTCTCAAAATGAAAAGAGACAGTCACGGTTACTCACGCGGTTGTGTATTTTATTATGGATCCTCTGTCAAGTTTTCTACAACCGGACATCAACAAAGTCCAATCTGCCACATAACCGCGGGCACGGCTTTCGAAAGATCATAACCCTGCAGGGGTGTCTCAACTTAGCCCATAACAAGCTCTCACGATCAGCAGAGGTAAAAAATAATAATACCCCTTATCTTAGGGACAACCCGATCAGACTCGGAATCCCGGTGCACAAGACATTTTGATAATGGTAAAACAAGTCCAGCAAGACCTCCCGGCGTGCCGACACCCTGATAGTAGCCATGCGTATCTCGTCTCAGGCCACGTCCGGATAGGTCAGCCTACGGGTAATACCAGATACCTCGGGTTTCCCCGTGGCGGCCTCGTAGTCTGCCCGTTTGGGACCAACACCATCAGCACTGGCCCCCCTGTATGTAGAAGAATCCTCGCGTAGCGCTAACTCCCTATGCAATTTAATTAATTAATTATTATTTTATTATGTTGCAAATTAAAACCGAAGTTAGGCCTCGCTGGAGGAGTTTTATTCAAAGATGAACAGTCAAGGGGTCCCCATATACCCAACCGCGTTAGGAACGCAAAATCAAGGAACATAACGCCAGTTTATCGGTTCTTAAGGCGGCATGAGTAGAACAAAACACCGAGCAAAAGGCCAAGCCTTACACCCATTGCCAGGTATATAGGTGTGTTAATATATTTGAGATATATTATGATATTCCAACAAGCCAAGTTCCAACATGGAGCAATCTTCATCTTCACCTGCAACTAACAACACTATAAGAGGGACTGAGCGAGCGGGTAATATAGCCAAACAATGGTTTGCTGGGAAGGCGTCAAAGGTTAGAGGTTTCATGGCAACAAGGAGAGAGGCTGACATAAATGATGGGTAGCGCGACATATAACGATAGCATCGAGACAACTAGCATGGCAATGATAGTAAAGGTATCCAAGGTGACGGTCATCTTGCCTGAGATCCCACAAGGAAGAAGAACGAGTCCATGAAGAAGACAAAGAAGAAGCCACGAAGTCGAACCAAGTGTAGTCGAACGAATCCTCACAATCGCAACGGAATATGAACTAGCAAGAAGAAGCACACAACACGGTAAACACACCACACAAGAACATGACATAATGCCCAACCAAGTATGATGCAAGACAAGTCTATATGATGCAAAACATGGCAATGAATGTGTGACGCCCCCGATTTGACCGTACACTAATCATGCACGCAAATGTGTACGACCAAGATCAGGGACTCACTAGAAGATATCACAACACAACTCTTGACACAAATTAAAATAATACAAGCTTTATATTACAAGCCAGGGGCCTCGAGGGCTCGAATACATAAGCTCGAATACACAAGAGTCAGCGGAAGCAAAAATATCTAAGTACAAACATAAGTTAAACAAGTTTGCCTTAAGAAGGCTAGCACAAAAGTAACAACGATCGAAAAGGCAAGGCCTCCTGCCTAGGACCTCCTAACTACTCCTCGAAGCTGAACTCCACATATAAACAACCTCGGGATCTTCTGGCTCCTGGACTCCACCATCTGGTTGCATCATCCGAAAAGAGAGGAAAAAGGGGAAAAGGGGGGAGCAAAGCAACCGTGAGTACTCATCCAAAGTACTCACAAGCAAGGATCTACACTACATATGCAAAGGTATCTGTGTAAAGGGGTAATATCTGTGGGCTAAACTGCAGAATGCCAGAATAAGAGGGGGATAGCTAATCCTATCGAAGACTATGCTTCTAGCAGCCTCCATCTTGCAGCAGTAGATGAGAGTAGCTGGAAAGTAACAAGTATCCTCGCTTCTCGCAGCCTCTGTCTTGTAGCAGTAGAAAATAATAGATGGTAAGTTCACCAACTAACATCGTATAGCATAACCCTACTCGGCGATCCTCCCCTCGTCGCCTTGTGGGAAAGCGATCACCGGGTTGTATCTGGAACTTGTCTGGGTGTGTTTTATTAAGTATCCAGCTCTAGTTGTCATGAGGCCGGAGTACAAATCTGGGTCGTCCTTTTACCGAGGGACACGACTATTCGAATAGATTAACTTCCCTGCAGGGGTGCACCACATTACCCAGCACGCTCGATCCCATTTGGCCGGGCACACTTTCTGGGGTCATGCCCGACCACGGAAGATCAACACGTCGCAGCCCTACCTAAGCACAACCGAGAGGTCAGCAAGCCGGTCTAAGTCCTAAGCGCACAAGGGTCTGGGCCCATCGCCCAATGCACACCTGCACGTTGCGAGGGCGGCCGGTAAGCAGACCTAGCCGCTCCTAATACCAGAGCGGCGTTCCAGTCCAATCTAGCGCGCGCCGCTAAGTCACTGACTTCAAGAAGGCTTCGGCTGATACCACGACGTCGAGTGCCCATAACTATTCCCATGTAGCTGGTTAGTGCGTGTAGGCCAATGGCCAGACTCAGATCAAATACCAAGATCTCGTTAAACGTCTTATTATGAAATAATCGCGGACAACGACCAAGGACATGCCCACCTGTCTCCTAGGTGGTCGCAACCCGCCCTGTCGCTCCACCACAAAGTAACCATCAGGAGGTTGCCGGGAACCCAGGCCCACCACTACCTGTGTGGAACCATCTGCCCCTTCAGCCCCCATCTCCGAATCATCATCATGAGTATGTAATAATATAGTATATAGCCGTGATCACCTCCCGAAGTGATCACGGCCCAATAGTACAACATGGCAGACGGACAAGGATGTGGGGCCACTGATGGAAATCTAGCATCCTATACTAAGAATTAGGACAACAGGTAAGGTGTCAACAACGGTAGCAACAATAACATGCTATGCCATAGAATAGGAACTATCGAATCATCAACAGTAGCAAATCTAATGCAAGAATAAGAGAGAATAGAATGGGAGATATCTGGTGATCAAGGGGGGGCTTGCCTGGTTGTTTTGGCAAAAATGAGTGGTCATCGTCGTCATAGTCGATCATCGTGGCACTGTTAGCGGTCTCAGTCCCTGTGTCTATCGGAGAGAAGAGGGGGAAGAAACAATAAATTTAAAGGAAGCATCGCACCACAAAGTATAACATGGAAATACGTGGTGCTACGTGTGACCTAACGCGGTACTAAGTGATACTGGCGAGGATGGAAAACATCCGGGAAAGTATTCTCGGTGTTAGGTATTTTCGGACAGGTGAAACAGAGGAGGACGGTTGTAGGTTCGCTATGCTAGGGACCTGCGGTGGACGAAAGGAATGCGTATTTGGATTTGTCTCGTTGTTCTGAGCAACTTTCATATATAAAACTTTTTCATCCGACTTACATATTATTTTATATGATTTTTCAAAGTTTTAACAATATTCCAAAAATATTATTAATTACTAAATTCGACAGAAAAAAGTAATGACATCAGCATGATGTCATCGTGACATCAGCAGTCAACCAGTCGGTTGACTGGTCAACCTATTAAGCGGGGCCCGCCTGTCATTGTCTCATCTAACTAACTGAAGTATTAGATTAGCTAATCTACTAAATTAGGTTAATTAAGATTAATTAAGTTAATTAATCATTTAATTAACTAATTATTTATTTATTTTATCAATTTTTTTAAACCTCTTATTTTTAAAGGGAGGGGGCCCCAGCTGCCAGTGGCACAAAGGCCACTGGAGCGGGTTTAACAGGCGCGGGCGGTGTTGCCCGCCGGGGCAGACCCAGATGACGGCCACAGCGGGGAGCCGGCCCCAGGCGCAGGCCGGGGCAGCCACGGCGGGGCGCCGACCAGGCGCTGGTCGGGGCGGCCACGACGGGGGCGCCGGCCCCAGGCGCTGGTCGAGGCGGCCACGACGGGTTGGCCCGTGCTGCGCCGGCCGGGCGGCCACGGTGGGGCACCAGCCCCAGGTGCTGGTCGGGAGGTCGAGGGGGCGGTGCGGCGCGGTGCCGTGGCCGGCGGGAGTGGAGTGGGAGGCGCGCGGGAGTGCATGCCAGCGCACGCGTGGCGAGGAGAGCAGGGTGCGGGGACTGCGGGTAAGAGCGGCTACGGGCGGCAGCTTGTAGCGAGCGGGGTAGCAGCAACACAAGGAGCAACGCAAGAGCAGTAGCAACATGAATTAATAGAGAGACAGAGAGCAGCGATAGCAAGTATGTGTACGCGTACACGGGAGCCCGGACAAGCTCGGGGATGGCGGCTACGGCAACAAATCGAGGGGGCAAGGAAGGGGGATGGACGCGGCTCACTGCGAGGGAGGTCGTGGACGTGCTCGGAACCATGGGGAGGCGTCGATGGTGGATATCAATGGTGATGGCGCCATGGCCGTGGTGGGAAAGACGAGGACGTATCAGCCACCGCGGGGATCTTCAGCTCGAACGGCTCCTCCAAGACGATGTAGTCGACGATGGCGCTTCTGCTTGACAGCCTCTCACGGCACGGGGGCGACGATGGCCACGCGGGCAAGGGTCTCCATGGCGGCGGCGGTTTGGGTACTTCTAGATCGAGGAGAGGGGGCAGGGAGAGGGGCGAATGGGGATCTAGGGTTCGTTGATGGAGCCGGGGCGGTCTTATAAGTGCGGGAGAAACATCGGAGAGGCGCGGGATGGCCGCCACGGCGACGTGCCGAGGCCGTGGCGGGCATCAAAGGCATCCACGGTTCCCCTCCTCCCTGTAGCGAGGAAGATGATAGCGGGGTGGGGCAGGCTGGGCTACCTGTTGGGCTGGGCCAAATGCACTGTAAATGCATAGAGCCCACCAGCACCGTAGTCTGTTAGGCATTTTTTCTTTTTCTTTTTCGGTTTTCTTTATAGTCTTTGTTCTCTATTTTTCTAAGCTATCAAACGAGTTTTGATACACATGAAACTTGTCATATAAATATAAGTCCTTATTTTTGGTGATGCCCACAAAGTTTCAAGTCAATTGTAAATACATAAGCATTTGTTTGTTTTGAAATAGTTATTATTATTATTCTTGTTGTTGGACTACTTTATATTTTAGTAGGGATTAATTGGTGAGTCGAATGATGTTGGTTTCAACATGACAAATATCCAAGGATTATTTGCCACATCTTGAACATTTTTGTTTGCATGTTTGAGAAATTTGAATTTTGACTTTAATTCGAATTTGAAATTTAAATGGCCTTTGAATGCAAGGGAGGATTAGGAACAGTAAGAGTGACCACCTGGCATCATTGGCACGGGATTACTGTAGGTTAATTACCCGGGCGTCAGAATTCTCCTCCACTACAAGAAATCTCGTCCCGAGATTTAAGCGATGGAGTAAGGGGGGAAGTTCTGGTTGCGAAATTCTAACGGGTCTTCTTGGTCTTGGTTGCCCTTCTCGAAGAGGTTGATTCCTTGCGTTGATGTCCTCATTTCTATGCTTCTGGTCACCATGATGAAGTCGTCATCCTTCCTACGGGATCTTCATCGTCCTACGAACATGATAAGGGGGAAAACTTTGGAAGAACGCATCTCCACAAGGTTGGGCATTTGACGGTAAACTCAATGGGAAATACACGAAGTACCCTATGAGCAGTATTGTTGTGAATTCATTGAGAGCAATACACGATGGTATAAAAGTTTCAAATGGGTAGGCATTCATCTGATGTCTAAACAAAAGCTGAAACGGGGGCTTGAGCATTGAGAACAATTATTGGGTTTGATACCAGGATGAAACATGGTATACCATTTAGCTCGTAAATTACATACGAAGCCAAGTGTAAAGGATACATTAGAATCAACGTTGTAGAGAAGAGTCAGGTTTCGATCGAGTGGACTTGTGGGTTATGGGCCCACTATGTGGGTTAAAAATAAAAAGGGTGGTGACATCTTGCACAACCTCGACAGGGAGGCATGTCAGTGGATAGCTTGTCAGCTACGGCAACAATGTCGGTACCAAGGACGGGGAACGAAGAGAACCATTTTCCCGCTCGTTGAAACGAGGCGGACCAATAGGCAAAGTTCTCGTCCACCGGCAGTACCGAAATGTTATTAACAATAGAATCTAGGTCTTACTGAGAGAGTTGTACAACAAGGTGTTTACATAAGCAGAGAATTATTACTGCTTAGATCATACAGATCAAGAAGGTTAAACAGAACAATGGAAAGGAAAATTTTGATTACACCCAATTATTAGGAGTATATCCTTCCCATGGACAAGCAGAACATGGTATACAGGGCAGGAGAGCAAGTACCCAACCATTCAGATAAAGAGGCAAGGATTAATCAAGATGTTACCCATACAACGGTGTTTGGATAACTGACCAAGAAACATTTAGCATCGCGCCTCAAATGTCCTTGTTGACGAGCGGGGTATCATTGCCATGCTTCGAGGTAGCAATGATATGGTGTTCCAATCAAGGGCCAGACTTGATACACAAATGATCCACCAGGAGCAACTTATAAAATAAGTCTTACAATTTCACCCTGGAAGGATGGTTATCCTTGCATAAGAAATTATAATGATGGGTCCTCCAGCCAGGGGTGCTAGGCGTGACATCATATTACCGGGTCATCAAAGGACCAACATTATAACTCCTGGAAAGTTGTCCCAACCATCATATCTGACCGAGATTCAAATCCGATTGGTGTCATAATACCTCAGACTCGAGATGTTCGAGAAGAAAAGGTGCAACACAAATCGACGAAATGACATTGCAAGATTATCAGGAAATGAACTCAGGGAGCGGGTTCCCGAAACAATAGTTCATCATTAAACCAAGGAGAGGATGAGGAGGTGGCTGATGCGCTTAGCGACAATTCATCGAGAATTCCAAACAGATGGATTTCCACAATAATGTGAACAAGAAGAAGACACTTGTCAATTCAAATGATATAATGTTGTATGCTCGAGGAAAACATACACCATTAATCATTAGTTGAAAGGTGTGCCCGAAATATGACCTTAGGCAGCAAGATCAATGTTAGAGTGATAATTCAATAACCAATAGTCTAAGAACGAACTGTAGATCGTTAACTTCAAAGCAATAGGGTTGCTAGAAATACATAACTCAAGCAGCATTGTTAGCATATTGGTATCCCGGTTCAAAGCAACACGAGGACCAAGGAAGAATGGTGATGGTGAGAAGTATCATCATACCGAGAATTTCTAAGAGGTGGAGCAATCCCCACATCATTCTCGGCATAAAAGACAGTAATACTTCAGGCAGAACACAACACTGGCTAGAGAGCAAGTTGTATTCATAATGTGGACAAGTTCGCAATGAAAGGAAGTCAAGGGTGTTGTCGACGATAATAAAAATCATCGAGGGCAAGGAGGGTATTTCTCATCATGAACACAATTGACATCTCGGAAGAAGTCAAAGTGTTGAAGGTGATCCGACACATTTGCCGGGAGGTTTCAAGAGGATGCAATCAAACAACAACGGCAACAAGCAAGGGAATGACGAAGTGGCAAGTTATAGGATCAATATATAAGATGCAAGCTCGGAACCAAAGTTGCCTTTCAAGACAAGCAACATGATGTTGAAAGCTCGACGTAAGTCGTGCTCACACACTGAAGAATTCGTGCACCAGAGAAGGACGAGGTAGCACAGTCAAAGATAGCAAGACCAGGATGCGGCCGATAGTTTAGGAATGACCAGACTGAGTTCAGAATTTCCCAGTAAAAATACTATGGGTATTTGATTTGTAGTGCGGAATAATTTCACTAGTCGGTGTCCTCGGTTGACAACAACCCAGAACCCGTAGAGACATTACAACGAGGAAAGACATTACTTCAACAAAGTTAGTAAGATGTGGTGCAATGGCAAGACATCTTCGAGATACATGGGGGTAATACTCGAAGGTTGAACATGATGGAAGTAGAACTGGGTCATTGACCTATGACAGTAGATACTTCAACCTTGCCAAAAATAGAAAAGGCACTGGAATGAATTCCCATCAGATATACCAGATCAGGATAGCATGGTTGGAACCATAACTGTAAGGAATCAATTCAAGAATACCGAAAGAATCATACAGTTGGATAATCATTTTGCAAGAAGCTTCCGAGATGGTCTACATCATTTTCATGGGCATGAACACAAAGTTAAAGGTCGAATCCCACTTATTCAATGCATATCATTTCATTCACCTCTCGCTTTGATCAAATTGTAGTGTTGGAATTTCATTTGGTAGAACACCGTAAGAGTATGACTTGTGAAAACTTTCGGGTTCTCACAGATTAGGGGAAGGCATAGGTTCAACCCATCGGGCATCTTAGTAACATATACCACAAGTTTCAAAAGTAAATACACAAGCTCGAAAGCAAAGCATGGTTGGCCAAGCAGAGGATACAATTTACCAAAGGCATTATGTATCAGGGGAAGAACTCACAAGGTGATTGAATATGAAGGACACTGTCAGATAACAATCCAACAATGGATCGGGCGATCCACAATGGAGCTGATGTGAGTATCGGTACTCACTCAGAGGAAGAAAGATTGCAGAGGCATCAAATTCAAGAATCACCTGATTAGTCTGATGCTTAAATAGAAGAAATTATGGGTTCCAAAATGAAGGATGAGAAGCAGACGCTTTGATGAAGGATGGATAAGTTGAAAACACTTCGTTGGACAATCAATAAAGGTTTGAATTGCCAAGAACCAACTCATGTCCGGAATGATGTCCGAGCCGAAAAGATAATTTTAGAAAGGATAACCCGATGACTGCGTGCATACGCACACATTAAATCAATAGGCTCAAAATAGCTATGACAAGGGATGTTAACGAAGACTACTAGCCATATAGAATTAACCATAATGCAAGCAGGCAAGAATTTCAAGAGTAATAGGCTGCAGAGAATTTTCGAAAGATCGAAAATTATTCCAAAGAATTTTGTGAGACACATGAACAATTGAGAAGAACGAATCCTCGATAAATGTGAGAAAATAACCGTAAGGGTTTTCATGCGAAATAAAACTGCAAGACAGTAAACTCAAAGGATTCTCGGGACAACAGAAAATATCTCGAGGCATCTTGTAACAACAAGAGCAACGAGGAATGATCATGAGAATGGCAAGTGCATGCAGATATCCATAGGGATATATCAGTGGCAGTGAATTGCAAAGGCGATGAGCACAAGGGTCTCGGGAAAATATCGAGAGATATCCTTTGAATCTTCTGACGAAGCAGGTGATCTTCCAGAATGAGAGCTCTCCCGGAGAAATAGTTACGAGAACCTAGAGTCATAATTAGTAAAATCATTTAACCCGAATAGAAGAGAGATCAGATTACCAGAGTAAAGACGAGGAATAAAAGATCCTAACACCACCCATTGGTGTTGTGGGCCCGTAAGCAACACAACAAGTTAGTAAATTTGTTTTTCAAAGACTAGACTCAACTTCGGCCAAGGAGTTGGAAAGGGGGATTCCTACAGGCAACCTGGCTCTCAAACCAACTTGTGACGCCCCCGATTTGACCATACACTAATCATGCACGCAAATGTGTACGGCCAAGATCACGGACTCACTAGAAGATATCACAACACAACTCTAGACACAAATTAAAATAATACAAGCTTTATATTACAAGCCAGGGGCCTCGAGGGCTCGAATCCATAAGCTCGAACACACAAGAGTCAGCAGAAGCAAAAATATCTGAGTACAGACATAAGTTAAACAAGTTTGCCTTAAGAAGGCTAGCATAAAAGTAACAACGATCGAAAAGGCAAGGCCTCCTGCCTAGGACCTCCTAACTACTCCTCGAAGCCAAACTCCACGTAGAAACAACCTCGGGATCATCTGGCTCCTGGACTCCACCATCTAGTTGCATCATCCGAGAAGAGAGGAAAAAGGGGGAAAAGGGGGAGCAAAGCAACCATGAGTACTCATCCAAAGTACTCGCAAGCAATGATCTACACTACATATGCAAAGGTATCTGTGTAAAGGGGTAATATCTATGGGCTAAACTGCAAAATGCCAGAATAAGAGGGGGATAGCTAATCCTATCGAAGACTACGCTTCTAGCAGCCTCCATCTTGCAGCAGTAGATGAGAGTAGCTGGAAAGTAACAAGTATCCTCGCTTCTTGCAGCCTCCGTCTTACAGCAGTAGAAAAGAATAGATGGTAAGTTCACCGAGTAACATCGTATAGCATAACCCTACCCAGCGATCCTCCCCTTGTCGCCCTGTGGGAAAGCGATCACTCGGTTGTATCTGGAACTTGCCTCGGTGTGTTTTATTAAGTATCCAGCTCTAGTTGTCATGAGGTCGGAGTACAACTCCGGGTCGTCCTTTTACCAAGGGGCACGGCTATTCGAATAGATTAACTTCCCTGTAGGGGTGCACCACATTACCCAGCACGCTCGATTCCATTTGGCCGGACACACTTTCCGGGGTCATGCCCGGCCACGGAAGATCAACACGTCGCAGCCCTACCTAAGCACAACAGAGAGGTCAGCACGCCGGTCTAAGTCCTTAGCGCACAGGGGTCTCGGCCCATCGTCCAATGCACACCTGCATGTTGCGAGGGCGGCTGATAAGCAGACCTAGCCGCTCCTAATACCAGAGCGGCGTTCCAGTCCAATCCGGCGCGTGCCGCTAAGTCGCTGACGTCAAGAAGGCTTCGGCTGATACCACGATGTCAAGTGCCCATAACTATTCCCACGTAGCTGGTTAGTGCATGTAGGCCAATGGCCAGACTCAGATCAAATACCAAGATCTCGTTAAACGTGTTATTATGAAATAACCGCGGACAACGACCAAGGCCAGGCCCACCTGTCTCCTAGGTGGTCGCAACCCGCCCTGTCGCTCCGCCACAAAGTAACCATCAGGGGGCTGCCGGGAACCCATGCCCACCACTACATGTGTGGAACCAGCTGCCTCTTCAGCCCCCATCTCCGAATCATCATCATGAGTATGTAATAGTATAGTATATACCCGTGATCACCTCCCGAAGTGATCACGGACCAATAGTATAGCATGGCAGACGGACAAGGATGTGGGGCCACTGATGGAAATCTAGCATCCTATACTAAGCATTAGGACAACAGGTAAGGTATCAACAGTGGTAGCAACAATGACAGGCTATGCAACATAATAGGAACTATCGAATCATCAACAGTAGCAAATCTAATGTAAGAATAAGAGAGAAGAGAATGGGCGATATCTGGTGATCAAGGGGGGGGGGGGCTTGCCTGGTTGCTTTGGCAAGAAGGAGTGGTCGTCGTCGTCGCAGTCGATCACCGTGGCACTGTCAGCGGTCTTAGTCCCGATGTCTATCGGAGAGAAGAGGGGGAAGATACAATAAATTTAAAGCAAGCATCGCACCACAAAGCATAACATGGAAATACGTGGTGCTACGTGTGACCTAACGCGGTACTAAGTGATACTGGCGAGGATGGAAAACATACGGGAAAGTATTCTTGGTGTTAGGTATTTTCGGACAGGTGAAACGGAGGGGGACGGTTGTAGGTTTGCTATGCTAGGGACGTGTGGTGGACAAACGGACTGCATATTCGGATTCGTCTCGTCGTTCTGAGCAACTTTCATATATAAAACCTTTTCATCCGAGTTACGGATTATTTTGTATGATTTTTCAAAGTTTTAACAATATTCTGAAAATATTATTAATTACTAAATTCGACAGAAAAGAGTAATGACATCAACATGATGTCATCGTGACATCAGCAGTCAACCAGTCGGTTGACTGGTCAACCTGTTAAGTGGGCCCCGCCTTTCATTGTCTCATCTAACTAATTGCAGTATTAGATTAGCTAATCTACTAAACTAGGTTAATTAAGATTAATTAAGTTAATTAATCATTCAATTAACCAATTATTTATTTATTTTATCAATTTTTTTAAACCTCTTCTTTTTTTAAAGGGGAGGGGGCCCCAGCTGCCAGTGGCACAAAGGCCACTGGAGCGGGTTTAACGGGCGCGGGCGGTGTTGCCCGTCGGGGCGGACCCAGACGACGGCCACGGCGGGGAGCCGGCCCCAGGCGCGGGCCGGGGTGGCCATGGTGGGGCGCCGGCCGAGGCGCTGGTCGGGGCGGCCACGACGGGGGTGCTGGCCGGGGCTACCACGGCGGGGCGACCAGTGCTGTGCCGGCCCCAGGCGCTGGCCAGGGCGGCCACGACGGGGCACCAGCCCCAGGTGCTTGTCGGGAGGTCGAGGGGGCGGTGCGGCGCGGTGCCGCGGCGGGCGGGGTGGAGTGGGAGGCGCGCGGGAGTGCAGGCCAGCGCACGAGCAGCGAGGAGAGCAGGGTGCGGGGACTGCGGGCGGCAGCTTGCGGCGAGCGGGGTAGCAGCAACACAAGGAGCAACGCAAGAGCAGTAGCAACATGAATTAACAGATAGACAGAGAGCAGCGACATCAAGTATGTGTACGCGTATGCGGGAGCCCGGACGAGCTCGGGGAAGGCGGCTACGGCAACAAATCGAGGGGGCAAGGAAGGGGGATGGACGCGGCTCACTGCGAGGGAGGTCGTGGACTTGCTCGGAACCGTGGGGAGGCGCCGGTGGTGGAGATCGACGGCGATGGCGCCGTGGCCGTGGTGGGGAAGACGAGGATGTATCGGGCACCGCGGGGATCTTCAGCTCGAACGGCTCCTCCAAGACGATGTAGTCGACGATGGCGCTTCTGCTTGACAGCCTCTCACGGCACGGGGGCGACGGTGGCCACGCGAACAAGGGTCTCCATGGCGGCGGCGGTTTGGGTACTTCTAGATCAAAGAGAGGGGGCAGGGAGAGGGGTGAGTGGGGATCTAGGGTTCGTTGATGGAGCCGGGGCGGTCTTATAAGTGTGGGAGAAACATCGGAGAGGCGCGGGATGGCCGCCACGGTGACGTGCCGAGGCCGTGGTAGGCATCAAAGGCATCCACGGTTCCCCTCCTCCCTGTAGCAAGGAAGAGGACAGCGGGGTGGGGCAGGCTGGGCCACCTGTTGGGCTGGGCCAAATGCACTGTAAATGCATAGAGCCCACCAGCACCGTAGTCTGTTAGGCATTTTTTCTTTTTCTTTTTCGGTTTTGTTTATACTCTTTGTTCTCTATTTTTTCCAAGCTATCAAACGAGTTTTGATATACATGAAACTTGTCATATAAATATAAGTCCTTATTTTTGGTGCTGCCCACAAAGTTTCAAGTCAACTGTAAATACATACGCATTTGTTTGTTTTGAAATAGTTATCATTATTATTCTTGTTGTTGGACTACTTTATATTTTACTAGGGATTAATTGGTGAGTCGAATGATGTTGGTTTCAACATGACAAATATCCAAGGATTATTTGCCACATCTTGAACATTTTTGTTTGCATGTTTGAGAAATTTGAATTTCGACTTTAATTTGAATTTGAAATTTGAATGGCCTTTGAATGCAAGGGAGGATTAGGAACAGTAAGAGTGACTACCTGACATCATTGGCACGGGATTACTGTAGGTTAATTACCCGGGCGTCACAAAATGAATCATGCAAGAACAACACACGAAGCAAGTTCAAATGAGGCCGGAAACGACATATAACAATTCCGGTAAGCCCTCATAAGCAAATTTCGAAATTGGTCCAGATCTGAACAAACCTTAAGTTAAATTTGTTAGACAGCAAGTTAATATGCACCATGATGATCTACTCAAAATTCTAGTCAAGTTACATATAAAGTTCATTTAATTCAGAGCTACGGTCTAGAAGATATGAGCAAAACAAGTTAAGCACGGCGAGGATGCAAGATGCATTCAAACAACAAGCAAACACACACCAAACATGTAAACAACATGATATTATGCATCTACATGCAAAAACACACAAGTTTCATATAGATCACGCTCAAAACGGAGCAACGGTTCAACACATACACATGAAACAAGATATAACAACAAGCTGTCCAAAAACAGCAACATGGCACTTAGTTGACATCAAAACAACATGATACAAGAACATTTCCTGGCATCAAAGGGCATGGCAAGCATGTACATGTCAAGCACTACAAGCATGATCATCGAGCTACTATCGAACACCACTAGAACATGCTCAAAACATCATGGCAAGATTGCAAAAGATAACAGATTCACAGACTTAGTGAAATAAACTAAACATGGCAGCAACAATGACAAGTAGGCATGTTTGCAAGCTTGTACAACTCATCTCAAAGCATATCATGGCATGTGAATATAACCAACATTAAGAAGACATGTTTATGAAGCTACTCACGGCAAGAACATGGTCATAGGATGCATAGATCACTAGCAATTCACATGGAAAAATTGAACTTACTGATAACAGGCTGACAGAAACATTTTATAGCAACTTGAGAGCATGAAAACAACAAGCTATAGCAGGCCATTAATGCAAACAAGGGCATGGATGGATAGAGCATAACATGGACTACAAGACATGATCATTGGACATCCCAAAACATTCATGGATTTGATTGGGGCATCAAGCAAACATGGCATCAGGTTATAGCAGTTTTAGACTTAGCAGTTTTCAACGTCATAGAAATCAGCAACAACGAGTAGGCTACTTTACAAGCTTGTTGCACTCACCACAGGGCATAACAAGAAAAACTAATTACACCACAGCAAAGATGACATGATTGTGCTTGTAAAACATATTGACATGTAGCTCAAACAAAAATCACACATAAAGATATGAAAAAGACAAATCAACATCTCATAACAAGCTTCAGCACTTAACAGCCACATGCACTTTTGCAATAGAGATAGACATGACAATATGGCACCTAACGTGAATGCAACAGGCACCATCATGTAGATCACTTCACAATAAACATTTTAACATATCATACACTCCATTTGGACCAACATGCACAAAGTTACAACCTCACAAACATGCTATCATATTGTTGACAGACAATAAGGACTTGACACTAACATCACATAGCAGTTTTGCAACAAATATTAAGGCATCAAGATGAACAGTAACATGCATGCAAATGCATCTAACATATAGAGCACTCAGAGATGAACATTTTGATATATCATACATCATCATTGGACAAACGAGCACAAAGATATCAACATGCAAACATGCATACATGTTAATAAAACTCAGGGACTTAGTAAAAACATCATACGAGCAGTGGATAACAAAACGATGCACGGACGGGGGTTTTGGCAGATGCTCACCATGGGCTCGGCCCATTTGTGGAGGAGGTCGGTTTGGCCTAGGAGCGGATCTGGGCCGGAGGGGAAGGAGTTGGGCCGCTGAAGGGGGTGGGCCCTGGCGTCGATGCGGCCCAGGCAGGGGCGAGGTAGTCGCGGCGGCGCGGCTACCGCACGAGGCAATGACGACGGCGCCAGGTCCCGGTGAAGTGGGGCGGCGAGGATAGTCGGGATCCCTCCAGATCCAAAGAGGAGGAGGTCGGGGCGGCCGGATCCGGGTGTGCGGAGGCGAAGTCGGTGGCCGTAGGCCGGGGCGGAGGCCGGCGGGTGGCGGAGCTTCCCGTGGCGGCGACGGTGAGCTCCCGAGGCGGCGGCGGCGGCATCCTGCAAAGAGGCAGAGCGGGTGAGGGAGCGAGGCGGGAAAGGGGAGAAGAGGAGGCAGGGCGGTGACCTGGCTTACTCACCGGCGGTGGATCGCCGGCCGGTGGAGAGGGTGGCGGTGCTCGGCAAGGAGCTCGGAGCGAGCTGGAGGAGGCGAGGAGGAGCGAGGCGAGCGGAGCGGGCGGCGGCGCGCTCGGGCCCGATCTGGGCTTCGCGGCCCGGCGGCGAAGTGGGGCACGGTGGAGGTGATGTAGCGGCACTGGATTAGCCGCGGTGGCGGACATGTCCGGCGTGGGGTGGACGTGTCCGGCGGCACGAGGAGGATGAAGCTAGGGTTTTACCCGTGATTTGAGGAGGGGGAGGCAAATATATAGGTAGAGGGAGCTAGGAGTGTCCAAATGAGGTGTAGTTTTCGCCCACACGGTCACAATCCAATGATCGAGAGCATGGAGGTGGTTGGGATGGGCTAATGGGCTGTTGTGGAGGGGTACTGGGCCAAAAGAGAAAGGGCTTCCGGCGGTTAACGCGGTTAACCGTTGGGGCATCAAACGGACTCCGAATGCGACGAAATTTGTCAGGTGGTCTGCCTATGCTATAAAAGACCACACGCCAAGTTTCATCTCATTCTGAGAACATTTTCCGGTCACTTATAAAAATAAATATTCGGAGGTGCCGCGGGCGCGTGCGAGTGTGTCTGGGCTCAGAACGGACAACAGAGAGGATGAGGGGGTTCGGCCGGATGCAAGTTTTGAAAACATGCTGATGACATGTACATGATGACATGGCAAAATGCAAAACACAAGCAGATGACATGGCAAAGGCAGCGAATAACTGGCTGACACCTGATACGTCTCCAACGTATCTATAATTTTTGATTGTTCCATGCTATTATTTATGATGTTTTGGATGTTTAATGGGCTTTGTTATACACTTTTATATTATTTTTGGGACTAACCTACTAACCCAAAGGCCCAGTCCAAATTGCTGTTTTTTGCCTATTTCAGGGTTTTACAGAAAAGGAATATCGAACGGAGTCCAAACGGAATGAAACCTTCGGGAGAGATATTTTTGGAGAAAAATACGCACGGGAGACTTGAGAACCACGGAGTAGGGCACACGCGACACCCACGAGGGTGGGGGCGCGCCCCCTGCCTCGTGGGCCCCACGTTAGCCCCCGGTGCCCTCCTTCCTCCTATATATACCTAAGTACCCCGAAACTATCAGAACAACAAAGAAAACCCTAGTTCCACCACCGCAACCTTCTGTTCCCGTGAGGTCCCATCTTTGGGCCTGTTCCGGAGCTCCGCCGGAGGGGGGATCTTCCATGGAGTGCTTCTACATCATCATCATCGCCTCACCATGAGTTGTGAGTAGTTTACCACAGACCTTCGGGTCCATAGCTAGTATCTAGATGGCTTCTTCTCTCTCTTTGGATCTCAATACCAAGTTCTCCTCGATCTTCGAGGAAATCTATTCGATGTAATCTCTTTTTGCGGTGTGTTTGTCGAGATCCGATGAATTGTGGGTTTATGATCAAGATTATCTATGAGAAATATTTGGTTCTTCTCTGAACTCTTTATGTATGATTATAATATGCTTGCAAGTCTCTTTGAATTTTTGGTTTGGTTTGGCCTACTAGATCCATAGTTCTTGCAATGGGAGAAGTGCTTGGCTTTGGGTTCAATCTTGCGGTGTCCTTTCCCAGTGACAGTAGGGCTAGCAAGGCACGTATTGTATTGTTGCCATCGAGGATAAAAAGATGGGGTTTATATCACTAAGTTTGAGTTTATCCCTCTACATCATGTCATCTTGCTTAAGGTGTTACTCTGTTCTTATGAGCTTAATACACTAGATGCATGCGGGATATTGATGACACACAACCGTAAGGGATCTATTGCAGCGTTTTCGATAAGTAAGAGTGTCGAACCCAATGAGGAGAAAAAGGTATTGATAAGTGATTCTGAGCAAGGAATAACTGCAAGCACTGAAAGATAACTTTTTAGGGGTTTTCTTGATATAAGCAACAGGAATGTAAAAGCGAGCAAAGTAAAAGGCACTGGAGAGTAACAAGTGGCCCAATCCTTTCTGAGCAAAGGAGAGGCCTAGCAACTGAACTTATAAAGGCTAAAGTGTTCTTGAGGACACACGGGAGATGTAGTCATGTGCTTTCGCCATATTCCGTATCGGTACTATGTGATGTGTTGATAAGTGTTGAGTGGGTGGATCTATGCTAGTACACCCTCTAGACTAAGATGAGTGCACTCTTATGATTAAACACCTTGCAAGCATCCACAAATACAAGATAGTATTTAAGGCAAAAGCCTAACCATAGCAATACGATCGATGATCCATTGTTCCCTTGTGCAAAAGCGTGCGAACTGGGGTTCAGGTTTCTGTCACTCCGGCAACCCACCGTAAGCATTTTTTGTACACAATGTATTCCCCTAGGTCCTTAACAAGGCGAAGTGTTGAGTGTTCGATTCACACAACACCACTAGGAAAATAACAACACAACTTAAGTATCAAACAACACATATTACTTCAACATCATATGACTACTAACAACAAGACTTCTCCCATGTCCTCAAGAACTAAAGTAACTACTCACAAGACATAAAAGAGATCATGATCAGTGGAGATAGATGGATGATAAACAATATGGACACAACGGTATTTCTCCAACAAAACTCAATAGCATTCACCACAAAGTAGTAATCAACACCGATAGAGTAGAGAGGATAGATAGTACGGATTACAACACAAGTTGCAATTGTGAGGTGAGATTGGATGAAGATGGAGATGGTGTTGATGTTGGGGATGATGTTGATGATGATCTCGATGATGCCCGTGACGATGGTGATGACGATGGCGATGATCTCCCCTTCCGGGAGGTGATCTCCCCGGCGGAATCTGCCCGCCGGAGATGGCTTTTCTTCTCTGTAAGTTTCCGCCATGGAGCGGCGGCGGAACTCCGTAAACTCTCCCCCTTTTAGGGTTTCTGGATGACGAGGAGTATATAGGCCAGAGGGGGGAGCCTGGAGTGGGCCAGGGGCTCCAGGCGCCCTCCCGGCGCGGCCAGGGTGGGGGCCGCGCCAGGTGGCCGCCTGGGCACCCTGTGCCCCCCCTCTGGTTGCTCTTTTGCGTATCTTTGTGATCCTTTTGGAAAATACCCTCCGTCGATATTCAGATAATTTGGAGGTATTCTTCTTCAGCAACTCAGCGTCCACTTTTTACCGCTGAATCCCGCGTCTGCTGCTTCGGCACCGGAAAGTTGCAAACTATGTAAAATAGGCCAAAACAACATAAGAACATCATCGTAATGTGAAACATATCAATGAATAAGGATGAATTACGATATAAAATAGTGATGCATTTTGGACGTATCAACACCCCCAAGCTTAGACCTCGCTTTTCCCCAAGCGAATACTGAGCTCGGTAAACCTGTCCACAAGTTTAGAGAGTGAAGTGTCGATAAATAGAATACGGACAAGAAGCATCACAGTTTCTTCACCAAACTCAAATATCCTCAACAGCAATCTTCAACTCATAAGGCCCTTATAAAAGAGTGGTAACACTTATAATCGAAAGTAGGGCTAAGGAAACTCATCAAATCATGGCAAACATGTCCTTTGGTCAAAGAACAACTAATAGCTTTAACTTTTGCTCTTTCTCTTTATGTTTTGATGAGATTAATTGAAGCTTTTGAAAGAACATGTTATTAGGCAAGAAGTGAAAGTGTTAACACAAAGGAAGATGTTTGCTTTAGCTGGGCTTGACAAACAACTTACTTATCAAATGATAATGTCAACCAGGATATGATATGACAAATCTTAATGCAACTTTATATGAATGAATCCTCGTCAACATCAAATGTCTGCTCTCTTTAAGAATAGAAGGAAGTAGGAATAACTGACTCAACCTAAAACTAAGAGATAGGCCCTGCTCTAGGGAAGTAGGGAAAACTCATGTGCTATCCTTAAATCAAACAGAATGAAAAAAATTTTTTGAGAGGTGCATGATTTGTCAACGAGTGCTAATAGATAACTCAATTACTTCTCAAACTGGACAAGTTTCGAGGAACGGCTCCCGCACGGGGACGATCACATCCCCTTAATCTCCTTTGTTTATCACTGCCAAAGTTTTCTGATTTCTCATGAACAAAGCGTGAAGGAGGGTTTGTTTGTTGTATTATCTTTTATGAGCCGGGCGCACTCATGCCAGTTCCTCCTCGTATTAGGGGTTTGTAGATTAGACATGCAATCCCGGGGTAAAACTTGTCCAACTTAAAAAGATCATGAATTAACTACTACTTTCTCATGAGCTAAAACAGGGGCACAAAATAGAAGATTTTGAACATTTAAGGATAACACATAAATTCTATACTTTAGGATGTGGTAGTGGAATACCACGAATAGGAAGGTATGGTGGACTCATATGGAAGGTATTGGTTTAAGGGTATGGATGCACAAGCAGAATTCCGCTTAGTACAGAGTTTAGGCTAGCAAAGGCTTTGAGAGAACAGACAATTGATGATGACTAAGATGCAAAGCAATATAAAGCATAAACATTAAAATAAGCATAACACATCAAGTTGTCTTCCTTGTCAGCATAACACTTCAAGCATAATAACATAAAGGTTTTGGCTATGTCGCTACTTTAAGAAAATCATGCTTGTTGTTATGACCAAAGCTATGTTTGCCAAGATTAAATAAAGTTTTAAAAGCCATACCTGATATAAGGTCAATACTCCCCATAAGAATCATCATATAAGGTCGATTGCGTGAAGAGAATACCGAGTGCAGCAAAGGAACCAATAGACTTCTCATTAATATTCCATCATAGACGACTCCACACTCACGGATACAATCTCTCCACAGAAGGAGTGATAGACCTCAATGCACACACCTATTTCATATAATAACCTCCCTAGACATGATACGACTCTACTTGACTCTAAAAGACAAAAGATAAAGATAAAGATACCGGGCACTCCCCCAAGCTTGGAACAAGCCAAGGGGATGCCATTACCCAAGGAGATTTCACTCCTCATTCTTGTTGACGTTGATTCTTCAAATATCTTATGACACGGCGAAGGGTTTGGTTTTCCTTCTCCAAGATCTCCACTTGTACCTTTAGTACACGGAAATCTTCGCACAGCTGATTGGTGATGCGATAAGCCTCGGAGATGGTGGAGAGCGTATGTTGATCTTCAAGTGAAGTAGAGGGCCCTGAAAGGTTAAGAGAAAGATCATAATGAGGTTGGACAGATCCCACCATGATGGGATTGCTTGGGCCTCCTTGTTGTTGGGCAGTGATAGTCTTGACTTCCTCCCTCACGGAGCGCTCCATCTCCGCTTGTCTTGCGGCAATCTCTTCTTTGGTAGCCCAGTCAACGTGCTTCCCTTGATTAAGATCCTTCTGGACTTGACGTAGACGCCATCCCAAGAAGTCCTCTCTGATCGAGCCACAAGAAGACATCTCTAGCAATAACTTTTTACCCTGGCAGAAACAGATCGAAAAGAAAACACACGAAATCGCGAGATACGTTGCCGGAACAATCCGGGCAAATATATAGCAAAAATTTCTGCACAGAAAGGAAGGTAACAAGCTAAAGTGGGGTCGAAGACGGACTCCTGGGTTCCCAGGTGGCCTCCCGGCGCGGCCAGGAGGTAGGCCGCGCCAGGGGGGCGCCTGGGCCCCCTGGAGCTTGTCTCCGGCTCCACTTAGGCTTAGAATTTTCCTAATTTTGCAAAAACTCATAATATGGAACTTTTATGGCGGTTCGCGATGTTTCCTTACCGTAATACATACCTTTTCTTATTCTGCTTCTGCTGGTGTCTGAAACAGGGCTGCAACATGTTCTTCGTGAGTTGTTGTGTATATCATATTCACATCAACATTGGCAGGGTCTCCTGCTATGTAATGCTTAAGTCTTTGCCCATTCACAACTTGAGGTTTGGTGCCGTCAAAATTGTTAATCTTGATTGCACCAGACCGATAGACTTCTTCAATATGAAATGGCCCTTCCCACCTGGAAAGTAGTTTGCCTGGAGAAAACCTGAAACGGGATCTAAACAACAAAACTTTATCACCAACATTAAATTCACGTTTCAGAATCCTCCTATCATAACACTTCTTTACCTTTTCGTTGAACATTTTAGCGCTCTCGTAAGCTTCACTTCTCCACTCATCTAGAGAAGTCAAGTTCATGAGATGCTTCTCACCAGCTAACTTTGGGTCAGCATTAAGCTCTCTAACAGCCCAGAAAGCTTTGTGCTCTAATTCTAATGGCAAATGGCAAGCCTTGCCATAAACCATCTTATAGGGGGACATGCCCATGGGGTTTTTGTAAGCAGTTCTATACGCCCACAAAGCATCTCCTAACTTATTTGACCAGTCCTTTCTATTTCTATTTACTGTCTTCTGTAAGATCAACTTGATCTCTCTATTGGTGAGCTCAACTTGCCCACTAGTTTGAGGATGGTACGGTGAAGCAATTCTATGATTGACATCGTACTTGGCTAAAGCTTTTCTAAAAGCTCCATGCGTGAAGTGTGATCCTCCATCAGTCATGAGATACCTAGGTACACCAAACCTAGGGAAAATCACATCTTTGAGCATTTTCAAAGATGTCTTGTGATCAGCACTTTCAGTGGGGATTGCTTCAACCCACTTGGTCACATAATCAACAGCTACTAAAATGTGAGTGTACTTGTGCGAAGAAGGAAAAGGACCCATAAAATCAAAACCCCAGCAATCAAAAGGTTCAATCACTAGTGAGTAATTCATAGGCATCTCATTCCTTCTACTAATGTTACCAACTCTCTGACATTTATCACAGGCTAAAACATAATTTCTAGCATCCTTAAAGAGAGTAGGCCAATAAAAACCTGATTGAAGAACCTTATGTGCGGTCCTCTCACTGACATGATGTCCTCCATAGGGACTATCATGATATTGTCTGAGAATGTCCTTCTACTCATGTTCCGGTATGCATCTTCTCACGATCCCGTCTGGACCTTCTTTGAAAAGATGTGGGTCATCCCAAAAGTAGTGCCTCAAATCATGAAAGAACTTATTCCTTTGCTGAAATGTTAAACCTGGAGGCAAATACTTCGCAACGATAAAATTAGCATAATCTGCAAACCAAGGATCAGAAAGAGATTGTACTTTTACAACGGCAAGTTGCTCGTCGGGAAAACTGTCGTTGACTGGGATGGGATCATGCGGTATATCTTCCATACTTGAAAGATTGTCCGCCACCAGATTGTCTTCTCCTTTCCTATCAACAATCTGCAAATCAAATTCTTGAAGAAGGAGTACCCATCTGATAAGTCTTGGCTTGGCATCCTTCTTTGTCATAAGGTACTTAATGGCAGCATGGTCAGTATGAATAATAACTTTGGAATCAACAATATATTGCCTAAACTTATCACAAGCAAACACTACAGCTAAGAATTCCTTCTTAGTAGTAGCATAATTCTTTTGAGCACTATCAAGGGTTTTACTAGCATAATGTATAACATTCAATTTCTTATCAACCCTTTGCCCTAAAACAGCTCCAACAGCAAAATCACTAGCATCACACATAATCTCAAAAGGTAAATTCCAGTCAGGTGGTTGTACTATAGGAGCGGTTATTAAAGCTTTCTTAAGAACTTCAAAAGCCTCCTTACAATCTTCATCAAATACAAAAGGAACGTCCTTCTGGAGAATATTAGTGAGGGGTCTCGAAGTCTTAGAAAATTCTTTAATAAATCTTCTATAGAAACCAGCATGACCGAGAAAACTGCGAATACCTTTGATGTCCCTTGGATAGGGCATCCTCTCAATTGCTTCGATCTTGGCCTTGTCCACCTCAATTCCCCTTTCGGAAATCTTGTGACCAAGAACAATTCCTTCGTTAACCATGAAGTGGCAGTTCTCCCAGTTGAGTACCAGATTTGTCTCCTCACATCTCTGCAAAACTTTATTATGGTTGTGGAGACAATGGTCAAAGGAAGTTCCATAGACGGAGAAATCGACCATGAAGACTTCCACAATCTCCTCACAGAAACCATGAAAGATAGCAGACATACACCTTTGAAAAGTAGCAGGGGCATTACATAAACCAAAAGGCATATGCCTGTAAGCATAAGTACCATAGGGACAAGTAAAAGTGGTCTTCTCTTGATCAGCAGTGTTAACATGAATTTGAGAGAAGCCAGAATAACCATCGAGGTAACAAAAGTGGGTATTTTTGGATAACCTTTCAAGCATTTGGTCGATGAACGACAACGGGTAGTGATCCTTCCTGGTTGCCTTGTTCAGCTTCCTGTAATCAATACACATTCTATATCCAATAATAATTCTCTGAGGTATTAGTTCATTCTTATCATTAGGAACCACAGTTGTACCTCCTTTCTTAGGAACACAATGTACCGGGCTTACCCACTTACTATCAGCTATAGGGTAGATAATACCTGCGGCTAGAAGCTTGAGAATCTCAGTTCTTACAACATCCATCATCTTCGGGTTCAACCGTCGTTGATGATCAACAACTGGTTTAGCATCGGGCTCAAGGTTAATAGTATGTTGACAGATAGATGGACTAATCCCCTTAAGGTCATCAAGGGTATAGCCAATTGCACCTCGTTGTTTACGAAGTACTTCCAATAGTCGCTCTTCTTCATATCCTGAAAGGTTAGAGTTGATAATAACAGGATATACTTTCTTTTCATCTAAATAAGCATACTTGAGCGTATCGGGAAGAGGTTTAAGATCGAACACCGGGTCTTCTTTTGGTTTTGATAAAATTCCCAAAGGTTCAACCGGAAGGTTGTGCTTCAGGATAGCAGGTTGTCTCAAGAATATTTCATCTAGTTCATTTCTTTCCTGCATATGCAAATCATTCTCGTGGTCCTCCATATATTGTTGCAAAGGATCACTAGGGGGAATAGCAATAGAAGCAATACTTTCAATAATTTTATCATCACTAGGTAAATCGGTACCACGAGGCTGCTTAGAGAACTTAGAAAAGTTAAATTCATATGGCTCACCATTGAATTCAACAGAAACTTTACCTTTCTTGCAATCTATTATAGCTCCACAAGTTCTAAGAAAAGGTCTACCAAAAATAATAGGACAAAAATTGTCCCTCGCTGAACCAAGTACTAGAAAGTCGGTAGGGTATTTTACCTTTCCACATAGGACTTCAATGTCTCTCACAATTCCGATAGGAGAGATCGTTGCTCTATTTGCAAGATGAATGGTAACATCAACTTCTTCAAGTTCACAAGGTGAAATCTCACCGATGATCTCTTGATAAAGTGAATAGGGGATAGCACTAGCACTCGATCCCAAATCGCATAGCCCATAATAATTGTGATCTCCTATTTTAACAGATACTACTGGAGTACCTAAATTGGGTCTTTATTCTTGGCTGTGACAAGGTTAGTGGAAACAGCACAAAAATTTACATTGGAATCCAAAACATCATTAGTAACAAGGTCTTTAACCAATGCAACTTGAGGATCGACCTTGATCTGGTCCTCAGGCTCATCAATTCTTCTCTCACTTTTATTTATTATGCCTGTCACAAGAGAGTGCTCCCTTATCCTTTCGGGAAAAGAAGGCTTTTCATATATAACTGCAGGCAAAATAGGGTCAGCAACATGAATATCAACAAGTAACTCTTTGAAAGGTTCATGATGCTGATCTCTCTTCTTTTTAAAAGAATCAACGTGAGAGGCAAAATCCTTACAGAAATCAATCATTAGATGGGAATCAAGACCAATCTTAGAGCAAAAGGTATTGAAGTAATCAGTTTTCACATAGCTCTCAATATAATCATGCTCATAATTTATAGAGGGTTCAATACCTTTATCGATTTCCCAATCTTCGGTATTCCTCTGGATCCTTTCAATGAGATCCCACCGTTCTTCAACACTCTTCGTCTGAAATACCCCACTAGAGGAGGCATCCAGCATCTCCTTATCCTGACGAGAAAGCCTGGCATAAAAAATTGTAAGTATAATTTTCTTGGGGAGCTCATGAATAGGACATTTGAGCATTAGGGACTTCAATCTCCCCCAAGCTTGAGCAATGCTTTCTCCATCACGAGACCTAAAGTTATAGATATAGTTCCTGTCTCAATGAATTTCATGAAGAGGATAAAACTTGGTATAAAAGAGAGACATAAGCTCTTGCCAATCAAGCAAGTGTGAGTTATCGAGAAGCTTATACCAATCTGAAGCTTTATCTATAAGCGATACGGAGAACAATTTACTCATGACAAACTCCATTGATACACCCGCAAGCTTAAATAATGAACATAGTTGTGACAGATATAGCAAGTGTTCACCGGGATGTCTGTCTCCTGCATAACGATTAGCCAAAACATAATCGATAATACCAGCTGGTATTTTATAGGGCACAATTTCAGTAGGGGGAGGAGCAACCACCACAGATGTGGGGCGTCTTCCCACAAGCAACGATCCAATAGCAAGGTTGTCCATAAGGACAAAGAGCAGCAACAGAAAAATAAAAACAGAAATATAAAAACTTCCTTACCAGCTTCACTTACCAATAGCGCTACACTCCCCGGCAACGGCGCCAGAAAACAGTACTTGATGACCCACAACCGTAAGGGATCTATTGCAGCGTTTTCGATAAGTAAGAGTGTCGAACCCAACGAGGAGCAGAAGGTATTCATAAGTGATTCTGAGCAAGGAATAACTGCAAGCACTGAAAGATAACTTTTTAGGGGTTTTCTTGATATAAGCAACAGGAAAGTAAAAGCGAGCAAAGTAAAAGGCACTGGAGAGTAACAAGTGGCCCAATCCTTTCTGAGCAAAGGAGAGGCCTAGCAACTGAACTTATAAAGGCTAAAGTGTTCTTGAGGACACACGGGAGAGGTAGTCATGTGCTTTCGCCATATTCCGTATCGGTACTATGTGATGTGTTGATAAGTGTTGAGTGGGTGGATCTATGCTAGTACACCCTCTAGACTAAGATGAGTGCACTCTTATGATTAAACACCTTGCAAGCATCCGCAAATACAAGATAGTATTTAAGGCAAAAGCCTAACCATAGCAATACGATCGATGATCCATTGTTCCCTTGTGCAAAAGCGTGCGAACTGGGGTTCAGGTTTCTGTCACTCCGGCAACCCACCGTAAGCATTCTTTGTACACAATGTATTCCCCTAGGTCCTTAACAAGGTGAAGTGTTGAGTGTTCGACTCACACAACACCACTAGGAAAATAACAACACAACTTAAGTATCAAACAACACATATTACTTCAACATCATATGACTACTAACAACAAGACTTCTCCCATGTCCTCAAGAACTAAAGTAACTACTCACAAGACATAAAAGAGATCATGATCAGTGGAGATGGATGGTTGATAAACAATCTGGACACAATGATATTTCTCCAACAAAACTCAATAGCATTCACCACAAAGTAGTAATCAACACCGATAGAGTAGAGAGGATAGATAGTACGGATTACAACACAAGTTGCAATTGTGAGATGAGATTGGATGAAGATGGAGATGGTGCTGATTTTGGGGATGATGTTGATGATGATCTCGATGATGCCCGTGACGATGGTGATGACGATGGCGATGATCTCCCCTTCCGGGAGGTGATCTCCCCGGCGGAATCTGCCCGCCGGAGATGGCTTTTCTTCTTTGTAGGTTTCCGCCACGGAGCGGCGGCGGAACTCCGTAAACTCTCCCCCTTTTAGGGTTTCTGGATGACGAGGAGTATATAGGCCAGATGGGGGAGCCTGGAGTGGGCCAGGGGCTCCAGGCGCCCTCCCGGCGCGGCCAGGGTGGGGGCCGCGCCAGGTGGCCGCCTGGGCACCCTGTGGCCCCCCTCTGGTTTCTCTTTTGCGTATCTTCGTGATCCTTCTGGAAAATACCCTCCGTCGATTTTCAGGTAATTTGGAGGTATTCTTCTTCAGCAACTCAGCGTCCACTTTTTACCGCTGAATCCTGCGTCTGCTGCTTCAGCACCGGAAAGTTGCAAACTGTGTAAAATAGGCCAAAACAACATAAGAACATCATCGTAATGTGAAATATATCAATGAATAAGGATGAATTACGATATAAAATAGTGATGCATTTTGGACGTATCAGATAGCGGTCGATGTGTGGAGTAATAGTAGTAGATGCAGAATCATTTCGGTCTACTTGTCTCGGACGTGATGCCTATATATAATGATCATGCCTAGATAGTCTCATAATTATTTGCTTTTCTATCAATTGCTCGACAGTAATTTGTTTACCCGCCGTAGAATATCGCTATCATGAGAGAAGCCACTAGAGAACACTATGGCCCCCGGGTCTATTCTCAACATATCAATCTACAATCTACTTTACTTTTCCGCTTTTACTTTCTGTTCTTATAACCAAAAATACCAAAAATATCAAACTATCATCTCTATCAGATCTCACTTTCGTAAGTGACCGTAAAGGGATTGACAACCCCTTATCGCGTTGGCTGTGAAGTTCTTATTTGTTTGTGCAGGTGTGAGGGACTCGCGCGTGGCCTCCTGCTGGATTGATACCTTGGTTCTCCAAAACTGAGGGAAATACTTATACTACTGTGTTGCATCTCCCTTTCCTCTTTGAGGGAATACAATGCAAACTCGAGAAGTATCAAGAAGAATTTCGGGCGCCGTTGCCGGGGAGGCTTACGCAAAAGTCATATACCAAGTACCTATCACAAACCCTTATCCTTCGCAAATCTTTTTTTTTGCCTCTTATTTTCCTCTCCCCCACTTCACCCTTGCCGTTTTATTCGCCCTTCTTCTGTCGTGTGTTTATCGTTCGCTTGCCTCTTGTTTGCTTGTGTTGCTATGTGCCCTCAATTAGCTTGCATCTTCGCTTACTAAAGTATGAATCCTCGTCCTCTTGCTAATCTCTTTAAGCGATCCAATTATGCTGAACCTATTGCTAGTGAGCTGCATGCACTAGATTATCTTTATGGGATTTTGCTTGAAGTTTATGAATCTGAAAATTGTGAGGATTTGTTAAAAGAAAAGGTGATTCACGATAGCTCCTTAAATCAAAAACATGATTGCAATGATGTTATTATAAATTCTATTGATGTCAATTGTGTTAATGATATGCAAAACCCTAAGCTTGGGGATGCTAGTATTGCTATGTCCACTACTTGTTGCAATGATCATGATTGGGGTGATTCTTCTTACGACCTTGAAAATTTATTTAATCCCCATGATATATATGAGATTGATAATAATGTTTGCAATACTATTGAAAGTGGGTTTGGAGAGGTCATGACTTTAGTTAATGTTGATCCCACTATTTTGGAAGAGTGTCAACTTCGCATGCATGTGGATCGTGTTGAGAATATGTTATGTGATAGCTATATTATTGAATTTGCTTATGATCCTACATGCAATTATTATGAGAGAGGAAAATATGGTCATAGAAATCTTCATATTACTAAATTACCTCTCTTCATGTTGAGATTGATCTTGTTTCTTTCTTCTTCCTTGCATACGCTAGATCTTGCTTGCTATGATAAATTGTTTGCTTATAAAATGCCTATGCATGGGAAGCATGTTAAACTTAGATGTGTTTATCACATATTTTATGATGCTCTCTTTGTCCTTCAATTCTGCTCTTTCATGTGAGCATCACCCAACTATCAATGCTTAGCTAGGGGCGTAAAACGATAGCGCTTGTTGGGAGGCAACCCAATTTTATATTTTTTTTAGTTTTTGCTTCTGTTTAGGAATAAATATTGCATCTAGCTTCTGTTTATATATGGTTTTGTGTTTTGTTTAGTGTTTGTGCCAAGTAGAACCTTTGGGAAGACTTGTGTAAAGTTTATATGATCTTGCTGAAAACAGAATCGTTAGCGCTCGCTAGAATGGTCACCAGATTTTACTGGAGCGTGCTATTTAGTTGATTCTTTTTGGAGATGATTAATAGACAAATTCCTCACGTTTAACAATTTAGTTTGACCTTTTTGGGGTTACAGAAGTATGCGAAAACTGCAGATTACTACAGACTGTTCTGTTTTTGACAGATTCTGTTTTTCGTGTGTTGTTTGCTTATTCCAATGCATCTATGAGTAGTATTGGGAAGTATGAACCATAGAGAAGTTGGAATACAGTACGTTTAACACCAATATAAACAAAGAATGAATTCATTGCAGTACCTTTGAGTAGTGGTTTGCTTTCTTATACTAACGGAGCTCATGAGATTTTTGTCTAAGTTTTGTGTTGTGAAGTTTTCAAGTTTTGAGTATTGCTCTGATGGACTATGGAACAAAGAGTGGCAAGAGCCGAAGCTTGGGGAAGCCCATGGCACCCCAAGGTAAAATTCAAGGACAACCAAAAGCCTAAGCTTGGGGATGCCCCGGGAAGGCATCCCCTCTTTCGTCTTCATCCATCGGTAACTATACTCGGAGCTATATTTTTATTCACCACATGATATGTGTTTTACTTGGAGCGTCTTGTATAATTTGAGTCTTTGCTTGTTAGTTTGCCACAATTATCCTTGCTGGACACACCTATTTGAGAGAGTTAAATATGGCCTAGGAATTGATAGAACACTCTATGTGCTTCACTTATATCTTTTGAGTTGAATAGTTTTTGCTCTATTGCTTCACTTATATTGATAATATTCTAAAGAAATTGTTGATCTCTCATGCCTCACTTATATCCTTTTGAGAGTCTATTAAAACAGCATGGTAATGTGCTTAGGCTATAAAACTAGTCTTCACATGATAGACATCCAATATCAATGTAGTAAAAACTTTCACACTAAGTGCATTGAATATGATGAGAAGTTGGATGCTTGATAATTGTTTTGAGATATGAGGATAGTGATATTAGAGTCATGCTAGTGGAGTTATTATGAAATTGAGAAATACTTGTGTTAAGGTTAGTGATTCCCGTAGCATGCACGTGTGGTGAACCGCTATGTGACGAAGTTAGAGCATGAGGTATTTGTAAAGTGTCAACCTTTGTGTGGAGGTCAGGGGCGCGCGATGGTTAACTCCTACCAACCTCCCCCTAGGAGCATGCGTTGATTGCATTGTTTTGATGACTCGTAGATTTTTGCAATAAGTATATGAGTTCTTTATGACTAATGTTGAGTCCATGGATTATACGCACTCTCACCCTTCCACCTTTGCTAGCCTCTCTTGTATCGCACAACTTTCGCCGGTACCATACACCCACTATATATCCTTCCTCAAAACAGCCACCATATATATTCCTCAAAACAGCCACCATACCTACCTATCATGGCATTTCCATAGCCATTCCGAGATATTATTGCCATGCAACTTTCCACTGTTCCGTTCATATGACACGCTTCATATTGTCATATTGCCATGCATGATCATGTAGTTGACATCGTATTTGTGGCAAAGCCACCATGCATAATTTTTCATACATGTCATTCTTGATTCATTGCACATCCCGGTACACCGCCGGAGGCATGCATATAGAGTCATACTTTCTTCTAGCATCGAGTTGTAATATCGAGTTGTAATTCAATGAAAGTGTGATGATCATCATTATTAGAGCATTGTCCCATGTGAGGAAAGGCTAAATCAATAAAGCCCCTAAAAAAAGAAAAAAAAAGGCCAAAGAAAAAAAAGAAAGGCCCCAAAAAAAAGGAAAAAAGGGACAATTGCTACTATATTTTTCCACACTTGTGCTTCAAAGTAGCACCATGTTCTTCATGATAGAGAGTCTCATGTTTAGTCACTTTCATATACTAGTAGGAATTTTCATTATAGAACTTGGCTTGTATATTCCAACAGATATTCGCCTCCACAATCAGATCGTAGAAACTTTGTTTTCTTGTTACGATGATTCTCTACTTCACTCTGAAATTCTTTGAACTTTTCAAATGTTTTAGACTTGTGCTTCATTAAGTAGATATAACCATATCTTCTCAAATCATCAGTGAAGGTCAGAAAATAACGATACCCGCCGCGAGCCTCGACGCTCATCGGTCCACATACATCAGTATGTATGATTTCCAACAAATCTGTCGCTCGCTCCATTATTCCGGAGAACGGAGTTTTAGTCATCTTGCCCATGAGGCATGGTTCGCAAGCACCACGTGATTCATAATCAAGTGATTCCAAAAGTCCATCAGCATGGAGTTTCTTCATGCGCTTTACACCAATATGGCCTAAACGGTAGTGCCACAAATAAGTTGCACTATCATTATCAACCTTGCATCTTTTGGCTTTAGTATTATGAATATGTGTATCACTACGATCGAGATCCAACGAGAATAGACCACTCTTCAAGGGTGCATGAACATAAAAGATATTACTCATAAAAATAGAACAACCATTATTCTCTGATTTAAATGAATAACCGTCTCGCAACAAACAAGATCCAAATATAATGTTCATGCTCAACGCTGGCACCAAATAACAATTATTTAGGTCTAAAACTAATCCCAAAGGTAGAAGTAGAGGTAGCGTGCCGACGATGATCACATCAACTTTGGAACTATTTCCCACGCACATCGTCACCTCGTCCTTAGCTAATCTTCATTTAATCCGTAGCCCCTGTTTCGAGTTACCAATATTAGCAACCGAACCAGTATCAAATACCCAGGTGCTACTACGAGCATTAGTAAGGTACACATCAATAACATGTATATCAAATATACCTTTGTTCACCTTTGCGGTAGAAGCACTCAGTTTCAGGCTTGGCTCCAGACTTGGGTTTCTTCGCCAGAGTAGCAACTGTCTTGCTATTCTTCTTGAAGTTCCCTTTATTTCCCTTGCCCTTTTTCTTGAAAGTTGTGGTATTTTTAACCATCAACACTTGATGCTCCTTTTTTATTTCTACCTCCGCAGCTTTGAGCAAAGCGAAGAGCTCAGGAGTCGTCTTCTGCATCCCTTACATATTATAGTTCATCACTAAGCCTTTATAGCTTGGTGGCAGTGATTGAAGAACTCTATCAATAACACTATCTTCATAAACTTTACAACCAACTTGAGTCATATGATTGTAGTACCCATACATTCTGAGCAAGTGTTCACTGATAAACTGTTCTCCTCCATCTTGCAGCTATAGAACTTATTGGAGACTTCATATCTCTCAATTCGGGCATTTGCTTGAAATATTAACTTCAACTCTTGGAACATCTCATATGCTCCATGACGTTCAAAACGTCTTTGAAGTCCCGATTCTAAGCCGTAAAGCATGGCACACTGAACTATTGAATAGTCATCAGAACGAGCTTGCCACACGTTCATAACGTCCGGAGATGCTCCCGCAGCAGGCCTGTCACCTAGCGGTGCTTCCAGGACATAATTCTTCTATGCAGCAATGAGGATAATCCTCAAGTTTCGGACCCAGTCCATGTAGTTGCTACCATCATCTTTCAACTTAGCTTTCTCTAGGAACGATTAAAATTCAAGGGAACGGTAGCACGTGCCATTGATCTACAACAACATAGATATGCAAAAACTATCAGGACAAAGTTCATGATAAATTAAAGTTCAATTAATCATATTACTAAAGAACTCCCACTTAGATAGACATCCCTCTAGTCATCTAAATGATCACGTGATCCAAATCAACTAAACCATGTCCGATCATCACGTGAGATGGAGTAGTTTTCAATGGTGAACATCTTATGTTGATCATATCTACTATATGATTCACGCTCAACCTTTCGGTCTCCAGTGTTCCGAGGCCATGTCTGTACATGCTAGGCTTGTCAAGTTTAACCCGAGTATTCTGCATGTGCAAAACTGTCTTACACCCGTTGTATTTGAACGTAGAGCTTATCACACCCGATCATCACATGGTGTCTCGGCACGACGAACTTTCGCAACGGTGCATACTCAGGGAGAACACTTGTACCTTGAAATTTTGTAAGGGATCATCTTATAATGCTACCGCCGTACTAAGAAAAATAAGAAGCATAATAAGATAAACATCACATGCAATCAAAATATGTGACATGATATGGCCATCATCATCTTGTGCTTTTGATCTCCATCTCCAAAGCATCGTCATGATCTCCATCATCACTGGCTTGACACCATGATCTTCATCGTAGCGTCGTGGTCATCTCGCCAAGTATTGCTACTACTAAAGTAAATCAATTACATGGACTTCGCAATTCATACAATAAAGAGACAACCATAAGGCTCCTGCCGGTTGCCGATAATTTACAAAACATGATCATCTCATACAATAACGTATAACTCATCACGTCTTGACCATATCACATTGATGTCTACTACGCAACCTTCTTCCTGTAGATGTTGTTGGGCCTCTGAAAGTGCAACTAATCCCCGGGTGGTTTTGGTAATTAATAACAACATATATATCATTGAACTAATATTCTCTTGAGAATCATTTCAGAAAAGTTCGATGACATGGGTATGGAAATGTCTGAAGAAGTGGACCCCTCAAAATGCTAAGACAAGCATTGGCAAAAGCTCAAGACTCCATTTTTGGTTTAGTGATCAAAGATCACATTGAGTCCATAGGAAAAGCCAATACTATTAAAAGGGGATGAGGTTGTGTTGATGATCTTGTTGCTCAAGTGCTTGGTGATCTAGCTCCCTCAACTATCAGCACTCTTCACTTTACAACACACTCATAAGTAATCTCGGACAAACCGATTCTGCAAACTCAGTCCCACCGAGATGAACCACTTCAGTTATTTCCCTAAACCCTAACTTCTCGGTCCAACCGATTCTGAGTCTCGGTCTCACCGAAAATGTTCTGCCAACCTTCTGTAACCAAATGACAGCATTTCGGAATATCCGAGTTGTTGTTTTCGGTCACACCGAGATGGCAAACCCTAACCTTTGACTCACTTCGGACAAACCGAGATGGTATTTTCGGTCCCACCGAAAATCCCAACGTTCACTATATTTGAACTTTCGGTCTGACCGAGTTTTAACTTCGGTCTCACCGAGATTGGTCAAATGTGTGTGTAACGGTTAGATTTTGTGTGGAGGCTATATATACCCCTCCACCCCCTCCTCATTCGTGAGGAGAGCCATCAGAAAGTACCACCACTTCTACCATACACTTTCTGAGAAGTGAACCACCTACCCTTGTGTTGAGATCAAGCCATTCCATTCCTACCATATGAAACTTGATCTCTAGCCTTCCCAAGTTGCTTTCCACTCAAATCTTTCTTCCACCACAGCCATATCAGTGAGGAGAGTTGAGTGTTGGGGAGATTATCACTTGAAGCACAAGAGCAAGGAGTTCATCATCATCAACACCGTCTATTACCTTTTGGGGGGTGGTGCCTCCTAGATTGGTTAGGTGTCGCTTGGGAGCCTCCGTCGTTGAGATGTGGAGTTGAACCAAGAAGTTTGTAAGGGCAAGGAGATCGCCTACTTCGTGAAGATCTACCCCGAGTAAGGCTAGTCCTCCGTGGGCGTAGGCCGTGATGGAATAGACAAGGTTGCTTCTTCGTGGACCCTTTGTGGGTGGAGCCCTCCGTGGACTCGCGCAGCCGTTACCCTCCGTGGGTTGAAGTCTCCATCAACGTGGATGTACGATAGCACCACCTATCGGAACCACGACAAAAATCTTCGTGTCACCAAACTGCGTTTGATCTTCTCCACCTCTCTTTTACATGTGCAATTTACTTTCCGCTGCTTATACTCTAGAATTGCATGTGTAGGGTGATACTTGAATTGTTCTTAATTGTGAAACTGCCAAAAACATTGCATGATCTAAAGGCAGATTTTTTATATTGTCAAGTAGTCTAATCACCCCCCCTCTAGACCTACTTTCGATCCTACAAGTGGTATCAGAACCTAGGAGAGTATGGCGTCTAGTGAGGGTAATTATCGTAGAGGTCCTTACTTTGATGGTACAAATTTTGCTAGTTGGAAGCATAAAATGAAAATGCATATTCTTGGTCATAACCCAGCCGCATGGGGCATTATTTGTGTTGGCATGCAAGGTGATTTCTTTGAAGAAGGAAAAGTTCCGGATCGCGAAGCTACACCCGAAGAGTTGCGGATGTTGCAAAACAATGCTCAAGCTTGTGACATTCTCTTCAATGCTTTGTGTCCCGAAGAGTTCAACAAAATCAGCCGTCTTGAGAATGCTAAAGAGATTTGGGATACTTTGGTTGAAATGCACGAAGGTACTGAATCTGTGAAGGAATCAAAGCTAGATATTCTTCAAGGTCAACTTGACAAGTTCAAGATGAAGGATGGTGAAGGAGTCGCTGAAATGTACTCTAGGCTTGCTCTCATCACAAATGAGATTGCCGGCTTAGGAAGCGAAGAAATGACCGACCGATTCATCATTAAGAAGATTCTCAGAGCTTTGGATGGAAAGTATGACACCGTGTGCACTTTGATCCAAATGATGCCAAACTACAAGACCCTCAAGCCAACTGAAGTCATTGGAAGAATTGTTGCTCATGAGATGACACTTAAGGATAAGGAAGAGCTTCACAATAAGTCAAGTGGTGCTTATAAAGCTACAAGTGATGCTCCTACTACCTCAAGTGACAAGCTAATTTCCAATGAAGAGATAAGCCTAATGGTCAAGAACTTCAACAAGTTCTACAAGAATAGAGGCAAAGAAAGAAGCTCAAAGTCTAGATCATATGATGAAAAGAGATCTTCTAGTCGTGATCGAAACTGCTACAATTGTGGAAGACCCGGACACTTCTCAAATGAGTGTACGGCTCCCCACAAGAGAAGAGAAGAATCTCCAAGAAGAAGAGCAAGAGATGAGTCACCTCGGAGAGAGAGAAGGAGTAGAGATGATCGTTATGAACGAAGACCCTCTCGGAGAAGCAAGGATTCGGAGAGGAAAGACAAGTCATCAAGGAGCTACACAAGAAGAAGACATCAAGCTCATGTTGGTGAATGGGTCTCCGGCTCCGACTCTGACAATCAATCCGATGAAAGCTATCACTCCGACTCCGACTATAGTCAAGATGAAGGTGTTGCTGGACTTGCACTCGTATCGTCCAACTCCAACTCCTACGACTTATTTGATTCACCAAATGAGGGAATTGGAAGATGCTTCATGGCTAAAGGTCCCAAGGTAACACACCCTGAATTCATTGACTTTGATAGTGATGAGGATGACTTGCTTGGTGAAGATGAGCTCTTGCATGATAAATCTAGTGAGCTTAGTAATGATGAAAATGCTAGTAGTCTTTATAGTCGAGAAGAGTCGAATGACAATGCTATGAAGGAGATTGAGCGTCTAACTAAAGAACTAAACACTCTTAAGTTAGCTCATGAAACAACTCAAGAAGATCATAGAGAGCTCCTAAGATCTCATGAGAAGCTACGCTTCGAGAAGCTCACTCTAGAGCAAGAACATGAGTTTCTAAAAGCGATCAATGACGATCTTCGAAAGAAGAGTTCTTCATATCTTGCCAAACGACTTCTCTTGTCTAATTTCTTGCCACCAATTAAGACTAAGCATGACAAGCATAAGAAAAATTCTTCCTCTAGTAGTAACAATAACAATGTTAAATCAAATGTTGTTACTTCTAGTAGTTCTCTTGATTCCACTAACAATGTTTCAAGCCAAGTTACACTTGAGCAAGAAAATAGCTTATTGAAGGAAATCATAGAGAAAGGTGTCTACAAGAGTCTTGCCGGAAGCAAGAACTTTGAGGAGATTGTTCGCAAACAAGGAAGACACCGGAAGAATCAAGGGATTGGTTTTGAGCGAAAGTTCAACGCCGAAGGTGTTGAGTGGGAAGAAGGTCAATACCCTACTCCACAGTTTGTCTCACAAAAGGAGAAGTATGATCCTACTTCTTCCAATGTGGAACAAGCTCAAGATGACCTTCCACCACAAGACCACGAGCTAAAGGCCAAGGACAAGCTTCAAGAAGAGATTGATGCATTCATTGAAGCACCTCAAGCCATGGTCAAGTGGGTTCCCAAGGACACATCAAGTTCTACTTCGTCAAGCTCAACTACAACACCAAGGATTCCCATCAAGATGATGTGGATCCCAAAGAAGAAGAACTAGTAGGTTCTTGAGGGTGACTCCGCCAACAAACTTCACTCATATTCTTTTTGGCAAGAACTTGTGCAATCAACTTCCACATCATGCACTTGTTCATGGAGTCACAAACCCTCTTGTTGGTAAGTCAAGGGACAAGGTAATCATTGCTTTCATGGACATCATCTTTTGTGTACTTCACTCTATGTCTATGGATATTCTTGTTTGTTCCTTGTGGGACTAACCCATGTAGGTATTGAAAGTGCTCTAATCCAAAGGATTGCTCCTAACTCATGATGATCTACATCAACATTGAGCATCCACATCTTCAACATCTACATGAAGTCTTCTACGACAACCCAAGGTTAGTTTGACCCTTTAAAAGGGGTTCTCACATCTAGGGGGAGCTTTACTCAAAAAATTGAGCTAAAGCATCTTCAAATGATGTGAACACATAAATGCTTTATGTAAAAGTGGTAACCCCACTTGTGCTTAAACGATGAGTATGACCTATGATCAAATGTTCTCATTTGGCTCCTAAGTCAATATACTCATATATAGATGACCTAGTCATCGACAAATTGTGTGCTAGTAGCTAGAGTAATTGGTTGTGCATGTTTGACACATATTTCAGTTGCTATCTTATTGTGTGAGCATGTTGAATGCATGATTCTATTCATTCAAGGACATCCATTTGTGGTTTTGATTGTTTTGGTTTCTTTTTCTGGCCAAATGGATGGACAAGAATGCCTAAGCACCTTTCCCTAGCTATCTATGCTTTCTTGTCTCAAAACTCTATTCATGCTCATATCACAACTTTGAACAAGTCTTTTTCGGACAGTCCGAGTGAGGAGCACTCGGAACCACCGATTCGTCTAAGGCTGACTTCCAAAACCTTCTAAGTCCATTTCGGTCTGACCGGTTTCTCAATATCGGTCCAACCGAAACGCTTAGACTGATCTAGGTTTCATCTCGGTGAAACCGAGTTCAAACTCTCGGTCTGACCGATATGTGTAACTGCCCAGCAGATATACATCTCGGTGACACCGAGTTCTTCAACTCGGTCCCACCGACAGCACGGGGTTATATATACCTGAGGGGCTGCGCGCGATTTCTTTCTTCAAACCGTTCGCCCCCAAGACCCCTGCTGCCGCCGCCCTGGTCTACGGATCGTCGTCTTCGTCGCCTGTGCGCCCTCGCCGCAGGTCTCCGCCGCCGTCAACGGTAATCATCTCCACCGTTGCCGCCGTAGAGGGACACCACCAAGTTAGGGTGTGTCCCGATCCCTTTTCGTGCTCCACTGCTGATTCTTGCACGATAGGCTGCCATGATTCAATCCATGTTTGATATGTTCCCCACACAATAATTCAGATCGTCTAGTTTCGAGGAAAATTCTTAGGTTTAGGTTTCCACGGAATGCATCTCGGTGAAGCCGATTTTTGAAAATCGGAATGACCGATTTGGCCTCTGGCCATTGCACTGCATAGTTCGGTTTAACCGAGTTGTGCCAATCGGAACAACCGAAAAGAAGTTTCAGTGAAACCCTAAGTTTTCGGTAGGACCGAAACCCACTTCGGTCTGACCGAAAGTGGTGTGTAGGTTTCTGTTGAGCACTTCGGTTGCACCGAAACCTAAAATCGGTTTGACCGAAATACATTCTGTGAAAACTCAAAACTAAGTTTTTAACTCATTTTTTTGCAAAAACTTCTGCAGTTGTGATAACTCTTCCATTCTGCCTATACCTTATCTTTTCACAGGTCTTTCAGCCATGTCAGATGTCAGTGACAGCCAGAACAGGTCTGAATCACCGTTTGCTGAAATTCCAGAGGCAGATACAAGTCCTGCAAGCAGCTCTAGTGATGATGGTGAGAGGAGCACCCCTAGTGGTCTGCCTCCCGCAGCTACGAGAACCAGGAAGAAGAGAACTTCTGATGATGAGGACTCCGACTTTGTTGCTGAGGAAGTTACCTTCAAGCCCAAGAGGAATGTGGTTGCCAAAGAGCACCAAGGGCAGCAGCCAAGGAAAGGTACAAGCAAGGTAAAACAGTCTGCAGTTGCTAAGAAGCTCAACTTGGAAGAGCCTGCTCCAAGCAAGGTGAAGAAGACTTCCAAAAGGAAGAGGGTTGTTTATGCCGAACCTCAAGTTGATGCTGAAGAAGAAGAAGAAGAAGCACCCCAGCCTCCTCCTCAGAAAGCTAAGTTCATGGGTGATGCTATTCGGGCTCAAGCCTCTTCTAAGCCCAAGAAGCCTGCTCCTTCCAAAGCAGCTCCAGCCAAGCCCAAGAGAACAACCAGAAGCATTCCAGCTTCTGAGAAGAACAAAGGAGAGATGCCACCGTCTGAATCAGATGAAGAGCATGTGTTGCTCAAGCTCCGTCCCAAGTTGCCACTCCACAATGATGCTCATCCTCAAGCTGAGGACATGAAGGCAAGGAAGGACAAAGGTCTCAGGCTATGGAGACAGTCTGATCCATATGCCGTAAGGAGAAGGACTGCTGTGGACCCCAGATTCCACACCAGAGAGCAGCAGGATTTCTATGAGACCGTGCTAATGGATAAGAAGCCCATTGTTGCTGACACCAGGTATGTTGACTGGAAATACATTGACAGTGAAGAGCACCGGGACTTCTTTCCCCATGTGCATGAGAGCTTTACTGCATGTGGAGTTGCTGACTTCGTGGGTCAAGAGCTGACAGCCTGGAATGACGAGATGATCATGCAGTTCTATGCCACTGCCCACTTCTACCCTGATGGCAAGATCACCTGGATGACTGAAGGTCAAAGGTTTTCTTCGACTGTTGAAGAATGGGCAGAACTTCTGAACGCTCCAGTGCAGAGAGAGGACGACATTGATGTCTATGGGATTCCTAAGAAGAGTCATGATTCCATGAAGAATATGTACAAGGAGATCCCAGCTACTGATTTAGAGGGATGGAAGCTCGGCTCAGTGTATTATCTCCAGGCAGGTCTGACCACCACTAACACTATTCTGAGGCATACTTTGATGCCTAAGTCAGGTGACCACCGGATGATACGAGGCTATTCTATCAACATGCTGCACATTCTCGATGAGAAGGCACCTTTTAAGGTGATGGACTTGATGGTAGAAACCATTAAGAGGACTGCAGCTGACCAAAAGAGGTCATGTGGGTTTGCACCGCAGATACAGATGCTCATCAACGCCAAGTTTGGCACGGGCAAATTCATGTTGGATAGGAAGCACTTGCCACTGCAGCCAGAGCATGAGGACAACGTAGTTGTGATGGATGAAGAGGATCCCACCTCAGTTGAAGGGCAAGCCAAAATTGAAGCTGCGAAGAAAGCTAAAGCTGACAAAGAGGCAGCAGCAGCAGCAGCTAAGCCAAAGAGCTTTGGAGAACAAATTCTTGAAGCTACCCAAAGGATTGAACAACGCCTAGCCAGCATTGAGCAATCTCAGGAGAGCCTTGAGAGGATTGTCGAGGACAAGATCCACGCTCTGGACGTGAAGCTGACTGAGATTCAGGTGTCTGTCAACAAGCTTGAGGCAGACATGGAGGAGACTAGGCAGGAGAGAGCAGAGCTTATGCAGGATGATCTAGTCCAGGACTCTCATCGCCAGACTGCTCAGGTTCCCAGAGGATCCAGATCTGCAGCTATTCCAGTGACAGACTCCAGGGCTACCACTTCAGCACCAGCTACAGCTCCAGCAGTTCCTTCAGCTCCAGCATCCACTCCTCCACCGCAGACATCAGCAGAGGTCTTCGCAGATGCAGCTATCTCTACACCGACATCTACCCAGACGGGAGCCGCCAGCAGAGCCCGCAGTGACGCTTAGCTCTATACCTTTTTCGAACTTTTTGGTAACTTGTTGCCAAAGGGGGAGAAATTGCTATAGATCATAGGGCTTCGAGAGAGAGAGTGCTCTTTCGTCTTTTCGTTCTTTTGCCGGTTTTCTTTGAGATACATTGGTTTCTTTTGGTTCCAGATACTTAATGTGTGCTTGCTACCATGTTTGATGCTACCTTAATGAGTGCTTAGTCATACTATGCCTTAATGTGTGCTTATTGCTTATCATATGCTATTTCTTATTGTATGGCTATTTACTCTTGTCTTGGTGATTGAGTGCATGTTACTCATTCTTATCATTTTGTGCGCTCCACCAAGATGTATGTGACATGGAAGAGTGACCCATAATCCTAATCGATTGTGCATTTGCATTCAAACGCAAATTTTAAATAATGCACAAATTTAGGGGGAGCTCTTGTTTATCACATACTTCTCAAAGCGACGATATTATTCTTTGATTATATCCTTTGTCGAAGCTTTGATCTATATGTTGTCATCAATTACCAAAAAGGGGGAGATTGAAAGTGCAACTAATCCCCGGGTGGTTTTGGTAATTAATAACAACATATATATCATTGAACTAATATTCTCTTGAGAATCATTTCAGAAAAGTTCGATGATATGGGTATGGAAATGTCTGAAGAAGTGGACCCCTCAAAATGCTAAGACAAGCATTGGCAAAAGCTCAAGACTCCATTTTTGGTTTAGTGATCAAAGATCACATTGAGTCCATAGGAAAAGCCAATACTATTAAAAGGGGATGAGGTTGTGTTGATGATCTTGTTGCTCAAGTGCTTGGTGATCTAGCTCCCTCAGCTATCAGCACTCTTCACTTTACAACACACTCATAAGTAATCTCGGACAAACCGATTCTGCAAACTCAGTCCCACCGAGATGAACCACTTCAGTTATTTCCCCAAACCCTAACTTTTCGGTCCATCCGATTCTGAGTCTCGGTCTCACCGAAAATGTTCTGCCAACCTTCTGTAACCAAATGACAGCATTTCGGAATATCCGAGTTGTTGTTTTCGGTCACACCGAGATGGCAAACCCTAACCTTTGACTCACTTCGGACACACCGAGATGGTATTTTCAGTCCCACCGAAAATCCCAACGTTCACTATATTTGAACTTTCGGTCTGACCGAGTTTTCACTTCGGTCTCACCGAGATTGGTCAAATGTGTGTGTAACGGTTGGATTTTGTGTGGAGGCTATATATACCCCTCCACCCCCTCCTCATTCGTGAGGAGAGCCATCAGAAAGTACCACCACTTCTACCATACACTTTCTGAGAAGTGAACCACCTACCCTTGTGTTGAGATCAAGCCATTCCATTCCTACCATATGAAACTTGATCTCTAGCCTTCCCAAGTTGCTTTCCACTCAAATCTTTCTTCCACCACAGCCATATCAGTGAGGAGAGTTGAGTGTTGGGGAGATTATCACTTGAAGCACAAGAGCAAGGAGTTCATCATCATCAACACCGTCTATTACCTTTTGGGGGGTGGTGCCTCCTAGATTGGTTAGGTGTCGCTTGGGAGCCTCCGTCGTTGAAATGTGGAGTTGAACCAAGAAGTTTGTAAGGGCAAGGAGATCGCCTACTTCGTGAAGATCTACCCCGAGTAAGGCTAGTACTCCGTGGGCGTAGGCCGTGATGGAATAGACAAGGTTGCTTCTTCGTGGACCCTTCGTGGGTGGAGCCCTCCGTGGACTCGCGCAGCCGTTACCCTCCGTGGGTTGAAGTCTCCATCAACGTGGATGTACGATAGCACCACCTATCGGAACCACGACAAAAATCTCCGTGTCACCAAACTGCGTTTGATCTTCTCCACCTCTCTTTTACATGTGCAATTTACTTTCCGCTGCATATACTCTAGAATTGCATGTGTAGGGTGTTACTTGAATTGATCTTAATTGTGAAACTGCCAAAAACATTGCATGATCCAAAGGCAGATTTTTTATATTGTCAAGTAGTCTAATCACCCCCCCCCCCCTCTAGACCTACTTTCGATCCTACAGCCTCCAAGTGCAGAGGTTTGTAGGACAGTAGCAAATTTCCCTCGAGTGGATGACCTAAGGTTTATCAATCCGTGGGAGGTGTAGGATGAAGATGGTCTCTCAGAAACAACCCTGCAACCAAATAACAAAGAGTCTCTTGTGTCCCCAACACATCCAATACAATGGCAATTTGTATAGGTGCACTAGTTCGGTGAAGAGATGGTGATACAAGTGCAGTATGGATGGTAGATATAGGTTTTTGTAATATGAAAATATAAAAATAGCAAGGTAACTAATGATAAAAGTGAGCACAAACGGTATTGCAATGCTTTGAAACAAGGCCTAGGATTCATACTTTCACTAGTGCAAGTTTTCTCAACAATAATAACATAACTGGATCATATTACTATCCCTCAACATGCGACAAAGAGTCACTCCAAAGTCACTAATAGCGGAGAACAAACGGAGAGATTATTGTAGGGTACGAAACCACCTCAAAGTTATTCTTTTTGATCGATCTATTCAAAAGTCCATAGTAAAATAACACGAAGCTATTCTTTATGTTCGGTCTATCCTAGAGTTCATACTAGAATAACACCTTAAGACACACATCAACCAAAACCCTAATGTCACCTAGATACTCCATTGTCACCTCAAGTATCCGTGGGCATGATTATACGATATGCATCACACAATCTCAGATTCATCTATTCAACCAACACAAAGAACTTCAAAGAGTGCCCCAAAGTTTCTACCGGAGAGTCAAGACGAAAATGTGTGCCAACCCATATGCATAAGTTCACAAGGTCACTGAACCCGCAAGTTGATCACCAAAAGATACATCAAGTAGATCACGTGATATCCCATTGTCACCACAGATAAGCACATGCAAGACATACATCAAGTGTTCTCAAATCCTTAAAGAATCAATCCGATAAAATAACTTCAAAGGGTAAACTCAATCCATCACAAGAGAGTAGAAGGGGAGAAGCATCATAAGATCCAACTATAATAGCAAAGCTTGCGATACATCAAGATCTTGTCATCTTAAGAACACGAGAGAGAGGGGGAGTTCAAACACATAGCTACTGGTACATACCCTCAACCCCGAGGGTGAACAACTCCCCCTCGTCATGGAGAGCACGGGGATGATGAAGATGGCCACCGGAGAGGGATTCCCCCCCTCCAGCAGGGTACCGGAACCGGTCTAGATTGGTTTTCGGTGGCAACAAAGGCTTTCGGTGGCGGAACTCCCGATCTAGGTTATTTTCTGGAGGTTTCTGTATATAGAAGGGGTGTTGGAGTCGGGAACAAGTAAGGGGGGTCCCCGAGGCGGCCACGAGATAGGGGGGCGCGCCCCCCACCCTCGTGGGCAGCCCGGGACTCCCCTGGTCCGTCTCCGGTACTCCTTGGGCTTCTTCTGGTCCAGAAACATCCTCCGTTGAGTTTTAGGTCAATTGGGCTCCGTTTGGTATTCCTTTTCTGCGATACTCAAAAACAAGGAAGAAACAGAAACTAGCACTGGGCTCTAGGTTAATAGTTAGTCCCAAAAATCATATAAAATGGCATATAAATGCATATAAAATATCCTAGCTGGATAATATAATAGCATGGAACAATCAAAAAATGTAGATACGTTGGAGACGTATCAAGCATCCCCAAGCTTAATTCATGCTCGTCCTCGAGTAGTTAAATGATAAAAACAATTTTTTTGATGTGGAATGCTACCTAACATAATTATCAATGTAATTTTCTTTATTGTGGCATGAAAGCTCAGATCTGAAAGATTCAAGACAAAAGTTTAATATTGACATAAGAATAATAATACTTCAAGCATACTATCAAAGCAATTATGTCTTCTCAAAATAACATGTCCAAAGAAAGTTCATCCCTATAAAATCATATAGTTTGGCTATGCTCCATATTCGTCACACAAAAGACCAAAATCATGCACAACCCCGATTTCAGCCAAGCAATTGTTTCATACTTCATTTTTTTCAAACTTTTTCAACTTTCACGCAATACATGAGCGTGGGCCATGGATATAGCACTATAGGTGGAATAGAGTGGTGGTTGTGGAGAAGACAAAAGGAGGAAGATGGTCTCACATCAACTAGGCGTATCAATGGGCTATGGAGATGCCCATCAATAGATATCAATGTGAGTGAGTAGGGATTGCCATGCAACGGATGCACTAGAGCTATAAATGTATGAAAGCTCAACAAAGCTTGCTCATGAAGACCTAGGGCATTTGAGGACACCCATCGTTGGAATATACAAGCCAAGTTCTATAATGAAAATTCCCACTAGTATATGAAAGTGACTAAACAAGAGACTCTCTATCATGAAGATCATGGTGCTACTTTGAAGCACAAGTGTGGAAAAACATAGTAGCATTGTCCCTTCTATCTTTTTTCTTTTTCTTTTCTCTTTTTTTGGGCCTTTTTTTCTTTGGCCTTTCCTTATTTATTTTTGGGACAATGCTCTAGTAATGGTGATCATCACACTTCTATTTATTTACAACTCAAAGATTACAACTCGATACTAGAACAAAATATGACTCTATATGAATGCCTCCGACGGTGTACCGGGATGAGCAATGAATCAAGAGTGACATGTATGAAAAATTATGCATGGTGGCCTAGCCACAAATACGATCTCAGCTACATGATCATGCATGGCAATATGACAATGATGAAGCGTGTCATAGGAACGGAACGGTGGAAAGTTGCATGGCAATATATCTCGGAATGGCTATGGAAATGACATGATAGGTAGGTATGGTGGCTGTTTTGAGGAAGGTATATGGTGGGTGTATGGTACCGGCGAAAGTTGCGCGGTACAAGAGAGGCTAGCAATGGTGGAAGGGTCAGAGTGCATATAATCCATGGACTCAACATTAGTCATAAAGAACTCACATAGTTATTGCAAAAATCTACAAGTCATCAAAACAAAGAACTACACGCATGCTCCTAGGGGAAGGGTTGGTAGGAGTTAACCATCGCGCGATCCCGACCTCCACACAATGGATGACAATCAAAGAAATACATCATGCTTCAAATTTGTCACACAACGGTTACCATACGTGCATGCTGCGGGACTTGCAAACCTCAACACAAGTATTTCTGAAATTCACAACTACTCTACTAGCATGACTCTAATATCACCATACTCATATTTCAAAACAATCATCAAGCATCAAACTTCTCATAGTGTTCAGTGCACTTTGTATGAAAGTTTTTTTATTATACCCATCTTAGATGCCTATCATATTTAGGACTAAATTCATAACCAAAGCAAATTACCATGCTGTTCGAAAAGACTCTCAAAATAATATAAGTGAAGCATGAGAGTTCATCTATTTCTTCAAAATAAAACCACCGTTGTTCTCTAAAAAGATATAAGTGAAGCACTAGAGCAAACGACAAACTACTCCAAAAGATATAAGTGAAGATCAATGAGTAGTTGAATAATTATGTAACTATGTGAAAAGACTCTCTAATATTTAAGAATTTCAGATCTTGGGATATTATTCAAACAGCAAGAAAAACAAAATAAAACAAAATGACGCTCCAAGCAAAACACATATCATGTGGTGAATAAAATATAGCCTCAAGTAAAGTTACCGATGAATGAAGACGAAAGAGGGGATGCCTTCTCGGGGCATCTCCAAGCTTAGGCTTTTGGTTGTACTTGAATATTACCTTGGGGTGCCTTGGGCATCCCCAATCTTAGGCTCTTGCCACTCCTTATTCCATAGTCCATCAAATTTTTACCCAAAACTTAAAAACTTCACAACACAAAACTCAACAGAAAACTCGTAAGCTCCGTTAGTATAAGAAAATAAAACCACCACTTAGGTACTGTTGTGAACTCATTCTAAATTCATATTGGTGTTATACATACTGTATTTCAACGTCTCTATGGTTCATACCCTCCGATACTACTCATAGATTCATCAAAATAAGCAAACAACACATAGAAAACAGAATCTATCAAAAAACAGAACAATCTGTAGCAATCTATAACTTTCGGATACTTGTGTAACTCTAAAAATTCTGAAATAAATTGGTGGACGTGAGGAATTTGTCTATTAATCTTCTGCAAAAAGAATCAACTTAAAAGCACTCTCCAGTAAAAAATGGCAGTTAATCTCGTGAGTGCAAACTTTCTGTTTTTTACAGCAAGATCACATTAACATTCACCCAAGTCTTCCCAAAGGTTCTACTTGACACTTTATTCAAACAAAAGCTATAAAACATGATTACTACAGTAGCTTAATCATGTGAACACACAAAAACAGTAGGGTAAATATTGGTTGTCTCCCAACAAGCGCTTTTCTTTAATGCCTTTTAGCTAGGCATGAAGATTTCAATGATGCTAGCGTAAAAGATAAGAATTGAAACATAAAGAGAGCATCATGAAGAATATAACTAGCACATTTAAGTCTAACCCACTTCCTATGCATAGGTATTTTGTGAGAAAACAACTTATGGGAATGACAATCAACTAGCATAGGAAGGGAAAACGAGCATAACTTCAAGATTTTAAGCACATAGGGAGGAAACTTGATATTATTGCAATATGTAGAAGCATATGATCCTTTCTCATAATAATTTTCAGTAGCATCATGAATGAATTCAACCATATAACCAGCATATAAAGCATTCTTTTCATGATCACTTGCGTAGAAATTTTACTACTCTCCACATAAGCAAATTTATTCTCATCAATAGTAGTGGGAGCAAACTCAACAAAATAACTATCATGTGAAGCATAATCCAAATTAAGATTAAAATCATGAGGACAAGTTTCATGGTTATCTTTATTGTTTATGGCATACGTGTCATCACAATAATCATCATAAATAGGAGGCACACTTTCATCATAATAAATTTGTTCATCAAAACTTGGGGGGCAAAAAATATCATCCTCATTAAACATAGCATCCCCAAGCTTGTGGCTTTGCATATCATTAGCATCATGGGTATTCAAAGAATTCATACTAACAACATTTCAATCATGCTCACCATTCACATATTTTATGCCAAGCATTCTATGTAATTCTTCTTCTAGTACTTGGGCACAATTTTCCTTTCCATCATTTTCACGAAAGATATTAAAAAGATGAAGCATATGAGGCAACCTCAATTCCATTTTTTGTAGTTTTCCTTTATAAACTAAAAGATTCGATTGCAAGATCTAAATATATACCTTCAAGCACTAATCTCCCCAGCAACGGCGCCAGAAAAGAGCTTGATGTCTACTACGCAACCTTCTTCTTGTAGACGTTGTTGGGCCTCCAAGTGCAGAGGTTTGTAGGACAGTAGCAAATTTCCCTCAAGTGGACGACCTAAGGTTTGTCAATCCATGGGAGGTGTAGGATTAAGATGGTCTCTCTCAAACAACCTTGCAACCAAATAAAAAAGAGTCTCTTGTGTCCCCAACACACCCAATACAATGGCAAATTGTATAGGTGCACTAGTTCGGTGAAGAGATGGTGATACAAGTGCAATATGGATGGTAGATATAGGTTTTTGTAATATGAAAATATAAAAACAGCAAGGTAACTAATGATAAAAGTGAGCACAAACGGTATTGCAATGCTTTGAAACAAGGCCTATGATTCATACTTTCACTAGTGCAAGTTCTCTCAACAATAATAACATAACTGGATCATATAATTGTCCCTCAACATGCAACAAAGAGTCACTCCAAAGTCACTAATAGCGGAGAACAAACGAAGAGATTATTGTAGGGTACGAAACCACCTCAAAGTTATTCTTTATGATCGATCTATTCAAGAGTTCGTAGTAAAATAACACGAAGCTATTCTTTCTGTTCGATCTATCCTAGAGTTCGTACTAGAATAACACCTTAAGACACACATCAACCAAAACCCTAATGTCACCTAGATACTCCATTGTCACCTCATGTATCCGTGGGCATGATTATACGATATGCATCACACCATCTCAGATTCATCTATTCAACCAATACAAAGAACTTCAAAGAGTGCCCCAAAGTTTCTACCGGAGAGTCAAGACGAAAACGTGTGCCAACCCCTATGCATAAGTTCACAAGGTCACTGAACCCGCAAGTTGATCACCAAAACATACATCAAGTAGATCACATGAAATCCCATTGTCACCACTGATAAGCACATGCAAGACATACATCAAGTGTTCTCAAATCCTTAAAGACTCAATCCGATAAGATAACTTCAAAGGGAAAACTCAATCCATCAGAAGAGAGTAGAGGGGGAGAAGCATCATAAGATCCAACTATAATAGCAAAGCTCGCAATACATCAAGATCGTGCCTGTCAGGGATATGACTATCATGTATAAACCGGCCAGGAGGGTCCGGATTACGCTGGTAAGGTTATATTATCATAAGCCCGGTAGAATATGTATCCGGAGGTTATTGCCCATAGAGGTTTGGGGCCCATGTATAAGGCCCATGGTTTGTAAACCGTCGTACCATGTAACTTGGGATGTAAGATAGAAAGAGTAGAGACCGAGGCGGACACGTTTATGAGCCGGCCTCGGGACTCTGTAAACCAGACCGGGCGTTGCTTCCTATATAAAGGGACGACCCGGCGACGGTTTAGGACAAGAAACAATAGCTCGAGACACAGGCAAAGCGGATTCGCTCCCTGGTCATCGAAGCCCAAGCAATACCACACCAAACTAGACGTAGGCTTTTACCTTCATCGAAGGGGCCGAACTAGTATAAACTTCATGTGTCCTTCGTCCGCTTTAACCCCTTTAAGCTAACCCGAGCGATGACCTCCTGACTAAGTCCTGTAAACCGGACATCTGTCGTGCTAAATCCACGACAGTTGGCGCCCATCGTGGGGCTATCGCATGATGGTTTCGAGTTCTTGAAGGGCAGCTTTGAAGGGCTCAAGGGTTACGCAGTGGGCCGGATGACCAAGAGTCGTCGCGATCGGATCTACATCGACGATGCAGGCTGGGGCCCCGAGGCCGATTCAATCGAATACGGGTATCGGGTCCCCTTCGGTGGCATCCACGTCTTCATCGGCAAGATCGGTGAACCGGGCCCTGAGTCGGACATCTTCCCCAACGTCGTCGAGCCGGCTCAGCGTGCGAGATCAGCCCGGATTCAGCCCGTCGTGAAGCGCGTCTTCGTCGGAGCAGTGCATGGAGTACAAGCCGAGGACGGATCGGATTTGGGTGGCGAGCGAGTTGTCTATTCCGGCGATGAATCTTCATCCGGAGAGACCGAATCTTTCTATCTGTTGCAGGATGGCCGGTCTGAGGGTGTGTCCGATGGCGACAGTATTCCGGACCCTTTCGATCCGCCGAACAGGGTTGCTGTTTTCATGGCCGGGTCACAACCCATGCAGCAGCCCTCAACGACCGGGGCGTTAACCTCCGAGGCAATGGGGGCAGAGCTGGAGACCTTCCCCTGTCGCCTTCTGACATCCTATCCACCCTAGTCGACACTTTGACAGCGCTCGCAACAGCAGAGGTAGCCCAGGCCGACCAGGAGCAGCATGATGCAGAGATCGCTCAGGTGAGGAACCGGATTGAGCGGGCTAAGTTGGATCTGGATGCAGAGAAAGCCAGGATGGCTACAAGACAGGCAGAGCTAGATTCCCAAGCTTTCCGGCCCAGGTTAGATCAGAACGCTTCGCAGGAAGTAATGAACAGAAGACAATGATCTCGTTTGCTGCCGGTTTATGAGGCAAGGAATCTCTTCAGCACATCAGGAGCAGGAACCAGTAACTATGCAGAGGTAAACCGGGGAGGAGCCCTGGGAACTGGCGCGTCGGTTCAGCCACCAGCTGCAGAGCCAAACCGCCAAGTTGTGCCAACACAGCACGTGCCCACCCCTCCCAGCCACTATTCTAACCCGTTGGACAAAATTGTCGCCGCTGCTTCACGGCTGGCCGCCCTTCCCATTGAGGGGACATCCCCCATAGCAATGGAGGCACGACGGGCCAAGGAGCTACTAGACACGGCGCTAACTCAGCAGCAAGCTTATTCCTATAGCCGGGAGAGGATTCATTCAACCCCCCGCCCGAGCCGGAGTTACACGAGGCACCTGGATGAACCGGCTGTATCCAGTAGCGCAAGGAGGTGACACCGGCAGAGGCAGGATAACCCGGCAGGAGCAGGAGCACACGCACAAGAGGCGGCGGATCAGGCCAGGCATACGGCTTATAACGACGCCCGTCAGGCAACGCCGGTTCACAACACCACCACAGTTGAGACAGGAATTATGTCCAGTTCCCTGGGAGTGTAGTGTCTTATCCCCGCTTTACGAAACGTAAACTACCCAAGGACTTCAAAGGTCCACGAAAGGTACCCAACTACACGGCGGATCTGGCTCCGGAGGCGTGGGTGGAAAGTTATGAGATGGCCATGGAGATGCTCGACGTGGATGAAGTTGCATGCGCCAAATACTTCACAATGATGCTTGAAGGCACGGCCCGGACATGGTTAAAGGGTTTACAACCTAACTCCATCGGATCATGGGGGGAGTGCGTCGCCGGTTTATCAATAATTTCAAAGACACGTGCAAGAAACCGATGTCCGTGGTTGACTTAGTAGCCTGTGTTCAAGGAGAACAAGAGACCACCAGCATTTGGGTGCGGCGAGTGTCAGAAATTTTGCATTCCTCCAATAGCATCAATCCAAGCATGGCTATAGTAACCTTGGGAGGCAATTGCCAGTTTGAGCCTTTGAGGCAGAAGCTGGGACGGCTCAAACGTGATTGCAACGACATGGGAATGCTCATGGGCGCTTTAGTAAAATATGGAGACTCTGATAACACCAAGCATCCAGATGCAGACGGAGACAAGTTCGGGAAGGTGAGCAAAAATGGTAAACCGGCGCAAGCCAATCCGGCAGGTACAGGGTACAATGGTAAGCGTAAAGCGAAGGGCAGCTCAGACTTTGTGGCCAATACCAACGTTCAAGACAACGGGCAGCGCCGCAAGGGTAGACCGCCCCCACGCAATGGGAGGCCACCTATTAATCTAGATCGCCAGTTGAACGTGCCTTGCCCAAAGCACGGTACAGAAGAAAACCCGTCTACGCATCTCTGGAAGGACTGTTTTATTGTGCAAGAGCTTATGAAACATGCCAAGTATAACCAAGGGCCCCCCGGCGGGTCAGGTCCCGGTTTTCAGGGTCCAAGTTACCAGGGTGGTGGATCCGGATCAGGATACCACGACGGTAACAATAACCACAATGGCAACAATCAGCATCAACATAACCAGCAACATGGTCAGGGTGGATACAATAACCAAGGCAATCAACAGCGTCAGCAGCAGTAGCAATCCGGATATCAGAATAATCCGAAGGAGCTAAGCAATGGGCAATATCATGTTTTCACCACAAGTTTGTGCAAACGGGATCAAAAAGTTCTGAAGAGAGCAGTACACTCTGTTGAACCGGCGATACCACGTTTTTTTTTTGCGTTGGTTGGAGCAACCCATTGTATGGAGCAGAGAGGATCACCCGCCATGGGTTGATAATCCGGGTCAGTTGGCCTTGGTGGTGGCACCACAGGTGGGTGGTTATAAGTTCACAAAGGTGCTTATGGATGGAGGCAGCAGCATCAATCTCCTATACTATGAGACTTTTCGACGTATGGGGTTGACAGATAAGAAGCTCCGACGGTCCAACACAGTGTTCCATGGGGTGGTGCCCGGTAAATCGGCTTACCCAGTTGGAAAAATTGAGCTGGAGGTTACCTTTGGTGATGAGCATGACTCTAGATCGGAGACAGTGACCTTTGAGGTGGTAAAGATCAGGAGCCCATATCATGCTCTGTTTGGGAGACCAGTTTACGCCAGGTTCATGGCTAGACCGTGTTATGTTTATATACAGCTCAAGATGTCGGGTCACAAGGGAACCATCACGGTTCACGGGAGCCGTAAGATCGCGTTGGAATGCGAGGAAGGAGATGTGGCATATGCTGAGGCAGTTTGTGCTACAGAAGAGCTGAAGTTTTATAAAGACAACGTTGATCCGGCGGATATGTCTCCTCTAAAGAAACCAACCACAGAGCATGATCCGGCGTTGAAATTCAAATCTGCCGAGGAGACGAAACATGTGGACTTTGTTCCAGGCGACTCATCCAAACAGTTCACCATCAGTGCTAACCTAGACCCCAAATAGGAAAGCGCGCTCATCGAGTTCATTCGTGAGAGCCGGGATATCTTTGCATGGAAACCTTCTGACATGCCAGGTATACCGAGGGAACTTGCTGAGCACAGTCTTAACATTGATCCGAAGTTTAAACCGGTCAAGCAGTATTTGGGCCGCTTCAATGGAGGCATAAGGCTATAGGTGAAGAAGTGGCTAGGCTCTTGGCCGCATGCTTCATAGTTGAGGTGTTTCATCCAGAGTGGTTGGCTAATCCGGTACTGGTGCTCAAGAAAAACGGAACCTGGAGGATGTGTTCAAGAAAAACAGAACCTGGAGGATGTGTGTTGACTACACAGACTTGAACAAGGCTTGCCCTACTGATCCTTTTGCTCTCCCCCGTATTGATCAAATTATCGATGCTACGGCGGGATGTGAGCGGCTAAGCTTTTTGGATGCATATTCCGGTTATCATCAGATCAAGATGGCAGTTAAGGACCAGGAGAAGACAGCTTTCATAACTCCCTTTGGAGCCTTCTGCTATGTATCTATGCCTTTTGGGCTCAAGAGTGCCCAAGCAACCTATCAACGTTGTGTACATAATTGCTTACAGGGGCATATTGGAAGAAATGTTCATGCATATGTTGATGACATTGTGGTGAAATCCAGGAAGGAGGAGACGCTGATAGAAGATTTAAAAGAAACCTTTGACAACCTCCGGGTTTATAAGATGATGCTCAATCCCTAGAAGTGTGTCTTTGGTGTTCCAGCAGGCAAGCTCCTTGGATTCCTAGTGTCAAACAGAGGGATTGAAGCTAATCCGGAGAAGATCAAAGCGATCACATCCTTGGCTAAACCGACGTGTATCAATGATGTTCAGCGCATGGCGGGCCGTATTGCAGCGCTGAGTTGCTTCATCAGCCGTTTAGGAGAGAAGGCAATCACGCTTTATCAGATGATGAAAAAGACGGACCGGTTTGTCTGGAGTGATGCTGCAAACGCTGCGTTCGAGGATCTGAAGAAGCAATTGGCAGAACCACCAGTCCTTGCTGCCCCGGTTGACAAGGAGCCGCTGCTGTTATACGTGGCCGCCAATGCCCGTGCAGTCAGCGTGGCCATTGTGGTGGAGCGCAAAGAGGCAGGCAAAGAATATCCGGTTCAACGGCCGGTTTACTATGTCAGTGAGGTACTCATTGAGTCGAAACAGAGATATCCACACTGGCAGAAGTTGGTATAGGGAGTGTTCATGGCAAACCGGAAGTTGAAGCATTATTTGCAGGGCCACCCAATCACAGTTGTCAGTTCAGCTCCATTAGGGGATATAATCCAGAACAGAGAAGCCACTGGCAGGGTGGCGAAGTGGGCCATTGAGCTTAGCCCGCACGGATTAAAGTATGTGTCCCGTACTGCTATAAAGTCCCAAGCACTAGTGGATTTCATCAATGATTGGACAGAGTTGCAAGCACCCGAGGAGAAGCCGGATCATACATATTGGACTATTTACTTTGACGGTTAAGGGCAATTGGAGGGCTCGGGGGCTGGAGTCGTGTTAACTTCCCCACGAGGTGATAAGTTCTGTTATGTCCTCCGTTTAATGTTCCCTTGTACTAACAATGATGCTGAGTATGAAGCTCTCCTCCACGGTTTGTGGATGGCCAAGGAGATGAACTTGAGCTGGGTTAAATGCTTTGGTGACTCAGATCTGGTGGCACAACAAGTATCTGGTAAGTGGGACTCTAAGGATCCGCTCATGGCAGCCTATCGACGAGAAGTGGACGCAGTCACAGGATACTTCAAGGGATATCAGGTGGACCACATAGACCGGCGAAAAAATGAAGCAGCCGATGCGTTGAGCCGGCTGAGCTCTCAGCGTAAACCGGTTCCACCTAATACCTTTTTGGATGAGTTGCATAATCCGTCAGTACATATACCTTCAGAGGAGGACTTGGCTGTTCCCGATCCGGAAGCACAGTTAGTCGCAACACTTCACATCATTCCGGATTGGACACTCCCTTATTTGGCGTATATGAGCCGAGGTGAGTTGCTAGAGGACGAAGTTGAGGCCCGGCAAATAATCCGGCTATCTAAGTCTATGACTATCATCAATGGAGAACTTCATCACCGCAGCGTTTCTAGGGCGTTTCAGCGGTGTGTATCATCAAAGGAAGGCTGCGATATTCTTCGAGAGATTCATGAAGGGGATTGTGGTCATCACGCCGGTTCAAAATCCTTGGTAGCTAAAGCTTTTCTTCATGGGTTCTACTGGCTGACGGCTCACGCCGACGCAGACAACTTGGTCAGAAAATGTGACGCTTGCCAGAAGTTTTCACGGCATGCTCATGTACCGGCGCAGGAGCTGCGGATGATTCCAATTACTTGGCCGTTTGCGACTTGGGGGCTTGATATGGTTGGACCCTTTAAAAGATCCCAAGATCAGAAAACCCACCTTCTAGTAGCAGTGGACAAATTTACAAAGTGGGTGGAAGCAGAGCCTGTCAGTAGGTGTGATGCGGCAACATCGGTTAAATTCATCAAAAAGGTGATTTTCCGGTTTGGCTTTCCACACAGCATTATAACTGATAATGGCACCAACCTATCTAAAGGAGAGATGGAAGAGTTCTGTCAAAGAGAACATATTCGCCTTGATGTGTCGTCAGTAGCTCACCCTCAGTCCAATGGCCAGGCTGAGAGAGCTAACCATGAGATCTTGAGAGGCATCAAGCCCCGACTTATGGTTCCTTTGCAAAGAACACCGGGTTGCTGGGTGGAGGAGTTGCCTTCTGTCTTATGGAGCATCAATACTACGCCTAACAGATCTACAGGGTACACGCCTTTCTTCATGGTGTACGGTGCTGAAGCGGTCCTCCCTAGTGATATCCGGCATGATTCACCACGGGTGGTGGCTTACGTTGAAGCGGATAACGAACAAGCACGACAAGCCAGCTTGGACCGGCTGGACGAGGAACGGGACACGACAGCAGCACGATCGGCGATTTACCAGTAAGACATGCGCCGGTACCATAGCCGTCGGGTCAAGACCAGGACGTTTCAGGAAGGAGATCTGGTGCTCCGGCTCATCCAAGACCAGACAGATATGCACAAGCTATCCCCACCTTGGGAAGGACCCTTTGTGGTCAGCAAAAGCCTGCACAACGGATCATACTACCTGGTCGACGTTCGAGAACATAAGGACTCACGTACGGCAGAGGAGGAGACCAAGTGACCATGGAACATCGCTCTTCTTCGACCTTACTATACTTGAGCCATTGGCTCCGCTTTATGTACAATGTATATATTATAATTAATAAACTAAACTGGCACCCCCGGAACACCGGGGAATCAGCCATCTTCTGCGCAAAAGAGTATCACATGGGGGCTTCGAAAGAAACCTTCCATGGCCTCTTAAACCGGCGCCCTTGACAGAATCAGGGAATCAGCCGTGTCTTTTATACACAAGAGTATCACATGGGGGCTTCGAAAGAAACCTTCCATGGCCTCTTAAACCGACGCCCTTGATATAATCAAGGAATCAGCCGTGTTCTTTACACAAAGGAGTATCACATGGGAGTTTTTACAGAAGCTTTCCATGGCCTCCTAAATCGGCGCCCTTGACACATCAAGGAATCAGCCATCTTATCTATACACACAATAATCACATGGGGGCTTCCGCGGGCAAGGAAGTTTTCCCATGAGCCGGCGGCAGTACGAAGCCCATCATAAGAGCACTGCTCTGGTTGCTTCGGCAATTTCCACATGATGATGAGGGGTAAAAGAGGGTGTTGGTGCCTAACCCAGCTCAAACATATGCCCCGATGAGCAAACGGCTCACACACTACCTGGGGGCTCGCATAGAGTTGAATAGCCTTGTAGTGAACATGGCTTGGAAGCCCGGTGCATGCACCTAAAACCCCGGATTAACCTGCCTGCATCAAGTAAATCACGCCGTCCATGTAAACCTGGTATGACCCGTCGAACCTGCCACAAGTCAATCCTTTTGGACGCTGAACTTGGCCACGTTAAATTGACGATCATCGAGTTGATTACCTAAAGACAAAATCTTTATGAGATTTTGAAACATTGGGTAGCTTGTCATCGATGATTTGGTTAAGGATTGCGGAGCGTCTTGACAGGCTTTGCTAAAATGGTTAATGACAGTAGCCTGGCAGCTCATAAAAAGCCTCGAATTTGGAGCCTGGCAGCTCATAAAAAGCCTCGACTACATGGTCTTATTTGCCCAAAAAATCTTATTTTCATTTTTTATGATTTCACAAATCTTTGTCGTCAAGATGATTGGTTTTTAACCAAGTCCATTGATGCGAGACTGGACACCTACAAGGTTGACCATAAGTCTGGGTCATGAACACCAGCGAGAGTTAAACCGGTGTTCATCGTAACCCGAATCGGCCATCATGCTAAGCCAATAAGAGAGCCAAGGGCCTCATCAGCGCCTGCGCTTTAAGTTATTCCTACCGGGTTAAGGTCTACATGCACACTTAATCAGAGGTATGGTATATGTTTGCGTTTTATATGCAGTTCAAAAGTTATCTATTTGGAATATATATCAGGGCAGTATAATCCGTCCGGTGGTAAACCGCCAGGATATCTTTTAGCTTCGTTCATGCACGCACAGGTAATATAAGTTGTTAAAGCATCGCAAGCAGATGATAAATTGGGGAGTACCAATCAAAATAATCCCATGACAGTGGGACAAAGGCAGTATCTCAACTATTCTATTACAAGGCACTTGCAGGCCCGAATGGATCAAAGTTTCTTGCAAAGTATTCAGCAACTAAAAGTTAAATCGGACGGTTTACGATTCTTCTTCAGCACGCTGCGAAGGCTGAGGGTCAACTTGCGCCGGATCTTCGTCGACTTCTGGCAGCTGCTGGAAATCAGGAGCGCTCCAGTCAATCTTGGAGAGGGCACGGAAATACACTTCATCATTTATAAGATCTGACGGGTCAATGTCTGGAGCGAAGGTGTGCTTACGAACTGGTGGGATCAGATTTTCGGTGTCATAAATCGTCCGCTCCACCCGCGAATTCTCTAGATCGTAAGCCAAATGATACCTTGTTAAATCTGCTTCGTTAGCAAGCTTACTGGCAAGAGGGCGCATGTCCTTCATTAAAGAACGGATATCTTCAGCAGAGAAGGCTGACCCGTCCTCTTTCATGCTGGGATAACCATTCATGGCCTCCACCGGATCAAAATTGGGGACCCATGCCTTGGCCCGGGTTAGCGCCAGGAGAGAGCGAGCTCGTGCAGCAGATTTCTTTACCTCAACAAGTCGAGCAGGCAAGACAAATAGCTTTTCCAGGGTGGCTTGGATGGTGGTCGGCGCCGGTTTATAGTGTGACATGGCACTGATAGCCCTTTGAGCACCGGAGTAGAGTTGCTCCACCAGGGTATAAGCAGCCTTGAGCTTCTTCCGAACATCATCTCCAAGATGAGTTATGCGCCTCCCTATAAACAATTGGCAAGTTAAACCGGAGCAGAATAAAGATTGCAAGGATGTAAACATACGAAGACAGGTACTCACCGAAGATAGCAGATGTCATGTTCTCTATCTGCTGTTTCAACCCGGAAAGCTCCTGCGTAACCGGATTGAGAGCAACTTCAGCATCCTTCGCTCTTTTTTCTAGAGCGTCTCTTTGCACCTCCCATGTGGACCGCTCCGCTTCAAAATCTTTCTTCAGTTTTTCCATGTTAGTTAAAGCAAGGACAAGTTCTTCCTTAGCTTTGGTTGAAGCAGTCTCATGGAAGGCCAAGCTATTCCGTAGCTTAGTTGCCTCCGAAGCTCTCCGGTTCAAGTCAGCCTGCAAGGAAAGCAAACGTGTTAGAAGGACAGGTCAATCAAAGTCTCAAGCACATAACAAGTTATGCACTCGACACTTGGGGGCTAATGTACAATTGAGGTAAAAGAAAGACAAATTTTCAGACAAGTCCCAAGCACATAAACAAGTTATGACCTTGGCACTTGGGGGCTAATGTACATTCATTCTTAGACATTAGAGAAGTCCCGGTTCACCTACAGTGAAGCTAAACCAGCACTTGGGGGCTACTATGGCCTAAAGGTATGATTGCAAAATACAAAGCAGAAACGGAAAGTGAAAGGAAAGAAAGTCGCCTCATATTTATCCTTCATCATGTTGACTAAGCCGGCTTCATAGTCACGGCTGGTGAAGAGCCGGTTCAGATACCCAGAATGGAGTTCCTGGGCACTAAGCTGAGCATAACTTGACAAGTCAGTGCTCCACTTGCCTTTATCTTGTTGAAGTTTTTCTTCCTTGGTAGTGTGCCTAGCCAAGGCAATAGGCTCTGTGGGAGCAGAGAATCATATCCCAGTTATTTCAACATCTTTCGTTGAGGTGGCCGTTGGCTGAAGGGGATCAGCAGTGTGCACCGGACTGACAGAAGCCGGGCTAGCCCGAGGAGGACTAACCCGGACAGGGCTTGTCAGTTTAGCCGTGTTCTCCATATCATCACCCCCCGGAGTAGCAAGATCTTCATGATCCATAGGGGCGGTATCATCGAGCTGAACTTCAACATTGTCCCCTGGAGGGTTGGCCGCTTCAGGATCCTCGGCCGGTTCAGCAGTGGTGGTTTCGGCAGCCAGTTTATTTAATTTTGCCTTTTTGCTAGGCTTGGGCATGCTGATAAAGGTTAAAGGAGCAATGAGAATCACAAAAGTTAAAACGGAAAGGTAAACCGGATGTTTGGAAAGATGACTTACCCAGGAACGGTCTTGAGCACTGGGACTTGAGTAGCAGTCGACTCGCCGGAAGAAGATAGATGAGCTTCCTGGTAGTTGGGATCAGACGGTTTAAGAGGTTTGCGAATAAGGCCTGCTTTTGGATAAAGAAGGGTTGGAGTGAGCAAAACCTCTGAGCGGCGTCTACAAGCTGGCGTGAGGGGTATTTCGGACGATTCAACCACGTGGCCACTATGGCGCGTGGTCCGGCAAGTTTCATGCTGCTGTTTCTTCAAAAGAAAGTTGGGATCTAATTGAGCATAAGGGTGAGAAAATGGATACTTCCGGGATACCCGACGAATCTTGGGTGGCAACGGTTCTGAATCAGATGAGAGAGAAATTACCTCAACTCCATCCGCTTTAGTTCCCTCCGCCAGGTCCTGAGAAAAGGTATTATTAACATAAATTCAAACAAAGGGCGATCAAAGGACATAAGAGTCAAGCAGTACCTCAGAAGCCGGATCATCTTCTTCAGGGTTTGAACCGGAAGCGACAACAACTTTCTTCTTCTTTACGGCAAAGGTCTTCTTGCGTGTTGGCTTCGCCGGTTTATCTTGAGCTTTCTTCTTCCAGAAATGATTGTTGGCCTGCATAAAGGAATAGTAACATGTTGAAGACAACTGATATGAACGGATTAAAGTGGAAAGAAATAGACAGAAGAGTCTTACCGACGGTGGTTGGTTGTCTACGTAGAAGGGAGCTAAACCGGTCCGGCTGCAGTCTTCCAGAGGGATATTCAGCATCTTCTTTGCGAATTTAGTAACTTCGGTGTCAGGAAGTACTATTTTTGTGTGACGCTGAGGGTCTTCCGGTTTACCAGTATATTCACACATTAAGCTGGAGCGCCGGCTTAATGGAAGAATGCTCCAAGAGAGCCAGCATCGAACAAAATCAACCCCAGTTAAACCGTTAGCCACGAAGGCCCTGAGCTTGGAAAGTTGAGGGGCATATCGAGCCCGGTCTTGGGCGCTTAGACGCTGCGGCAAAGGATGACTTGAAGCCAGACGGTAAGCGCGGTAACCCGACAGTGGGTTTTCTACCTCTGGCGAAGTGTCTTTGCAGTAGAACCATGTCTGGTTCCAATCCTTAGGGTGGCTGTGAAGAGTGGCATGAGGAAAACTGACGTCCTTCCTTTTCTGGATGCTCACCCTGCCAAGCTCAGTATGAGGCCCATCAAAAAACTCAGTCCGGCGGTTCAGATGGAAGAAATCCCAAAACAGCTCCACTGATGGCTCCTCTTGAAGATATGCTTCTGAGAAGACTTGGAAGTTGCAGATGTTTGATACAGAATTCGGGCCTATATCTTGTGGATGGAGTTGAAAAAGCGGCTAACACATCACGGAAGAACTTTGAACCGGGAGGGCTAAAACCCCGGGCTAGATGATCATAGAAGACTATGATTTCTCCCTCCTTAGGCTCAGGAGGACATTCGTTTTCAGGGGCCCGCCAGTGCAGAACCTCTTTAGAGCCCAGGACACCAATTGAGGCCGCCTCTACTAAATCGTCTTCCGTAATCCGGGATGGAACCCAGTTGCAGGCAACAAATTGTTTCGCTGTGGAAGCCATTTTCTCCAAAGGAGCACTGGAAAGTATAACACAAGACCCGGTTTACCAACTGCTAGATATAAACGGGCGCATTCTATGAAGAAAGAGAGATCAAACACATAGCTACTGGTACACACCCTCAGTCCCGAGGGTGAACTACTCCCCCCACGTCATGGAGAGCGTCGGGATGATGAAGAGGGCCACCGGAGAGTGATTTCCCCCTCTGACAGGGTGCCGGAATGGGTCTAGATTGGTTTTCAGTGGCAACAGAGGCTTTCGGCGGTGGAACTCCCGATCTAGATTATTTTCTGGAGGTTTCTGTATATATAAGGGGTGTTGGAGCCGGGAACAAGTAAGGGGGTTCCCCGAGGTGGCCACGAGATAGGGGGCGCAACCCCCACCCTCGTGGGCAGCCTGCGACTCCCCTGGTCCATCTTCGGTACTCCCTGGGCTTCTTCTGGTCCAAAAACATCCTCCGTTGAGTTTCAGGACAATTGGGCTCCGTTTGGTATTCCTTTTCTGCGATACTCAAAAACAAGGAAGAAACAGAAACTGGCACTAGGCTCTAGGTTAATAGGTTAGTCCCAAAATCATATAAAATGGCATATAAATGCATATAAAACATCCTAGCTGGATAATATAATAGCATGGAACAATCAAAAATTATAGATACGTTGGAGACGTATCACACATCACAACATGCCTTGCAAAAACAAGTTAGACGTCCTCTACTTTGTTGTTGCAAGTTTTACGTGGCTGCTACGGGCTTAGCAAGAACCGTTCTTACCGACGCATACAAAACCACAACGATTTTTTGTCAAGTGTGATGTTTTAACCTTCACAAGGACCGGGTGTAGCCACACTCGATTCAACTAAACTGAGAGAGACAGACACCCGCCAGTCACCTTTAAGCAACGAGTGCTCGCAACGGTGAAACTAGTCTCGCGTAAGCGTACGCGTAATGTCGGTCCGGGCCGCTTCATCCCACAATACCGCTGAATCAAAGTATGACATGCTGGTAGGCAGTATGACTATTATCGCCCACAACTCATTGTGTTCTACTCGTGCATATCATCTACGCATAGACCTGGCTCATGATGCCACTGTTGGGGAACATAGTATTTCAAAAAAAAATCCTACGATCACGCAAGATCTATCTAGGAGAAGCATAGCAACGAGCGGGGAGAGTGTGTCTACGTACCCTCGTAGACCGAAAGCGGAAGCGTCTAGTGACGCGGTTGATGTAGTCGAACGTCTTCGCGATCCAACTGATCCAAGCACCAAACGTACTGCACCTCCTCGTTCAACACACGTTCAACTCGATGATGTCCCACGATCTATTGATCCAGTTGAGCATCATGGGAGAGTTTCATCAGCACGACGGCGTGGTGACGTTGATGATGAAGTTACCGACGTAGGGCTTCGCCTAAGCACTGCAACGATATGACTGAGGTGTGTAACTGTGGAGGGGGCACCGCACACGGCTAAAACTGATGTTAACTTGTGTGTCCTAGGGTTCACCCTCCCCACGTATATAAAGGATGGAGGGGGAGGCTGGCCGGCCTCTCTAGGCGCGCAAAGGGGGGATGAGTCCTCCTCCAAGTAGGAGTAGGACTCCCCCTTTCCTAGTCCCACTAGGAATAGAAGGAAGAGGGAAAAGGAGAAAGGAAAGGGGGGCTGGCCCCCTCACCTAATTCGGATTGGGCTTGGGGGGCCCGCCCCCTCCTAGGCTGCCTTCTCTTCTCTCCCACTAAGGCACATTAAGGCCCATATGCTCCCAGGGGGGTTCCGGTAACCCCCCGATACTCCGGTAAATGCCCGAACTTACCCGGAACCATTATGATGTCCAAACATAGCCTTCCACTATATTGATCTTTATGTCTCGACCATTTTGAGACTCCTCGTCATGTCCGTAATCACATCCGGGACTCCGAACTACCTTCGGTACATCAAAACACATAAACTCATTATACCGATCATCATCAAACGTTAAGCGTGCGGACCCTATGGGTTCGAGAACTATGTAGACATGACCGAGACACATCTCCGGTCAACAACCAATAGCGGAACCTGGATGCTCATATTGGTTCCTACATATTCTACGAAGATCTTTATCGGTCAAACCGCATAACAACATGCGTTGTTCCCTTTGTCATCGGTATGTTACTTGCCCGAGATTCGATCGTCGGTATCATCATACCTAGTTCGATCTATGCCAACACCACAAACACCTTCGGATACACCTGTAGAGCATCTTTATAATCACCAAGTTATGTTGTGACGTTTAATAGCACACAAGGTGTTCCTCCGGTATTCGGGAGTTGCATAATCTCATAGTCATAGAAACATGTATAAGTCATGAAGAAATCAATAGCAGTAAAACTAAACGATCAAGTTGCTAAGCTAACGGATGGGTCTTGTCCATCACATCATTCTCCTAATGACGTGATCCCGTTGATTAAATGACAACTCATGTCTATGGTTAGGAAACATAACCATCTTTGATTAACGAGCTAGTCTAGTAGAGGCATAGTAGGGACACTCTGTTTCGTCTATGTATTCACACATGTACTAAGTTTCTGGTTAATACAATTATAGCATGAATAATAAACATTTATGATGATATAAGGGGATACAAATAACCACTTTATTATTGCCTCTAGGGCATATTTCCTTCAGCGGGCTACAAGATAGCGGTCGTCCCTTCTCTCGCACCATTGTCATCTCTAATCCAACACAAACACCTCGTACATGGCGCACCCCCTAGTCTTCTATTTCCTCATCGTTGAGGAGGAGCAGGAAGAGGACCATCTACCCCAATTGTGGGCAGAGATGGATGATACGTCCAAAACGTATCTATAATTTCTGCTTGCTCCATGCCTCTTTTGGGTGATGTTGCTATGATATTTATACACTTCCATACACTTTTGATCATATTTGGACTAACCTATTAACTTAGTGCACCCCAGTGCCAGTTTCTGTTTTCTGCTGTTTTTGTATTTTAGGTTTTCCCATTACGAGAACTGCCAGAAAAATCCCGGAAAAATTATATAAAAAATCAGCGTTCCAGAAGCTTCCCAGCAGCCAAAGTACAGCCGGAGGGGGGCCACCAGGGCTCCAGGCGCCCTGGTGGCGCGGCCCCCGTGGCCGCGCCGGGGGGGCGCCTGGGCCCCCCGAGCCTCCGCTGATGCCCCCCTTTGGCATATATTTATATCGCGTCCTGAAACCCTCGAGACGGGAACCCTTTTTCGCGATCTCATCTCTGTTCCGCCGCCGCCGCCGCCGCTTTCAAGATCGGGAGCACCAGGAGAACTCTTCCCGGCACCCTGCCGGAGGGGAGGATCACCACCGGGAGCTTCTCCACCACCATGGACGCCTCCCGGATGAGTTGTGAGTAGTCTCCCTTGGACCATGGGTCCATGACCAGTAGCTATGTGATGTTCTCCTCCCGTTCTTGTGCTTCACTAATTAGTCCTCGTGAGATGCCCTACATGATCGAGGCACATATGTAATCCTTATGTTGTTGCTATGATGAGTTTGCTGGGATCCGATGGATTGTGAGATTATGTTCAGATTGTGTTTGAGTAATATATTTGATCTACCTCTTTTATATTTATGTTCGTAAGTAATTCTTGCATGTTCCCCGTTGTTATTTATTGCTTTGGCCAAGTAGTAGGTAGTGACTCCAAGAGGGAACGTTATGCTTGATTGTGGGTTCATGCCCCTCGATGACTAGCTTGAGTGACAGAAACATGAGTCTAGGGGATGTGTTGTTGCCACAAGGGGGAAAACAACGGTGCTTGTGCCCGCGGGTGCAAGGATTGTTTACTTTACGCAAAGTTCTTTTAATGCAGTTGTCTGTTGCTTTGAGTTTACACTATGGGTGGGACTCGCAACTTAATACCAGCGAGATGTTCTGGATAGGTATCTCAAGGTGGATGATTAGTAGTAGATGCAGATGGATTTCGGTCTACTTGCCTTGGCGTACCGCCCATGCTTTGAACCTCTACCTTTCTTGTAACATAGCTAGCATTGGTTTGCGCACATAATTCTGTCAATTGCCCAGCTGTAATTCGTTTACCTCACATAGCTGTTTTATCGTCTTTTGGGAGAGAGACATCACTAGTGAACATCATGGGACCCCGGTCCATATTACCATCATTGATCACATCCACTATTTACTTTACGCTTTTACTTACTATTTGCAGCATTACCTATCACTATTATCACTTGCGTTTGATCCTTTGTAAACTACAAGGCCGGAGAGATTGACAACCTCTTTGTACTCGTTGGGAGCAAAGTTATTTGTATCTGTGTGCAGGTCCACGTTGATTGCTAATATATCTGGCGCTGTTAGCAGTTGACACCTTCTTGTTGAAACTGGGAGTCTCAGGGAAATCGATCCTTGGTATCTTTGCCAAGGGAAAACTTCCGCTACACTGCATCTCAAACCTTCCACTTGGGGTAACCAACGAGGGGCGAGAGGCCATCAAGCAAAGTTTTCTGGCGCCGTTGTCGGGGACTCCACTCTTCAGGATAGGGGAGTTGCACACTATCTTTTACCTTTGCTTTTAGTCTTGTTAGTTTACCTTTCAGTTTTTGTTTTAGTATCTTTTATTGAAAATCACAAAATAGTTATCTTGCTTGCTTGCTACTATGGGTTCCACCGAGAACACCAAGTTGTGTGACTTCACTAGTCACAACAACGATGACTTTATCTGCACACCTATCACTACACCGGCCACTTCAGCACCTTCGTATGAAATTAAACCTGCTTTACTGAACCTAGTTATGAAAGATCAATTCTTCGGTGCTGGAGATGATGCTGCTTTACACTTAAACAATTTTGTTGAACTTTGTGATATGCAAAAGTACCAAGAAATAGATGGTAATATTGTTAAGCTTAAGCTTTTTCCTTTCTCCTTGAGATGAGGAGCTAAAATTTGGTTTCAGTCTTTGCCTAGAAATAGCATAGATTCTTGGGACAAGTGCAAAGATGCTTTTATTGGAAAGTACTATCCACCTGCTAAAATTATCCAACTAAGAATTAACATAATGAATTTTAAACAATTGGATAATGAACACGTTGCCCAAGCTTGGGAACGTATGAAATCTCTTATCAAGAACTGCCCTACTCACGGTTTGACTACTTGGATGGTTATCCAAACTTTTTATGCAGGCTTGAACTTTACCTCGCGGAATTTGTTAGATTCGGCCGCGGGAGGAACTTTTATGTCAACTACACTTGGTGCTGCCACAAAGCTTCTCGATGAGATGATGACCAATTATTCCCAATGGCACACCAAACGCGCTCCAACAGGTAGGAAGGTAAACTCTGTCGAGGAGATTTCCTCCCTAAATGAAAAAGTTGACTTGATCATGTCTCTACTTTCGAAGCAATCTTATGTTGATCCTCGTGATGTTCCTTTAAATTCTTTGATTGCTCAAGAACAAGTAGATGTGAACTTTATCTCTAGAAACAATTTTAATAACAATGCTTATAGGAGTAACTTTGGTAGCAATCCTAGACCGTTCCCCTCTAATTCTTATGGGAACAACAATGCTTATCCTATCACCAAGAACTCCACTACTGAACTAGAGATTATGCTTAAAGATTTCATCACTACCCAAAAGGCCTTTAATAAGAGTGTAGGAGAAAAACTAAACAAACTAGATGATCTCTCTTTGAAGGTAGACAATTTAGCCAATGAGGTAGAATTGCTTAAAATCAGAACTTCTCCTCTTGAGGAGAGGAAGGTCACTCCTATGAATGCTATTCAAGTGCAAATTAATGAAAATATTAGGATGATGGCTAAACTTAAAGAGAGATGGGCTAGAGAAAGGGAGGAAGAAGATAGAATTAAGAACCTTCCTACCCACCACACTGTTGCTACTATCCAAGTTGTTGAGGATATCCAAACTCTTAGCACCCAATGCACTCCTGGTCCCATTGGACCTATTAATGGTGATGCTATGACTATAGAAACTACCAAACAAGTGAACCTAAAGGACACCACTACCACCTTACTTGATAGTAGTGACCTTGATTTTGATAATTGCACTCTTACCGAAGTTATTGATTTCCTTCACAAGATGTCTAGAGATCCCCGCACTAGCACGCTTAACCTTGCCTTCACAGAGCATATCACTAATGCTCTCATCAAAGCTAGGGAGGAGAAACTTAGAGTAGAAGCCTCGATACCTAGAAAGCTAGAAGATGGTTGGGATCCTATGATTAAAATTAAATTGAATAACTTCTCTTGCTATGCTTTATGTGATGTTGGTGCTAGTACCTCTATTATGCCCAAAAGAATATATGATATGCTTAAATTGAAACCTTTTGATTCTTGTTCTTTTGGTGTTCGTCTCGTTGATTCTTCCATAAAGAAACCTTTGGGGAGGATCGACGACGTTCTTATCATTGTCAATGACAATTATGTTCCCGTTGATTTTACTATTATGGACATTGAATGTGAACCTTCGTGTCCAATTATTTTGGGACGTCCTTTTCTACGCACCGTTGGTGCTATCATTGACATGAAAGAGGGGAATATAAAATTACAGTTTCCTCTCAAGAAAGGGATGGAACACTTCCCTCGAAAAAAGATTAAGTTACCTTCTGAGTCCGTTATACGGGCTAGCTATTCTTTTACTCTTGATAAAACTTGATCTCTTTGCATTATGCCTAGCTTAAAGGCATAAAAGAAAGCGCTTTTGGGAGGCAGCCCACATGAATAAAATTTTATTTTGCTTTTGTTGTGCCATGATGTTGTTTACTGCAGTAGCATCATCATTGTATCTTTGCTTTTCAATTTTGTGCCAAGTGTAGCCTCTGATTGCAAGAAAGTTCAAAAGTTGTGACGTGCTGTCCAGAAAACAGATTCTGTCCTTGGATAGAAAAATTCGTATGAAATCACTAGATCATCTTTTTGGTCTGAATTTTTTCGACAGCATGCTCTATATAATTATCTTTCGTGCGTCTGTTTTGAGTTTTTTTATTAGAGTTGCAGAAGTGCACCGAAAAAATCATTTACTACCTGCTGTTCTGTTTTTCACAGATTTTGTCCTGTTTTGCCTTTCCTTCATTTTGCAAACCTAGAGCTTGCTTTTTCTTTGCAAAAACCTTTTGGCAATCTTCAGAAATAGTACACCTTCAAGAATATCCTTATTTCCAGCAAGGAACAATTATTTTATTAAGGGTACTAACCTCGCTAATCAGATTATGATGAGTTATAAATGAAAGGAGTTTTCAAGTGTGCGAGGGAAGATGATAAAAAGATTCAGGAGTGTCAAGCACTCAAGCTTGGGGATGCCCCCATGCACCCCCAAGAAATATTCAAGGAGACTCAAGCGTCTAAGCTTGGGGATGCCCCCGTGCATCCCCTTCTCCATCAACATTATCAGTTCGTCTTTCGTTCCACTATATTTTTATCACTTCATGTGTTATGTGCTATGCTTGGAGCGTCTTGCTTTTAGTTTTCCTTTTTAGTTTTCTTTAGCTTTCATAACGAGTCGGAACTCAGCTTTCTTTATGTGGGAGAGAAACACGCTCCACTTCTACCTAGAACATAACATAGAATTTCCATGTCTATCTTTGTTGTGTGTGTTCTTTGTCTTTCAATAGCTACTATCATGCTTAGCTTTTAGTTTTCATGCTTATCTTTTTAAAGAGCTTTTGTTTAGTTGGTCTCTTGAACTCTCTTTACTTATCATGATTATCTTATTAAGAGAGTTTGCTTCCATTGCATTGGTTGGTATGTCTATGATAAAAATGCTACGTGCATAATGGTGCTTAGTAGTTCATGTTTTCTTATGGTTAGTCTCAAATAGCTGGGGGGTTTCCAATGTGTTATTGGAGTACCAACATGATTTGTTTGCCTATGATGTGGTATGGTTTAGTAATATCTTCCTTCAAGAATTTACTTTGATTGACTTGGCGTATGCTCACGCATATTTAAGACTGTAAAGAAAGTCTGTCAAGCCTTGATGATCTTTTATTTCTGAGTAGCGATATAACTACCATGCCTGATTCAATGTTGCTTTGTCGCTCTGCATGATTATGACCGTCATTGCTCTCTTAGTTGGTCGCTCCCAGTCTTTTGCTAACCTCCACCTGTACTAAGCGGACTGACTGCTTGTGCATCCAAATTCTTTTAAACCAGTTATGCCATATGAGTCCACTATACCTTCCTACATGGTATTTACCTGCCATTCCTAACGGAGACTTGCATGTACCATCTCGAAATTATTCAAAGAAAAAGAAAAAAATGCATTCCTATTTTGTGCCTCTGTTTTAAGTCCATGAGGAAGTAGTAGTTAATTCATGATCTTTTTAAGTTGGACAAGCTTCATCCCGGGATTGCATGTATAATGTGCAAACCCATAACACGAGAAGGAACTAGCATTGAGTGCGCCCGGCTCAAAATTAATATAACAAACAAACCCTCCTTCACGCTTTGTTCATGAGAAATCAGAAAACTTTGGCAGTGATAAACAAAGGAGATTAAGAGGATGTGATCATCCTCATTCGGGAGCCGTTCCTCGAAACTTGTCCATCTCAAGAAGTGATTGAGCTATCTGCTAGCATTCGTTGACGAAACATGCATGATCTAAGAAGAAAAAATATTATTACCTCTGTTTTTAAAACCAAGAGCTCTGGTACATGTTTTGTCTTTGTTTCCGACTACGGGTTTTCAACCTTGCCAACAAAAGCCACGGTTCGAGAGTCTCCACCTTCTTTTAAAGCACCAACTACTGAGAGCATGATTGTCATTCTGAGTGTAATGTGCATTGTCCCAAAGTAGCATTGTCTTTTGCATGATTATGATATCGTTTATTCTGAGATCATTATATCTAGTCATCACTTAAACCTTGGAGGTGCCCCTGCATTTATGTTTTGCTTCACTAAAGGGGGCAAGCGAGATATCACTTTATCATATTTGCACACCATGTTCATTACAAATCTATTTGATGTTTCAATACCATATTGTAAAACTTTCAGTTCTTTGTGATTTTCTCATGAGGCAACTTAACTACTACAGATTCATTGTCTCAGTAAGCTTTTGTCATATGACTATGAAAAGTCCAATATGGTTAATAGCATGTCACCACAGAAATTATTCTTGTTATCATTTACCTACTCGAGGACGAGCAGGAATTAAGCTTGGGGATGTTGATACGTCCAAAACGTATCTATAATTTCTGCTTGCTCCATGCCTCTTTTGGGTGATATTGCTATGATATTTATACCCTTCCATACACTTTTGATCATATTTGGACTAACCTATTAACTTAGTGCACCCCAGTGCCAGTTTCTGTTTTCTGCTGTTTTTGTATTTCAGGTTTTTCCCATTACGAGAACTGTCAGAAAAATACCGGAAAAATTATATAAAAAATCAGCGTTCCAGAAGCTTCCCAGCAGCCAAAGTACAGCCGGAGGGGGGTCACCAGGGCTCCAGGCGCCCTGGTGGCGCCCCCCCCCCTGGCCGCGTCGGGGGGGCGCCTGGGCCCCCCGAGCCTCCGCTGATGCCCCCCTTTGGCATATATTTATATCGCATCCCGAAACCCTCGAGACAGGAACCCTTTTTCGCGATCTCATCTCTGTTCCGCCGCCGCCGCCGCTTCCAAGATCGGGAGCACCAGGAGAACTCTTCCCGGCACCCTGCCGGAGGGGAGGATCACCACCGGGAGCTTCTCCACCACCATGGACGCCTCCCGGATGAGTTGTGAGTAGTCTCCCTTGGACCATGGGTCCATGACCAGTAGCTATGTGATGTTCTCCTCCCGTTCTTGTGCTTCACTAATTAGTCCTCGTGAGCTGCCCTACATGATCGAGGCACATATGTAATCCTTATGTTGTTGCTATGATGAGTTTGCTGGGATCCGATGGATTGTGAGATTATGTTCAGATTGTGTTTGAGTAATATATTTGATCTACCTCTTTTATATTTATGTTCGTAAGTAATTCTTGCATGTTCCCCGTTGTTATTTATTGCTTTGGCCAAGTAGTAGGTAGTGACTCCAAGAGGGAACGTTATGCTTGATTGTGGGTTCATGCCCCTCGATGACTAGCTTGATTGACAGAAACATGAGTCTAGGGGATGTGCTATTGCCACAAGGGGGAAAACAACGGTGCTTGTGCCCGCGGGTGCAAGGATTGTTTACTTTACGCAAAGTTCTTTTAATGCAGTTGTCTGTTGCTTTGAGTTTACACTATGGGTGGGACTCGCAACTTAATACCAGCGAGATGTTCTGGATAGATATCTCAAGGTGGATGATTAGTAGTAGATGCAGATGGATTTCGGTCTACTTGCCTTGGCGTACCGCCCATGCTTTGAACCTCTACCTTTCTTGTAACATAGTTAGCATTGGTTTGCGCACATAATTCTGTCAATTGCCCAGCTGTAATTCGTTTACCTCACATAGCTGTTTTATCGTCTTTTGGGAGAGAGACATCACTAGTGAACATCATGGGACCCCGGTCCATATTACCATCATTGATCACATCCACTATTTACTTTACGCTTTTACTTACTATTTGCAGCATTACCTATCACTATTATCACTTGCGTTTGATCCTTTGTAAACTACAAGGCCGGAGAGATTGACAACCTCTCTGTACTCGTTGGGAGCAAAGTTATTTGTATCTGTGTGCAGGTCCACGTTGATTGCTAATATATCTGGCGCCGTTAGCAGTTGACACCTTCTTGTTGAAACTGGGAGTCTCAGGGAAATCGATCCTTGGTATCTTTGCCAAGGGAAAACTTCCGCTACACTGCATCTCAAACCTTCCACTTGGGGTAACCAACGAGGGGCGAGAAGCCATCAATGGACAAGGCATTGGAGGAGGTTGCTCACATGGAAGCGCAGGCCGCGCAGATGGACGGGCATGGGCCTGTTCTCGTGGCAGCACATGCGCCTGCACCCGTGTCCGTGCCAGCGCCTGCGCCCCTGCACTTAACACGGTGGAGGAGGAGGACGAGGAGTATGATGTGGAAGAATTTGCAGAGTGGATCGAGGTCGTCGACGCCGCATTCTATGACTTTTTCTTGGGCAGAGGTGGCGGTGCTGCCCGTCGTGGTGCCGGACGTGCATGGATCGACGTCGCTGTCAATGGCGAGCACCATGGACATGGCGGTGGTGGTCGTGGCCGTGGCCTTGACGGCAACTAGGTGGTTGAAAGAACATGTGGTGCCCCTATGTTTGTTTTGGTAATTAATGACAATCTCTATGGACTAATGATTGCCTTAAGTTATATTTGAAGGGTTTGTCCATAGGCTTTTCTTGGAGTCCATTCATTGGTTTCAAGGAGAGTTTGTGATGACCAAGGTGCTATTAAGGAATTATCCAAAGATTGGTCATGTGAGTGTTGAGCTTATTGCAAGCATGTCTTGAAGAAGAAGAGTGTGTGATCATTCATGTTTACCTTCAAGACATCATCCAAATGAAGAGTGTTGGAAAGATTCAAGGGTGATCAAGACTAAGTACAAAGAGTGATTCAAGTTGATCAACACACAAAGCATAGAAGATGTACCGAGAGGGATCAAGCAATCCCATGGTATGGTAAGCATTGTCAATTACGCTTTTGTGTACTAACCCATGGTCTTCGTGAGAGTTATTTGTGGGGTTAGGTTGCGGTGTGTAAGTTCAAGTAGGATCATCACGAAGAGATCATATGCTTGAAGCTTGCCATCCATTGTGGTGGCAATGGACTTGTGAAGATATGCCGAAGAGTGGCTCACCCATAGTGGAGTATGGGGGAGAAATCAACTAGTCTTCACCCAGTTAACACAATCAAGAAAGGTGGTCCAACTTGAGGAAGTCAAGATCGTCATCATCAATCTCAAGTGGACTATGTGCAAGGCAAAGGTTTGCCCTTGATAGGTTTTCTATTTTACCAGTATCATGGTAGTTGTGGGAGACGGGGTTATAGGATCGATTGTCGTACTATCAAGGGGGGCTCTCGATGAGTAGCTTGATCGTATCATTTGTAGAGAGATCAAACAATTGCATGCTTCCATCATCTTTCTTGGTTCTTGTTTGTTTTTTATCCTTGTGACATTTGGAGCTTATGGCCATCTTCATGAAAAGCTCGAGTTCATCGAAAACGGAGTTCTCATGCATCTTCTATGATGTTTTCGATGTTGGAGGTTGTGTCGGTTATTCTCTTATGGAGGGTTCACTCCTCTATATCTTAGGCATACCTCCCCTGCCTCTCCTTACTATAACCAATCGATGTTTTTATGCTACTCGTCTTCATCTTTCCAACAAGCTTGAGTTTGCTCAATTCGGAGCTCATTTGCAGAAGTTATGGCAATTCTGGGCTTTCTTGTTGCTCCTGTGGTAATACCATTGGGCCGGAGCGGCAGTTGAAGGAAATATGCCCTAGAGGCAATAATAAAGTTGTTACTTGTATTTCCTTATATCATGATAAATGTTTATTATTCATGCTAGAATTGTATTAACCGGAAACTTAGTACATGTGTGAATACATAGACGAAACAGAGTGTCCCTAGTATGCCTCTACTAGACTAGCTCGTTAATCAAAGATGGTTATGTTTCCTAACCATAGACATGAGTTGTCATTTGATCAACGGGATCACATCATTAGGATAATGATGTGATGTACAAGACCCATCCGTTAGCTTAGCAACTTGATCGTTTAGTTTTACTGCTATTGCTTTCTTCATGACTTATACATGTTCCTATGACTATGAGATCATCCAACTCCCGAATACCGGAGGAACACCTTGTGTGCTATCAAACATCACAGTGTAACTGGGTGATTATAAAGATGTTTTACATGTGTCTCCGAAGGTCTTTGTGGTGTTGGCATAGATCGAGAATAGGATTTGTCACTCCGAGTGTCGGAGAGGTATCTCTGGGCGCTCTCGGTAATACACATCATAATAAGCCTTGCAAGCAAATGACTAATGAGTTAGTCATGAGATGATGTATCACGGAACGAGTAAAGAGACTTGCAGGTGATGAGATTGAACTAGGTATGATGATACCGACGATCGAATCTCAGGCAAGTAATATACCTATGACAAAGGGAACAATGTATGTTGTTATGTGATTTGACCGATAAAGATCTTTGTAGAATATGTAGGAACCAATATGAGCATCCAGGTTCTGCTATTCGTTATTGACCGGAGATGAGTCTCGGTCATGTCTACATAGTTCTCGAACCCGTAGGGTCCGCGCGCTTAACGTTCGATGACGATCGGTATTATGAGTTTATGTGTTTTGATGCACCAAATGCAGTTCGGAGTCCCGGATGTGATCATGGACATGACGAGGAGTCTCGAAATGGTCGAGACGTAAAGATTGATATATTGGATGACTATATTCGGACACGGGAAGTCTTCTGGAGAAGTTTCGGATTAAACGAGAGTGCCGGAGGGGTATCGGTACCCCCCGGGGGAACTAATGGGCCACTTGGGCCCTTAGTGGAGAGAGAGAGGGTCGGCCAGGGCTGGGCCGCACGCCCCTCCCCCTTGGTCCTAATTGGACAAGGAAAGGGGGGTGCCCCCTTCCTTTCCCCTCCTTCCCTCTTGGTGGACTCCTACTAGGAATAGGATTCCTATTCCTAGTAGGAGTAGCCCTCCTTGGGCACGCCATAGGGGCCGGTCGGCCTCCCCCTTGCTCCTTTATATACGGGGGCTGGGGGCACCCTAGAACACACAAGTTAACATCCGTTTTAGCCGTGTGCGGTGCCCCCCTCCACAGTTACACACCTCGGTCATATTGTTGCACTACTTAGGCGAAGCCCTACGCTGGTAACTTCATCATCACCGTCACCACGCCGTTGTGCTGAAGAAACTCTCCCATGACGCTCAACTGGATCAAGAGCTCGTGGGTCGTCATCGAGCTGAACGTGTGATGAACGCGGAGGTGACGTACGTTCGGTGCTTGGATCGGCTGGATCGCGAAGACGTTCGACTACATCAACCACGTCACTTGATGCTTCCGTTTTCGGTCTACGAGGGTACGTAGACACACTCTCCCCTCTTGTTGCTATGCTTCTCCTAGATAGATCTTGTGTGGCCGTAGGATTTTTTTTTGAAATACTACGTTGCCCAACAGTGGCATCATGAGCCAGGTCTATGCGTAGATGATATGCACGAGTAGAACACAACGAGTTGTGGGCGGTAATAGTCATACTGCTTACCAGCATGTCATACTTTGATTCGGCGGTATTGTGAGATGAAGCGGCCCGGACCGACATTACGCGTACGCTTACACGAGACTGGTTTCACCGTTGCGAGCACTCGTTGCTTAAAGGTGACCGGCGGGTGTGTGTATCTCTCACTTTAGTTGAATCGAGTGTGGCTACGCCCGGCCCTTGTGAAGGTTAAAACATCACACTTGACGAAAAATCGTTGTGGTTTTGTATGCGTAGGTAAGAACGGTTCTTGCTAAGCCCGTATCAGCCACGTAAAACTTGAAACAACAAAGTAGAGGACGTCTAACTTGTTTTTGCAGGGCATGTTGTGATGTGATATGGTCAAGACGTGATGAGTTATATGTTATTGTATGAGATGATCATGTTTTCTAAATTATCGGCAACCGGCAGGAGCCTTATGGTTGTCTCTTTATTGTACGAATTGCGAAGGCCATGTAATTGCTTTACTTTATCACTATGAGTTAGCGATAGTAGTAGTAGCAATAGTTGGCGAGACGACCATGACGCTACGATGAAGATCATGGTGTCAAGCCGGTGATGATGGAGATCATGATGATGCTTTGGAGATGGAGATCAAAAGCACAAGATGATGATGGCCATATCATGTCACATATTTTGATTGCATGTGATGTTTATCTTATTATGCTTATTATTTTGCTTAGTACGGCAGTAGCATTATAAGATGATCCCTTACAACATTTCAAGGTACAAGTGTTCTCCCTGAGTATGCGCCATTGCGAAAGTTCATCGTGCCGAGACACCACGTGATGATCGGGTGTGATAAGCTCTACGTTCAAATACAACGGGTGCAAGATAGTTTTGCACATGCGGAATACTCGGGTTAAACTTGACGAGCCTAGCATGTATAGACATGGCCTCGGAACACTGGAGACCGAAAGGTCGAACGTGAATCATATAGTAGATATGATCAACATAGAGATGTTCACCATTGAAAACTACTCCATCTCAGGTGATGATCGGACATGGTTTAGTTGATTTGGATCACATATCATTTAGATAACTTGAGGGATGTCTATCTAAGTGGGAGTTCTTAAGTAATATGATTAATTGAACTTAATTTATCATGAACTTAGCCCTGATAGTTTTTGCATATCTATGTTGTAGATCAATGGCCTGTGCCACCGTTCCCTTGAATTTTAATGCGTTCCTAGAGAAAGCTAAGTTGAAAGATGATGGTAGCAACTACACGGACTGGGTCCCTAACTTGGGGATTATCCTCATTGCTGCACAGAAGAATTATGTCCTGGAAGCACCGCTAGGTGACATGCCTACTGCAGGAGCAACTTCGGATGTTATGAACGTCTGGTATGCTCGTTCTGATGACTACTCGATAGTTCAGTGTGCCATGCTTTACGGCTTAGAATCGGGACTTCAAAGATGTTTTGAACGTCATGGAGCATATGAGATGTTCCAAGAGTTGAAGTTAATATTTTAAGCAAATGCCCGAATTGAGAGATATGAAGTCTCCAATAAGTTCCATAGCTGCAAGATGGAGGAGAATAATTCTATCTATGAACACTTGCTCGGAATGTCTGGGTACTACAATCATATGACTCAACTTGGTTGCAAAGTTGACAAAGATAGTGTTATTGATAGAGTTCTTCAATCATTGCCACCAAGCTATAAAGGCTTCATGATTAACTATAATATGCCAGGGATGCAGAAGACAATTCCCGAGCTCTTCGCTATGCTCAAAGCTGCGGAGGTAGAAATCAAAAAGGAGCATCAAGTGTTGATGGTTAACAAGACCACTAGTTTCAAGGAAAAGGGCAAGGGAAAGAAGGGGAACTTCAAGAAGAATAGCAAGACAGTTGCTATTCCCGCGAAGAAACCCAAGTCTGGAGCCAAGCCTGAAACTAAGTGCTTCTACTGCAAAGGGACTGGACACTAGAAGCGGAACTGCCCCAAGTATTTGGCGGATAAGAAGGATGGCAAGGTGAAAAGGTATATTTGATATACATGTTATTGATGTGTACCTTACTAATGCTCGTAGTAGCACCTGGGTATTTGATACTGGTTCGGTTGCTAATATTTGTAACTCGAAACAGGGGCTACGAAATAAACGAAGATTAGCTAAGGACGAGGTGACGATGCGTGTGGGAAATGGTTCCAAAGTCGTTGTGATCGCCGTCGGCACGCTACCTCTACATCTACCTTCGGGGTTAGTTTTAGACCTAAATAATTGTTATTTGGTGCCAGCATTGAGCATGAACATTATATCTGGATCTTGTTTGTTGCGAGACAGTTATTCATTTAAATCAGAGAATAATGGTTGTTCTATTTTTATGAGTAATATCTTTTATGGTCATGCACCCTTGGAGAGTGGTCTATTCTTGTTGGATCTCGATCGTAATGATACACATATTCATAATATTGAAGCCAAAAGTTGCAAGGTTGATAATGATAGTGCAACTTATTTGTGGCACTGCCGTTTAGGTCATGTTGGTGTAAAGCGCATGAAGAAACTCCATGTTGATGGACTTTTGGAATCACTTGATTATGAATCACTTGGTGCTTGTGAACCATGCCTTGTGGGCAAGATGACTAAAACTCCGTTCTCCGGAATAATGGAGCGAGCAACAGATTTGTTGGAAATCATACATACTGATGTATGTGGACCGATGAGCGTTGAGGCTCGCGGCGGGTATCGTTATTTTCTGACCTTCACTGATGATTTGAGCAGGTATGGGTATATCTACTTGATGACGCAAGAGTTTGAAACATTTGAAAAGTTCAAAGAATTTCAGAGTGAAGTATAAAATCATCATAACAGGAAAATAAAGTTTCTACGATCTGATCGTGGAGGCGAATATTTGAGTTACGAGTTTGGTCTTCATTTGAAACTTCATAGCTCACGCCACCCAGAACACCACAGCGTAATGGTGTATCCGAACGTCGTAACCGTACTTTATTAGATATGGTGTGATCTATGATGTCTCTTACCGATGTAACACTATCGTTTTGGGGTTATGCTTTAGAGACAGCTGCATTCACGTTAAATAGGGCACCATCTAAATCCGTTGAGACGACACCTTATGAACTGTGGTTTGGCAAGAAACCAAAGTTGCCATTTCTTAAAGTTTGGGGTTGTGATGCTTGTATGAAAAAGCTTCAACCTGATAAGCTCGAACCCAAGTCGAAGAAATGTGTCTTCATAGGATACCCAAAGGAAACTGTTGGATGCACCTTCTATCACAGATCCGAAGGCAAGATATTCGTTGCTAAGAATGGATCCTTCCTAGAGAAGGAGTTTCTCTCGAAAGAAGTGAGTGGGAGGAAAGTGGAACTTGATGAGGTATTTGTACCTTCTCCCGAATTTTAAAGTAGTACATCACAGAAACTAGTTCCAGTGATTCCTACACCAATCAGTGAGGAAGCTAATGATGATGATCATGAAACTTCAGATCAAGTTACTACCGAACCTCGTAGGTCAACCAGAGTGTGTTCCGCGCCAGAGTGGTGTAGTAACCCGGTTCTAGAAGTCATGTTACTAGACCATGATGAACCTACGAACTATGAGGAAGCGATGATGTGCCCTGATTCCGCAAAATGGCTTGAGGCCATGAAATCTGAGATGGGATCCATGTACGAGAACAAAGTGTGGACTTTGGTTGACTTGCCCAATGATCGGCAAGCCATTGAAAATAAATGGATCTTTAAGAGGAAGACTGACGTTGATGGTAATGTTACTGTCTACAAATCTTGACTTGTTGCGAAAGGTTTTCGACAAGTTCAAGGAGTTGACTACGACGAGACTTTCTCACCCATAGCGATGCTTAAGTCTGTCCAAATCATGTTATCAATTGCCGCATTTTATGATTATGAAATCTGGCAAATGGATGTTAAAACTGCATTCCTTGATAGATACCTCAAAGAGGAGTTGTATATGATGCAACCATAAGGTTTTGTCGATCCTAAAGGTGCTAACAAAGTGTGCAAGCTCGAGTGATCCATCTATGGACTGGTGTAAGCATCTCGGAGTTGGAATATATGATTTGATGAGGTGATCAAAGCATATGGTTTTATACAGACTTTTGGAGAAGCTTGTATTTACAAGAAAGTGAGTGGGAGCTCTATAGCATTTTTTATATTATATGCAGATGACATATTATTGATTGGAAATGATATAGAATTTCTAGATGGCATAAAGGGATACTTGAATAAGAATTTTTCAATGAAAGACCTCGGTGAAGCTATTTATATATTGGGCATCAAGATCTATAGAGATAGATCAAGACGCTTAATTGGACTTTCACAAAGCACATACCTTGATAAAGTTTTGAAGAAGTTCAAAATGGATCTGTCAAAGAAAGGGTTATTGCGTGTGTTACAAGGTGTGAAGTTGAGTAAGACTCAATGCCTGACCACTGTAGAAGATAGAGAGAAAATGAAAGTCATTCCATATGCCTCAGCCATAGGATCTATCATGTATGCAATGTTGTGTATCAGGGAGGTACCAAAGTAATCCAGGAGTAAAAGAACACCAACACACAGATCCTGGGGAACAAGTATGGCGACTCCCACCTCCCACCGTCCCTACCCACCACCGCCGGCGATCTCTCCACCCCGCCTCTAATTTGAGGTTCCTCTCCGAGCAATCTCTTCGGCGTCCTCTCATCGTTCTGGTCATCTACTTCTCTTATGGCGATCTACTCTGGATCAACCCTTGGCTTGGATTTCTCCAAGGGTCTTGAGTTTGCGGATAAGGTTTTCAGATCTACTGGTCTCACCATTCATCCTACGGATGATACTGGTCATTTCACGATGGTTGTTTCTTTTGGGAGACATGTTTTTCGTCTCACAGCAGATTCTGTTGCGGCGGCTTTGGAGGCGGCCATTGGAGGTTCTGCTATTGATTTGGGAGTTTCATACATACATGACAAGGTCTATTCTTTTAATGTCTCCTCTAAGCAAGTTGGTTTCCTGGTTCTTAATCTCCGTTCTTTTACTTGCTTAAACTTCAAATGTTATTTCAATCTTTGGGGTCGTGGTGGCCCTAATTGGGAACGTGAGTTCCATCGTTGGAATCTCGAATGTGATGCAGAGTGGATCCTTATTAGTCCATCCAAGTGATGAGCTGCTCTTGGCATGCTAGCCATGCATCACCCACCGCGTAAGTCTTCCCTTCGATCGGGTTCGAAAGTTCAGAAGAGGATTTCATTTGCTACAATGCAAAACTATGATGTTTGCAAAGGCTATAGATACCCCGCAACACAGGCTGAGATTGACACCATCATTGAAGCGGGCTATGAAGTTTCTGCCCATGAGAGGGTTATCATCCATCCCTCGCCGCCGGCGAATCTGCGTTGGACGGCGGCGTCGCCGCCGATTATTTTTGGTACGGTTCAATCTGCAGATTTCATTCCTAATATTGCGCCGGCTTCTTCGCAACCACGGGATCTCCATGCCCGAGATACGTTGCTGGTTTCTTCCATGTCCATCCCGGAATCGCCGGCTCCCCATGTTGGGCCTTCTGTGTCTGGGCCGATTGCGCCATCCGGCCCTTTGCACGTAGACTTGCCATCGTCGCAGGAGGCGCGTGATCAATTCAATGATATGGTGGATGACATGGTGGCCCGTGTGTTAACGTGCTCTAAATGTTTGCAACAGGGCCACATGTCAGCTTCTTGTCCTGTTTGTCTGGCTTGCAATCGTGCTGGTCACCGAAGTTCTCAATGCAAGCAATGGGCTATGGATAACGGTCTCATTTGGAAAGTTAAAAAAAGGTGCCGCAAAATCTTGGTAAATCGAAGGAGGTGGAATCAGTTCCTGCCACGAGTCCTATTCCTATTCTACCTCTTCGCGTCTCCTCGGTTTTAGAGACGACCTCCCACGCGCACCGGCAGCGTCCTGTCCCATCGCTGTCGTCCTCCCCCGTTAGCCAAGCTTCATCCTCGACACCACCTCCCACCTTGCTGCCTCCATCGTCCATGGCCAACTTCGCCATTAACCCCGCGGAATTCCTACCGCCGGGCTTTGATGTCATTGATGGTGGGCCAACAAGGTTGCCGCGGACGTTTCTTTCTCCGGCGGTTGCTCCAGATCAACACCACGAGCAGTATGCTATTGGCATCATTGAGCCCCCTCCGCCGCCTGGTCAGATTCCGCAATTCCGCCAGCTGGTTAGTGACTTTGTTATGAATCACCTTCATCGAGATGTTCTTAGTGACCAGCAGTGGATCGAAGGTGTTGGGTTGTTTGAGTTTAGAAGTACTGCTTCTAGACACGCTATCATGGATCATCCTCCTTATGACCTTGGTAATGGTCACTTTGTTCGCTTCATACCACACAACCACGGCATTAATCATAGAGCTACTCAAGGATTTCGTAGAGGCAGGCTTATGATCTTGGGGATACCGCTGGATTATCGCAACTCCAAATATATATCTGATGCAGTCAGTACCTTTGGTCGCTATCACCAGTGGCATCAGGATGATCCTCGCATGGTTCGCACACTTGTTTATGCTTCTTTTCCCTGCCCTGAGCAAGTTCCGCGTGATATTGTCTATTGAGAGTATGGTGATTTTGGGGCCACAAGAATCTCATGGACTGCTCATGTTTATGTCCTCTCGGCGGAGTTTGCTGACATCCTTCCTGCGGATGAAGATCCAATGCCGTTGAATGGCAATCCGCACCCTTTGCCTGGGCAACTACAGTTTGATAACTTGAACTTTGTTATGCCTGAATTTCTTCAGTTAGGATGGAATGAGCCCCAGTTAGCTTGGAATGAACCACCCAAGCCGCAGCAGATCAACGAGGAGGTTGCAGTTGAGGATTGGGTCCAAGATGACAATCCTCAGGAGGTCTCGCAGGAATCTGTGGTGATGGATAATTCTGGGCCAGGTCAAAGTTCCGACAGTGACAGTCATGCTCTTGCAGTGTACCAGCCACCTGCTCTTCAGCCGCCCATTTTTGTTGGCCGTATTCTTACTGTTTATGGACCTGAGATTCCTCCACAAATGCTTTGGACTCGCTGCTTCTCTCACATGATGCCTTTTGTGGAGTCCTTACACATTCCTAAAGGTATGCCTCAGCTCAGTCCTATTCAGTCGATTTTTTTGCCAAAGGATTCCTGGGAAGTTTCTTTCTCCACTACGCGGCTATGCAATGAGCTGGTGTTTCTGCCGCCTGCACTTTGTTCTTCAGAGCCAGTGCTCAAAAAACCAAAAGTTGTCCGCTCTCTATGTTTTGACGAGGTTGCAGTTTCCAACGATGCAATGGCAACGTCTGATCCTCTGACTGAGGTGGAGATGGATACCTGCAGTTTTACTGCGACAGCAAAGAAGACTCGGAGGCGCAAGTTTTCTGCAGTTGTGGAATCTCAGGTCAGGCGTAGCGCTCGACTGTCTGCACTTAGGGATGGTTTCAGACACAGTGGGCCGAAGCCAGTTCCTCTGAAGAAGCCATCGACCAAGCCCCTGAAGAAGCGGAAGGTGCAGGAGCACAAGTCTGATGACGCGACAGCTGCAGTTCCACCGCCCACACCAATTCGAGTTCTTCAGCAGATTGGGCATCACCTTGGCATCGCTCCGGAGAAGATTTCTGCCGACAAGCTTAATGCTGAACCGGCATCTTCGTCCGCTTCTTCATCGGCTCATGTTGTTTAGTCGTTTCTTCATGCTGGGTTTATGGTTAACCCCTGTTAAAACCATCTATCTCGCTAGTTTATTATTTTCAGTACTTGAAGTTAGTTGCAACTTGCGGTTCTGGAAGGGTCATCATTATGTGATGCCTGTTTTGCTACTTTTATTTTGGGGTTGTAATGACTAATACTTCCTTTAGAGATTGGAAGGTTCTATGCTGGAATGTGCGAGGGTTAAACTCAGAAAATCACCAACGTGCTGTTCGTCAGAAAATTGAGGAGAGTGGCTGCTCTGTTATTTGTCTTCAGGAAACGAAATGTGAGGTTATGGATCAACGATTCATTCGCAAATTTTGCCCACGACGATTTGATCATTTTGTCTTTGTTCCCTCGGTTGGGGCTTCTGGTGGCATGATAGTGCTATGGAACTCTGCTATTTTTACTGGCAAACTGATAGAATCTCTCAGTTTTGGTATATCTATGGAATTTCAATCGAGATACAATTCTGATGTCTGGACCTTGGTTACTGTTTATGGCCCATGCCAAAACCCTGCTAGAGACACCTTTATCACATGGCTGTATAATCTTGACATTCCCATAGATGCTAACTGGCTTTTGCTTGGGGATTTTAATTTTCTTAGGTCCATGGACAACAGGAATAGGCCAGGTGGTAATGTTAATGATATGCTTTTATTCAATGAGGTAATTGGACACCTTGGCCTTATTGAGCTTCCTTTGAAGGGAAGAAGATTTACATGGTCAAATATGCAAAATGTACCTTTGTTAGAGCAAATTGACTGGTTCTTTACTACAGTCAATTGGACATGTCACTTCCCAAACACCTTGGTGCTGCCTCTAGCCAGATCAACATCAGATCATACTCCTTGCGTGGTTTCCATCAAAACCATGATCCCTAAAGCCAAGATTTTTCGTTTTGAAAATTACTGGGTTGATCTGCGTGGATTTATGGACTGTGTTAGTCAAGCTTGGTCTAAACCTGTACACAGGACTTCTTCTGCTGCTATCTTATCTACAAAATTTAAGAATCTCATATATGCTCTCAAGGTATGGCACACCAACCTTTCTAAAATCAAGAGGCTAATCCAAGATTGCAACAAGGTAATCCTCCACTTGGATACTCTTGAAGAGCTTAGACCTTTATGCACTCCTGAAGCTAATTTCAGAAGGATTGTGAAATTACACTTGGAGGAGATTCTAAGATTACAGTTTATTTACTGGAAACAAAGATGCACAATTAGAAATATCAAAGTTGGGGAGGACAATACAAAGTTCTTTCATGCTATGGCAACTGAAAGATTCAGGTCCAACACCATTTCCAGTATCACTGTGGATAATGATATCATATCTGACCATGCTACCATGTCAGCACTCTTCTTGCAAGAGTTCAAAGATAGAATGGGTTGTTCCAATGGTATTCACATGGGGTTTGACCTGAATTCCATTATTACAAGAGTGGAGGGTCTGGATGATTTAACTAGGCCCTTTTCAAAAGAGGAAATTGAGCTGGTTATCAAGCAGATGTCATCTGATAGGGCTCCTGGGCCTGATGGTTTCACTGGCCTATTTTTAAAAAAGTGCTGGAATGTTATTAAGGAGGATTTCATGAAGTTAGTGCAAGAATTTTATGATGGATCTTTAAACTTGGAATGTATCAACACTTCCTTGATAACTCTGATACCAAAGAAACTAAGCTCTGAAACTATGAATGACTACAGGCCTATTTCTCTCACTAACACATGCCTAAAGTTTTTAACAAAACTGTTAGCTAATAGGCTGCAAGGAGTCATTCTGTCATGTTTGCACAAGAATCAGTATGGGTTCTTGAAGTCTAGATCTATCCAGGACTGCTTGGCATGGTGTTTTGAATATATACATCAATGTCAGGCTTCAAAAAGACCTATTGTACTTCTTAAGCTGGATTTCACTAAAGCTTTTGACACCATTGAACATGAAGCTATTTTAAGAATCCTCAGATATAAGGGTTTCAATGAGAAGTGGATTTCATGGATCAGGACCATCTTATCTTCTGGATCTTCATCAATTCTGCTGAATGGGGTACCTGGAAATCACTTCCATTGTAAGAGAGGGGTCGGACAAGGGGATCCCATGTCCCCTTTGCTATTTGTTCTTGCTGCTGATCTATTGCAATCTGTGGTGAATGACATGTGCAGCAGAGGAATCTTAACTCTGCCAATCCCTACAAACTGTCCACATTATCCAATTGTTCAATATGCAGATGATACTTTAATTGTTCTTCCTGCTGTAGATCAGCAACTAATTGCCTTGAAGGACATGTTGGATGTTTTTGCAGCTTCAACTGGATTATCAGTCAACTTTGCTAAATCTATGATGGTCCCCATTAACTTATCTGCTGAAGAGGCAAACAGATTATCAACTCTATTAGGTTGTAAGCTTGGAACAATGCCCTTTACCTATTTAGGTTTGCCTATGGGTACAACCAAACCTACAGTCCAGGACTTGCTTCTTTGGTGCATAGAATTGAAAGAAGGCTTTCTGCATCATCTTGTTTTCTTAATCAAGGTTGCAGACTACAACTACTACAGTCTGTCTTATCTTCTATGCCCATATATTTCTTTTGCACTCTGGACATTCCAATTGGCATTCTAAAGCAGATTGAAAGAATACAGAGACAATGTCTTTGGAGAGGCAATTTTGACACACCAAAACAGTCTCTTGCTGCATGGAAATTGGTCTGCTTACCAAAAGATAAAGGGGGTCTTGGGGTGCTTAACCTCAAGGTGCACAATGAAGCTCTGTTGATGAAATTCCTCCATAAGTTCTACAACCATCATGATATCCCTTGGGTCAGCTTGGTCTGGGATTCTTACTACCATGACTCTGTGCCTCATTCCACTATCCTTTGTGGATCATTTTGGTGGAGAGATGTCTTCAAATTATCTTCCAAATACTTGTCTATTGCCAAGCCTTGCCTTGGTAATGGCACCTCCATCCTTTTCTGGCATGATCCTTGGCTATCTGACATCAATGGAGAAACACTGAGTAATTGTTTCCCCAGATTATTTTCATATGTGATTGATGGTCAACTTTCTGTTGCTCAAGTGATGGATCAGGATCTTATGGGGCTTTTTCACCTGCCTTTATCCACACATGCTTTTGATGAACTGCAGAACCTGCAGACTGCTCTGAGTTCTCAGTGCACTTCACAAGACACTGATAGCTGGATTTGGCCTTTTAATAAAGGATCCTTTAGGCCCAAATCATACTACACTCAAGTTCATCAGCAAATAGTTACTGACCCTATCTTTTCTTGGATATGGAAAAGTGCATGCACAATGAAGATTAAAATGTTTGGTTGGCTACTGCTTAGAGACAGGCTGAACACCAAAGATATGCTTCAACGCAGGCATTGGCATGTGGATGACCTAACTTGTGTTCTATGTCCTCATCATATACATGAAGATGTCAGCCATCTTTTCTTCTCCTGCATCTTCAGCCAAAGAGTTTGGAACTATTTGCAAATTTCCTGGGATCCAGTACCTGGTATGACCACCTACCACATGGCTTGCAAATCAAGGGCTGATTTCGGCCAACCATTCTTTACTGAAGTGGTTTTCACTGCTGCCTGGAACATCTGGATTACTAGGAATGGAAAGGTCTTCAAAAATGAAACTCCTCTTTTCAGGCGATGGAGGCACAATTTTATCCATGACATGACCCTTTTATCTCATAGGATAAAATGTAAATACAAGGATAGCTTTATGTATTGGCTAACTAACTTACCTTAGGTTCTTTTGTTTAGTCTGCTCATGTAAGTATTTCTAACCTTGTTGTAATTTGATTTTATTATATTTCAATAAAGTGGGCTGTGAGGCTTTTGCCTTGCAGTATATAGTCAAAAAAAGTAATCCAGGAGTGGATCACTGGACAACGGTCAAGAACATCCTGAAGTACCTGAAAAGGACAAATGATATGTTTCTCGTTTATGGAGGTGACAAAGAGCTCGTCATAAACGGTTACGTCGATTTCAGCTTTGACATTGATCTGGATGACTCTAAGTCAAAAACCGGATATGTATTTTTATTGAACGATGGAGCTGTCAGTTGGTGCAGTTCCAAGCAAAGCGTCGTGGCGGGATCTACGTGTGAAGCAGAGTATATAGCTGCTTCGGAAGCAGCAAATGAAGGAGTATGGATGAAGGAATTCATATCCGATCTAGGTGTAATACCTAGTGCATCGGGTCCAATGAAAATCTTTTGTGACAACAGTGGAGCAATAACCTTGGCGAAGAAATCCAGGTTTCACAAGAGAACCAAGCACATCAAGAGACGCTTCAATTCCATCTGCGATCGAGTCAAGGAGGGAGACATAGAAATTTGCCAAGATACATACGGATCTGAATGTCGCAGACCCATTGACTAAACCTCTTCCATGAGCAAAACATGATCAGCACCAAGCCTCCATGGGTGTGAGAATCATTACTATGTAATCTAGATTATTGACTCTAGTTCAAGTGGGAGACTGAAGGAAATATGCCCTAGAGGCAATAATAAAGTTGTTATTTGTATTTCCTTATATCATGATAAATGTTTATTATTCATGCTAGAATTGTATTAACCGGAAACTTAGTACATGTGTGAATACATAGACGAAACAGAGTGTCCCTAGTATGCCTCTACTAGACTAGCTCATTAGTCAAAGATGGTTATGTTTCCTAACCATAGACATGAGTTGTCATTTAATCAATGGGATCACGTCATTAGGAGAATGATGTGATGGACAAGACCCATCCGTTAGCTTAGCAACTTGATCGTTTAGTTTTACTGCTATTGATTTCTTCATGACTTATACATGTTTCTATGACTATGAGATTATGCAACTCCCGAATACCGGAGGAACACCTTGTGTGCTATTAAACGTCACAACATAACGGGGTGATTATAAAGATGCTCTACAGGTGTCTCCGAAGGTGTTTGTGGTGTTGGCATAGATCGAGAATAGGATTTGTCACTCCGAGTATCGGAGAGGTATCTCTGGGCCCTCTCGGTAATACACATCATAATAAGCCTTGCAAGCAAATGACTAATGAGTTAGTCACGAGATGACGTATTACAGAACGAGTAAAGAGACTTGCCGGTGACAAGATTGAACTAGGTATGATGATACCGACAATCGAATCTCGGGCAAGTAACATACCGATGACAAAGGGAACAACTCATGTTGTTATGCGGTTTGACCGATAAAGATCTTCGTAGAATATGTAGGAACCAATATGAGCACCCATGTTCAGCTATTGGTTATTGACCGGAGATGAGTCTCGTTCATGTCTACATAGTTCTCGAACCCATAGGGTCCGCACGCTTAACGTTCGATGACGATCGGTATTATGAGTTTATGTGTTTTGATGCACATAAGGTAGTTTGGAGTCCCGGATGTGATCACGGACATGACGAGGAGTCTCGAAATGGTCGGGACGTAAAGATTGATATATTGGACGACTATATTCGGACACCGGAAGTGTTCCGGAGAAGTTTCGGATTAAACCGGAGTGCCGGAGGGGTATCGGTACCCCCCCCCCCCGGGGGAACTAATGGGCCACTTGGGCCCTTAGTGGAGAGAGAGAGAGGGCCGGCCAAGGCTGGGCCGCGTGCCCCTCCCCCTTGGTCCGAATTGGACAAGGAAAGGGGGGCGGCGCCCCCTTCCTTCTCCCTCCCCTCTCCTTTTTCCCCTCTTTCCCACTTGGTGGACTCCTACTAGGAATAGGATTCCTATTCCTAGTAGGAGTAGCCCTCCTTGGGCGCGCCATAGGGGCCGAACGGCCTCCCCTTGCTCCTTTATATACGGAGGTAGGGGCACCCTAGAACACATGAATTAACATCAGTTTTAGCCGTGTGCGGTGCCCCCTCCACAGTTACACACCTCGGTCATATCGTTGCAGTGCTTAGGCAAAGCCCTGCGCCGGTAACTTCATCATCACCGTCACCACGCCGTCGTGCTGATGAAACTCTCCCGTGACGCTCAACTGGATCAAGAGCTTCTGGGACGTCATCGAGCTGAACATGTGCTGAACGCGGCGGTGCCGTACGTTTGGTGCTTGGATCGGTTGGATCGCGAAGACGTTCGACTACATCAACCGCGTCACTAGACGCTTCTGTTTTCGGTCTGCGAGGGTACGTAGACACACTCTCCCCTCTCGTTGCTATGCTTCTCCTAGATAGATCTTGCGTGGTCGTAGGATTTTTTTGAAATACTATGTTCCCCAACAGAAGTACCACTTATAGCCACAAGCGGTAGTACCGCCCATGGCTACATGCAGTAGTACAGCTCTAGTTCTGCGCTAGTACCGCCTCGATTCGAGACCATCGCTTCTCGTGTCGGGTTGGACGGCAGTAGGAGCGGAAGTGGGAGCGGTAGTACCGCTTATAAGCAGTAGTACCGCCCTACCACCGCTACTAGTGCCGCTCGGGGGCTCTCTCTTGTTCCTTCTCCCTTTGGCGTTGTGCAAGATCCCAGCAGTAGTACCGCTCGCTGCGGGTTGTGAATGGGGATAATGGTTGGATTTCCCCCTCCTATAAAAGGGGGCCTTCTTCCCCATTGAGCCTCAATCCTTCTAGATCGTATTCTTCCCCCATTGTTGACCTTCTTCGAGCTTGCTATCTCTCAATCCCTCCATGGTTTTTTGCTAGTTTTGGGGAGAAAAGAGAGAGGAGATCTAGATCTACGTTTCCACCAATCACTTTCTCCTCTATGTGAGGGGAACCCTTTGGATCTAGATCTTGGAGTTCTTCGTGTTCTCTTCTTCGCTCTTCCTCTCATTTTCCTCCCTAGCATTAGTTGCTTTGGTGGGATTTGGGAGAGAAGGACTTGGGCACTCTGTGTGCCCTTGCCATTGCATTTGGTGCATCGGTTTGAGTTCTCCACAGTGATACATGGAAGTTACAAGTTGAGAAGCTTATTACTCTTGGGTGCTTGGTACCCTTGAGCTTGTTCATCTTGGGTGCCTTGGTGCCCTAGACGGTTGGTGGTGTTCGGAGCTCAATCATTGTGGTGTAAAGCTCCGGGCAAGTGTCGGGGTCTCCAATTAGGTTGTGGAGATCGCCCTGAGCAAGTTGACGGGTTCGGGTGACCGCCCCCAAGGGTTGCCAAAGTGTACGGGTTCGGTGACCGCCCCCAAGGGTTGCCATTTGTACGGGTTCGGTGACCGCCCTCAAGGGTCCCTTAGTGGATTCACGACATCTTGCATTGTGCGAGGGTGTGAGGAGATTACGGAGGCCCTAGTGGCTTCTTGGGGGGCATGGTGCCTCCACACCGCTCCAAACAGAGATTAGCATCTGCAAGGGTGTGAACTTCGGGATACATCGTCGTCTCCGCGTGCCTCGGTTATCTCTTACCCAAACCCTTTACTTATGCACTTTACTTTGTGATAGCCATATTGTTTCTTGTCATATATCTTGCTATCACATAGTTGTTTATCTTGCTTAGCATAAGTTGTTGGTGCACATAGGTCAGCCTAGTTGTTGTAGGTTTTGTGCTTGACAAATTAACCACTAGGTTTATTCCACATTTGTTTGAGCCTAAACTGTAATTATTTTAAAGCGACTATTCACCCCCCCCCCTCTAGGCAACATCCACGATCTTTCAGCGGTTACTGTGGCCATGGGCCCATAGCCAAAACTACGCGGTGACCATGCCCATGGACAAAACTATGCAGTGACCATGGTCGTGGACAGAACTACGCGATAACCGTGGCCATGACCATATAGCTATACTAGTTTGCTATAATAGTTTGGACTATCAGGTGTTGTATCGGATGGTGTCATAGCGCGACAATTTTGGGAGGAATTGAACTATGTCCGGCTTAATCTTCGCAATGCTTTTGAAATTATGTGACTGAACGGTTAGTAAGTTTGTTTGTATTGTAATGTCTGAAATTTAAGCTAATTTTAGTGAAAGTGAAATCAATGTTGTGTAGCACTGAAACTTTCTACTAACAGAGGCATATGCGTTGTCGGCATTTGCGATTCAGGTATCCTTAGTTGTTTTAATTTGAAAGAGTGTTGCAGTATGATAGTGTTCAGAAGACATGACATGCATATCGTATCACACGGATAAAACCAATTTCAGTACATAAGCTACTAATTAACGCAATACTTAACATGTAGTACTTCACAACCTTACCATCCACATATAATCAAGTGCTACTCCGCATACAAAACTTGACATACAATACTTAACAATCAAGATTTCAGAAAATCATTGTCCTGGAACTGCATCACAACAGGTCGTCGGTGAACATGAATAGCCTTTTAGTGCTTTCGTACAACATCAACATAACATTGGCACCCATTTTCAAATGTGGGCGCATTTCCTTCATAACCTCCCATTTAGTAATGTGAATGGTACCAATTCTAGGGGATATTATGTATCTTGCCATGAACTTCTTGTTGTGACCAATAGCTAGCGTGATTGGACCACATCTGGGCATCAATTTTTAGGAATAACTGAAGGCGGCAACATTTGTTAAAAGATAAATAAAACAATTGTGACACTGTTTGAAGCAATAGTTCATTGAGAGCATATTTAACATAAAAGACTTTGTACCATAATTTTGCAAATGTTACAATTCATCATGTTATTGGTATACACCACTGGCGCACATATTCCAACCTGGGCTCCAGCATGGAACCACTTAGTAAGGGATGTTGGGGAACGTTGCATAGAAAACAAAAAAAAATGTATGCACGCGCAAGATCTATCCATGGAGATCATAGTGTGATAGCCTGGCTTATTAGGGATGATAGACTACTCATATCAATAAGGAATTCCTTCTTTTCCGGTAACCCATTTGGATAGAACTCCAAAGTTAAGCGCGCTCAGCTTGGAGTAGTTTCAGGATGGGTGACCGACCGGGAAGTTGCTCCCGAGTGTGCACGAGTGAGGACAAAGTGCGCAGAAAAGACTAGTATTGATCTATGGGGCCAGTCTAGATCCCGCCAGGAGTAACGACCACCGGCGAATGTGTCCAGGGCGTTACAAGTTGGTATCAGAGCCGACCCTCGCGGTTACACGGATGTTTGCAGACAGGTGCTCGGTCATGTTGTTCATGACGTTTGTGACCCATCGTAGCACACGACATGGCACATGTATCGGACTGGATGCACAGACGGTTGTGCCAAGAGGAAACGTTCCTGTGGCCCGACGAGGACGTCGGTTCCTCTGAGTGTGGGTGTATGTGATAGCCTGGCTTATTAGGGATGATAGACTACTCATATCAATAAGGAATTCCTTCTTTTCCGGAAACCCATTCGGATAGAACTCCAAAGTTAAGCATGCTCAGCTTGGAGTAGTTTCAGGATGGGTGACCGACCGTGAAGTTGCTCTCGGGTGCGCACGAGTGAGGACAAAGTGCGCAGAAAAGACTAGTATTGATCTGTGGGGCCAGTCTAGATCCCGCCAGGAGTAACGACCACCGGCGGGTGTGTCCGGGGCGTTACACATAGCTAAGCGGATGCGTTTATCAACGCGGTTGATGTAGTCTTACACCTTCATGATCCGTCAGGATCAAGTACCGAGCGTACGGCACCTCCGCGTTCAGCACACGTTCAGCTCGATGACGTCCTCGCCTTCTTGATCCAGCAAGAGAGGCGAAGTAGTAGATGAGTTCCGGCAACACGACGGCGTGGTGACGGTTTGGTGATGAAGAACAACCTCCGCAGGGCAAGCACTACAGAAACTAGACGGAGGATGAACTAGAGGGTCGGGGTTGCCGGCACACGGCTTGATGAATCTTGATGTGTCTTGGGTGCTAGTCATGCCCCTCTATTTATATGTTGAGCCCTGTGGTGGAAACTTGAAGTAAAAGCCTCCTCAAAGTCGGTTTTGCCTGAAAGGCAAGAATCCCACTCGGACTCCAGGACCAGATGTCAGGTTCCCGGCGTCTGGACCCTGGCATCTGGCCTCTAGCCTCCGCAAAACTTTCTTTCGTGCTTTCCAAAACCCTCGTGGGCTTTACCCCTTGGCCCAAATAAAGTGTTCTCGTGCCCAAACACTTCGAAAAACATCTGAAACCCCTTCCAGTGAATTCCGGAACCTTTCCGGAGATCAAACACTATTTTCCCATATATTAATCTTTACCTCCAGACTATTCCGAAGCTCCTCATCATGTCCGTGATCTCATCCGAAACTCCGAACAACATTCGGTCACCAACATACATAACTCTTTCGATACTATATTATCAACGAACGTTAAGCGTGCGGACGTGCGGACCCTACGGATTGTGGCCTTGGATGGTTCGATCCGATGACAAAGGCGCTTGAGTGTCGCTCCCTTTCTAAAGGCGTTGTTAAAAAACCTCGTCATCCATGTGATGTCATGACATGATAGGTGTGTATATGATCATTGTTTGTAGTTTGTCTATCGCAGATTTAATCGCTTTTAGATTTATTTTCTTTCGCTTACACATAGCTTTGATCTTATAAGACTTTGCTTACACATAGCTTTGATCTTATAAGACTTCGCTATTTATCGGCGTGTTATTTGTGTGTGCGCATTGGTGTTGGTTGTGTGTATTTTTGTGTGTGCGCGTTGGTGTTGGTTGTTTGGATCCTAACTATGCAGAGGTTGTGTGTATTTTTGTGTGTGCGCGTTGGTGTTGGTTGTTTGGATCCTAACTATGCAGAGGTTGGATCTGGGCTCAGTATGTTTGTATTCGCTTGATGCTACATTTGAGTTAATAAAATCAACCAGTTGTCTAAATAACGGAGCAAAATGAGTGCATCTACATTCTAAAGTATGTCTATATATATATCCGTATGTGGTTCATATTGTAATCTCTAAAAGGACTTGTATTCAGAGACGGAGGGAGTATATGAAACACATACTCATGTGTTTTCTCGGCAAAAACATACTCATGCGTTTTCTCGGGAAAAAAAAGCGTATTGCTTGGAACAAACCGAGGACCAAAGCTTCAAGCTGCCCAGCATAAAATACATGCCAACGAATGACGCCACAGGTTTGGGGATGGCAAGCCAAAAGTCAGTAGAGCTTGAATACCCAAAGGGTTTATTGCTTGTGATATAAATGGTAATATACATGATGATGGAATAAATATTATGCACAAGCAATGCTTACGAGCTGGAAATACATGGATGGTAATGATCCTTTCTGCGGACGAATACTAAAGCTCCATACAGGGTGCAAACGAGGTCATATCAACATGATCCTGCAAAAAGATGTTCTAGGCATGCTTAGAGAAATCTAAGGCGGCCGGTCAAAAGCATCGCTTGTTTATGCTGCTCACCTTTAGCCGATGACATGGCTGCCGTAATCTTGGTTGAATTTCTCATATCTATGTGCATGGAGATGAGCAGACGGCCGTGTATTCCTCAAGGCAAGTTCGATATCTTCTGCCGCTATTGGGCCAACTTCAGGCAACTCTGTAACATTTTAAATCCCAAAAGGCGGTAAACATCACTTGGCTTTTTCAATGGAGTGGTAAGATTAATTTCATTCCATTAACTTGCTGACCGATATTTTTATTATGTCAAGGGTGGCCATTTGTTCTCGTGCACACACAGTAGAGTTATAGAAAAGGTAGACAATCACTTGTGAAGGATAGAGCACATACCATCCTCTGGGATTTCTTCTTGTCTGCCTTCTAGAACTGCCATTAACCGTCTAAGTGGTTGCATTGCTGCCTCCTTACAAACAAGGCGTATATCAGAGCCAGAATATCCTTCAGTGTTCTCCACAAGAACATCATACGGAATCTCCATTGTGTCTGGAGTCGATGGAAGGAACTCTTCAAACATAGCATGCCTAGCTTCTGGCTCTGGTAAGGGCACAAGAATCTGATTGGACAAGTTAAGCGAAAAATATTTTTCTTCAGGTACAGAAATCAAGTGGTCCTGCAGACAAATACTGGCATTCCAATAAGATCAAACACTCATTTCAACATATACAAGTTTGAATTGCCTGGTGTTTTATTTTAAAAAGGTACTACTACCTCTCAGTGAGAAGCATGGGGATTTTATGGCATATGTAAAACATAAACTGCCTTAAAAAGTTCATTTTAAAAGATAAATTCATCGTTGCCAACTGGAACTGGTGGCATCCATGACAGCAGAAACTGGGCTCTCAGAGCTTATATGCACACTTGCACTCAGAATTACTATGTTCAGGAAAGGATACACGTTTTTCCAATCGGCGCAACATTGCTGCGTCTAGTTCCCAAGGTAAATTTGTGGCCGCCAGAACAAAAACAAGCTCATCTGTCTTGGTCAACCCATCCATCTGCAGTGAAATGTTATGAAACAACCAAAAATGCTGAGTCAAAACAGCCCACCATTGAAATTAATCACGAAATTAAGCAAATGAAAGATTATTCAACATGTCAACATTACGAAATTTCCATGTTCGCCTTTCATCAGTCTCATGTATGCAAGTTACAAGAGTCTAAAGGCTTGTTCTCCACTTAATTTCCTTCAGTAAAGCAATGTTCACTCTTTTTGCGATTGAGAAATTAATATTTAGTGAGCATTGACACATTTCATAATAATTCATGCTTTTCAAGTCTCCAGGAAGAATACCTGTATTAATAGTTCAGTCTTCAATCGCCGACTGGCTTCATGTTCACTACGAGCTTCACCGCGTTGGCTAATGATAGCATCAATCTCATCAAGGAAAATGGTAGATGGTGCATGGTGCCTTGCAAGCTCAAATAAGACTTTTACTAGTTTCTCCGAGTCACCTGTAGCATACTAACTATTAGACTAAGCAAAACTATCGTGCACAATAATGATGTTACATTGGAGGTTATAGGTTCAATCTAGAGGCAGACAAGACTTCCAACAGGCTGGTAGACAGAAGTATTCAATTGCAAATATCTTTTCTTCCATGTTGACAGATTAAGGTGATAATTCAACAAAGAGTGAAGTTCAAAACAGCATTCCATGTTGATGTCCGAAAGCAAGAATTCCACAAAGATCGGTTTGGTGCAAGCAGGGAGCCAGCAGGAAAAAAAATTGATAAGCAAGACCTGCAAATAATGCATGGCACAAAGAAGGCAAAAATGGTAACAGAAGATGGATTGCAAGAGTGCAGACGAGCACCGGTGGTGCAAACAGGGAACCGGTGTTTAAAAATGTCCATGGAAGAGCTACAAGTACTGCATGATGCAACAGAATGGCATCGATGTGTAGCAAAAGGTGTGCAAGGGTGCAATGGCTCAATCTTTACTTAATGGTTTTTTAGTTATATAATGCAAATTTTAGTTGTAAGAATGTTATATCAAAACATAGGCAGTATGGGTCTTCTTTTTCATTTATTAAATCGCAAACAAAACACTGTTCAAATGTATCACAAATCAGACTGTGGTTCAGAAAATATGGTAATTAGGAGCACTGTAATAATCAAAATTATTCCTGCATCCTACATTGCACTGACGCATCGCAAAGCTAATAAGAAAGAGCGCTGCCAAAAACTGGGCAGGCCCACAAGAAGTCCAGGGAGTTTGCGCCTTTCAGGGTTGGCAGCACCAGTTTTAGCAAGCAGAGAAAATTTTGGAACCAAGCAAATGATAGCTATTTTTTGTTCGTACTTGGTAACCGCAATTTGGTATGTAGGGTTGTAACAAACCAAAGCACCTTAATATCATGGTGCTGTAAAGAACATGTGTTAAACTTTCATGGGTCTTGCAAGGATAAATGCAATGAGTTGTGCCAATCTGCAAATAGTTAGTTTTGAGAGGACAGGTTTGGAGTTCCCGTTCCACAAATACAACAGCATGCATCTAATATTAATTTATAGCAACAATATGCAGCATTAAGAAAAAGCTCATAGGAACTCATAAAAATGCATACCACATATAGTAAATGGTCACATTTAAATCGTATGGCAGTACAGCATGACTCCAGTGAAAAAATGATAACAGCAATAACAGAAAAGCAATGCAGCTGTACATTACAAGACGGGGGAAACATACCACGCCATTTGCTGACAATTGAGGAGGCTGAAATGTTGAAAAAAGTTGTTTTGCACTCGGTAGCCACAGCTTTTGCCAGCATTGTCTGAAATTAAACATACGAGGGCAGTTATAACACCACTGTTGTACTAGATGACGGTCAGTAATTTTAGTTTATGCATAGCATGGCGGTTAATATATGGAATTTCGGTAATAATACAGCTGAAATGAAAAGATACAACAGATACTGTTACAAATATCAGTCAGTTAACTGCCGAATGCCGATATGGTCAGCTAACTGCTATTCGGACCCCTCCCGATACGAGAACATGCTATTCGAGCCACTAACTGGTAAGTCCAGTTAATTTGTCTGACAAGCCTATTTATCAGCTGTCAGGCTGATTTATCGGCTGGGCCAATTAACTGCTAGTCATTTTTTAGCCCAAAACTGGCATGTTCCCTCCCTACTTATCTACATGCAGGTTTATGGCCTTCCAGGTCGGCTGCAACATCATCAGAACATCAAGGCAACAATTTTCCTTGTTGCTATGTAGCCTAGGATTGCATATTTAGACACTTAGTACATTGCATGTTGCTATATCGCCTAGGATATATAGATATGGCCCTAGTTAACCTCCCAATAAATGGGTTACTGATAAATTCAGTTAAATGGTCGATTCGCCGATTAATCCCTACTCAGCATCCAAACGATATGGTACTACTGATATCCTGAACATTACAGACAGAAGCTGGTGTAGAAACAAATGTGAATAATTCCAGGCATCTTTCTTTATCTTAATCATTCATTGACACAATAGCAATGTTGAGATGTAGCGGAGCAGATCAACCACAACTACTATGGGTATTTAGTTTAGGTGCAAAATAGTTCAATTCTGTAATATCTTTGCTGAGCAAATAATTGAATAAATCCCAATGTGGCATATAAAATGACAATTGAAGGTATTTTTATGCAAAAAAAAAAAAAATCATATTGTGTAAGATATTTAGAGAAATTATTCCACAACTTAACCCCATGAGGAAGTGCTAACAATATTGTTAACATGAGGGCATAGCTTCACAAGAAAAACAGGAAAAATTGTAAAAGAAAATAAGCTAAGGTTTTCATAAGTGCAAACCTTTCCTGTTCCTGGTGGACCAAATAGCAATATACCTTTCCAGGGTGATAACAGACCTGTGAAGTACCTAAAATCTGACTCTGATTAGGAAACAAAGGAGAAAATATTCCACAGAACCACTAGCAAAACATTGCCTAATTGATACAAATTCAGCATCTATCATAATTCAAAACTGTAAGTTTCTTAACCATTTAGGTATAAAAAAAAAGGCAGTGTCCTTCAGACTGACGAATGAATTATTTTTCCCAAGCAACCAGGTACTCAGATGACAATCAGTTCAACCAAGATGAACAAAGGTTCTAAAATAGCACATGCGTTATTATTTTTCAGTTATCTCAGATTGGCTATAAAGACATTGGTCTTCAAGCATGTTGGGGGTTTCTAGTAGGTATTTGGAAGGCATCATGAACATGTTAACATTAAGTTGAACTGAATTGACCATTTAAATCCATATAATGGACATGCCAACATATCAAGTTTGAATCATAAATTTTATTCAACAAACTTTTTGAGACATGCATGTCATAGGTATATACTCTATACAACTGCGTAGCACATGTTAAGCGACAAAGTAGGGAAAAGAAGTGTTCAGCTTGTGTATATCATTTCAGGGAGCAAACAAACCCACTTGGGATACTTTATAGGCATGACAACTGCCTCCTTAAGAAGTCGCTTCGCAGTTTCCAAACCTTTAATGCTTTCCCATTTGACATCTGGACTCCCGTGAATGATATCCCTGTAGGAATTAGCACATTTCACCAAGAAGTTATGGTGTAAAGGTCTGAAATACATGATAGTGCCAAGATGGTACAAACGTAAGATATAGCTGAATGTTTGGTTAGACTATCACCTCAACAATGTCTCAGCTAAGTTGCGTGTTTCGGCAGATTCAAAAGAAGGAAGCAGGGATTTCTGCCTGCAAAAGTCGCAGATCCGGTTATCACAGTTCACAAGATATATGTTTGCATGACAAGTGGAAGAGAGGCATGCCCTCTAGCAGTATTATTCATGGACCAAACAGTACAGCAATAATTTAAAATTAACAGTTGAGTCCGGAAATTAACAGGTAGAAACTTCTATTCGCAGGTTGCTAACTTCCACGGAGCTTCAGCCATTTCAATATAACTTTTATCCACTAACAGCATAACTACATTAAAAAATTGTATCCACCATTTCATGAGTTGTTGTTTGGTAGCAAGCAATAATTACTTACGGCATAAGCTACAGAAATAATAATCTAACACCAGTTGGCATGCCTGGATTTGAGCAAGATAGGCACAGCTAGGCAGTTGGATGAAGAAGCCATTCCTATATTTGGTCAACTCAACTGAAGTGCGTGATTTGACTCCTATATGAGCTAAGATCGAATCAGAAGTGAAGCGGATGGCAAAGCTTCGTACAGCCTCGATTAAATTGTACCGTACGGAGAGATTACTAATGTTAGAACATCCCAGAATTAGCTTATCTCTGCACTTTACGAATTGGCCAAATTTAGATTAAAAAAACGTTGGCAAGTAAACTAGTTGAAGTATAAGCAACGAGTCTTACGGTGGCCCGGCATCCATTGCCCCATTGCGCAACTCAACATTTCTATCCTGCAACCGGGAATCAGAGAGAAACTGTATAAGTCGCCAAAGTAGAGAAACAGTACAAGTCACCAAAGTAGCAGTAACATGGAAGCATTCTGCGAGAAGAGCGAACTGAATTACCATCTGCTGGAAGTGCTCGAAGACGGATAGGTCGGCGCCGCCGTTGGCGTGGGTGGTGTCGGCGGAGCCCGATCCGGGCGGCGCGTCGTCGCCGTCGTTGTCGCCGTCGCCCTGGGGCTGGCGGCAGATGCCGAGGCCCGCGTCGTAGTAGCGCTCAAAGTCCTGAGCCGAGGCCACATCATAGCGAATTGGGAACGACGAGATCTCAGCAAGGGAGAGCGTGAAAGGGGTGGGAGGAATAGCATAGGCCGGTGAGTCACCTGGAAGGACCAGCGGGTGACGGAGGGTTCGTCGCCGGCAGCCATGGCATCCAGCAGGCCGGCTCACCGAGGCGGCGGGGTCCCGATGTGCGCAGCCGGTCCCCCCGCACGGACGACGCGGCAGCTCCCGAAGTAGCTGAGGCGAGGTGAGGCGTTGGCGTTGGCGTTGGCGTTGGCGTTGTGACTTGTGAATGAATGAGTGAATAAACAAACAGAAGCACGGAACACTGGAGCGGGCAGGCGAGCGAACCTGCGCTCCTGGTTTTTCACCCCAACAGACGCTCCGGGGAGGAGAGAAGACTTATGATGGGTTTTACCGGCGTCCTGCGGCTTCGACTCACGGTGGGTTTGCCCCGTGACCGTGAGTGCCATGCCAGTGAGGTCTCCGTCGTATACAGTACACACGAGTGTAGCATATACTCTGTTTGTTTTTCTTTCTGCCGTAATTTATTTACGGTATTGTTATCTGGCCAACGTTAGCTTAAAAGACGGTGGCAAGCCAACGTTTTCTTATGGCATCGTCTCTGAATAAATTGTCACGTAAATCCTTTTCTTCTTTTTATTCAGAAGTTGTCACGTAAATTGCCAGCCAAAACGTTCACAATTGTCACCCCTTTAGCAAGATAAGAAGCTCCTTTATTTTAACCTGCACGGTACACTGCATGCTAGTCCTGTGTGCCGATGTGTTTCGCCCTGCGTGAGACGGCGTAGTGCTGCTGCTTAGCCATAAATATAGGCCGTATTCCGTGGAAACGGACAGCAACAAACAAAGCCGTCTGTGACAGGGCAATACATCGCGCGCACACCTGCCTTCTCGTGGGTGGAAACATTTCTTCCGTCGACGGACAAGTAGGTTTTGTTGCAACTTGTCGGCTCTCGCCGTAGCACGAGCTGTGGCTTTCTGTTTCTGGTGTGCGCTGACGGGCAACGCGCTGCCACACTCGAGCAGCAAGGCTCAGTTGCTGTATTGGCTCCTGTAGTGGGAGGCCGTAAGCAAGATTGGTCCGGCTAAACCATCGGATATTTGCATGTGTTTGAGCCGTCGAGGCAAACAACTCAACGCGTCACTGCTACAAGGACTTAAGAGGAAGGAGGTTAGACAGGCAGACTAACTGAGCGGCCACGTTTGAGTAACAAATAAACCAGGCCAGCTCAACAACAGAAAACACAGGCCAGGGACTGAGAAAATATTCGGGAGTATCAGATGAAACCTTGAGTATTCAAACTCCCAAACTACAAGGGCAAGAACAAATTAACAAGCCAGCTTCAATTTCAACAATGTGGACACTTGTTAACTTCTCCTACACAAGGGTAATGTAGTGGAGCATAGAAAGTTCTATCAGATACAAATCTGTCAGAAGGTGCCCCAGGGTGAAGGGAACCAACCAACACAGGTGTACAACCAACCAAATAGCTCGAGCACTAGTCATTCAGATACTTCCTTCCAGCGCAAACATCTCCAGTTTGTTCTTACCAACAAAACGGCACTAGATTGCTGGCTAAAGTATGATGGGTTATTACATCAAGGGCGGCGTGGGGTTGTCACGCACCACTGGCATACAGACGAGTCCACTCCTTTGCTGCAAACGCCAGAACAGAACTTGGTCAAGATATCATAGCCCAAGGGCAAATGGGAGAACATTTTCAGACTTGTTAACTAAAATTACCTGTTTCAACAGCTTCTGCCTCGTTGGATTTCCAGTGCTTAGCAATGTTTTCAGAGAGAGGGTCATCTGGATTTGGTGCACTTAGGAGTGCCTGGATACTGAAACCAGAAAGATGTCACGGGGCGGCAATGTACAGCATTAAATATAAAAATAACAACAGTTCTCAGAGTATCCGGTACTGTGTGGAACAGTACTTTAGTGCTGGAAACTAACAGGCACAGTGATTTATTTAATGCTACAAACAGGTTATTCGGTTAATTAAGCTCAAGAAAATACTTTTTTCAGAAACATTAGCAAAGGAAACAGCTGACAAAAAGGTTATGAAATGGTAAGTTACAGAGACCCAGAATGAGAGAGAGAGAGAGGGAGACCTCAAAAGAACTGTTCGAATCTGAAGAGCTGGACTCCATTTATCCTTGAGAATGTCAAGGCATATCCTACCAAGCTACAAAGGTAAATGTGTCAAGGAATAATCATTTCTGGAGAAAGTAACATACTAACACTGAAGAAATATGCCTGATTACCTTGTCAATGTTGGGATGGTATATTTTTGTCAGAAACCTAACCTGCGGTACCAACAACCAAAGTATAAATGTCCACCAAGATTATAAGCATTAGAAATGGTATATGGTAGTGCACATTCTGTACTCCGGTAGCAATTGCTTAATAACTTAAGTGCTACTTATTCATCCTTCTATTAAAAATTACATCATAAAGTTAAGGAAATAGAAAATCAGAATAGGCTAATATTTCAAGTGTCCAACTGCCAGGCAAATATGAATTTTTTTAAGATTGATACAATAATATACGACAACCACTAGAAGTACGTTTACAACCACGACAACCACTACAATAATACTCTCTCCGTCCCAAATTAATTAGTTGACTCATATTTGTCTAGATACGGATGTCTCTAGACACATTTTAGTGTTAAATACATCCGTGTCTAGACAAATCTAAGACAACTAATTTGGGACGGCGGTAACATATAGAAGTAACTTTTGACATAAACCTTCGAAAAGGATCTTAGTGCAAGTGATAATTTTTCTGAGCTTTCTGCTAACCCAATTGGCTATCCTGGAAGGTTAATCATTATGTCGCACATGTTTCACACCATCGTTTCTATATGAAATGTCCAATCAAGCAGCTAAAGTTGTCAAAACAAGGAAATAAGGTTGGTACAATTTTTTTTCTGAGCTTTCTGCTAACCAAAATAAGTACTTACGAAAGCACAGTGAATGTCAACAGTAACACAACAAATGTGCACAAACAATTAGGCATGAGGCTTCAAACAACTTGCACGCAAATCAAGCTATCAAAATGCAGTTGACCAGCCCTTGAACAAGTACTTAACTTCGCAAATGAAGAAATCAGCCATATTGGCCGAGAGGAAATCACACTCTACTATTCTGAATACAACGTAGTTATGTAAAAAAAAGTGTACAGGCCCAATAGTTTTGTGTAGAAAACATTAACCAAATCTCATCTACAGATTATTACCTTTGGGGCAGCCATCGGATATTCCTCGGGTAAAAAGAGTTCCAGCTTAAAAACTCCCCCTGCCCAATAGATAAGCAAAGGGGAACAATGTAAGAAAGCCAGTTGGTCATAAAATAGAAAGCTAACACTTCAACATAAAACATTCCTTTCATGACAGATATATCATGCAGAAGATAAGCTATTAAGGTAATCCGTATAAACAAACACAACCAAGATTGGCAAGCAGAATATTCGACTATAGTTCACTTCCATAATTGGAAACAAGTTCATTAAGCTAAATTAGACATTCTTCATAATTAAAAGATGAGAGATGTTTTTTTTCTATGGCATACAGGTGGCTCGAATAATACCAAAGGGCTTAAGCAAGCAAATATGTTAACACTACATATCAATACAATATTAACCATGGAAATAAGTGTGACATTACAAATAAGCTTGCAGCAAGTAGCAAAAATGTATCCATTACTGATTACATACTAAAGAGAGAACGTAAAACCCATCAAACATGGTAACTGCCCTGAAGAGGAATAAAATAAAACTGACACGGCCACATCACTAGACGGATCAAACAGCACAACCTCCACTATCCGTAATTCCAACACAACCAATTTAGAAGCATTTCTAACAAAAGGTTTTGAACAGAGTCATCTCGATTCACTAATTGTTACTCCCTCCGTTCACAAATATAAGATGTTTTGGATATTTCAATATGGAGTACATATGGACTGAAGCGAGTGAACAAACACAACACACTAAAACCTGTCTATATACGCCCGATTCAGAAAAAAAGTTAGGCCATCTTATATTTGCGAACGGACGTAGTACCTTCCAAGCCCCACAGTTATCACATCATATCACAAACAACATCACTATCGAAGAAATACCTTCGTACGGCGACTGCGCCGGACCAAGGATCATGACGTTGAAGTACCGCATGTTCTCCTCCGAGGGCGAAGCGCTGATCCCCGGTGCTGCACAAACAACCCATTCAAAGAGCGGAAATCAAACACAGAAATGCAACACCTCGCCAGAATCCACCCGAACCGCAGATTGAAAAACACCCGAACCTGGCTCGCTGAGGAGTCTCTGCGTCTCCTGCGTAGATCCAACCACACGGAAATCACAAAAAGTTAGACACGGAAAAGAAAAGAAAAAGACGAGTCGGATCGAAGGAGTCGAGAGATCTGTGCTCGGATGATCAGATCGGAAGCTCACCTTGATGATTCGTCGCGGAAGGTTGCTGTTGGCCATCGGATCGAGCCGGGGCGGGAGCTTCCTCCTCTCCGATGAGTGCGGCGCCGGTGTTTCGTGCGGAGGAGGCGTCAGTGGGGATGGGAGAACACGGGGGAGGCGGTGCGGGTGGATGCTCGCTATTATACGCACGGACGCGGTTCTGCTAAGGTGGAGATTAACTCCGTTGCTTTATTCCATTCCACGGTGCCACTGACAGGTGCGCGAGTCCTTTTTTTTTTAGTTGATGACAGGTTTTTTTTTTTTGAGAAATTGAGTTGATGACAGGTGCTTTTATCCCTCTTAGCAGACATGGCCAACGGGCCGGCCCATCCGTAAACGGGCCTGTCACGGCACGGCACGGCACGCCGAGGCCCGTGTATAAGTGGGGCATGCAGTACCAACACACCTGCCTCGCGCTTATATACAAGATGATTGCTTGATGGTAAACATGAATGTTCACACGTTTCAGAGTACCCGTATATAAGTGAGGCTTGTAGTCCTTGATATATCCAACAAGCTTGAGCTCATCGGTTTCGGAGTTCATTTGCAAAACTTATGGCATTTTTGGGTCTTTCCTGGTTCTAAGGTTTGTACCGGGTGCCCGGAGTTCTTGGACCCATGGTGCCCGGAGTCATCGGAGGAGTTGGGCGTTTTCTCGGACATGTCCGGGTGGCCGAAGGCACCAGGAAAAGGCAGCCGGTCTCGGCTTGGTCCAGGTGGCCGGAGGCACCAAGGAGAGGCAGCCGGTCTCGGCTTGGTCCGGGTGCCCGGAGGTCTCCCGTGCCTCTCTTCCTACTCCGAGTGCCCGAGGTCTTGACCCCGGCCCGGAACCCCTGCTCCGTTGGGCCCCTGTTATATTCGGGTGCCGGGGGACTTCGTCCCCAGGTGCATGATGAGTCTGAATCATGTGATTATTTTGTCAGTATTTTTATGCCTACCCTATAGGCTGAGTGAGATTCCACCGCGTCCGCGCACATCTTTTTTCATTTTCCTCAGGTAAAGCTTTTTGTACATAATATTATTATCCTGAAGAAACCTCATAAAATGGTAGTGGGATCACGGAATTAAGGTGATAATCACCTAACATGAGAGAAAGAAGAAAAGTGGACAAAGAGGCGGTTGTCGCAAGAAGTCCAGAGCAAAAGGTGGCGTTTCATACGACCACGCGCGCCCGTATGAGCAGTCGTATGGAGTGTCGTCGCCGCCAGATCAACTATATTCGCCTCGTGAAGACAGATCATGGATCAGACGCCCAAAGACACCAGAATCTCGCCCGGAAGCAGGAAAGCCCTAGCCGCCGGAGTGTTCCAGAGGGAGGATCCGACAAGAGGAGGTCGTCGCCTTCATTATCCACATCAAGAAGGCTCCAACGTCATCCCCAACATCATCATGGTCATCTACCTTCTCACCTATTGTAATATCAAGAACCCTAGCGGAATAACTTGTGTATTACATGTGCGATTCATTCATGATTTCCATCATCGGTGGTGTGATGGTTGTTGCCTTTATGTGTGAGTAGTTGTCTCGATTCTTAGGAATATGGATGAACCCTAGTGTGTGATAGATTGATTGATATTAGGATTTGATATCCTCTTTGCATGTTATGTTGATAATCTTCTTGATGTTGGGTGAAGTCGACCATCCAACGTATGCCGTTTTGGACGGAAGGTTATTACTTTTGGCGAACCTGTGGTTATTGAGGTGGGTGAGTGACATACCCCATTTCTCTTTGTAGCTGATCGTTGCAATAGGGGGTAACACAAAGACCACCTTGGCTGCTAACGGGGATATATTTCCCCTCAATTATTGTTTGATAACCGGAGTGGGGAAGAACGATAGTGGTGTATATGATACAGAGCTGCCGCGTGTATGCACGTATCTGAACCATCTCTGCCCACAAAGAGAAACATGTAAAGTGGCTTAGGAATCCCAAGTAGCATTGTGTTTAGGCACCGCTATAGATGCACACTAGTGGGAATTCTAGACTCCCAGAGGATGTCTTAATAATATGTATTTCCAGCCCTTCGAATTATTATTCTAGTTATTTGCCTTTACTTATTTACCTTTGCACCTTCAATATTATATTTCTTTCATGTTACTACTACTTCAAAACTAACAACTTGTAGACACTCTATTCACATCACTTGAGAGACAGATGATCCATAAGTATAGGGGGTCAGTCGTAGTCCTTTTGAAAGCACACGTGCTCCCTGGGTGATTTTGGTAATTAATGTCAACGTATCTCTTGTTGGACTAATACTTTTACCTAGTATATTTCAGATGAGCTCAACAATGGGACAAGAGGATTTGGAACCCCTTCAAGATGCTAAGGACAGAAGATTGGCAAAAGCTCAAAGCTTAGGAGTCTACATTTTCTATTTCAGTGATCTGAGATCACATTGAGTCCATAGGAAGGCCAATACTATTAAAAGGGGATGAGGTGTTGCTCAATGGCTTGCTTGCTCAAAGTGCTTAGTGATATGCTACAAAGCCCTCAACCACTTTCTCATATCCACATATGTCCTAAGCCTAAAGTCAAACTCGGCCCCACCGATCGGAATGCAAGCTCTTTGTTTCCTATTTGAAACATTTCGGACTAACCGAGATGTGAGAATCAGTCTCATCGAGTTAGCATTGCAAACTCTCTGTTTCCTCTTCGTAATATTTTGATCTCACGGAAATGAGCAAATCGGACCCACCGAGTTTGCCTGACCAACCCTCTGTGTGCCTATTACAGAAATCGGTCTCACCGAGTTTATGTGATCGGTCTCACCGAGATTACGTTATGCCCTAACCCTAATGAAATCGGTCCAACCGAGTTGATCAAATCGGTCCCAACAAAAAGCCTAACGTTCACATTTTGAACTAAATCGGTCCGACCGAGTTTCATGATTCGGTCCCACCGAGTTTGGTGATTTGTGTGTAACGGCTAGATTTTGTGTGGAGGCTATATATACCCCTCCACCCACTCTTCATTCGTGCAGAGAGCCATCAGAACGTGCCTACACTTCCATTACTCATTTTCTGAGAGAGAATCACCTACTCAAGTGTTGAGATCAAGATATTCCATTCCTACCACATAAATCTTGTTCTCTAGCCTTCCCCAAGTTGCTTTCCACTCAATCTCTTCTTCCACCATATCCAAATCTGTGAGGAGCTGTTTGAGTGTTAGGGAGACTATCATTTGAAGCATTTGAGCAAGGAGTTCATGATCAACACACTGTTTGTTACCTTTTGGAGAGTGGTGTCTCCTAGATTGGTTAGGTGTCACTTGGGAGCCTTCGACAAGATTGTGGGGTTGAACCAAGGAGTTTGTAAGGGCAAGGAGATCGTCTACTTCGTGAAGATCTACCCTAGTGAGGCAAGTCCTTCATGGGCGATGGCCATGGTGGGATAGACAAGGTTGCTTCTTCATGGACCCTTCGTGGTTGGAGCCCTCCATGGACTCATGCAGCCGTTACCCTTCGTGGGTTGAAGTCTCCTTGAACGTGGATGTATGATAGCACCACCTATCGGAACCACGCCAAAAACATCTGTGTCTCCAATTGCGTTTGCACACTCCAATCCCATCCCTTTACTTCCTTGCAAATTGCATGCTTTACTTTCCGCTGCTCATACACTCTTGGCATGCTTGCTTGAAATGTATTGTGAATGCTTGAAATTATGCTAAAAACTCTACCTCAACTCAAAGAAATTAAAAACTGTTACTTTTCTTGTTGAGTGTCTAATCACCCCACCCCCCCCTCTAGACACCTCTTCTTCGATCCTCCCAATTGGTATCAGAGTTTTGGTCTCCATTGCTTTGGTTTAATCATCATTGGAGGAAGATGGATGGGTCTATGATCGGGAGTATTAGATGTAGAGTACCTATGCTTAATGGAGAATTCTATAAGGAATGGAAAAATGAAATGATTGAGATCTTCAACGAATATCATTTGAACAAGTATATTGTTAGTCCTTGTATGCCCCCCCCCCCCATTGATGATTCGAATCCTACTTCCAATGAGAAACTTGACATGATTCGAAATCTTAGAACTGTTGATCTTATCACTAGAGGATTGCCTACACTACAAAAAATACACTTCCGTGATGATACGTGTTTGTCACAGTAGGTCACGTTTTCTATCATGCATGTACATCCATGACAAATCTATGACAGAATGAAGATAGTCATACATGTGCTGTCGTAGAAGTGTTCCATGACATTACCAAAATTATCATCACGGAAGTGTCCACTTCCATGACGATAAATCGCGCGTCACAAAAGTGCTTTCGTCAAGGGTGACCGACACGTGGCATCCACCATAACGGAACACCATTAAGCTATCAGGTTCGGTTTTGGATCCGATAACCCGTTAACAGCCCGGACCAATGGGGATTTTCCACGTATAAAATTATGATTGGCTGACGGAAACACGTGTCAGCTTCGTGTTGGCATAGGTGTCACTCATCCAATGGGCGAGATGCGCCTATGATATGTTGACACATGGACCAGCCCAAAAGTGGCCCATAAAGTTTAAATGCGCCGGCCCAACTAAAGGCCCACAAGATTTTGTGGTCCATAATGGGCCAGCCCAGCAAAAGGCCCACAAGATTTTACGTATCATAATGGGCTGGCCCAGCTAAAGGCCCATGAGATTTTGCGGGCCATAATGGGCCAGCCCAGCTAAAGGCCCGCGAGATTTTGCGGACCATAATGGGTCGGCCCAGCTAAAGGCCCAACATTCTCAGTTAAGGCCCGTACAGCTAGTGTCAAATCGGCCCATCAACGGCTTGTCCTAAACTTGTCATCATCGCGGCCCATGGTCACTTCTGGCCCGTTAACATTCCACTAAGTATATGGGCCGAATTACGGCCCGGTGTATTTCCGGCCTGTTAAAGGTCCTGCTTCATTTGGGCCCATTTACAGGCCATTGAAACTTTCAGCCAATAAACGCCCGTGAAGGATTTGGGTCATATTCGGCCATGTCTGACATTCGGCCTGTTAGAGGCCCACTATAGATTTGGTCCACTTTCGGCCTGTTGTGATTTTCGGCCTGTTAACGTCGGACGAAATCCATGGGCCATATGTGGCCCAACGTCACATCGGGCTCATTAACGGCCCATATAAAAATGATGATAATCTTGCTCGACCGAACTTCCGGCCTGTTAAAGGCCCGTGTATTAGGTCGGCGCATTTACGAGCCGTCCGAATTTCGGCCTGTGAAAGATCCGCATCGTAAATGGGCCCAATCTCACTTTCGGTCTTTTAAAGGCCCGTGTTTTTTATGGGCTCGAGATATTTACACATGTAAACGGCCTATTGTTACTGAGGGCCCAAATTATGTTCAGGCTTGTTAAAGGCCCACTATGGGCACATGCCTACCAGAAAAATATGAAATCTTATACTGATTTAGGCCCAGATATTTTTAGTGGGCTACATGCAAATTTCGGCCAATAATCATTTTTAGCCCAATTGAAATGGGCCCGACGAATGTTGGCATGTTGGGCTCCTACGAAGCTTTCGGCCGAATACATTATTAAGATAAACCTACACTATACAAAAATAGCGTCGTAATTATTGAAGCCTTTGGCAGCATCATAAATGTTGTATCACAACAAAAGACATGTTGACATACAGTTTACAATCCTTGCAGATAAAAGAACCATCAGATGTATAGAAGCACATATCATTTGACCTGAGCGTTAATGTTTCAGGCTGTAGAATCTGATGGAGCAGCACGATTTTCGCCTTTTTCCGCCATTGCTCTTGAACAACGAAGCGAATGTCTGATAGTCTGGCTTCAAAACCATTCATATCTTGACGACATTTGTCAACCACTATTCCTGTTTCCAAAACGACGTCCATTAGGGATTGGACTTGTGTTTGGAGCACAGATATATCACTCTGTCTAGCAGGAAGATTTTGTTCAGTAGACGACTTGGACGAGGTTACCTTGACAACCAACCCAGAATTACGCAGGAAGGTGCTTTTTGCACTGTTAGTGGAGAGATACTGACGCACTGCAGCAAGAGGTGACATTGTGCCTGTGGTAGCCTCGTCACCTTCAGGTGGTTGTGGCTGTTCAATCATTTTTTCCATAGCTTCCTGAAAGTTTGAACTTGTAGATTAGTGTACTAGATAAGTTACTAATGAGACAAAAACAAACAAAGTAGGTTACACATTTATACATAACTTATTTTGGTGAACTACTGTAATACATTAGCATGTATTGTAGTTCCAACTACATAATAAAATCACTTTCGGAACATATGTCCATGTAGCATGCCTACTGTATTGTCTATTTCCTCACATTCATTGACATTTAAGGATAAAGAGACATGGTTTAAAGTAGGATGAACATAGTATGACATCATTCATATCATGGGCAAACAGATATAAAACAAACACACTATTTTATCATTGTGTGTGCACGTGAACATAACAACTAGAATAGAGATCAAGACCAAAAGAATAGCCTTCATCTCTTTTAAACCATGTAAGGTGAAATGATACGTTAAGACAACTGTGTACAAAAGTGAACAGAGTAACTGACATTGGCTGCAAACCAAGTAGTTAAATGAACACATCTCAGTACCAATCAGTTCAAAGGCAGGAGGAGTAAGGACTTACAATAGCGGCTTGAACTGGTGTGCTCATGCCCTTCATCTTGCTGGTGTGGCAATCCTTGAAGATTTGCACTGCATTTGGTTCAGGTTCTTTTTGGTCCGCACGGGCTTTCTTCTGTATTTGGAACAAGTCAATATAGATACGATAATATGGCACAAAAAAGAAGAAGGAAGTAGCAGCTATTTACAAGAGCCTTGCAGTGTGCAATATAGTTACGAGATCATGTTGTCTCTTGGAATTTCACTTTAGAACGGTTGGTCTTGTTCTTCAAACAGTTAGCCTAGAAGAAGATACACTTGTAAGGCACATACATAAATACAAGTTCAATATGTGGCCTGATCAAATACATATAGCCTACCTGATACTTTGTATCAGACCAGTGTTTAACGAGGGTTGTCCAGTCTTCATCTGTAATATATTCCACTGGAGATGTTTGGGCGATTTCATTGTTAGCCTTGCCTTCAAAGTGACATTTTCTAAGGTTCTATCGATACTGTCGCAGAGCAGACTGGAAAACATGAGTGCATGCTTGTTTAGTTGCATCATCTTTCGGATCCAACTTGAACATCATCTGTTGAAAAAAGAATGTGAGTCTTATTAGGAGGAAGCTAGAAAGTATGGGACAGAGCAAGACAATATTACTAATTGCGATGAATAACATTACTTACGGATAAATGGTCAAGGAAGGTGTTAAACTAGGTATTGTCTTTCTCATTCCTGTACTGGATCCACGTTGGGAGGATACGTGCATGACACCTAACGGCAACGGTTGCCTCTGATACTAACTTGGCTGACTCTGTAGCATCACGTGGCCTTTTTAAACCTGCCTCAAAATGGATCTCCATTCTTCCTCCTTTAGATTTTGTTAATCTGTCAAGCATTATCCCTGATGTCTATTTCCGCTTGCGTCGTGGTGCTAGTTCAACAACAAATATGGAAAGTGTTAGTGTACATCAAACTGTGAGAGTACATATAAAGGAGCATGCAACTGCAACTTGACTCGGTCAGGTACCGTCTTGGTGTTGATGCTCATGAGGTTCATCTGATCTTGCCAAGTCCTGTTGTGTCAGCAGTGCTTCGGAAGTAGTGTTAGGTGTGAAGGCAGCTTGGGAACTTGCCAGTTTCGGAGCAAACGAATGAGTAACTCGTTGAGATGCTGGCACAGTTGAAGCGGATGTTGCAGCTGGTGGAGCAGATGATACTGTGTTTGTAGATTTAGCCGGTGGACTTGGACCTTCTACGCACTATAAGTACCAGCAGAATCTGGACGGCAGATCCTTTTCCGTTTCACCCGACGAGTAACACCACTCCCTACTATATTATTTTTCTTACTCTTTTTTGACTTTGCCATGTCAATCCGTACCCACAACACAAAAGAATAAAATCGCTCTTCAGAACTCATTGATGCATGATACAGACAAGCAATACTTTGATGTAAGACAACCATATGAGGATGGAATATGTAAGAAAAACAGGATGACATGACATATCCATAGCTACGATGTGTAAACTAAGCAGAAGGATTTTCAAGAAAATAGAAGTAATGCAAGCTAGACACCATATGAAAGATGCAACCAATATTACTCTGCCAAGTTAAAAGTGTCTTGTCATAAGTGGCAATTTGAAAAATTAGAAGTAGTACAACGTAGAAATCAATGCAAGATGCACCCACTATCAAACTGCCATGTTAAAAGTGTCCAATCATGAGTGACTGATGCGGGATACACAACATCAGTACTTTGATGTAAGAACATGGTATGATAGATAGATGCAGTGTATTCTAGAAATATAACGCCATGTCATATGCACATGTATAACGTATGAACTCAGCAGGTGCAATTTAATCAAAATAGAAGAAATACAGGCTAGACAACATATGCAACATGAAACCAATTATCACACTATCAACTTAGAGAAGCACCTGCGATGGTGGAGTACGGGAGATGAACTCATCATGTAGACTTGGGACTTCAACTTCATTAGCAGTAGTAGTGGCAAATCTAGAGAGTCTCTGTTTGCGTCGGTGCGGAGGACCACCAACATGAAGTCTTCCTTCCTATTTTCTGATATTGCCTTATGAAGTCAAAACCACAAGAAGATGAATAAAATTAGCTCTGCATAACTGGTTGATGCATGATACAGACGAACACTACTGAACACTACTTTGATGTAAGGCAAGCGCAGGATAGGAGGATGGAATATATACAAAAAAAGACAGCGTTTCATATCCACACGTACGATAGGAGGATGGAATATGTATGAAAAAACAGTAAGCGGAAGGCATTTCAACAAAATTAGAAGAAATGAAAGCTAGGCACCATATGAACATGCAACCAATATCACTCTATCAGGTAAAAAGTGTCTCGTCGTAAGTGCAATTTCAAGAAATTAGAAGCAGTACAAGCTAGAAGACAATGCAATATGCAACCTACATCACAGTCCCAAGTTAAATGTGTCTTATGGGTAAGTGATCATTGCAGGTATAAGTTGTAAGCTACGCAGATGCAATTCAACATAATCAAAAGCAATACAAACTAGACATCATACGGAAAACAAAACCACATATAACAGTTCTAAGTTAGAGCAAGCACCTGTGATGGTGGAGTAGGGGAGATGTGCTCATCATGTACACGTATGTTCTAGAAACAGAAACACGTGTCATATTCACAGGCATTATGTGTAAAGTAAGTAGATGCAATTCAACAAAGTTAGAAGCAATACAAGCTAGACATCATACGCAACATGCAACCACATATAATAGTGCCAAGTTAGAGCAAGCACCTGTGATGGTGGAGTAGGGGAGATGTGCTCATCATGTACACATATGTTGTAGAAACAGGAACACGTGTCATATTCACAGGCATTATGTGTAAAGTAAGCAGATGTAATTCAACAAAGTTAGAAGCAATACAAGCTAGACATCAGACGCAACATGTAACCACACATAATAGTGCCAAGTTAGAGCAAGCACCTATGATGGTGGAGCAGGGATGTGCTCATCATCTACACAGCTACGTTGACTGTCTAGCCTTGCGTTGTCTTGCGAATCTTGTTGGGAGGATGACGGAGTAGAATCTGTAGAGAACCTCCGTTTCAGTTGCTCGGAAGGACCACCATCATGCAATGCCTTGCCAATTTCCTTCAGATTTATTGATTTTGCATTGTGAGGTCAAACCGACAAGAAAAAGGAATATAATTCGCTCTTTAGAACTCATTCATGCATGATACTGACGAACACTACTCTGATGAAAGGCAAAGTCATGATACGAGGATGGAATATGTACGAAAAAAATGGATGGCTTGACATATTCACACCTATGATGTGGTAACTAAGCAGAAGGCACTTCAACAAATTAGAAGCACTGCAAACTAGACACCATATGAAAGGTGCAATCAATATCACTCTGCCAAGTTAAAATTGTCTCGTCATAGGTGGCGTTCATCAAACTAGAAGCAATACATCCTAGAAATCATATTCAAGACGCAAACCAATATCACACTGCCAACTTAAAGGCGTTCCATCATAAGTGACTGATGCAGGATACACAAGAAGAGTAGTTTCATGTAAGAACATGGTGTGATAGACAGATATAGTATGTGCCAAAAACAGGAAAGCGTGTCATATTCACGCGTATCATGTGTAAGCTAAGCAGATGCAGTTTACACTAATTAGGAGTAATACAAGCTAGACACCATATGCAACATGCAATCAGATATCACACTACCAAGTTAGAGCAAGCACCTTCGATGGTGGAGTAGGGGAGCGGAGACTTGGACCTTGTAATGCACTACCATTACAAGGAGAATCGGTACAGATGCTCCATTTACATTGCTGCAGAGGACCACCATCATCGCCTTCCTTACTCTTTCCTTTCCTCTTTCTTGATTTTGCCTTGTCAAGTCAAACCCACAAGAAAAAGGAATAAAATTTGCTCTTCAGAACTCATTGATGCATGATACTGACGAACACTACTCTGATGAAAGGCAAAGTCATGATACGAGGATGGAATATGTACGAAAAAATGGACGACTTGACATATTCACACCTATGATGTGGTAACTAAGCAGAAGGCACTTCAACAAATTAGAAGCACTACAAACTAGACACCATATGAAAGGTGCAATCAATATCACTCTGCCAAGTTAAAATTGTCTCGTCATAGGTGGCATTCATCAAACTAGCAGAAATACATGCTAGAAATCATATTCAAGACGCAAACCAATATCACACTGCCAACTTAAAGGTGTTCCATCATAAGTGACTGATGCATGATACACAAGAAGAGTAGTTTCATGTAAGAACATGGTGTGATAGACAGATATAGTATGTACCAAAAACAGGAAAGCGTGTCATATTCACACGTATCATGTGTAAGCTAAGCAGATGTTGTTTACACTAACTAGGATCAATACAAGCTAGACACCATATGCAACATGCAACCAGGTATCACACTGCCAAGTTAGAGCAAGCACCTTGGATGGTGGAGTAGGGGAGCGGAGACTTGGACCTTGTAATGCACTATCAGTACAAGGAGAATCGGTACAGATGCTCCGTTTACGTTGCTGTAGAGGACCACCATCATCGCCTTCCTTACTCTTTTCTTCCTCTTTCTTGATTTTGCCTTATCAAGTCAAACCCACAAGAAAAAGGAATAAAATTTGCTCTTCAGAACTCATTGATGCATGATACTGACGAACACTACTTTCATGTAAGGCAGCCGCATGATAGGAGGATGGAATATGTATGAAAAACAGAACGGCGTGACATATTGACATGTATGATGTATAAAGTGTAAACTAAGCACAAGGTGCTTGAACTTGTTAGAATCAATGCAAGCTAGAAACCATATGAAATATGAAACCAATATCACTCCGCCAAATTAAAAGGGTGCCCTAACAAATGTATTTGACCAAATTAGAAGCAATACATGGCATCAGGCTAGAAATAATATGCAATATGCAACGAATAAAGGTGACTTATCGTAAGTGATTGATGCAGGATACATAAGAGAGGTAGTTTCATGTAAGAACAAGGTTAACACATAGATGTAGTGTGTACCAAAAAATAGGAAGGCATGTCATATTCACAGGTATAATGTGTAAACGAAGGAGATGTAATTTACCCTAATTAGAAGCATTACAAGCTAGACACCGTATGCAACATGCAACCACATATCACACTGCGAAGTTAGAGCAAGCACCTGTGATGGTGGTGTGGGGGAATTGCGGTCATCAACTAGAGAGCTACATTGACTAACTTCATTTAGCCTTGCTGTTTCTTGAGAATCATGTGGGGAGGATGACACTGCACTCTTTAAACGGGTATGGCGTCTCACAGTAACCCACTCGGGTGACTGTCTCATCATAAGTGATTGACGAGGGATACAGAAGAGCATTAGTTTGATGTACGAACATGGTTAATAGACATATGTAGTATGTATCAAAAACAGGAATGCATGTCATTATCAAAGGTATAATGTGTAAAGTAAGCAGATGCAATTTAACCAAATTGGAAGCAATATAAGCTAGACACCATATGCAACATGCAAACACATTTGACAGCGCGAAGTTAAAGCAAGCACCTGGGATGGTTGTGTATGGTAATTGAGATCATCAACTGCAGAACTACGTTTACTTTCTCCAACTGCTGACATTGCATCCTTTAGAGCGCTGAAACGCTTAGTGCTTATCTTTGAATTACACTGGAGCGACTTCTGTCTTTTCTTTTCAGCATTCATCAACACTGCGTCAGAGTCTGAAATACCCATGCATAAAAAAACAATAGTGTGAGTATGGGTGAAGTGTGTGCACAATTAGTACAGTGTAAAGGTAGCAGATAGCAGGTCGGTGAGAAATAAATGACGGGAGCCATATGATAGCTCTACAACATGCATGGCACACTAAATTACTACAGGATTCTATGAAAATAACATTCGACTGAAAACAAATAGGTCAGTCCATTTTTTCTGCACCATCTAATGTACAAAGAATGGGCAGATCGCCTTCATCTACCTCCAGCCAGTCAGTGTTGACGATCTTCCTCGAAACGGCAGCGACCATCGGCCCAGTCCCCTGCCTGCGCCCTCCCCTCGACCTCGCCGCACCGTCGTGCTTGGCACCGCCCCCCGGCAATCCATTCAAGCCCCGCCGACCTCCAGATCAGGCGCAAGCAGCTTCTGCGCCCCACACCCCTATGATAGACACCAACGCGCGGCTTCCCCGGCGAACATGCGGACTAGGTGCTCCACGCGCCTAAGCGGGTGCTGCTTCTTTTAATTGCGGTTCGACTGACCCTGAATTGAAATCCAGGCGGGCTACTGACCTCTAGCAAAGGTGAAATAGTAAAGGGAGGAAACCTTGTGCATTTAGTATCACGAAGAAGATGCAGTAAGAAGCACTCAACTAGTTTCTTTCGTGGGAAGAATATGGTGTGGGCAGAGACGTAAGGTTTGCACAAATAAGGGAAGAGGAGTACCTCTTTCTGCTGGCAGTGCTGTGTCCTCCTTCTGTTTTTCCAACGATCTTCTTGTGGTTCGCTGGAAACGAGAAGTTGTGGAGGATGGTGCAGCCTTGGACGAACCCATGGCCAAGTTGTTGAGTGTGCTGTGGTGGCCATCTGTCGGCGGCGGGGAAGCAGATCCGAGGCGGCGAACGACAGCATAGCGGGAACAACTCCGATGCGGTGGACTGTTGTGACAGTGGAGCGGCAGCAGTGAGGCGCAGGACGGCGTGGTCAGAGTGGTTCTGGTACGACGCACGTCGGTGTCGACATCGTGGATGTAGCTCTACCTCGGCTTCAGCTGCTAAGTCCTTGAGGGCGTTGTGGTTGCGATTGCGTTGGACGACGATGTCAGGGTACCGGCTCCGGCATGATGGAGTTGGGTGGTGGTGGATTGGACGCTATGGGTTGGAGGACGGAGGAGGCTGGGGTTTCGCGGCTGGTGGAGAGGGTGTTTTGGAGCACAAGGAGTATGAATGGGGAAACGGAGGGAGGCGGGGAACTAAGGGGGGATAATGTTTCGGTTTGGGACGCGCTTGTTTGAAATTTGGGGAAAGTTACAACTTTGCCCCCATCTAAAATTTCAGACATATTGCGGGTTGGGGGCATGACAGTAATCTCAGGTGTCCCAAATGTGGGCGGGATAGATTTCGGCTGAGCGCATGGGTGTTTAGGCGCCCACGGCGTATGAATGCTTCTCGGAGGCGGTTGAGACTAGCGTCTTGGTGATGTTACAAACCTACCCCGGTTTAGACCTTTGGACATCGGGCCGATAGGCTACACGGGTCAGAGTCAGGACAGTAATTTCCTACCACCAAACATTAGTCTCGCGTGGTTTCGGGTGACCAGAGGCCTATTTGGCGCTTCGTTCAATATTTGGGAGCAGAAGCATTAACGTTTTCGGTTCTCTTGAATTGAACATTCAGGATTTGTCAAACTTCACAAATCTTTACTCTTGAAAATCCTAAAGCTACGATTATTTTGGAATGGAGGTGGTACATTTGAATATACATTGTACATGAGTATATATTAAAAAATATGCAACTTACCTCGGTTCATGCATGCTTCCAGATATAATCTCCTTGGTTGCAGAAAAAAAGTTAGACATGCGTATGAATATATATAGCATGTTCAAATGCACAACAAAGATTGATGCCCCCCTTTACATCTGATTTACAAATGCCATTATCTCGGGTTCAAATAGATGAATGCACTTCCTATGAATTCGAATCTTCGAAACCCCCTTTATGTTGAATTTGACATGTATTCCATTTCGTAGCTAGCAATTTGGAATGTATCCATGCAAGTGACAAATGTATAAAGTGCTTCACACTAACAACATGGAGTGCACTAATTAATGTTTATATATGAATTGCAAAAGCATCCATTGCATGTATTTCAAACCGCTTTCACTCTATGGATCAATAATATGAAATAAACACATGCACATGCTAGAATTCAATAGAGTATGGGTGTCTGATACACCGATTTTCGTCCATACGCAATTTGCAAAATTCATGATCTCATCCAAAAATAATAATGCGATTTATATTTTAGTTTCATGCGTAGAACCGCCTTTTACACGTAGATGCACTATGCCTCGGCCCATTCTCACAAACGCGCTATATATCTCTCTATCTACCGCATAAGTGCACACACTTTATATGCATCGGCATTTCTCTTTTACACATGCTCACAATCTCTCTCTGGGTGTCGGGGAGTCTCACGCACATGCTCTCTCAGTATCTCTCTCTCTCTCTCTCTCTTTCTGGCTACTATGTACCACTCTTTTCACTAATCTCAGTTGGAAAACACTATTTCTCTCACATGCATATGTACACACGCACGGTCTCTACTAGCCCTCTATACGCACATATATGTGCCTACCTGTCTCCCGCACGCACATTATCTTTAGGCCTCCCTCGCACACATTGCCTCCCCCAGACACACCTCTCTCTTAGTAGTTGGCAGATATGATTCCATCATATCATTCGGTAGGGTATCCCTGACTGTTAGGCTGGATGGTAATACGAGGCAAAGTTTTACCCTAGTTTGGACCGTTGCAGTTGAGGAAAAAGCCTACTCCTGGTACTGTATATTAGTGATAGGGGTGTGTACAAAGTATACGTGAATACCAGGCATTGTGGGTGTGTGTATACTATCGATGAACTAGCCCCAAGCTTCTATAACATACTGGGGGCCTAGGGTTACAAATCATATATAGTCGGCTTATCACCAGTGGGGATAGAGTCCTCCGCGACTCTGGTAGCTAGCTTCGTGTTGTACGCCGAGTCCTCCACATGGGTCTTCGTATAATGCGTCTCGATCCAACCTATGTGGCGCAGGATGGAACTGACCCATGAGTCCTCATGTTGACCCACCACAACTAGAAATGATGTGCCCACCACACCACACACGCAATCGGCCACTAAGAAAATAAGCAAATACAATAGTACAATGTTATACATGAAAGTTAATTGCATGGTGCATCCAAAAATATTTATTCTGCATTGTGAATGTTTATATATTCTCCTAAAATATTAGTCATGGGAAAAAGAAACGAAGGGCATATCTCTCCTTGTCTCCATCGAACATCCCCTCTTTCTACACCACTTTCACGTACACTCACAAACTATCTCTCGGACCTCTACCCACGACACATTCACGCATGACGGTCACTGTATTTCAAGCTAAAGCACTATACGGTCACTGGAGTTCAGAATATGCTCATTATGGTCACCATATACATTCTCGTGGTGATCATACGGTATCTAGCTCACGATGCGTCACTGTATTTTCTTGATGACACAGACGGACTTTGCATTTGACGCGTGCTCCGTATTTTGTTGACGACACTTACGGTCATTGTATTTGAAGAGAAAGCACGATATGGTCACTGGACTTCAGAATAAGCTCATCACGGTCACCACATACATTTTGTAGTGCTAACCAACACGTGGTTGCATGGTTAGGAGGACAGTGGTTTCTCGAGCCCACCAGGGTTAAAGTCCCGGTGCTCGCATTTATCCTGGGTTAATTTCAGTATCTTTCCAACGATGTGCGTTCAGTAGGAGGAGACGTTCCACTCAACTACGAGGCACCTATGGTGACTTCGTAAAATCTCAAGATCATATGCTGGCCCACTCTCTCAAAGGTGCTCATAGGGGTAGGGTCTGCGTGTGTGCACTTATAACGGTGAGTGCTTGCGTGTATATATGAGCCCTTGCGTCTGTACCGTGTTAAAAAAATACATGTCATGATTATACGGTCACTGGCTCACCCGTACAACTCCGAATTTTGTTGATGACACAATCAATTGACCAGTCAAACGTTCCACGTGGCGCAACTAGTGTTGCACCATCAGGGCGCGTAACTGTGGGGCCCACCTATCAGCCCATATATGAAAGAAAGAAATGGTAGTTTGGGTCTGTACTGTGTTAATAAAATACATTTTAGGGTGATCATACGGTCACTGTCTCACCATACAACTCCGTAATTTGTTGATGACACAATCAATTGACGAGTCAAACGGTCCACATTCAGTAGCGCACATTACCATAGGGCCCACCCGTCAGCGCGTATATGAAGGACAGAGTTGGTAATAAACTAGTGGTCGGTTGATACATCTCCAACGTATCTATAATTTTTTATTGTTCCATGCTATTATTTATGATGTTTTGGATGTTTAATGGGCTTTGTTATACACTTCTATATTATTTTTTAGACTAACCTATTACCCAAAGGCCCAGTCCAAATTGCTGTTTTTTGTGCCTATTTCAGGGTTTTACAGAAAAGGAATATCAAACGGAGTCCAAACGGAATGAAACTTCGAGAGAGATATTTTTTGAGCAAAATACGCATGGGAGACTTGAGAACCACGGAGTAGGGCTTATGTGGCGTCCATGAGGGTGGGGGCGCCTCCCCTACAGGGCGCGCCCCGTGCCTCGTGGGCCCCCCGTCTGGCCCCCGGTGCCCTCCTTCCTCCTATATATACCTAAGTACCCCGAAAACAACAGACGAACAGAGAAATCCCTAGTTCCACTGCCGCAACCTTCTGTTCCTGTGAGATCCCATCTTGGGGCCTGTTCCGGAGCTCCGTCGGAGGAGGGATCTACCATGGAGTGCTTCTACATCATCATCATTGCCTCACCATGAGTTGGGAATAGTTTACCACAGACCTTCGGGTCCATAGCTAGTACCTAGATAGCTTCTTCTCTCTCTTTGGATCTCAATACCAAGTTCTCCTCGGTCTTCGAGTAGATCTATTCAATGTAATCTTTTTTTGCGGTGTGTTTGTCGAGATCCGATAAATTGTGGGTTTATGATCAAGATTATCTATGAGAAATATTCGGTTCTTTTCTGAACTCTTTTATGTATGATTATAATATCCTTGGAAGTCTCTTCAAATTATTAGTTTGGTTTGCCCTACTAGATCTATAGTTCTTGCAATGGGAGAAGTGCTTGGCTTTGGGTTCAATCTTGCGGTGTCCTTTCCAAGTGACAGTAGGGGCAGCAAGGCACGTATTGTATTGTTGCCATCGAGGATAAAAATATGGGGTTTATATCATGTTATTTGAGTTTAGCCCTCTACATCATGTCATCTTGCTTAAGGCGTTACTCTGTTCTTCTGAACTTAATACTCTAGATGCATGCTGGATAGCGGTCGATGTGTGGAGTAATAGTAGTAGATGCAGAATCGTTTCGGTCTACTTGTCTCGTACGTGATGCCTATATATAATGATCATGCCTAGATAGTCTCATAATTATTCGATTTTCTATCAATTGCTCGACAGTAATTCGTTCACCCACAGTAGAATTCTGCTATCATGAGAGAAGCCACTAGAGAAACCTATGGCCCCCGGGTCTATTCTCAACATATCAATCTACAATCTACTTTACTTTTCCGCTTTTACTTTCTGTTCTTATATCCAAAAATACCAAAAATATCAAACTATCATATCTATCAGATCTCACTTTCGTAAGTGGCCGTAAAGGGATTGACAACCCCTTATCGCATTGGCTGCAAAGTTCTTATTTGTTTGTGCAGGTGCGAGGGACTTGCGCGTGGTATCCTACTGGATTGATACCTTGGTTCTCAAAAACTGAGGGAAATACTTACGCTATTGTGCTGCATCACCCTTTCCTCTTCGAGTGAATACAACGCAAGCTCGAGAAGTAGCAAGAAGAATTTCTGGCACCGTTGCCGCGGAGGCTTACACAAAAGTCATATACCAAGTACCTATCACAAACCCTTATCCTTGCATTACATTTATTTGCCTCTCGTTTTCCTCTCCCCCAGTTCACCCTTGCCGTTTTATTTGCCCTTCTTTTTGCCGTGTGTTTACCGTTCGCTTGCTTCTTGTTTGCTTGTGTGTTGGATTGCTTGCTTGTCATCATGTCTAGCACACCTATCATTATCAATACTCCCGAGAGTGAAGTTCTTAATTTTAAACAAAGGGAGGAAGAAAACTTAAAAGATGCCTGGTATAGGATTTGCAATGCTCAAAATAGATCTACTAGGAAGCTTTCCACTTCCGTGCTTCTTCGCAATATTTATGTTGGCATAACTCCGTGGAATAGATATATTTTAGATACCATTACCAGAGGGAATTTCTTGGGTAGCCATACTTTTGATTCTTATAATGCTATGACTGAATTATTTGGCTCACCCCCTCTTATGGTTAATGGAACTGTTGTAACTCTGGAACATGTTATGCAAAGGCTAGAAATCATTGAAAATAAAGTTGGTACGGTAGAGTTGGTAGAGAATTTGGATAGAAAGATCCACAATGAAAGTACCCAATATGGATCCAAGGTAGGAGTTATTCTGAATTTTTTTAAAAAGAAAAGGAACCCATAGTTAAAGAAAAATTAGATCAAGATTCTACTAGAATCGATAAACTTGAGGATATTATTACTAATATAGGCTCCGCTCTTTCTACTATGAAAACTACTTCAAATCCTTCTGCCACTAAATTGTCTAAGTTCATGTATGTTCCTAGAAACAAGGGTGAACCATCTAGTAAAGGAATTGCGGATCTTAAATCTATAAGTGTTCATCCTAATTTTCTTACTTTTGCAAGAGAACCTTTTGACACGAATGAATTTCTTGATTTCTTGCCCAAAAGTTTGATTATCAATAGGAATAAAGAAGCTCCTAAGAATCACAAGTGCTTAATTAAAGAATTGCCTTCCAAAGATGGCAATCCCTAGATCTATCCATGTATCGTGCCTAGCTAGGGGCGTAAAACGATAGCGCTTGTTGGGAGGCAACCCAATTTTAATTTTTTTAGTTTTTTCTTATATTTAGGAATAAATATTGCATCTAGCTTCTGTTTAGATGTGGTTTTATGTTTTAATTAGTGTTTGTGCCAAGTAGAACCTTTGGGAAGACTTGTGTGAAGTTTATATGATCTTGCTGTGAAAAACAGAATCATTAGCGCTCGCTAGAATAGTCACCAGATTTTACTGGAGTGTTCTATTTAGTTGATTCTTTTTGCAGATGATTAATAGACAAATTCCTCACATTTAACAATTTATTTCAAATTTTTTGGAGTTACGGAAGTATGCAAAAGTTACAGATTACTACAGACTGTTCTGTTTTTGACAGATTCTGTTTTTCGTGTGTTGTTTGCTTATTTTGATGAATCTATGAGTTGTATTGGGGAGTATGAATCATAGAGAAGTTGGAATACAGTAGGTTTAACACCAATATAAACAAAGAATGAGTTCATTGCAGTACCTTTGAGTGGTGGTTTGTTTTCTTATACTAACGGAGCTCACGAGATTTTTGTCTAAGTTTTGTGTTGTGAAGTTTTCAAGTTTTGAGTATTGCTTTGATGGACTATGGAACAAAGAGTGGCAAGAGCCTAAGCTTGGGGATGCCCAAGGCACCCAAGGTAAAATTCAAGGACAACCAAAAGCCTAAGCTTGGGGATGCCCCAGCAAAGCATCCCCTCTTTCGTCTTCATCTATCGGTAACTATACTCGGGACTATATTTTTATTCACCACATGATATGTGTTTTACTTGGAGCGTCATGTATTATTTGAGTCTTTGTTTGTTAGTTTGCCACAATTATACTTGCTGGACACACCTTGTTGAGAGAGATAAATATGGCCTATGAATTGTTAGAACACTCTATGTGCTTCACTTATATCTTTTGAGTTAAATAGTTTGCTCTAGTGCTTCACTTATATCTTTTAGAGCACGATGGTAATTTTTATTTTGCAGAAATTGTTGATCTCTCATGCTTCAATTATATCCTTTTGAGAGTCTATTAGAACAGTATGGTAATGTACTTTGGCTATAAAACTAGCCTTCACATGATAGGCATCCAAAATGAATGTAGTAAAAACTTTCATACTAAGTGCAATGAATATGATGATAAGTTGGATGCTTGATAATTGTTTTGAGATATAAGGATAGTGATATTAGAGTCATGCTAGTGGAGTTGTTATGAAATTGAGAAATACTTGTGTTAAGGTCAGTGATTCCCGTAGCATGCACGTATGGTGAACCGCTATGTGACGAAGTTAGAACATGAGGTATTTGTAGAGTGTCAACCTTTGTGTGGAGGTTGGGGGCGCGCGATGGTTAACTCCTACCAACCTCCCCCCTAGGAGCATGCGTTGATTGCTTTGTTTTGATGACTCGTAAATTTTTGCAATAAGTATATGAGTTCTTATGACTAATGTTGAGTCCATGGATTATACGCACTCTCACCCTTCGGCCATTGCTAGCCTCTCTTGTATCGTGCAACTTTCGTCGGTGCCATACACCCACTATATACCTTCCTCAAAACAGCCACCATATCTACCTATCATGGCATTTCCATAGCCATTCCGAGATATATTCCAATGCAACTTTCCACCATTCCGTTCATATGACACACTTCATATTGTCATATTGCCATGCATGATCATGTAGTTGACATCATATTTGTGGCAAAGCCACCATGCTTAATTTTTCATATATGTCGCTCTTGATTCATTGCACATCCCGGTACACCGCCGGAGGCATTCATATAGAGTCATACTTTGTTCTAGTATCGAGTTGTAAATCAATAGAAGTGTGATGATCATCATTATTAGAGCATTGTCCCATGTAAGGAAAGGCCAAACAAAAGAAAAGGCTTCTACAAAAAAAAGAAAAAAAGAAAAAAGAAAAATGGGACAATTGCTACTATCTTTTTCCACACTTGTGCTTCAAAGTAGCACCATGTTCTTCATGATAGAGAGTCTCATGTTTAGTCACTTTCATATACTAGTGGGAATTTTCAGTTTAGAACTTGGCTTGTATATTCCAACGTTGGGCTTCCTCAAATTCCCTAGGTCTTCGTGAGCAAGCAAGTTGGATGCACACCCACTTAGTTTCTTTTGTTGAGCTTTCATACATATTTAGCTCTAGTGCATCCGTTGCATGGCAATCCCTACTCACTCACATTGATATCTATTGATGGGCATCTCCATAGCCCGTTGATACGCCTAGTCGATGTGAGACTATCTCCCTCCTTTTTGTCTTCTCCACAACAACCACTCTATTCCACATAGTGCTATGTCCATGGCTCACGCTCATGTATTGCGTGAAAGTTGAAAGGTTTGAAAGAATAGAGTATGAAAACAAGTGCTTGGCTGAAATCGGGGTTGTGCATGATATGAGTATTTTGTGTGATGAAGAGGGAGCATAGCCAGACTATATGATTTTGTAGGGATAACTTTATTTAGCTATAGTATTTTGAGAAGACATGATTGCTTTGTTAGTATGCTTGAAGTATTATTATTTCTTATGTCAATATTGACTTTTGTCTTGAATCTTTCAAATCTGAACATTCATGCCACAATAAAGAGAACTACATTGAAAATTATGTTGGTTAGCATTCCACATCAAAAAATTTGTTTTTATCATTTACCTACTTGAGGACGAGCAGGAATTAAGCTTGGGGATGCTTGATACGTCTCCAACGTATCTATAATTTTTGATTGTTCCATGCTATTATTATGATGTTTTGGATGTTTAATGGGCTTTGTTATACACTTTTATATTATTTTTGGGACTAACCTATTACCCAAAGGCCCAGTCCAGATTGCTGTTTTTTGCCTATTTCAGGGATTTACAGAAAAGGAATATCAAACGGAGTCCAAACGGAATGGAACTTCGTGAGAGATATTTTTCGACCAAAATACGCACGGGAGACTAGAGAACCACGGATTAGGGATTACGTGGTGTCCACGAGGGTGGGGGCGCCCCCCTGCCTCGTGGGCCCCACGTCTGGCCCCCGGTGCCCTCCTTCCTCCTATATATACCTACGTACCCCGAAAACATCACACGAACAGAGAAAACCCTAGTTCCACCGCCGCAACCTTCTGTTCCCGTGAGATCCCATCTTGGGGCCTGTTCCGGAGCTCCGCCGGAGGAGGGATCTACCATGGAGTGCTTCTACATCATCATCATCGCCTCACCATGAGTTGTGAGTAGTTTACCACAGACCTTCGGGTCCATAGCTAGTACCTAGATGGCTTCTTCTCTCTCTTTGGATTTCAATACCAAGTTCTCCTCGGTCTTTGTAACATCCCAAATTTTCAATTTGGAATGTTATACATAGATCACACTGCATTGCATGCTCTTTGCATTTTTGTTGTGGCGTTCCTCGAAATTCTAAGCAACTCAAGGACCTACGAAGAGAGTTGGGAATTTTACCGTTTTCGTATTTGAGTTCGCTCGAATATCGGTACGAGGACAGTGTGGTTTTAATTATTTTTCTCTCCTAAAAATATTTCTAAATGCAATATATGAGCGAAGATAATATGACTTCTCCAAAATAATAGAAATATTGGAGGAAAAATGTTAAAATCACTTTTGGTATTTTTCTGGATTTATTTGCGATTTTATTTGCATAGGAAAATGCACATTTTTCAAAATTGCATTTAGGTCCGGAAAAAATGTTCACTTTGTCCTAAATATTATTAGAGGACGGTGAAAATTTATTTCGGGATTTTTGGAGTCCGTTTAGTATTTCTTTCGTTAGTTTTGCTACGTCAGGACTCTTTTAGAAAAAAAAAGAACGAACCGACTCCGGGCCGTGTTAGCCCAGGACTCTGGGCTTTATAAGCGCCAGCCGCCGGCCCGCAGCAGCTAGCCCGCTCGCCCCGCCTAACCCTAGCCGCCGCGCACCGCCGCCGCCACTCCGCCGCCGCCGCCTCGCCGCCGCCCCGCGCGCCTCGCCGACCGCCGCTGCTGCCGCGCTGCCCGCCGCCGCCCACGCACCGCCGCCGCCGCTACCGCCGTCCGCCGCCGCGCCGCCGCTCCGCCGAACCCGCCGCCGAAACTTCGCCGGAGTACGCCGATTTCGAGGTAGCCATCGGTTTTCTTTAAAACCGATTGGTTCTTTTCGTAAAACCCTAGATTCGTTTTTTTAGGTTTAGATCGGTTCGGTTTTCTTCGGTTTAGTTATTTAGCGGACGTCCGTCCGTACATTCGTTTTAACGAACGCTTTTCATCCGTTAGCCGCAGACAGCGAACGTTTGTTCGTTAGCCTGTTCGTCAGTTTTCTTTTTCGGGGTATTTATCTGCGATTATTTCGATCGCGATTTCTCCCTGATCTTGTTTTTCATTTTTCTTTTCGCTCGAGAGTCGGAATCAGGTGATTCAAAATCCCAGATCTTCGTCTCGATGCCCTCTTTCCGTTTAACCAACCCGAACAAAGTTTTGGATACTATAAAATTTGACTTTAGATCAATTAGTAACCGGAGCTCATTTCTTTCGCAGTTTGAGTTTCGTTGCTTCTTTCGATTTGATTCTTTTTGCAAACCGAAGTTCTTAAGTTGAACTTTCTGGTTGATCTTATCTTTTGGAGTTTTATTTGTGCATCATTGCTTGTTTGCTTATGTATTCTATTGTTTGCTTGTGATAGAATAGCCGGACTGTGAAGCGTGCTACTACGAGTCTCTAGGTTTTGCGAATCGTCACCAAGGGAAGTAACACTTTGATCATACTTTTATTACCCATTTTTTATGCATTAGATCAAACCCTCGCACATTGCATGAGTAGGATCTCTTAACTTGTGGGACTGGAAAGTAGTTTGAGGTACAACCTATTACCTGCATTATTTTCAAACCCTTGGGAGTTACTTCTACGTTTGCGTAGGTTGCTATGCTATGCTCGTAGACGTGGTTTGGGTTTGAGTGATATCCATGACAGATGTGAGTTGTTAATTAAGGATTCAACTTAAGGTGTGATGGCTTCTCGCCCCTCGTTGGTTAACCCAAGTGGAAGGTTTGAGATGCAGTGTAGTGGTAGTTTTCCCTTGGCAAAGATACCAAGGATCGAATTCCCCTGAGACTCCAAGGTTCAACAAGAAGGTGTCAACTGCTAATGGCGCCAGATACTTAGCAATTAACTGGACCTGCACACAGATACAAATAACTTTGTTCTCAACGAGTACAGAGAGGTTGTCAAACCCTCCGGCCTTGTCATTTACAAAGGATCAAACGCAAGAGATAATAGTGATAGGTATAAATGCAACTAGTAAGTAAAAGCAGAAAGTAAATAGCGGATGTGATCAATGATGGTAATATGGACCGGGGTCCCATGATGTTCACTAGTGATGTCTCTCTCCCAAAAGACGATAAAACAACTATGTGAGGTAAACGAATTACAGCTGGGCAATTGACAGAATTATGTGCGCAAACCAATGCTAACTATGCTGCAAGAAAGGTTGAGGCTCAAAAGCATGGGCGGTACGCCAAGGTAAGTAGACCGAAATCCATCTGCATCTACTAATCATCCACCTTGAGATATCTATCCAGAACATCTCGCTGGTATTAAGTTGCGAGTCCCACCCATAGTGTAAACTCAAAGCAACAGACAACTGCATTAAAAGAACTTTGCGTAAAGTAAACAATCCTTGCACCCGCGAGTACAAGCACCGTTGTTTTCCCCCTTGTGGCAACAACACATCCCCTAGACTCATGTTTCTGTCACTCAAACTAGTCATCAAGGGGCATGAACCCACAATCAAGCATAACGTTCCCTCTTGGAGTTACTACCTACTACTTGGCCAAAGCAATAAACAGCAACGGAGAACATGCAAGAATTACTCAAGAACATAAATATAAAAGAGGTAAATCAAATATATTACTCACACACAATCTGAACATAATCTCACAATCCATCGGATCCCAGCAAACTCATCATAGCAACAGCATAAGGATTACATATGTGCCTCGATCATGTAGGGCAGCTCACGAGGTCTAATTAGTGAAGAACAAAGAGGGGAGGAGAACATCACATAGCTACTGGTCATGGACCCATGGTCCAAGGGAGACTACTCACAACTCATCCGGGAGGCGTCCATGGTGGTGGAGAGGCTCCCGGTGGTGATTCTCCCCTCCGGCAGGGTGCCGGGAAGAGTTCTCCTGGTGCTCCCGATCTTGGAAGCGCGGCGGCGGCGGAACAGAGATGAGATCTCGAAAAAGGGTTCCGTCCTCGAGGGTTTCGGGACGCGGTGTAAATATATGCCAAAGGGGGGCATCAACGGAGACCTGGGGGGCCCAGGCGCCCCCCGGCGCGGCCAAGAGGGGGGCCGCGCCACCAGGGCGCCTGGAGCCCTGGTGGCCCCCCCTCCGGCCCTACGTTGGCCGCAAGGAAGCTTCCGGAACGCTGATTTTTTATATAATTTTTCCGGGATTTTTCTGGCAGTTTTCGTGATGGGAAAACCTGAAATACAAAAACAGCAGAAAACAGAAACTGGCACTGGGGTGCACTGAGTTAATAGGTTAGTCCAAATATGATCAAAAGTGTATGGAAGTGTATAAATATCATGGCAATATCACACAAAAGAGGCATGGAGCAAGCAGAAATTATAGATACGTTTTGGACGTATCAAGGTGGCTACTTGAATACACATCTGGGTGGATTGGTTGCAGGGCACCTAGAGAATCGAGTGTTCTCCTTGGAAATCCCGGGGTTTCGTGTGATTTTTCCTATGGAATGCCACCCAGGCCCAAAGGGATCATAAAACTATTGATGCTAGAAACTTCTGTGTGCAGCCACATGCCAATATGGGCTCTGGCATAGTTGAGTAAGTTCTGGGAAACCTTTCCGTGATGGGCTAGCAGATGTAGAGGGATTGTAGGTGTACCGGCCTATCTATCCGGTTAAGGGGACCTCTTCGGAAAGACTGTGTCTCGGTCATCCGTTTCTCAAACACCATGTAGTGCGAGAAACTAAACGGAGGCGATCGAGTCTTGTGGGAAAAGTGCACAAACCTCTGCAGAGTGTAAAAACTGAGCATGATTAGCCGTGTCCCCGGTTATGGACATCTTGAGTATCTGGTACTTGAATTATTGGTTGATCTCATCACTCTATAATTTAATTTGTTGGGTTAATGATTACTTTAATTAGGGATTGAGTTGGAGGTACCTTCTCAATGATTTTCAACCAACATGATAGTTAAAAATAAAATTTATTCCTTTGTTGTAGGGAAAAATTGGCTTTACGCAAAAACTTTAACCTTAGAGCCTCCACCAGCCAAATATGCATATAGTATAGCCTTTACTCTGTTACTTGCATCTTATATGTTATCTTGCCAGCATATTCCATGTGCTGACCCGTTTTCGGGCTGCAACATATTACGTTCCAGACTTTTCAGACGAGGAATAAGACGTTCTAGGTCGTTTGTCATGCACTCAGATATGCCGTTGGAGTTGATGGACTCACTTATCTTCCAAGCCTTCCGCTGTTATTTTGTTAGATGGCCTTAAGCCATAGATTTTTGTAATAGTTCTCATTGGAGACATTCGATGTAATAAGGGTGTGATTGCCACTCAGTTATAAATCCTTCAAGTACTGTGTGTGTCAGCATTACCGATCCAGGGATGACACAGAACACAGAGACTTCGGTCCATTCGGTTCGTGGTCGCTACAGAGATGGTATCAGAGCACACGCTGAATGTAGGACACGACCACTAAGACAGACCCTAGATCACTCTTCTCTACTCATTTCTGACTTCTCTCCATTTTCTACTTCTTTAGGATGGTGGACCCAAGGAACAAGTTAACTCAACCGAATGAAGACACACCATTTGGACGACACCTGAAGGAGGTCACTAGGTACCTGAACATAGGAATACCAAGCTTTACCGGGACCTACACCGCAACTTTACCAGAAGAGGAGCGATGGAGCATACAAGTTCAAATTCCTGGAAGAACCTTCGCACCCTCCAGCGAGCTAATATAGTTTTCTTTTGATGCGTCAACCTGGAGTCTAGGCAAGAGCATGGCCGCCCACATCACGATGGGAAGGATCGGAGAAGTCTACAAGCAGGAGCTAAAGGACACCATCTACCAGATTTGTGGATGCCGAGATGAGAGTTGGGATATGATCAACACCCGGAAGGATAGGTCCATTGCAACGTTCATCCAGGAGTTGAACCAGCACATTCGACGACAGGAGCACCAGATGTGCGCTGGGACGATAGAATTGAAGAAGGCACTAAACAGGAATTTGGAGCTAGAAGAAGAACTTAAGTCCACACGTGACGGATACGAGGAGGAGATGTTGATACTAGTGGAGAAGAATGATGATTTAACAAGGAAGCTAGGAGTATTCATGGGAGACCCAACACCAGGAGGTGAAGAAGAGGGAGAAGAACCCAAGGAGATTCCTCCCGAAGATTACATTATCATCGACGACACGGATTCAGAACCCGATGATAGTAAAGACGAAGACTATGTAGATGAAGCTCGAGTAGACATCATGGAATCGTCCACCGATCAATATTTTTAGATGACCCCCTGTGACTAGTAGTTACCCCCACACAGTAGTATTTAGAGCACTTTTGTAACGGTAGCTAGATTTGTAAGATCTTGCTTGAAATTGATTGGTGTGATATGATTGTGTTTGCCTCATGTGCATATGTGTAGTGATTTTCCCTTAGATCTCAATTCTATTCTAATCTCTTCCCTCTACACCCATCAGATGCCTCCAAGATGTGAGCCCGGATTTGAGTTTCCCCCTGAGCTCACCCAGTAGATCCAGCAGCAGAACACCTTGATGCAACTTCTTGTCCAGAACACTCAGAACAACCAGAACAACAACAAAAACCCTCCACCACCACCACCCGTGGACAACCTGACACGTTTCTTAAGGTTGCAACCACCAGTGTTTGCTAGCAGCATCGAACCAATAGTGGCTGATGACTGGCTACACAAGATTGGAAGTGATTTGACCACCGCCAATTGCTCAGATACTGAGAAGGTGCGATTTGCCGCACACCGGTTGTCTGGACCAGCCGCAGCATGGTGGGAGAACTACATAGCCACTTTCCCCATAGCCAATGTTACTTGGGAGCAGTTTCAGCAAGCTTTCCGTACTGCCCATGTCTCAACTGGAGCTATGAGCATGAAGAAGCGGGAGTTTCGCAACTTGCACCAAGGAAACCGTACTGTAGCTCAGTACATGGAAGAGTTTAGTACCCTATCTCGTTATGCCCCAGATGATGTGGCCACAGATGCCGCTAAGCAAGAGAGATTTATGGAAGGGCTGAATGATGAGATGAGCCTACAGTTGATGGTGGCGACTTTTAGCAACTACCAGGAGTTGGTAGATAAAGCTCTTATGATTGAAGGGAAGCAGTAGCAAATTGAGAGCCGCAAGAGGAAGTATGGACAAGGAAGGAATAATTCTGGAGCCCAGCAGAAGCCCCGATTCACTCCGAATTCGGGAGGATACACCCATAACCATGGACTTCCCCACAACCACAATGGCCCTAAGAATGGAAATGGGAATGGAGCAAGTAGTAACCAGAGCCGCTCTACCCCGTCCACACCCGCTAAGAAGGATTCAACCATATCACCTGTTTCAAGTGCGGGAAGAATGGACATTATGCCACGGACTGCCCTGAAGCTAAGAATGGGAACGGTAATGGAAGCGTCGGGAAGAAGCCCAACCCGTTCAACAAAGGACAAGTGAACCACGTGACTGTGGAGGAGGTAGAAGAGCAACCAGATGCTGTTGTCGGTAAGTTTTTGGTTAAGACATTTACCGCAATAGTTCTTTTCGATACTGGTGCATCGCATTCATACATTTCAAGGGGATTCGTAAATAGACATAGGATGTCCACCCGAGTCCTTAAGACCCCCATGTTAGTAAGTTCACCAGGAGCAGAGTATATGGCACACCAAGGATGTTTTCACACGCCATTGACCATAGGACGCCACACTTTCCCCTTTGACCTAATAGTTCTGGAGTCACAAGGATTGTATGTGATATTAGGTATGGATTGGCTATCGAAGTATGGAGGTAAGATCGATTGTGCCAGTACGTATATTTTGCTCACCACCCCGATGGGAAAAAGGATTAAGTATGTAGCATTCGCCTATAAGGACGCAAGTACATTCTCTCACGGGAGTCGTTCAGGAGGAAGTGCTAGTAGTAAAGGATTATCCGGATGTGTTTCCAGAGGAGTTACCTGGCATGCCACCGGATAGAGATATTGAGTTTTTGATTGAGTTGTTGCCTGGCACCGGACCAATATCTAAGAGACCGTATCGGATGCCAGCGAATGATCTGGAGGAGATCAAGAAGCAGATTAAGGAGTTGTTGGAGAAAGGTTTTATTCGCCGAAGTTCATCACCTTGGGGAGCCCCAGTGCTTTTGGTCGAGAAGAAGGATGGATCTTTAAGAATGGTCGTTGATTATCGTGTGCTGAATGAAGTGACAATTAAGAATAAGTACCTGCTGCCAATGATCAATGATTTGTTCGACCAACTCCATGGAGCGAAAGTATTCTCCAAGATAGATCTACGATCTGGATACCACCAATTGAAGATCCGAGAGAAGGATATACCTAAGACGGCCTTCACCACACGATACGGGCTATATGAGTATACGGTTATGTCATTTGGATTGACTAACGCGCCTGCCTATTTCATGAGTATGATGAACAAGGTGTTCATGGAGTTCTTGGATAAGTTCATCGTGGTATTCATAGATGATATTCTGGTGTACTCGAAGGATGAGGAAGAACATGCAGAGCATTTGCGTTTGGTATTGGAGAAGCTCAGAAAACATCAGTTATATGCCAAGTTTAGCAAATGCGAGTTTTGGTTGAAGGAAGTCGGATTCCTAGGGCATGTTATATCGGGAGAAGGAATAGCAGTGGACCCCGTCAAGGTGCAGACAGTCACTGAGTGGTTGGCACCCACTTCAGTTGGAGAGATCCGTAGTTTTCTTGGACTCGCGGGATACTACCGGAGGTTCATAGAAAATTTTGCCAAGATTGCAAAGCCAATGACGACATTGTTGAAGAAGGAGAAAAAGTTTGATTGGACTGAAGAGTGTGAAGAAAGTTTCCAGGAGTTGAAGAAACGGTTGACGACAGCCCCAGTGCTGATATTGCCAGATATACGCAAGGATTTCCAAGTGTATTGCGACGCTTCACGCTTAGGACTTGGAGGAGTACTTATGCAGGATGGAAGAGTTGTTTCCTATGCATCCCGTCAACTACAACCGCACGAGTTGAATTATGCAACACATGATCTGGAGTTAGCAGCTGTAGTGCACGCACTAACAACCTGGAGACATTTCCTTATTGGAAATCGCTGTGATGTGTACACGGATCACAAGAGTTTGAAGTACATTTTCACACAGAAGGAGCTAAACCTCAGACAGAGTAGATGGTTGGAGCTTATAAAGGATTATGATATGAAGCTGCACTATCATCCAGGAAAGGACAACGTCGTGGTAGACGCTTTGAGCCGGAAGAGTTATGCCAATACCCTAGTAAAAGGGGGATTGCCACAGGAGTTAGCAGAAGATCTCAGGGAGCTTCGTTTGGAGATAGTCCCTAGAGGTTTCGTGGCAACGTTGGAGGTTCAGTCGACATTGCTGGGAAAGATACGCGAAGCCCAGAAGAATGATACGGAAGTTGCAGAGATAAGGAAAAGGATGAGTGAAGGAAAAGCCAAGGGGTTTCGTGAGGACGAACACGACACCTTGTGGTTTGAGGATCGAATCTATGTGCCCAACGACCCGGAGATCAGGAAGTTGATACTGCAGGAAGCACATGATTTGCCATACTCGATACACCCCAGAAACACCAAGATGTATTTGGATTTGAAGGAACGTTTCTGGTGGACGGGAATGAAGAAGGATATTGTCGAGTATGTAGCCGTATGCGATGTATGCCAGAGAGTAAAGGCAGAGCATCAGAAGCCAGCAGGATTGTTGCAGCCTATGCCGATACCCGAATGGAAGTGGGAGAAGCTTGACATGGATTTTATCACCGGATTGCCCAGGACCAAATCAGGATATGACTCAATCTGGATAGTAGTGGATCGATTGACGAAGGTAGCCCACTTTATCCCTGTGAAAACCACATACACCAGTGCGAAGTTGGCCAAGATATACATGACTAGGATAGTATGTCTGCACGGAGTTCCAAGGACCATTGTATCAGATAGAGGAACACAGTTCACCTCAAAGTTTTGGCATCAGCTACACCAAACTTTGGGAACGAGGCTAGAATTCAGCACCGCTTTTCATCCGCAGACCGATGGACAGACCGAGAGAGTCAACCAGATCCTGGAGGACATGTTGAGAGCCTGTGCGTTAGATTATGGATCTAGTTGGGATGATAATTTTCCCTACGTGGAGTTCTCGTACAACAATAGTTACCAGGCCAGTTTGAAGATGGCACCGTTCGAGGCATTGTATGGAAGGAGATGCTGAACACCGTTAATGTGGGATGAAGTTGGAGACCGACAGTTGTTTGGACCAGACTTGATCAAAGAGTCTGAGGAGAAGGTGGAGTTGATTCGAGATAGATTGAAGGTAGCTCAGTCCAGGCAGAAAAGTTATGCAAACTCGAAACGCAAGGAGATAGCCTATGAGATCAGATACAGAGCGTACTTAAGAGTATCGCCTCTACAAGGAGTCAAATGTTTCGGAGTTAAGGGAAAGCTAGCCCCGAGATTTGTGGGACCACACCGTGTTTCAGAACGCACGGGAGAGGTTGCCTATAAGTTGGAATTGCCCGAAGGACTGTCAGGAGTGCACGACGTGTTTCACGTTACGCAGCTTAAGAAGTGCCACGCGGAGATGGCCGACATACCGCTTAGAGACACAGTACCCCTGGAAGCAATTCAGTTGGACAATGATCTGACCTACAAGGAGAAGCCTGTTAAGATTCTCGAATTTTCGAGCAGAGTCACCCGCAGTAAGGTTATCAAGTTTTGCAAAGTTCAGTGGAGTCACCACACCAAGGAAGAAGCCACCTGGGAACGAGAAGATGATTTACGCAAGGACCACCCACACCTGTTCTCTAGCCAAGTCGAATCTCGAGGGCGAGATTCATTCTAAGGGGGGTAGGTTGGTAACATCCCAAATTTTCAATTTGGAATGTTATACATAGATCATACTGCATTGCATGCTCTTTGCATTTTTGTTGTGGCGTTCCTCGAAATTCTAAGCAACTCAAGGACCTACGGAGAGAGTTAGGAATTTTACCGTTTTCGTATTTGAGTTCGCTCGAATACCGGTACAAGGACAGTGTGGTTTTAATTATTTTTCTCTCCTAAAAATATTTCTAAATGCAATATATGAGCTGAGATAATATGACTTCTCCAAAATAACAGAAATATTGCAGGAAAAATGTTAAAATCACTTTTGGTATTTTTCTGGATTTATTTGCGATTTTATTTGCATAGGAAAAATGCGCGTTTTTCAAAATTGCATTTAGGTATGGGAAAAATGTTCACTTTGTCGTAAATATTATTAGAGGACAGTGAAAATTTATTCCGGAATTTTTGGAGTCCGTTTAGTATTTCTTTCGTTAGTTTTGCTACGTCAGGACTCTTTTAGAAAAAAAAGAAACGAACCGACTCCGGACCGTGTTAGCCCAGGACTCTGGGCTTTATAAGCGCCAGCCGCCGGCCCGCAGCAGCCAGCCCGCTCGCCCCGCCTAACCCTAGCCGCCGCGCACCGCAGCCGCGGCGCCGCCGCCGCGCACCGCCGCCGCTGCCGCGCCGCCCGCCGCCGCCGCCGCACCGCCCGCCGCCGCCGCCGCTACCGCCGCGCCCCCGCTCCGCTGGACCCGCCGCCCACCGCCGTCGGAACTTCGCCGGAGTACGCCGATTTCGAGGTAGCCATCGGTTTTCTTTAAAACTGATCGGTTCTTTTCGTAAAACCCTAGATTCGTTTTTTAGGTTTAGATCGGTTCGGTTTTCTTCGGTTTAGTTATTTAGCGGACGTCCGTCCGTACGTTCGTTTTAACGAACGCTTTTCGTCCGTTAGCCGCAGACAGCGAACGTTCGTTCGTTAGCCTGTTCGTCAATTTTCTTTTTCGGGGTATTTATCCGCGATTATTTCGATCGTGATTTCTGCCCTGATCTTGTTTTTCATTTTTCTTTTCGCTCGAGAGTCGGAATCAGGTGATTCAAAATCCCAGATCTTCGTCTCGATGCCCTCTTTCCGTTTAACCAACTTGAACAAAGTTTTGGCTACTGTAAAATTTGACTTTAGATCAATTAGTAACCGGAGTTCGTTTCTTTCGCAGTTTGAGTTTCGTTGCTTCTTTCGATTTGATTCTTTTTGCAAACCGGAGTTCTTAAGTTGAACTTTCTGGTTAGATCTTATCTTTTGGAGTTTTATTTGTGCATCATTGCTTGTTTGCTTATGTATGCTATTGTTTGCTTGCGATAGAATACCCGGACTATGAAGCGTGCTACTACGAGTCTCTAGGTTTTGCGAATCGTCAGCAAGGCAAGTAACACTTTGATCATACTTTTATTACCTAGTTTTTATGCATTAGATCAAACCCTCGCACATTACATGAGTAGGATCTCTTAACTTGTGAGACTGGGAAGTAGTTTGAGGTAGAACCTATTACCTGCATTATTTTCAAACCCTTGGAAGTTACTTCTACGTTTGCTTAGGTTGCTATGCTATGCTCGTAGACGTGGTTTGGGTTTGAGTGATATCCATGACAGATGTGAGTTGTTAATTAAGGATTCAACTTAAGGTGGCTACTTGAATACACATCTGGGTGGATTGGTTGTAGGGTACCTGGAGAATCCAGTGTTGTCCTAGGAAATCTCGGGGTTCCGTGTGATTTTTCCTATGGAATGCCACCCAGGCTCAAAGGGATCATAAAACTACTCATGCTAGAAACTTCCGTGTGCAGCCACATGCCAATATGGGCTCTGGCATAGTTGAGTAAGTTTTGGGAAACCTTTCCGTGATGCGCTAGCAGATGTAGAGGGATTGTAGGTGTACCGGCCCATCTATCCGGTTAAGGGGACCTCTTCGGAAAGACTGTATCTCGGTCATCCGTTTCTCAAACACCATGCAGTGCGAGAAACTAAACGGAGGCGACCGAGTCTTGTGGGAAAAGTGCACAAACCTCTACAGAGTGTACAAACTGATCATGATTAGTCGTGTCCCCGGTTATGGACATCTTGAGTATCTGGTACTTGAATTATTGGTTGATCTCATCACTCTATAATTTAATTTGTTGGGTTAATGATTACTTTAATTAGGGATTGAGTTGGAGGTACCTTCTCAATGATTTACAACCAACATGATAGTTAAAAATAAAATATATTCCTTTGTTGTATGGAAAAATTGCCATTACGCAAAAACTTTAACCTTAGAGCCTCCACCAGCCAAATATGCATATAGTATAGCCTTTATTCTGTTACTTGCATCTTCTGTGTTATCTTGCCAGGATATTCCATGTGCTGACCCGTTTTCGGGCTGCAACATATTACGTTACAGACTTTTCAGACGAGGAATAAGACGTTCTAGGTCGTTTGTCATGCACTCAGGTATGCCGTTGGAGTTGATGGACTCACTTATCTTCCAAGCCTTCCGCTGTTATTTTGTTAGATGGCCTTAAGCCATAGATTTTTGTAATAGTTCTCATTAGAGACATTCGATGTAATAAGTGTGTGATTGCCACTCTGTTATAAATCTTTCATGTACTGTGTGTGTTAGCATTACCGATCCAGGGATGACACAGAACACAGAGACTTCGGTCCATTCGGATCGTGGTCGCTACAGTCTTCGAGGAGATCTGTTCGATGTAATCTCTTTTTGCGGTGTGTTTGTCGAGATCCGATGAATTGTGGGTTTATGATCAAGATTATCTATGAGAAATATTTGGTTCTTTTCTGAAGTCTTTTATGTATGATTATAATATCCTTGAAAGTCTCTTCGAATTATTGGTTTGGTTTGCCCTACTAGATCTATAGTTCTTGCAATGGGAGAAGTGCTTGGCTTTGGGTTCAATCTTGCGGTGTCCTTTACCAGTGACAGTAGGGGCAGCAAGGCACATATTGTATTGTTGCCATCGAGGATAAAAAGATGGGGTTTATATCATGTTATTTGAGTTTATCCCTCTACATCATGTCATCTTGCTTAAGACGTTACTCTATTCTTCTGAACTTAATACTCTAGATGCATGCTGGATAGCGGTCGATGCGTGGAGTAATAGTAGTAGATGAAGAATTGTTTCAGTCTACTTGTCTCGGATGTGATGCCTATATATAATGATCATGCCTAGATAGTCTCATAATTATTCGCTTTTCTATCAATTGCTCGACAGTAATTCGTTCACCCACCGTAGAATTTTGATATCATGAGAGAAGCCACTAGAGAAACCTATGCCCCCCGGTCTATTCTCAACATATCAATCTACAATCTACTTTACTTTTCCGCTTTTACCTTCTGTTCTTATATCCAAAAATACCAAAAATATCAAACTATCACATCTATCATATCTCACTTTCGTAAGTGACCGTAAAGGGATTGACAACCCCTTATCACGTTAGCTGCGAAGTTCTTATTTGTTTGTGCAGGTGCGAGGGACTTGCGCGTGGTATCCTACTGGATTGATAACTTGGTTCTAAAAAACTGAGGGAAATACTTACGCTACTGTGCTGCATCACCCTTTCCTCTTCTAGGGAATACAACGCAAGCTTGAGAAGTAGCATCGATGGGTACTCGAATTCGTGAGACCTCTGGTTTGCAGTCGCCGGCGGTGGGGGGTGTTGATTGGGCGGTGGGATGGGGATTGCCGGAGAAAAAGCTTG
>LR738711.1:694795238-694832459 GCA_902687465.1 Secale cereale | reverse complement strand
GGTGAGGAGTGGTTCCGGGGTGGGCGGGGCGGCGTGGCGGCTCGGGCCGGCGGTTCGGCCGGTGGTGGCCGGCGGCTCAGGGGGGTGGAGTTTGATGATAAACTGCAGGCCGTTGATTTCGTATCCAACGGCTGGAAAATCTAATGACCAGAGATGAAAAAGTGAGTCGACTGACGTGTAGCCTCATCCCGCACGTACACATGCACGCACGCAAGACACGCACGCATGTAGGCGTGCAACACTGACACATACACATAACGAACACACGCACGCATGCAGGCGTGCAACATTGACGCGTACGCATGCACTCACGAACACATGCACGTACGCACACATGCATGCAACACTGAAACGTACCCTTGCACGCACACAACACTCGCACGCCTAAATGCACACATCACACGACGCAAGACACACGCTCAACCTATATGTGCATGCACCCTTTGTTAAGGACATGGATTGTTACGGGTATTAATCAATCTTATCTGTGATAAGCAGAACATTGATGTTTGTAGCAGTATTTATGAATCACAACGTATTGAACGGGCTATCAACATAGTAGGCTTATCTACATGGAAAGGATGATGTCACACTCAATGAATAATCATTTGTTTATGAAATGCCCGCTTCTGACCGCCCTGGCCCACCAAAGGTTCCTCTGCTGTGCGCTGCCTGCGTTGGGTCACTGACATGCAGGCCATGTACCCAAAGAGCCCACACGTCAGTGTAAGAACGGCCCGCTATCCTACGTCAGAGTCGAGGGCGCCACTCGCTGCACGCCCGGTTGAACACGCCTCCTTGCCGCATTCAAACGCCTCCATGAAACCCGCCCGTGTGGAAGCCGAGAAACCCACTCTAGACACACGTCCGTTCATGACCGGGCCGACATTAAACGCAACCCCGGCCGAGCTCCTCCCGTCCGCCGTCTATTTAATCTCCTATTTAAATGAGGCCAAACGCCAGCCAAGAATCGCACACCTCCGCCGCTCCCCTATCTCCTCCTTCACCCTTTTGTCCACTCTTACAATGGCTTACGAAGAGTAGTTATACCACATCCAAGCCGGCTAGGTGGCCCGCCGAACCCGCCGGATATGAGCTATGCAACTCGCTGGTCCACCTCCCTCCCCTCGCTCGACGGAGCCAGTTGCCATCCCAAGCCGGCGCGCGGTTTAGCAACTCGCCGCTCCAGGCCAGCTCGACGAGGAGCGACGCACGGGCGTCGTTGCTGCCGTCCACGCTGCCGCCTCGTACCACGTCTCCCGTTTCTATGGTAGAGACTCCCATGCCGGCGGCCGCGCCATGCAAGCAGTGGTAGAAGCCGGGTGCACGGAGAGCGACGAGTCGGTGGCCAGCGCCTCCGCGTCCGCCGCCATCATCGAGGAGCAGTAGAACACGGGAGGCCGCCGCCGCTTGGGTCCCATGAAGGCCACCACGGAGGCGACGCCGGTGTACACAGCAGGTGTCTTGCCGGATCCTTTTGTTGCGAGGACCTTCGTCGACTCCGCATATACCTCCGGGGCTCCCGGCAGTCCGGTGATCGTGCTGCCGGACATGACGAACACAAATCGATCGGCGGGCGACCATTTAGGCCAGGTATTATATACATGTGCTGTCTAGAACTAGCACCACGTAGTTCATTTGAATGTAATGAAATCCGTCACGTTTGTATGAAAATCCGGTATCTTATATGATGTCCGTCGTTGTTTATATGAAATATCGTCGTGTTTGCGTGAATTTCATCCGATTGGTTGACTTCCTGTCATAATGTGTGCGGCTACGGTTGGATGGCGTAATTTGTGGGTCGCCGGTCGGTCTGCGGGCGGCTCAGGCGGCGTGGTGGGACAAAAAGAACACAGCTCATGGGAGCTCGTCTCCAAGGTGCACGCTGGAGGATGCATGAGAACCCGAGCCATTCCTCGTTCACCGGTGGCAAAGGCACCGGTGGACAAAAGGGTTGCCAATATTTTGGCTACCCCGGGCAAGACCCAAAAAACCCCTCCCAACAGATTCAAATCCCTCGTTCGCCGTAGAATTTTGCCACGTGTTGTTTTCATGGACTAGCAAGATGCATGTGCATTGCACGGAACATCAAGATGCATTTTTTTTACAAAACACCTGTTGTGATTGCATTTTGTAAAAACTAATGATTGCTTGAGAATTTTATCGGATAAATGGTATATCGAGAATTTTATCAGACTCCATTTTTGTATACAAGGCCACAAACCCATATTACAGGTACCAAGGCAAAAATTAATGTCTTCTAACTCAATGTTGCAAGCCACCTTGTTTCCTTGTTTGCCGTGTAAATTAATGTGTATTCTTCTCTTTCATGCACATCAAGCCAATTCTCACACTCCCGCATGCATGCAAGGGATAATTAATGTCCTCCCTTGCCAGTAGTACTACGAGGCAAACACCATTAATATTGCATCGATTAGTGTTAGTGGCCTTGTATATCTGCAAATTGTAATTTTGATAGTGGCCTTGTATATAAAAATGGAGGGAGAAAGATGAGAGATAAGGTGAGGAGGAGTGGGGCGTGGTGGTGACTGGTGGTCGGACTGGGCGGAGGCATGGGGATGAATGGCGCATTATGTCTAGGTTTGTATCTCTATAGTCCCTCTCACACACACCCACATAGGTGGGGGGCGTGCACGAAGAGAAGAGGTGCATGCACGGCACACGTACTCCCGTCTCTTTCCCAACCACACCCACGCGGGTACATGGTGGAGCTCATTTCTGTATGAAAAGGCAGCCCACATGGTAACTTGACATGTGTACCGGTTGTCCACTAGATGGAGGGAGGATCGTCTACCACGGGTGAACAAACAAATTGCAACTTGATGCGTTATGTTAAAAAAGAGGCAAACCATGTGGGGCCTACCTTAGAGGCAAGGCTCTATACACTCGAGTACTTTTGATGTGTCCCGTCAACTCGCAGAACGAGGAGAAGCTTTCTTAGTACGCCGTCTACCCCATCCACGGGCGCGGTGGCTCGCCGGATGAGGTGAAGCTTGCTTACTACGCCTTACGCCCGCTCCCTCGCCCACGCGCGCGGTAGCTCGCGGGACGAGGAGAAAATTTTACTACTCCCTCCGTTTACTCCTCGTCCCTACTACCTTGGTTAGAGAGATTATCATATTGTTTGGAATATATATGTCCTTTAATACTCCCTCCATTTACTTATACAAGGCCACTATAAAAAAAATACATTTTGCATCTATACAAGGCCACAAATAGTAATCGAGACAAAAGTTACCACTCCCTCCTTTCCAGTTTATGGCTCAATTTCAAAATCTCTCCAACCAAGGTAGACGGTGAGTGGTCAAATTAATTTTGTACTCCTAGTTTGCACAAGTAATTAGTATGCTTGTTTTTTTCAAGAAGTTATGTTTACCGAGGCATTAATTAGAACGAATGCATGAATGACCACTAAATTTCCATGAACTTCTACATGCATTGGTCTTGACACTGCTTGCATCGGGTGATCTAACACATCTCGAAATCCAACATGTGATGGTACTACTACTAGTAGTAGAATTGAGACTTATAAAATGGATAAACAAATGTTTTTTAGATGAACCCTATAAACCCTAGTGGGTACGTATTCCGTAAAATTAGATTTTCACAAAACTAAGTTGCTCAACCTTTATTTGCTTGTTTCCCTTCCTGCCTCCTTGCCTCGAATAGACTATGCCAAACATCCCTGCCTGCCGCGCAGGAAAAGACCCCCCCTCGCCTTTTTAGTCCGGGTTTGTATCGATGGATCGCGCGAAGCAGCAAAACCCCAAGTCGTGTCTTGTACTCCTCCGTCGACGCTCGCTTTCATGAATTTTGTACTTCCTGTCGCTGACATGTGGGACATATAGCAACTGGGTCGACGTGTCAAGCACCAAATAACAGTGGAGAACAGCAGGGGGAGGCACCCTAGTCGTACCACCCTAGTAATAGTAGTAATGAGCAATGAGATGTCAAATCACAATGCCGCACCTTCCCAGACGGATGAAGCAACCATTATTTCACACTTCGGTTCGCCATCATCTCAAACCACGTAGTATTGCTTCTGCCTCAAGAGGGACATGCGCATATCCTTGGTACATCATGACACGTGGGACCGCATGACAGGCCTTGCTCCCCCGCCGATCGCTCGGTAAAATCACCTCATTTTTACTACTATACTTCCTCCGTATCGGTTTACATGACATGCACGTCGGTCTAGGTTGAGAATTTAACTGGCTATATATGTGATGAACAGTATATGTTTAGAAACTACATCCACTTAATAATCCAATGATATACTTTTTGTGACATAGTAACTCAGATTTAGTTAGTCAAATGGATGACCTAGAACTACGTGCACGCCGTGTAAACCGAGACGTCTAAAAAACGAGACGGAGAGGGTAGTTCAGTACGTATCTTTTTAGATCAATATAGTCGGGATTCACCAAGGAGCAAAACCAAGTGGTAGGATGCACCTGTCGTGTTGGCGTAGCGACTCAAGCAGGGTCGGTCCGCACACGAAATGGCGACACACTTAACAAGACCCCTTTGGCCGACATGTGGCTCATCCACCGTCTTGTTCCACGTGCGATGCACTAAATTACAGTTCGGAGCAGCAGTTGGAATTGGAGGCACCCCGGTCGTAGCGCCGCAGTAGTAGAAGATGAGCGATGAGGGGTCAAATCACAAAGCCCCACTTTTCCTGTATTAAGTTGGATGGACGAAGCAACCATCATTTCACTCTAGGGCGCAAGAGCATAAAGAAAATAGAAAACCAATGATGCATGTAGCAGCTACCTTGGGCACCCTAGGGTAGGGGTCTCCACTACATATCATTTTTTTCTAAAGCGCCTCCACTTCAAATCGGCTTCTCCCTCGTCCTCTTGAAGAAAACTGATGATGCGTGCGGCGGTAGGGTTTGTAGGAGTACTACTAGGGCGTGCGGGGCCACGTCGTAGTAAAGGGAGAGGGATTGAGTTCTAGTTGACACCTTAAATATGTGTGGACCGCTTGGTTTTAGGGGAACGAGGCGGCATTTTAGGTTCGGGGACCAGTGGAGATATAGTACGTACAAAAAATTGTGGACGTAGGTTCGACCCAAAGGCAATGATGCATGGGCCCTGCATTTTGATATACCCGGGGCCGCGTGAAATTTGCTACTCTACTCGAAACTAGTAAGGTACACATGCATTGAACACATGAGATTTTGAAACCAAATTATGAATAAATACACACTATAGCATGTAAAGCTTTGAGTCATATATGCATGATGTAGACGTTCGTTTAGTTCTTATAGTTCATCTCATTCAAAATCAAATAGTTTTATAAAAATGTTAAGATTCATGGGGTTGTGCATTGTAAAGCATAAAGTAAAAAACAAATAATGGCAATTCATTTAGAAAATAATAATCAATTATGATACAGAAGATTCTAGAACAAAGGAGAAGTGCTTGTGTTTTGAGGTTTGTGCATTATGCTTAAGTTCAAGCATGGAGTCTTCTAAATTGTACATGTGGCAGATCTGGTGGAATGTTGATGATATCCAACGGCTAGTAGTGCTCGGATTTGCTATCTCTGCACTGTCGGATTAGCTTCATCCAACGACCATCTTTCAAGTTATTCGCACAGTATATAGTTCTTGTGCCGTAGTTGCATGTCAAAAAGCTACTAGTGGGTTGTACTAGCTATTTAGGAATAGAATATGTATACATGGAAGTTGTAGGGAAAGAGATGACATGGAGTATCTCAATTCCTATGAGTAGGGATTGGAAAAGAGATGTCATTTGGTTGACATCATAGGAACTTTTCTATTGAATCTAGAGATGACATGTATCTCAATTCCTATGAGGAGGGATTAGAAAAGAGATGTAATTTGGTTGATATCATAGGAACTTTTCTATTGAATATACGCTAATGTTTACTTTCCTTTGAAATTACGGGAGTATAGGAATCCATTCATATGAACCAAGTGGCTCTAAAGCTATAGAAATGATACCATGTTTATTTCCTTTGAAATGTGGAGTATATGAATCTATTCCTATGAACCAATTGGCTCTAAAGGAAAAAATCCTATAAAAATCATATCATATAGAGTTCCTATGATATTCCTCCGCACCAAAGGATGGTTGAAATTGCTGCAGGTGATACAATGGTCTTTCTTTGTAGACTCCTCCCCCATCTTTATAGTTACCACTTGAAGATGAATGAAATGATATATACAGGGTATTCTACATGTGCAATTTGGTACACGAAAACTCGGTAAAAGTTTGCGAGGTTCAAATTTTCAATAAAGCTATATGCACTGCATTTTGGAACGGAGGGAGCATACAACAGTTGCTTACACTCACGTGGAAGATTTGTGTGTAGGAGGAGTGGCTGTTCTATTAAATGACATGGCAAAACTGACACTGTCAGATGCCGATCTAACGGTTCTTACGGCATTCGTCAGGAAAAGGCTTGTGGTGAACGTTTGTCGAATAATGATTTACTGACACATGCATTGCATTGACACGTGCCCCCCTCTCTCTCACGCACACGCACCCTCCCGAGTCCTCTCGCACCCACCGTCTATCTGCAGGTAGACGTTACACACATATGTGCTCTTCACACCCTACCTTCAGAACTTCTAAAAAACAAAAGACGTCGTGCACATTTTATTTTAGCTCACACATCACACACTTATACTATTACTCTTGTGGCGAACGTTCTTTGGGCATAGTATATTGTACTCTCACAAAGAGAAGCGGTGCACGCACGCACTAGTTCTCTCACACCCACTCGCGGGTACACGTAGGAGCGCATTTTTTGAAGCTGGTACAACAAAATCACTCCACTATATATATAAGCAGGAGCCATAGCGCTTGCTTTACTAGGGTTCCTCTCGTTCACTCTCTCATGCACTCCAGATCTAAGCAAGAAATAGGTGGCCACACTCTCTCTCAGCTCACGGATGGTCACAAATCTGGCCGGACAACCTCGACCAGGGCAGGGGTGTAGGTGCATCGTCACGCCGTCGGCGGCGGCGAGGGAGGAGACCAACGGCTGCCCACGCGTCCCGATCAGCGGCCGTGCCGTTCTCTCCGAGAGAGCGCCGGCTCCGGAGGGCCTCCGACCCCTTCTTCCTCCCTACGGTATTGTGGCCAAGATGCGGCCTCCCGACGCCGTCTTTGCCACATGTCGACGACCCTCAGGTTTATATTCCTTCGAAACCCGCCTTGCTCTACTGCCCAGCTCCCTAGTTGGCTTCGTGTGGATATTTTTCTACTTCCGTCCGATGTTCCAAAGCCACCTAGACTTTTACTATTATTAGAGGTAAAGCTAGTTCATACAGTCGACTCTAAGAGTTGGTTCAAACAGGGAAGAAAGTGGGAAAGCTGTAGCATGAATCTAGGACTTGGTTCTAAGAGGAAACGGGGGAAAGTAGTAGATACTGGCTACCCAACCGGTCTCTTGGTTGAAAAGACGAAGAAAGCATGGTGGATGGCGAAGGGTGGGGGGAAGTGGACCTATCTCTTGGTTGAAAAAGGAAAGAAAGCGACGGGTGTTGGGGGACAACGCAAATGAGAATGAGCAGGTCTGGATTTCATGTGCTCACATAGGAAAATGTCGCCAAGGAGATAAAAAATGGGACAAATGCAGACATGCTGCCTGAGTGTTTGCCGCTCTCGGCAACCACATGTGCCTCACCACTTTATGCCTCTGCTGTCTCTATGCCCATATCGCTACCGTTAATGTAAAATCACACGAAGCATTAAGCAATGCCACCTAATGTCACTATAAGTAATGGTCTAGTGCCGTCGATAAATTGAAACAATGCCACCACCATTTTATGAAGTGCTCCCGTCTTGCTTTATTTCCCATGAATTCTGTTTTTACAGTTACACTTAAATCTCACACCGCTAACATTGATTCATCCCAGTGGAACTACACAAATTTGATTGCACATTTACTGACCATGTGCTACTCTCTTGACAGTAATACTAATGTTATTGTTCTACATGTTAATCTAGTGGCAGTGTTGATGTGATGTGATGCTACTTACTTAAGGACACTTTCATACTGTCAATCTAGTGCCAATTATAACACAATAGATGCCGCTGTTAATCATACGCCACTGCAAATATCTGTCACTGTTTAAATAACTGTATTTCGTATTTGCGCAAACACGGATGTGTGTTTCCATATCGTTTCGGGATGTCTGTCTCCGTATCGTTTCTATCCGCGAAATCAAAAGCACACACCTCAGTTTTAGTAGAACTACGCAAAATGAGATGGCTATCCCTCATTGTCGTCCTCTAACCACCCGTCTTCCAGGTATTCCTACATTGGTAGTTACTAGGTAGAATGACTAACGCAATATAAAAGAAGTTGATTCATACGTTTTACTTCCTGAGTGCAGTGTAGGGACGAGCAAAAACAACTTACCACGATCCGAATGGACCGAAGTCTCTGTGTTTCAGTGTCATCCCTGGATCGGTAATGCTGACACACACAGTACTTGAAGGATTTATAACAGAGTGGCAATCACACACTTATTACATCGAATGTCTCCAGAGAGAACTTATTACAAAAGTCTATGACTTAAGGCCATCTAACAAAATAACAACGGAAGGCTTGGAAGATAAGTGAGTCCATCAACTCCAACGGCATAGCTGAGTGCATGACAAACGACCTAGAACGTCTTACTCCTCGTCTGAAAAGTCTGCAACGTAATATGTTGCAGCCCGAGAACGGGCCAGCACATGGAATATGCTGGCAAGATAACACAGAAGATGCAAGTAAGAGAATAAAGGATATACTATATGCATATTTGGCTGGTGGGGGCTCTACGGTTAGAGTTTTTGCTAAAGCCAATTTTTCCCTACAACAAAGGAATAAATTTTATTTTAACTATCATGGTAGTTGAAACATCATTGAGAAGGTACCTCCAACTCAATCCCAAATTAAAGTTATCATTACCCAACAAATTAAACTTTAGAGTGATGAGATCAATAAATAATTCAAGTACCAGATACTCAAGATGTCCATAACCGGGGACACGGCTAATCATGATCAGTTTGTACACTCCGCAGAGGTTTGTGTACTTTTCCCACAAGACTCGATCGCCTCCGTTTGGTTTCTCACACTGCATGGTGTTTGAGAAACGGATGACCGAGACACAGTCTTTCCGAAGAGGTCCCCTTAACCGATAGATAGGCCGGTACACCTACAATCCCTCTACATCTGCTAGCCCATCATGGAAAGGTTTCCCACAACTTACTCAACTATGCCAGAGCCCATAATGGCATTGTGGCTGCACACGGAAGTTTCTAGCATGAATAGTTTTATGATCCCTTTGAGCCTGGGTGGCATTCCATAGGAAAAAATCACACGGAACCCCGGGATTTCCTAGGACAACACTGGATTCCCAGGTGCCCTGCAACCAATCCAGCCAGATGTGTATTCAAGTAGCGACCTTAAGTTGAATCCTTAATTAACATCTCACATCTATCATGGATTTCACTCAAACCCAAACCACGTCTACGAGCATAGCATGGCAACCTAAGCATAACGTAGAAGTAACTCACAAGGGTTTGAAAATAATGCAGGTAATAGGTTCTACCTCAATCTACTTCCCAGTCCCACAAGTTAAGAGATCCTACTCATGCAATGTGTGAGGGTTTGATCTAATGCATAAAAACTGGGTAATAAAGAGTATGGTCAAAGTGTTACTTGCCTTGCTGACAATTCGCAAAACCTAGAGACTCGTAGTAGCACGCTTCATAGTCCGGGTATTCTATCGCAAGCAAACAATAGCATACATAAGCAAACAAGCAATGATGCACAAACAAAACTCCAAAAGACTAGATCTAACCAGAAAGTTCAACTTAAGAACTCTGGTTTGCAAAAAGAATCAAATCAAAAGAAGCAACGAAACTCAAACTGCGAAAGAAACGAGCTCCGAATACTAATTTGATCTAGGGTCAAATTTTACAGTAGCCAAAACTTTGTTCAAGTTGATTAAATGGAAAGAGGGCGTCGAGACGAAGATCTGGGATTTTGAATCACCTGATTCCGACTCTTGAGCGAAAAGAAAAACGAAAAACCAGATCAAGGCAGAAATCGCGATCGAAAATAATCGCGGATAAATACCCCGAAAAAGAAAACTGACGAGCAGGCTAACGAACGAACGTTCGCTGTCTGCGGCTAACGGGCCAACAACGTTCGTTAAAACGAACGTACGGACGAACGTCCGCTAAATAACTAAACCGGAGAAAAACCGATCTAACAAAAAAAAACCGGATCTAGGGTTCCTAAAAAAAACGTTCGGTTAAAAAGAAAAAAAGACGGCTACCTCAGGAACGGCGAACTCCGGCGGCAGCGGCGGTCTCCGACAAGAAGTCCGGCGGCGGCGGCGGCAACGGCAGCGACGGCTGCTAGCGGCGACAGGCGGCGCTAGGGTTTCGGCGTCGGGCGGGCTGGCGGCTGGGGCTAGCGGGCCGGGGCGGCACCTTATAAAGGCCCCAAGCCAGGGAGTCCTGGCCGGGTACGGCCCGGAGGCGGTTTCCTTTAAAAAAAACGAGTCCTGACATGGTAAAATGGGCAAAAAAAATACTAACCGGGGTCCAAAAATTCCGAAATAAATTTTCACCGTCCTCTAATAATACTTAGGACAAAGTGAACATTTTTCCCGGACCTAAATGCAATTTTGAAAAACACGCATTTTTCCTATGCAAATAAAATCGCAAATAAATCCGAAAAAGTGATTTTAACATTTTTCCTCCAATATTTCTGTTATTTTGGAGAAGTCATATTATCTCCGCTCATGTATTTTATTTAGAAATATTTTTAGGAGAGAAATATAATTAAAACCAGCACTATCCTCGTACCGGTATTCGAGTAAACTCAAATACAAAACGGTAGAATTCCCAACTCTCTCCGTAGGTCCTTGAGTTGCTTACAATTTCGAGGATCGCCACGAACAAAAATACAAAGAAATATGCAATGCAATATGATCTATGTATAACATTCCAAATTGAAAATTTGGGATGTTACAAACCTACCCCCCTTAGAATGAATCTCGCCCTCGAGATTCGACTTGGCTAGAGAACAGGTGTGGGTGGTCCTTGCGTAGATCATCTTCTCGTTCCCAGGTGGCTTCTTCCTCGGTGTGGTGACTCCACTAAACTTTGCAAAACTTGATAACCTTACTGCGGGTAACTCTGCTCGAAAATTCGAGAATCTTAACAGGCTTCTCCTCATAAGTCATATCACTATCCAACTGAATTGCTTCCAGGGGTACCGTATCTCTAAGCGGGATATCGGCCATCTCCGCATGGCACTTCTTAAGCTACGAAACGTGAAACACGTCGTGCACTCCTGTCAATCCTTCAGGTAACTCCAACTTATAGGCAACCTCTCCCATGCGTTCCAAAACACGGTAAGGTCCCACAAATCTCGGGGCTAGCTTTCCCTTAACTCCGAAACGTTTAACTCATCGCAGAGGCGATACTCGCAAGTATGCTATGTCTCCGATTTCATAAGCTATCTCCTTGCGCTTCGAGTCTGCATAACTCTTCTGCCTGGACTGAGCTACTTTCAGTCTATCCCGAATCAGTTTAACCTTGTCGGTCTCCGACTTCATCCCACATTAACGGTGTTCGGCATCTCCTTCCGTACAATGCTTCGAACGTTGCCATCTTCAAACTGGCCTGGTAACTGTTGTTGTATGTGAACTCGGCGTAGGGAAAATTATCATCCCAACTAGATCCATAATCTAGCGCACACGCTCTCAACATGTCCTCCAGAATCTGGTTGACTCTCTCGGTCTGTCCATCTGTCTGTGGGTGAAACTCGTTAGTCATTTGCTTGCAAGGCTTATTATGATGTGCATTACCGAGAGGGCCCAGAGATACCTCTCCGACACTCGGAGTGACCAATCCTAGTCTTGATCTATGCCAACACCACGAATACTTTCGGAGACACCTGTAGAGCATCTTTATGATCACCCAGTTACGTTGTGACGTTTGATAGCACACAAGGTGTTCCTATGGTATTTGGGAGTTGCATAATCTCATAGTCATAGAAACATGTATAAGTCATGAAGAAAGCAATAGCAGTAAAACTAAACGATCATAGTGCTAAGCTAACGGATGGGTCTAGTCCATCACATAATTCTCCTAATGATGTGATCCCGTTGATCAAATGACAACTTATGTCTATGGCTAGGAAACATAACCATCTTTGACCAATGAGCTAGTCTAGTAGAGGCATACTAGGGACATATTGTTTTGTCTATATATTCACACATGTATCAAGTTTCCGGTTAATACAATTCTAGCATGAATAAAAGACATTTATCATGATAGAAGGAAATACAAATAACATCTTTATTATTGCCTCTAGGGCATATTTCCTTCAGTGGGAACTCCCTCCACTGTGGTTGTGGCTTCCATGGTTATGGGTGTATCCTCCCGAATTCGGAGTGAATCGGGGCTTCTGCTGGGCTCCAGAATTATTCCTCCCTTGTACGTACTTCCTCTTGCGGCTCTCAATCTGCTGCTGCTCCCCTTCAATCATAAGAGCTCTATCTACCAACTCCTGGTAGTTGTTGAAAGTTGCCACCATCAACTGTACGCTCATCTCATCATTTAGCCCTTCCATAAATCTCTCCTGCTTAGCGGCATATGTGGCCACATCGTCTGGGGCATAACGAGATAGGGTACTAAACTCATCCACGTACTGAGCCACAGTACGATTTCCTTGGCGCAAGTTGCGAAACTCCCGCTTCTTCATGCTCATAGCTCTAGTTGAGACATGGGCAATACCGAAAGCTTGCTGAAACTGCTCCCAGGTGACATTGGCTATAGGGAAAGTGGCTGTGTAATTCTCCCACCATGCTGCGGCTGGTCCAGACAACTGGTGTGCGGCAAATCGCACCTTCTCAGCATCCGAGCATTTGGCGGTGGTCAAATCCCTTCCAATCTTGCGCAGCCAGTCATCAGCAACTATTGGTTCAATGCTGCTAGCAAACACCGGTGGTTGCAACCTTAAGAAACGTGTCAGGTTGTCCACGGGTGGTGGTGGTGGAGGGTTGTTGTTGTTGTTCTGGTTGTTCTGAGTGTTCTGGACAAGAAGTTGCATCAAGGTGTTCTGCTGCTGGATCAACTGAGTGAGCTCAGGGGGAAACTCAAATCCGGGCTCACGTCTTGGCGGCATCTGATGGGTGTAGAGGGAAGAGATTAGAATAGAAATGAGGTCTAAGGGAAATTCACTACCCATATGCACATGACACAAACACAATCATATCACACCAATCAATTTCAAGCAAGGTCTTACAAAGATCTAACTAACGTTACAAAGTGCTCTAAATACTACTTTGTGGGGGAAAACTACTAGTCATAGGGTGGTCATCTAAAAATTTTGATCGGCGGAAGACTCCATGATGTCTGCTCCAGCTTCATCTTCGTAGTCTTCGTCTTCACTATCATCGGGGTCTGAATCCGTGTCGTCGATGATGATGTAATCTTCAGAACGAATCTCCTTGGGTTCTTCTTCCTCTTCTTCTCCTACTGGTGCTGGATCTCCCATTAATACTCCTAGCTTCCTTGTCAAATCATCATTCTTCTCCACTAGTATCAACATCTCCTCCTCGTATCCGTCAAGAGTAGACTTAAGTTCTTCTTCTAGCTCCAAATTCCTGTTTATTGCCTTCTTCAAATCTATCATCCCTGCGCACATCTGGTGCTCCTGTCGTCGAATGTGCTGGTTTAACTCCTGGATGAACGCTACAATGGACCTGTCCTTCCGGGTGCTGATCATGTCTCAACGCTCATCTCGGTGTCCACAAATCTGGTAGATAGTGTCCTTCAGCTCCTGCTTGTAGACTTCTCCGATCCTTCCCATAGTGATGTGGGTTGCCATACTCTTGCCTAGGCTCCAGGTTGGTGCATCAAAAGAAAACTCTATTGGCTCAGTCGATGGTGCGAAGGTTCTCCCGGGAATTTGAACTTGTATGCTCCATCTCTCCTCTTCTGGTAAAGTGGCAGTGTAGGTCCCGGTAAAGCTTGGTATTCCTATGTTCAGGTACCTAGTGACTTCCTTCAAGTGTCTTCCAAAAGGTGTGTCTTCATCTGGTTGAGTGAACTTGTTCCTTGGGTCCACCATCCTAAAGAAGTAGAAAATGGAGAGGAGTTAGAAATGAGTAGAGAAGAGTGACCTATGGTTTATCTTAGTGGCCGTGTCCTACATTCCGCGTGTGCTCTAATAACATCTTGTAGCGACCACGATCCGAATGGATCGAAGTCTCTGTGTTTCAGTGTCATCCCTGGATCGCTAATTGTCGTGGAATTAACACGTCAGATGTCCTGATTAACGGACTTAGTCGCGAGGCCGCGCATCTATGTAGTAGCTTGAGAGGGGTTGAGCGGAATCGAGAGACGCAACGTAAGACAAGGGTTTAGACAGCTTCGGGCCCCGGGAAACATCATCCGGTAATAGCCATACGTGCTGTTTGAGGCTAGGTCTCATTATGATCCTCATGGTGTCGCCGGTAAACTGGCTCTTTGTGTCTAGCCCTAGAAACTTGTGAGAACTTGTCTAACTTGTCCCTCTTTGGGAAGCCCTGCCCCTCCTTATATATGTTTGAAGGGGCGGGTTACATGACTAGTCCTAGTAGGATTAGGATTGCTCTATTACAAGGAGTCCTAGTCTTCCTTCCTTTGTAGGATAATATTCCTTATGCTTTCTTCATAAACCGGCCCACCATGAACCGGCCTTCTAGGCCTTGGGCCTTGTCATCCGTGATCCGCCTGCCGGGTTATTAGTAAATTGCCAAGTGTAAACCGTCTCAAGTAAACCACCAAGTCCGGCCGGGTTATAATTCCGGCCGGTTCATACCACGGGGTATATCCCCGACATTAGCCTCCAGTTTAGCTTAGATTTATCCGTGGTAAACTTATGCTGCAAAATAACCACAAGAACAAATTTGATAGGTTGTGCTCCGGGTTAAGAATTCTTGTAAATCGGAGCCTGACCATCCGTAAATCCTTGTCCTTCTTCTAGAAAATCCGGGTCAACAAACCAACTTCATAATCAACTTGCTTGTAGAAAACATATTGCAAATAAAGAATCCATTTGACTCGGCCTTCAATGCTCTGACTTAATAAAAATATTGGTCTTCAAATATTCAATTGATATCCAGCCAGCTTGAATATGTAGAACTTGCCGGTTTATGATTGCAAAAATTGTCGGGTTATAAAAACTGATGCTCCCGGGTCATGACTGTTTATGGACGTCGGGTTATGATTGTTGCCAACGCCGGGTCACACAATTAATCTTCCTGATTTGCCAGAACTAAGAATTTGAAGATATTCCTCATTTATATGCATATTACCCGTAGCCCCCAAGTCTTAAGAGGAGAACATAGTGATAGCTTAAGACTTGTTTCAATATAAATCTTGCAATCTTGAAGAAATCCGGATTGTTCATCCCAATCACTATGAAACTGAATATTCCATATCACGTAGCCCCCAAGTGCCGGGTCATTAGGCAATAATGAGCAGGGACTTTGAAAATACGACCATGTAAATTTTAATAGCAACATGTAGCCCCCAAGTGCCGGGTTATTATGCAATAATGAGCAGGGACTTTGTAGATATAATCATTGGAAATAACATTATATAATGTAACTTCCATCGTGGGGTTTGAACCCACGTCCACCAGGTTAAGAGCTTTGTGCTTTACCAACTAAGCAATGGACCCTTTAATATAATGGATTAATACTTGTGTACCTTGAATTGTTGACAGGAGCGATTGGTAGCCCCCAAGAGCCGGCTCATTATAATATGATGAGTCGGGTCTTCAATAAGGTGAGCAAAAAATGACTTTGCATTAGCCCCCAAGTGTCATGGTGCATGCTTGCAGCGACATGAGACTTGTGTATTTGATGTAATCTCAATTTGAATAATGTAGCCCCCAAGTGCCGGGTTGTAAGCCTGCAGCGACTCGGGACTATTCCTTTGTAGAATAAATTACTTCCATGGATGAAATAATATCCATTGCGCTTAAAGCGACTTTGAAAACCTCAATCATAATATTGATAATCATAATAAAAATCCAGCCATGTTGGCTATTGAAGAACATAATCTGGTTTGAAGACCGGTTCCAGTGATGTTTGATCATAATCAGGCCGGGTTTTATAAACACCGGTCATTATTTTATCTCATACTGGCGACTTATAGTCAAAGCCAGGCCGGTTTAATGAACACCGGTCATTATCTTATCTCATACTGGCGACTTATAGTCAAAGCCAGGCCGGTTTAATAAACATCGGTCATTATATTACCTGTGATTAAGCGTACCTGACATCCTTAATCCGGTAGGCATAATTGAATGTAGACTCTAATGAGGCTCTTGGCTCTCTTGGCGTTTGCCCAATGATTGTTCCGGGTTATGATAAACGCCGGTTTAAATCATGCTGGTGTTCTATGACCCAGACTTTTGTAGATACGTGGTCAACTTTGAAGTTGCCTAGTTCCGGATCAAAAAACCACATAAAGCTTTGAAAAATCACGAAACACAAAACACCGTTTGCAAATAAGACCATGTAGTCGAGGCTTTTTACGAGCTGCCAGGCTCCATATGTGCCAATCAATGGGTGCGACCCAAAGGGCTATGACTCTTTTTCTTTTGCCATCAAAGGATGTACTCCAAGGGGCAAGAATTTTTGCATTTGCCATCAAATGAAGTACCCCTAGGGACAAGAACTTTTTCTTTTTCCATCAAAGGGAGTGGTCCACCAAGGGGCAAGAATTTTGCATTTTCCATCAAAGGAGGATCCCTAGGGACAAGAACAGTTTTTTCTTTTGCCATCAAAGGGATTGATCAACCAAGGGGCAAGAATTTTTGCATTTGCCATCAAAGGAAGGATCCCTCGGGACAAGAACAATTTTTTATTTTGCCATCAAAGGGATTGATCAACCAAGGGGCAAGAATTTTTGCATTTGCCATCAAAGGAAGGATCCCTAGGGACAAGAACAGTTTTTTCTTTTGCCATCAAAGGGATTGATCAACCAAGGGGCAAGAATTTTGCATTTGCCATCAAAGGAAGGATCCCTAGGGACAAGAACAGTTTTTTCTTTTGCCATCAAAGGGATTGATCAACCAAGGGGCAAGAATTTTGCATTTGCCATCAAAGGAAGGATCCCTAGGGACAAGAACAATTTTTTCTTTTGGGATCCGTCGCCTTCTAGTGACCGTGGAGGTAGGGTACCTATGAAAGAGTTGCGCTTGAATAGCAAGCCCTGTTCGGTCCCTTATAAAATTGTCCTGCATAGCAAAATAACTTGATCAAAGCATCGTGTTCTTCTTTGATGAAAATGATATATATCAAGAGAAATAGATTTAGATGGATATCAACTGATGTATTTGAACCGGTATGTTGAATAGACCGGATCACAGGGCGGACAGTAAAACGACCGCAGCATCAGAGGCAGCACAGACACATGAATCAGCCGCGGTATTGTAAGCCGGCGGAAATGAGCAAGTTGTCCTCCGTGTTGTAAACCGGTGCGGACGCGTGAACCGGCCGTTTGTTCATCAGGTAATGTAACACGGAGGAAAACCCTGTTTGTAGAATGTCGCCAACGCATTTTATATCCACGGTATAACAATGATTTTACCTGTATATAAAAACACCAATAGGGTAGTGTAACAGTGCTCAGAGGAATTAAAATGTCTTGATAAAACACATAGGAGGGATAACACCTGATTTGCTCGGATAACAGATGAGTCGGCCGGCGTCGACGGGCTAATTGCCCTCCCTGCTGTAAGCCGGCGTGGTTGCGAAAGACGGCCACGGTGTTGTAAACTGGCGCGGTCGCGAGAAACGGCCACGGCGTTGTAAACCGGCGCGGTCGCGAAAAACGGCCACCGCGTTGTAAACTGGCGCGGTCGCGAAGGACGGCCACAGTGTTGTAAGCCGGTGCGGGAGTCCGTTGAATAATGACGTCCACTTGTGCCGAATGATGTTGGCAGGCCTCCATCTCCGCGGTATAATATCGCCTTGTAATGAATGATTTTTCTGCATACAAAATACAACAGGGCGAGGTATTTTTGCTCGGGTGAATTAATATGTATTAAAAATAAATAGGATAGATATCACCTGATTCACCTGGACAACAGATGAGTCGGCCGCTGCATTGATGTAAACGCGGTAACGGGGTAGTGACCTGCACGCGTATCCGTCGGGCGGTTTATGAGAACGGGTGCGGCACCGACGTGTTAATGTAGACCGGACCGCGGAAGCGGTGGCGTGCGCACGTCCATTGGCGAGGGAGTCGGCTGCGGTGTTGGAGACCAGCGCGTGTGGGCGCGGACAGACTAGTCGGCCGGCGTGTTGATGTAAACAGGACCGCGACACGTATGTTCGTGGAGCAGCACAACACAGTTGAACATGCATCCGTGGCATACCACCACCCTTTTTCTTTTAATAGTCGTCCTGCGTAAAAAATATTACATGCAAGAGTAATTGATGCCGGATGCATTAACATGTGCTTTAAAATAAATAGGGTAGATAGCACCTGATTTGTTGAGACGACTGATGATTAGTACTGCGCACATCGCTGGACTTGACAAGGTCATAGTACTTTTTTGGAAAACCAAATCTTTGAGCAAAGAAAGAATGATCCGACGTGCAGACACAGCAATTGACAAGCTGGAAACAGGCTTGACCAGACCACTTGAAGGAGCTTTAGGAGAGACCAACTTTGATGTAATATCGGGCATTGGAACTTGCGCACTTGATAGGTTTGCTTCTCCTCTCGACGAAAAAAAGACAGATGCTCGGTTGATCTGATGATGCGCGCTCCCTTCAGTCTTTATTAATTTTGAAACTTGATGCTTCGCTCGTGTCCGTCGGACAGTATCAAATCCAGTGTTGCATTTGCAGTTTTATCAGGCTAGAGAAAAATAACCAATAGCAGCAAAACAGTAGTCTGATGTGATTCCTGATCACTTATTATGTGACCCCTTGTCATGCTTTGGCTTTAATCTTCTTCGTGGAGTATGATGGCCTCCTTTGCAATTCGTGCCAAAAGCCTAATGATAATTGTACTAATATAATTAGTCCATTTGTGGGACCATGGCCGATCTTGGAGAACTCATGGGGCTGCGTCCTTCTTTCTTTTCTTTCTCAACTTCCCAGTCAGCTCCCTGCTTTCCTTTCTTCAGGCAATAGCCAGCAGGTTTCAGGTGAGCATGCAGGGGCGCAGCTGGAGGCGTGACGCGGTAGTGGGTGACGCCCGTAGGTTGACACAAGCGCGCGGTGACCCGGCAGAGGTGATCCACACCGGAAGCGGCCGCGAGGCCGGAGCTGTCTAATGGTGGAGGTAAGGGCGGCTCTCAGAGGCAGCCAGCCAGCTCGATCCAACAGGGCCGGGTGACGCGGGGTCCCAGCGATTCCGCGGTTGGGGACATCGGCGAGGCGAGGCGCGGCAAGGGCCGCCTGGCCAGGACGACTCGGCGACGAAACAAGGCAGAGAGGCCCTCGCGGAGCGGCGGCTCGACGCATGTCCGCGACGGCAAGGCCGTGGAGAGGTTTTGAAGGCGCACGACGTCTCAGGGGAAGCAAGGTGTGGCCATGTGGCCGGAGCAGTGGAGGCGATGGAGGCATCCTCGAACGGACGGAGACGATGCCACCGCGACACAGGTAAACTTCGACAGCCGCAGACCTCGAGATACTAATCGAGTCGGCGGCGCATATTAGGAGCGGCGGAGGGGCTTCGAAACCGCGGCGGCGCTTCGGAGAGAGAAGTCGAACGTGGGTCGAGCCGGCGGCGATTCACAGCAGCGGCTCGGGGTCACATCGGCAGCGAGTTTGAAGTGGAGTCCGGTGGCGGCGGCTTGCGAGTGAATGCGCGGGTGCGGCGACCCGACAGAGGCGTCCTGAGATGGAGACGAGGCCACTCCGCGAGAAGAAAACGAGACCGGCGGCTTTGGAGGACGAGGCCGACTCGGAGGCGACTGTAAGAGCATCTCTTGCCTAAGGTTTTGGTGATGATGACAATCCGCGTTTGGTCTAATCATGTGTCAATATTACTCAGGTTGATAACATGTGGCACAAGACGGTTAGACTTTCTCTCTTAAGGAAAAGATCGAAGACGGAGTTTCCGATGCCTTTCTGTTTCTTTTGGTCATAGGAAATCCGTACTATTAAGAGGGAACCCACATCGGAAGGTAATTGGTGAATCAAGTCACGCACACAGATTCTTTGCACCCACCATATTGCCTCCGTTCGTGGAGAGAGAGGTCCCATATCATTTCTCCTTATTGTAGATTTCTCCACAACGGTAGTTCCGCCCTATTGGGCTGTTGTACCGGTGGCCGGTAGTTCCGGTCAAACCACCGCCCCAAGTACCGCTCAGGGGTGATACCCTCTGTACTGGGTGCGGTGGTAGACCGGTGGTGGCCCGGAAGTACCGGTAAGACCGGTACTACCGGTGTTCCGAGCGGTAGTACCGCTCTGACTGCCACCATGCAGAAACTATCTGCCAGGCGGTAGTTCCAGCCCAACCACCGTCCCAACTACCGCCCCTGGTTGAAACCTTCTGGTTTCCAAGCGGTAGTTGACCGGAGGTTGGGCGGTAGTTCCGGTTTTCTCCGGAAGACTGGTACTACCGGGCAAGCCACCGGAAGTACCGCTCTAGTGGCACGGGCGCAGGTTTCTTCACTCACCGGTACTACCGGTTGGATCAGCGGAACTACCGGTCCTATGTAAATATGCACATAACGGTTGGATTTGTGGTGACCCTATTTAAGGACCCCCTTCTCCCACCTCCACCTTATCTCTTACCTCTCTCTCTCCACCATTAATGCCATTAAAGCTTTCTTGCCCGATCTCTCTCCCTAGCCAACCAAACTTGTTGATTTGCTAGGGATTGAAGGAGGAGACCTAGACCTACACTTCCACCAAAGGAAACTTGATTCCCCCATACTTTCTTGTGTGGATTTTGTTACTCTTGGGTGTTTGAGCACTCTAGACGGAAGAGGTCATTTCGGAGCCACAATCCATTGTGGTGAAGCTCCGGGGTTTTGTTGGGAGCCTCCAATTAAGTTGTGGAGAGAGCCCCAACCTTGTTTGTAAAGGTCCGGTTGCCACCTTCAAGGGCACTACTAGTGGATTCACGGCACCTTGCATTATGTAAGGGCGTGAGGAGAATACGGTGGCCCTAGTGGCTTCTTGGGGAGCATTGTTGCTCCACACCGCTCCAACGGAGACGTACTTCCCCTCAAAGGGAAGGAACTTCGATATCACATCCTTGTCTTCACCGTCTCCACTTGTGGTTATTTATTACCTTTACTTGTGCAAGCTTTACTTGTTTAATTCCTATAGCTTGCTTGTGTTGTTGGTTTCCTTTCTTTCCCTTAGTTGTCATCATAATAGTATATCTAGACAACTTACTTTGACGCTTCTTTAAAGTGGTAAAGAAAAGCTAAAAATTGTTAGTTGCCTATTCACCCCCCTCTAGTCAACCATATCGATCCTTTCAATTGGTATCAGAGCCTCGTCTCTTTATTAAGGACTTTACCGTCCAAAGAGTATGGGTGACAACGTAGTCGAGACGGAGGACCATTCCGGTGGAACTCCGTCCTTGCCTACGTCAGATGGGGGAGCCTCGGTCTCTCGTGAAGAGTTCAATGTGGACTTGACCACATTGAAAGAATCACTTGCGAGCGAGGTCAAAGTCATGTTTAAAGATTTGCTTGAGGGGCTTAAATTATCCACCACACCGTTGGAAGTGGCTCGTCCCGCTACCAACGTGTCGGAGGCTAATCCCGACAAGGGGGAAGCTAGTAGTGAACAAGCCCCGGTTACTAAGAATGGGAGTGGGAAATTTGCCCAATCCGCTCCTCCTACTCACTATGGAGGACCCGTTCCCACACCGCATTTAAATTCCGTTGGGCCCCCTCCCAAGTTTATCAAAAATACTGATTTTGCTACTTGGGTGTTTTGTTTCAAACGTCATATTAATCATTGTTCCACTAACCTTTGGAGAATCATTGAGCAAGGTTTTTATCCGTATGATTCCGACAACATGACTCCAAGAGAAACTGCAGATCATCAGTTCAACGAGTCTGCTCTTTGCATTCTTCAAGATTCTATCCCTCCAGAAGACATTGCACACCTTCGACCCTTCACTGTGGCCAAGGAAGCTTGGGAGCATGTTGGCACGATGTACAAGGGAAGCACAAGTATTCAACGATCCAACTATGAAGTGGTGCAAGATGAAGCTGATGAGTTTGCTATGATCGAAGATGAAGATCCTCGTGAACTTTTTCGAAGATTAACTATCCTTGCGGTTTCTCTTCGAGATCATGGCAGCAAGGATACGGATGACAATTGGATCAAGCGCAAGTTCCTCAAGGCCATGATGCCCTATCATAAGGCCATGTCCTCTGTCATACGTCAGAGACCGGACTTCCACACTTTATCCTCAAATGAAGTGTTGGATGAATTTGTTGCCATGAGGATCTTGGATGTAACCGCCGACAATGCGGTCTTAAGAGCTCAACGATCAAAGAAGCCCAATCTTGCACTGAAGGCCAAGGCTTGTGTGGAAGAGGAGGAAGTAGAAGATGATGATGAGTGTAGCCCCGAGGACACCAAATATGCCTATCATGAGCACATGGCTCTTGCTTCAAGGCAATTCTGGGGCAAGAAGAACACTAAATCCAACTTCAACATGAACAACTCCAGTGGAAACAAAGGGAAGCAACGAGTAAGGACATGTTTCAACTGTGGAAATGTAAGTCACTTCGTTGTGGATTGCCCTTATGAGAAGAGAGAAGACTTTGGAGGCAAGCTTATTCGGAAGGACAAGTCAAAGTCCTATCCCAACAAGAACAACTTTATCAAGAAGACTCCTCCGAAGGTGTTGGTGGCCCAAGAAGAATATGTGGAGGATGATGATAATGATGAAGACGATGAGGTGACCACTATGGCCACAATTGCAATTGCAACTACTCCGCACTCATCTCTCTTCGACTCACCAAACGAGAACATCACCGCCAAGTGTCTCATGGCCAAGGCCACCAACAAGGTAACCCCAAACATCAATACTACTATCTCTTCTAATCCCTCATTGACCAATTGTATTGATGAGGGTGAGGGGGTTAAGGAGGGAGAAAATGAATTTGAGGTGTTCATGAAAAATTTCAAAGGCAAACCCAAGAAGCATTTTGTTGCTCTCTTGGAACAACTCGGTGAGGCCAATGACACGATCGAGGCTCACGAGGAAACCATTACTAAAATGGAAGGACATAGTCGAGACTATGCCGATGAGATATCAGATCTCTCTAACGCCCTAGAGGAAGAGCGTGGTCTTCGTTTGACTCTTGAGGAGTCACACAACGATGGTCATGCTAAATTAAAGAAAGATCTTGATCATGCTTTAGTTGTCTCTCGCGTCCTTAACTCCGAGAAGGCAAAACTTGAGGTTGATCATGCTAAACTCAAAGAGGAGTTTGACATACTTGACAAGGCTCACAAGGCCTTGAAAGGAATGCATGCTAGTCTCAAAGAGTCTCATGATCAACTCCAAGTTTCGCTAACCAAGGAAAAGGCTATCTTTCCTCGCATGGTTTTAATTGATAATGCAAATGCTACTAACCCATGTTGCGAGCATGTGCATCTTGTTGACGAGAATGCCGAGTTGAAGAAGCAACTCGGGAAAGGCCTTGTGACTTGCATACAAGGTGAGAAGAACCTCAACGCCCTTTTGAACAATCAAAAGGAAGTTGTGGCAAAGGAAGGAATTGGGTTTGTTCCTAAGTCCAAGAAGAAGAAGAATGACAAGACCAAGCAACCACCCCCTCTCCGACAATCCTTTGTGAAAGAAGGAGAGGGCACATCAACCAAGAAGAAAAGTGGTGGTATCAAGAAAAACTGCACCATACCATCAAACATGGCCGGCGATTTTAATCCTTCATATGTTTTATGCCGTGCCAATGATGGCCATGTGTTTGCTAAATTTGTTGGTTCTTCTTATGAGTACATTGAATGGTCCATTTGGGTTCCTAAGACCCTTGTTACTAACCTCAAAGGACCCATTACCAAATGGGTACCTAAATCCAAGCATTGATCTATTGTAGGAGTTTGCTTCCGGTGGGGGATCATGGTTGCTCGATAGCGGAGCCACAAATCATATGACCGGAAGCAAAGACTTGGTGGTGGACGTGCATCTCGGTTCATCTATGGCCACCAACGTCGAATGGGGTGATGCTTCATCTTCTAAGGTATTGGGACTTGGCAAGGTTGTTGTCTCTCATGATCTCACGATCGAGAAAGTCATGCTTGTTGAGTCCCTTGCATACAATTTACTTTCTGTTCGCCAACTTGCACTCATGGGCTTTGCTACATTCTTTGATATTGATTCTGTGGCCCTCTTGTGGAGCAAGACTCTTAAAGTAGCCTATGTTGGGCATGTCGAGAATGGTCTGTATGTGGTTAACTTCTCGAAGCAATCCACTAAGGTCGCGACATGCCTAATGGCTAAAGTTGATGTGGGATGGCTTTGGCATCGCCATTTGGCCCACGTCAATATGAGATCTTTGCAAAGTCTTCTCAAGGGGGACCATGTCCGAGGACTAACAAATGTTAGCTTTGCCAAAGATCGTGCTTGCAGGCGTGCATTGAAGCAAAATTACATGAGAAGGCTCACCCTCCCACGACTATCATCTATTCAAAGAGACCCCTAGAGCTCCTCCACATGGACCTCTTTGGGCCCCCCTACTTTTGATAGTCTTGGGGGTAGGAAGTATTGCTTGGTGATTGTAGATGATTACTCAAGATATACCTGGGTATACTTCTTCAAGAAGAAGAGTGATACCCAACAAACCGTCATCAACTTTGCAAATGAAGCTCAACGACAACATGAAGCAAAGATTTTGATGATCAGAAGTGACAACGGCACCGAGTTCAAGAACTACACCTTGGATGAGTTTCTTGGTGATGAGGGGATCAAACACCAATATGCAGCCCCATATACCCCTCAACAAAACGGTGTAGCGAAGAGAAAGAACCGAACTTTAATAGATGCTGCAAGAACCATGATGGCTGAATTCAATTCTCCATACAACTTTTGGGCCGAAGCCATCAACACCGCTTGCCATGCTTCAAATCGTCTCTATCTCCGCAAAGGCTTGAACCAAACTCTGTATGAGATTCTTACCGGAAACAAGCCCAATCTCAAGTAATTCCGGGTATTCGGGTGTAAGTGTTTCATTCTTAAGAAAGGTGTTCGTTTGTCTAAATTTGGATCTAGAGCTCATGAGGGCATATTTGTTGGTTATGCTACAAACTCTCGTGCTTACCGTGTCCTCAACAAGTCCAATGGACTCATTGAGGAGACGAGTAACGTAGAGTTTGATGAAAATAACGGCTCCCAAGTGGAGCAAAGTGGTACTTGTGATGCAGGTGATGAAATTCCTCCTCAAGCCATAAGAAGAATGGGTGTTGGATATATCCTACCCATTGAGGAACCCCTTGTGGCCGAAGGAGAAGGACAATGTTCCACTCAAGTGGAACCATCACCAACCCAAGACCCACACGCTTCCGAAGAACAAAGTGAAGGCCCTCAACCTGATGAACAAGGCCAAGTGCAAGATCAATCTCAAGTTGGTGGGGAGCCACCAAATGATACACAAGGCCAAGTTCTGTCCCCCGAGCAAGATCAAGGTCAAGAGCAAGCTCAAGATCAAGATCTAGCTCCTGACGACGCTCAAGATGATCAACTCAGTGCTCCTCAGTTAACACTTGAAGAGCAATTAGAGCGTCGTGCTGCAAAAGTTGCCTCCAGGCTTGCTTCCAACGAGCATCACATCGAGAACATTTTAGGAAGCATAAAAAGGGGGGGGTAAGCACTCGTAGACAATTAGCAAACTATTGTGCTCATCAAGCTTTTGTCTCCTGTGTTGAACCTCAGAAGGTTTATGAGGCGCTCGAAGACCCTAATTGGCTCAATGCCATGCATGAAGAACTCCATAACTTCGAGCGCAACAAGGTGTGGCGTCTGGTGCCAAGACCAAAGGAGAACCATAACGTCATTGGAACCAAATGGATCTTTAAGAACAAGCAAGATGCCCATGACATTCTCATCCGCAATAAGGCACGTCTGGTGGCTCAAGGCTACTCCCAAGTCGAGGGTATCGACTACGGTGAAACCTTTGCCCCCGTTGCTCGTCTTGAATCCATTCGTTTGTTGCTTGCCTATGCTTCCCATCATAACTTTAAATTGCAACAAATGGATGTGAAAAGTGCATTTCTTAATGGTCCCATTAATGAGTTGGTGTATGTTAAACAACCCTCAGGGTTCGAGGATCCTAAGTTCCCCAATCACGTGTACCAACTCGATAAGGCACTCTATGGCCTTAAACAAGCCCCGCGTGCGTGGTATGAGCATCTTACCGAGTTGTTACAAGATCGTGGGTTTGAAATTGGGAAAATTGACCCCACTCTTTTTACTAAGAAGGTCAAAGGGGAGTTGTTTGTATGCCAACTATATGTTGATGATATTATCTTTGGTTCTCCTAACAAAGCTTTCAATGATGAGTTCGCCGCACTCATGAACACACATTTTGAGATGTCCATGATGGGAGAGTTGAAGTACTTCCTTGGATTTGAGATCAAACAAAGAAGAGAGGGCATCTTCATCAAACAATCCAAGTATACTCAAGACATGCTCAAGAGGTTCAATTTAAGTGATGTCAAGCCGGCTACTACTCCTATGCCAACCAAATGCCAACTTGACATTGATCCCAATGGTAAAGCGGTGGATCAAAAGGTATATCGCTCTATGATCGGATCCTTGCTTTACCTTTGTGCATCTAGACCGGATATTATGTTGAGTGTGGGAATTTGTGCACGGTTTCAAGCCTCACCTAAGGAGAGTCACTTTGTGGCTGTCAAGCGAATCTTTCGATATTTGGCTCATACCCCAAACTTTGGCTTATGGTACCCGAGAGGAGCAAATTTCAACCTTGTAGGTTTTTCTGATTCTGACTGGGCGGGAGACAAAGTGGATAGGAAGTCCACTTCGGGAGGGTGCCAATTTCTTGGTTGCTCTCTTGTTAGTTGGTCTTCCAAAAAGCAAAGTTGTGTATCTCTCTCGTCCACCGAAGCAGAGTATGTGGCTGCTGGCAGTTGTTGTGCTCAACTTTTATGGATGAGGAAAACTTTAAAGGATTATGGTGTCACTTGTGACAAAGTGCCTCTTTGGTGTGACAATGAAAGTGCCATCAAGATTTCTCTCAACCCGGTGCTACATTTCAAGACGAAGCATATTGAGATTCGGTATCACTTCATCCAGGATCACATTCGGCAAGGAGAGATCGAGCTTCACTACGTCAACACTCATGATAACCTTGCTGACATCTTCATGAAGCCATTGGATGAAGCCAGATTTCGCGAGTTAAGGCATGAGCTGAATATCATTGATTTGAGCAATGTGGCTTGAGCACGTGCACAACCCACCATACTCATCATATTGTCTAGTCTAGGTGTAGGCATGGAAATAGGGGGAGTGGTGTTCTCTCAATGAACTCACCCTCCCCCCACTATGCATAAATTGATACGCTTTTCACATTCGTCATTTATGATGACACTTGTGTTTCAAAGACAAGTTATGGTTATGGGCCCAAGGATAATTCTTCGCGGTGCCATACCAGTTGACTCTAACATTGGTGGCTCCGGCCACCGCCCTCCGTTTTTTTTTCTGGTTGGTTTTTGGTCTTCGTGTTTTTCTCGTACTACAGTGACTTGCTCCATACCAAGCCATCCCATCCCAGCCATCTACTCCAAATGTACACAAGCTTGTTATCATGGAGTGAGTGGGCATACCCTGGCGGTACAACCGGTGGTTCGAGCGGTTCTACCGCTTAATCACTGGTTCTCAGCCCAGCGATTGTACCGGTCTAGAGCAGGCGGTACTACCGCTGGTGCTCTGACCTGTACCCCTAGCCGGTACTACCGGTGTTGCGTAGCGGAACTACCGCCTGGCACGGAAGTACCGCTCCACCACCTGGCAGCAGCCGGACCGGTACTACCAGTCCCCGGACCAGTACTACCGGTGCTGATCTGGGCGGGTATATAAAGCACGGGGTGACGAGGTTTTCTTCCTCACCCGTTCATTATTCCGCCCCAACCGCTGGTTACTCCGCTCACTGCCCCGTAGCGCCCTCCGGCTCTACGGATCCGTCGGCCCTTCACTGGATCTGCTCCGTGGAGGCCGCTTCTCCTTCGATCTCCTCCCATGGACACCGGTATTGCCCTGCTTCTTCTTGGTTTTAGGGTTCTTCTTGAATCCTCTTTCTAGGGCAATGCATGTAGTCCTTCATTTTTGGCTAAATGATTTGAGGGAGAGGTCCGTATAGTTTCCTATTCACTTGTGCGTAATTAGAATAGACACCGTGCATGTAGTTTTTGAGATCGGGTAGGTTCCTCCATCTTCGTAGATCCGTTCTCAGCGGTACTACCGGTCTCTCGACCGGTACTACCGCTGGCCGGAACTACCGGTGCTAATCCCGGAACTACCGGTTGCTCAGAACTTATATGCAATGCCTCTATTCTTCGTACGTACTAGTGAATTATTCTTCCACTCTTGTGTACATTCCTCTCATCTTTTCTGGGTTGCTATGTGTTCTCCGTGTGTGTTTGCAGGTGGCTCTAGCTCTCGCTCTGGTCAGTTTGCCAAAAGGAAGGCCCGTAGGGGCAAGAGGCCAGCCGATGATGAAGATGTTCCCAAGGTTGTGATTCCCTCCAAAACAACACGCTGAGAGAAGTCAGTGGCAGCCAAGCAGCGTGCAGCGCTTCCTATGCACAAATGGAAGCTTTCCGACTGGGAGAAGTTTCGGTTTCAAGACCCCTACACCGCACCACCTCCTCCTCGTTGGAATCATCCTCGCTTCCGCAATGAGATGCTGTTGAGGATTGTGGATGACATCTTTGAGCACCACAAGAACAAGTTCACCCGTATGTGGTCTATTGACCTTGCCAAGTGGAGAAGCAACCTTGCTTACTTTGGAGAGGCTCTGGAATTCTGTGAGGAGTTTGATTTGATCAAGCTCATGGAGCTGCGTTGTGACTTTGATGTGGAACTCATTCAACAGTTCTATGCTACTGTCCACTTCGGCAGTGACGATCAGCGTCACATCTCGTTTATGTGCCGGGATGAGTTCTTCCGTGTTCCCTGGAGTGATTTCTGCAATGCCTTGGGTTATGAGGACACTGGCTTAGAGGGCCAAGGTGGTCTCCGTCCTCACGACCGGGCCCAACCCATGGATAAAGTGAAGCTTGCTCCTCTCTATATCCCTGGTCATGGCATAGTAGGTAAATACAATGACCTCCTGCCTGTTTATGACATTCTTCACCGTGTGTTCCGGTGTGTGCTGCTGCCCAAAGTTGGGAACCAGGATGATATCTATGGCTATCTTGTGGATCTGCTTGTAGCAATGAAGACAAAGCGTGGCAAGGGCATTACTTTTGATGTTTCCAAATGGATGTGGGAGGAGATGTACAACTGTGTCTGGTACCGCAAGGTACCAATCTACGCTCCCTTTGTGATGCGTTTCCTTTACTCAGTGTGGGAAGTGAGGAGGCCTGGAGTGCCTCTTTCTACTCCGGACAGGCTCACGGAGCATGAGGTTAAGGTACCGAGACAGAAGAAGCATAAGACTCCTAGGTTCGCTGCGGGCAATGAGGAGGATGTCTTTGCTACCTCAGATGATGATGACTTTGAGTTAGAGGCTGGGGCCAAGCCCTCCTGAGTGGAGAAACTTACTGCCAAGGTCAAGAAGACCTTCTGTCTGCAGGCTCACGTCCAGAAGAAGCTCTACAAGGCCCATGTGAATGAAAAGATGGCGCGACGCCGGCAGATTCAGTTGATGAGGCACCTCAATGTGCCTGATGTGAAGAGCGGTTCCGAGAAGAGCATCACCCCTGAGGACAAGTGGTGCTTTGCCAACTGTCAGTGGTCAGATGATGAGCCTACCACCTCCACCACTAGAGCGACGGTGGATGCAATGGAGACTGATGCTGAGATTGCTAAGGACGACGAGGACACTGAAGACTATGACGATGGTGACTCCGATGACTCTCTGGCGACTGGCGAGGAGCTGTACTGAGCCTTGGGGCGTTAGTCTCGCTCTTTTCCTTTTTGGTGCTTGATGCCAAAGGGGGAGAGTTGAGTATTGCTAGGTCACGGGAATTGCATGGGAGTGTTTCTTGGTGCTTGTGTTTATTTGTGCTTCTCTGTGAACTTCCTTAGTTTCTATGCTCTTTGAACTTCGTTACCGTGAACTCCTGTTGCATGGTGTAAGACATGTGCTACTATCTTAATTATCCATGCACTTTGCTTTCATATGATCTATTATCTATCTGTTTTAATGTTAAGTCACTGGGTGGTTTATAAAACCTAGGGGGAGCATAGATCCTAGTGTCAGCACTTTTGCATTCCAAAAGCAAACTATATTAAGTGCTCACATTCAGGGGGAGCTCTACCTTTATTCTATAAACTCCCGTGATCGTTTCGTGGTTGTCATCATTCACCAAAAAGGGGGAGATTGTAAGAGCATCTCTTGCCTAAGGTTTTGGTGATGATGACAATCCGTGTTTGGTCTAATCATGTGTCAATATTACTCAGGTTGATAACATGTGGCACAAGACGGTTAGACTTTCTCTCTTAAGGAAAAGATCGAAGACGGAGTTTCCGATGCCTTTCTGTTTCTTTTGGTCATAGGAAATCCGTACTATTAAGAGGGAACCCACATCGGAAGGTAATTGGTGAATCAAGTCACGCACACAGATTCTTTGCACCCACCATATTGCCTCCGTTCGTGGAGAGAGAGGTCCCATATCATTTCTCCTTATTGTAGATTTCTCCACAGCGGTAGTTCCGCCCTATTGGGCGGTTGTACCGGTGGCCGGTAGTTCCGGTCAAACCACCGCCCCAAGTACCGCTCAGGGGTGATACCCTCTGTACTGGGTGCGGTGGTAGACCGGTGGTGGCCCGGAAGTACCGGTAAGACTGGTACTACCCGTGTTCCGAGCGGTAGTACCGCTCTGACTGCCACCACGCAGAAACTATCTGCCAGGAGGTAGTTCCGGCCCAACCACCGTCCCAACTACCGCCCCTGGTTGAAACCTTCTGGTTTCCAAGCGGTAGTTGACCGGAGGTTGGGCGGTAGTTCCGGTTTTCTCTGGAAGACCGGTACTACCGGGCAAGTGCTAGGTGGATTCTCACCCCTCGTTGGTTACCCCAAGTGGAAGGTTTGAGATGCAGTGTAGCAGAAGTTTTCCCTTGGTAATACCAAGGCTCGATTTCCCAGAGACTCCCAGTTTCAACAAGAAGGTGTCAACTGCTAACGGCGCCGGATATTAGAAATCAACGTGGACCTGCACACAGATACAAATAACTTTGCTCCCAACGAGTACAAAGAGGTTGTCAATCCCTCCGGCCTTGTAGTTTACAAAGGATCAAACGCAAGTGATAATAGTGATAGGTATAATTGCAATAGTAAGTAAATAGCGGAAAAGTAAATAGCGAATGTGATCAATGATGGTAATATGGACCGGAGTCTCATGATGTTCAGTAGTGATGTCTCTCTCCCAAAAGACGATAAAACAGCTATGTGAGGTAAACGAATTACAGCTGGGCAATTGACAGGACATGTGCGCAAACCAATGCTGACTACATTGCAAGAAAGGTTGAGGTTCAAAGCATGGGCGGTACGCCAAAGTAAGTAGACCGAAATCCATCAATATCTACTACTAATCATCCACCTTGAGATATCTATCCAGAACATCTCGCTGGTATTAAGTTGCGAGCCCCACCCATAGTGTAAACTCAAAGCAACAGACAACTGCATTAAAAGAACTTTGCGTAAAGTAAGCAATCCTTGCACCCGCGGGCACAAGCACCGTTGTTTTCCCCCTTGTGGCAACATCACATCCCCTAGACTCATGTTTCTGTCACTCAAACTAGTCATCGAGGGGCATGAACCCACAATCAAGCATAACGTTCCCTCTTGGAGTCACTACCTACTACTTGGCCAAAGCAATAAATAACAACGGAGAACATGCAAGAATTACTTACGAACATAAATATAAAAGAGGTAGATCAAATATATTACTCAAACACAATCTGAACATAATCTCATAATCCATCGGATCCCAGCAAACTCATCATAGCAACAGCGTAAGGATTACATATGTGCCTCGATCATGTAGGGCAGCTCACGAGGACTAATTAGTGAAGCACAAGAACGGGAGGAGAACATCACATAGCTACTGGTCATGGACTCATGGTCCAAGGGAGACTACTCACAACTCATCCGGGAGGCGTCCATGGTGGTGGAGAAGCTCCCGGTGGTGATCCTCCCCTCTGGCAGGGTGCCGGGAAGAGTTCTCCTGGTGCTCCCGATCTTGGAAGCGGCGGCGGCGGAACAGAGATGGGATCGCAAAAAGAGTTCCTGTTTCAAGGGTTTCGGGAGACGCTTTAAATATATGCCAAAGGGGGGCATCGGGGGAGCCTCGGGGGGCCCAGGCGCCCCCCCGGCGCGACCCAGGGGGGGTGCCGCCAGGGCGCCTGGAGCCCTGGTGGCCCCCCCGGCTGTACCTCGGGCGCAAGGTAGGTTCTGGAACGCTGATTTTTCATATATTTTTTCTGGATTTTTCCTGGCAGTTCCCGTAACGTGAAAACCTGAAATACAAAAACAACCGAAAACAGAAACTGGCACTGGGGTGCACTGAGTTAATAGGTTAGTCCAAATATGATCAAAAGTGTATGGAAGTGTATAAATATCATAGCAATATCACCCAAAAGAGGCATGGAGCAAGCAGAAGTTATAGATACGTTTTGGACGTATCAACATCCCCAAGCTTAATTCCTGCTCGTCCTCGAGTAGGTAAATGATAACAAGAATAATTTCTGTGGTGACATGCTATTAACCATATAGGACTTTTTCATAGTCATATGACAAAAGCTTACTGAGACAATGAATCTATACTAATTAAGTTGCCTCATGAGAAAATCACAAAGGACTGAAAGTTTTACAATATGATACTGAAACATCAAAAAGATTTGCAATGAATATGATGTGTAAATATGATAAAGTGATATCTAGCTTTCCCCCTTTAGTGAAGCAAAACATAAATGCAGGGGCACCTTCAAGGTTTAAGTGATGACTAGATACAATGATTTCAGAATAAACGATATCACAATCATGCAAAAGACAATGCTACTTTGGGACAATGCACATTACACTCAGAATGACAATCATGCTCTCAGTAGTTGGTGCTTTTAAAATAAGGTGGAGACTCAACATAAAAGTAAAAGAATGGCCCTTCGTAGAGGGAAGCAGGGATTACTCATGTGCTAGAGCATTTTATTTTGAAAACATAGAAATAATTTTGTCAACGGTAGTAGTACTTCATATGTGTTATGCATAAGACATCCTATAAGTTGCAAGCCTCATGCATCGAATACCAATAGTGCTCGCACCTTGTCCTAATTAGCTCGGATTTCCATGGATTGTCATTGCATTACATATGTTTCAACCAAGTGTCACAAAGGGGTACCTCTATGTCACCTGTAAAAAGGTCCAAGGAGATAGATCGCATTTGATTTCTCATTTTTGATAGATCTCAACTTGAGGACATCCATACCGGGACAACATAGAAAATAGATAATGGACTCCTCTTAAATGCTTAAGCATATTCTCATAAGAGATTGAGGATTAATGTCCAAGCTAAAACTTCCACCATGATACATGGCTTTGGTTGGCGGCCCAATGTTCTTCTCTAACAATATGCATACTCAAACCATTCAACTCATGGGAAATCACCCTTACTTTAGACAAGACGAGCATGCATAGCAACTCACATGATATTCGACAAAAGTGTAACAGTTGATGGCGTCCCCAGAAACATGGTTACCGCTCAGCAAGCAACTTATAAGAAATAAGACACATAAGCAACATATTCTTTACCACAATAGTTTTTAAGCTACTTTCCCATGAGCTATATATTGCAACTGAAGATTTTAAAGGTAGCACATGTAAATTTACTTGGAGTGGCGGTGAAATACCACATATAGGTAGGTATGGTGGACTCATATGGCATAACTGGTTTAAAAGGATGTGGATGCACAAGCAGTCAGTCCGCTTAGTACAGGTGGAGGTTAGCAAAAGACTGGGAGCGACCAACTAAGAGAGCAATGACGGTCATAATCATGCAGAGCGACAAAGCAACATTGAATCAGGCATGGAAGTTATATCACTATTCAGAAACAAAGATCATCAAGGCTTGACAGACTTTCTTTACAGTCTTAAATATGCGTGAGCATATGCCAAGTCAATCAAAATAAATTCTTGAGGGAATATATTACTAAACCATACCACATCATTGGCAAACAAATCATGTTGGTACTCCAATAACACATTGGGAATCCCCCAGCTATTTGAGACTAACCATAAGAAAACCTGAACTACTAAGCGCCATTATGCACGTAGCATCTTTATCATAGACATATTAACCAATGCAACGGAAGTAAACTCTCTTAATAAGGTGAGCATGATAATTAAAGAGAGTTCAAGCAACCAACTAAACAAAAGCTCTTTGAAAAGATAAGCATGAAAGCTAAGAGCTGAAGATGATAGTAGCTATTAAAAGACAAAGAACACACACAACAAGGATAGACATGAAAATTCTATGTTATGTTCTAGGTAGAAGTGGAGCGTGTTTCTCTCCCACATAAAGAATGCTGAGTTCCGACTCGTTATGAAAAACTAAAAAGGAAACTAAAAGCAAGACGCTCCAAGCATAGCACATAACACATGAAGTGATTAAAATATAGTGGAACGAAAGACAAACTGATAATGTTGATGGAGAAGGGGATGCACGGGGGCATCCCCAAGCTTAGACGCTTGAGTCTCCTTGAATATTTCTTGGGGGTGCATGGGGGCATCCCCAAGCTTGAGCGCTTGACACTCCTGAATCTTTTTATCATCTTCCCTCGCACACTTGAAAACTCCCTTCATACATAACTCATCATAATCCGATTAGCGAGGTTAGTACCCATAAAAATAATAATTATACCTTGCTGGAAATAAAGATATTCTTGAAGGTCTACTGTTTCTCAAGATTGCCAAAAGGTTTTTGCAAAGAAAAAGCAAGCTCTTGGTTTGCAAAATGAAGGAAAAGCAAAACAGGACAGAATCTGTGAAAAACAGAACAACAGGTAGTAATTGATTTGTTCGGGGAACTTCTGCAACTCTAATCAAAAGACTCAGAACATACGCACGAAAGATAATTATATAGAGAACGCTGTCGAAAAAATTCAGACAAAAAAGATGATCTGGTGATTTTATACGAATTTTTCTATCCAAGGACAGAATCTGTTTCCTGGACAGCACCTCACAACTTTTGAACTTTCTAGCAATCAGAGGCTATACTTGGCACAAAATTGAAAAGCAAAGATACAATGATGATGCTACAGTAGTAACAACATCAAGACACAACAAAAGCAAAATAAATTTATTCATGTGGGCTGCCTCCCAAAAGCGCTTTCTTTTATGCCTTTAAGCTAGGCATAAGACTTTAATGATGCTCTCGTAGGAATAAGAGTTGAAGAACAAAAGAGAGCATCAAGAAGCAAGCACCAAACACATTTTAAGCCTAACACGCTTCCTATGCATAGGAACATTGCAATAGAATAATTCATTGAAGCACAAAGCAATAAGCATAGGAAGACAAAACAAGTGCAGCTTCAAAACCTTCAACATAAAGAGAGGGAACTTAATATTATTGAAATATCTATAAGCATATGTTCCCTTCTCATAATAATTTTCAGTGGGATCACGAATAAACTCAACAATATAAGCATCACATAAAGCATTGTTACCATGATCCACATGCAAAAAGGTACTCTTACTCCCCGCATAAGCATCATGAAGAGGATAAAACTTAGTATAAAAGAGAGACATAAGCTCTTGCCAATCAAGCAAGTGCGAGTTATCGAGAAGCTTATACCAATCTGAAGCTTTATCTATAAGTGATACGGCAAACAATGTCCTCATGACAAACTCCCTTGATACACCTGCAAGCTTAAATAATGAACATAATTGTGACAGATATAGCAAGTGTTCACCGGGATATCTGTCTCCTGCATAACGATTAGCCAAAACATAATTGATAATACCAGCTGGTATTTTATAGGGCACAATTTCAGTAGGGGGAGGAGCAACCACCACAGGTGTGGGGCGTCTTCCCGCAAGCAACGATCCAATAGCAAGGTTGTCCATAAGCATAACTAGTGAAAAGACATAAAGAAAACTGAAAGCTAAACTAACAAGACTAAAAGCAAAGGTAAAAGATAGCGTGCAACTCCCCTATCCTGAAGAGTGGAGTCCCCGGCAAGGGCGCCAGAAATTGCTTTGCTAGGTGGCTTCTCACCCCTCGTTGGTTACCCCAAGTGGAAGGTTTGAGATGCAGTGTAGCAGAAGTTTTCCCTTGGTAATACCAAGGATCGATTTCCCAGAGACTCCCAGTTTCAACAAGAAGGTGTCAACTGCTAACGGCGCCGGATATTAGCAATCAACGTGGACGTGCACACAGATACAAATAACTTTTCTCCCAACGAGTACAGAGAGGTTGTCAATCCCTCCGGCCTTGTAGTTTACAAAGGATCAAACGCAAGTGATAATAGTGATAGGTATAATTGCAATAGTAAGTAAATAGCGGAAAAGTAAATAGCGGATGTGATCAATGATGGTAATATGGAACGGAGTCTCATGATGTTCACTAGTGATGTCTCTCTCCCAAAAGACGATAAAACAGCTATGTGAGGTAAACGAATTACAGCTGGGCAATTGACAGGACCATGTGCGCAAACCAATGCTGACTACATTGCAAGAAAGGTTGAGGTTCAAAGCATGGGCGGTACGCCAAAGTAAGTAGACCGAAATCCATCAATATCTACTACTAGTCATCCACCTTGAGATATCTATCCAGAACATCTCGCTGGTATTAAGTTGCGAGCCCCACCCATAGTGTAAACTCAAAGCAACAGACAACTGCATTAAAAGAACTTTGCGTAAAGTAAACAATCCTTGCACCCGCGGGCACAAGCACCGTTGTTTTCCCCCTTGTGGCAACAGCACATCCCCTAGACTCATGTTTCTGTCACTCAA
>LR738711.1:694770742-694795177 GCA_902687465.1 Secale cereale | reverse complement strand
GGGGGGGCGCCGCCAGGGCTCCTGGAGCCCTGGTGGCCCCCCCGGCTGTACTTCGGGCGCAAGGTAGGTTCTGGAACGCTGATTTTTTATATAATTTTTCTGGATTTTTCCTGGCAGTTCCCGTAATGTGAAAACCTAAAATACAAAAACAGCCGAAAACAGAAACTGGCACTGGGGTGCACTGAGTTAATAGGTTAGTCCAAATATGATCAAAAGTGTATGGAAGTGTATAAATATCATAGCAATATCACCCAAAAGAGGCATGGAGCAAGCAGAAATTATAGATACGTTTTGGACGTATCAGCAAGCCACCGGAAGTACCGCTCTAGTGGCACGGGCGCAGGTTTCTTCACTCACTGGTACTACCGGTTGGATCAGCGGAACTACCGGTCCTATGTAAATCTGCACATAACGGTTGGATTTGTGGTGACCCTATTTAAGGACCCCCTTCTCCCACCTCCACCTTATCTCTTACCTCTCTCTCTCCACCATTAATGCCATTAAAGCTTTCTTGCCCGATCTCTCTCCCTAGCCAACCAAACTTGTTGATTGGCTAGGGATTGAAGGAGGAGACCTAGATCTACACTTCCACCAAAGGAAACTTGATTCCCCCATACTTTCTTGTGTGGATTTTGTTACTCTTGGGTGTTTGAGCACTCTAGACGGAAGAGGTCACTTCGGAGCCACAATCCATTGTGGTGAAGCTCCGGGGTTTCGTTGGGAGCCTCCAATTAAGTTGTGGAGAGAGCCCCAACCTTGTTTGTAAAGGTCCGGTTGTCACCTTCAAGGGCACCACTAGTGGATTCACGTCACCTTGCATTGTGTAAGGGCGTGAGGAGAATATGGTGGCCCTAGTGGCTTCTTGGGGAGCATTGTGCCTCCACACCGCTCTAACGGAGACGTACTTCCCCTCAAAGGGAAGGAACTTCGATATCACATCCTTGTCTTCACCGTCTCCACTTGTGGTTATTTCTTACCTTTACTTGTGCAAGCTTTACTTGTTTAATTCCTATAGCTTGCTTGTGTTGTTGGTTTCCTTTCTTTCCCTTAGTTGTCATCATAATAGTATATCTAGACAACTTACTTTGACGCTTCTTTAAAGTGGTAAAGAAAAGCTAAAAATTGTTAGTTGCCTATTCACCCCCATCTAGTCAACCATATCGATCCTTTCAGTGACGCCGGCGGCTCAATGCGAGGCCGACTCATAGGTCTTCAGTAGCGGTGGTCTTCAGCAGCGGTTTAACACGGGCACCGGCGGGTCACGGCCTCGACGGCTCACCCGCTGCAGCGGCAGCGCGGGGTCATATATGTCAGGTGCAGACAAGAACGATAGGCAGAGGAGGCGGCTCAACGGAGGTGACTGAAGGCGGGGGCGCGGGCGGCACGAGGTAAACACGGCGGCGACGAGCACGCATCCGGCGAAGTGAGGTTTCGGCTGTGTCGGAGCCTATGTTCATATCCTCCTCCGAGTGGTGTTAATCTTGACAGGGCCATGGCGACTTGAAGTGCATCTGCGATGGAATTATCTTGTAGGTGGAGGTGTGGCCGGCTCACGGCCGCGGTGACGGAAACGGCGGCAACTCGGAACGAGTCGTCGGGGCGAGAGGACGTGCCGGTTCGCTCGATGCAGTATGATTCTTCAATCCGCATATACGTATACGGTCTGTCTTTTTTCTCCGCAGACCCGTTAGGCCAGCGCTATCTGACCCGTGACCACAAAGCAGAGTCCGAGTCATGATGTAATGCCCCGGATGTAATACTTTCCCTTTTGGGTATATAATATATCTCCGGCTTCATCTATTTCCATTCCGGATTCTTTGTCTTTCGGGTTTTCGTCGTTTTGTTGTGTGAGTGTGTGGCATTCATTCATATCATGTAGACATGTGCATCTCATTGCATTTGTGTTGTCGGTTGCATCCGGTTCCACGCGTTTCTTCCCGTTGTCCGTTTCGCGTTCCGGAGCTCCCTCACGTGTTCGTGACGTCCCGTAGGCCTACTTTGTTGTTTGGGCGTGTTACGTTACCGGTGTGCCGCGAGGTTGTTGTGTGTGTTGTTGTTTTGTTGTGTGCAACCCGCCTCTCAAATCTCATCGCGTTTGGACTCCGTTTGATATCCCATCAGTTATTCGTGTGGGTCCAAAGTGCCTTCACTTCGTGTCCCAGAAACACCCCTACAGCAGCCTCTACCTTCTCCTAGGCCCTTCTAAACTACCCCCGCGATCGGATCCGTCGGATCGCGATCGGAGGGATCCTAACACCCCCAAATCCCCAAACCCTAAATTCTGCTATATAATAGACCCTAGTCTATTTTTGGGCATTCCCTAGCTTCTTCTCCACTTCTTCCCTAAATTTCAGATCCACCAGCCCTCCTTCTCCACTTGGCAGCTCCCCTCCCGCAAATCTCATCGTTCGAGGCAGTTCCTTCGATCCCAGCCTCCGCTGCCATTTTCCCTTCGCCTGGGAACGAGCGACCGACTAGATCCCTCGACCGGCAGGTCAACGACAGCTTCGCCTCGAGGCCTCTGCCCCATCGCTCCCTGACGCTGGGCCCTTCGCCCGATCGACCGACCGCGCCAGGCCGCGTCGTGCCTGGTTCCGCCCAGGACCACATCCCCGTCGGGTCCGCCACCGCGCCTCACCTCCGCGCTGGGCCTCCAGTCGCCTCCCGCCACCTCCGAACGGGCCGGCCCAGCCGCCCGTCCCTCCGCGCCTTCGACCGTCGCCGCTCCCCCGCCGAGGCCGCAGCCTTCTCCAGGCACCGCGCGAGCCTTCGCTCCCTCCGAGCGCGCCACCGGGCCATTCGCCTCCCGCGCCTCCGCTGGGCCAGCAGCGACCGGGCCGGCCTCGCCTCCAGCCGCTGGGCCTTGCCAGGCGCCCCTCCCGCGCCGCACCGCCCGCTCCAGGCCGGCCCACTCGCCGGGCCGCGCCCCTCCACCACTGGGCCGCTCCACCGCTCAGATCCAGCCGGGCCGGATCCATCTCCCCGCGGGCCGAATCTTCTCCGCCGGCCCGATCTGCAGTTCCAGATCTAGGTTATTTCAATTTCCTAAGTCCCCTGTGATTAGTTGCTGATGCTGTTTTAGATCTGCTCTAACTTTGTGTGTGATGCTCCGATTTGCGCAAATAGCATGTCCAGACGTTCGTGGGATCGTGCACTACGTTTTATCTTTTTGTGCCATGCATGTTAGAAGTCATCTAGGTGCTTGTTTTGCTGTTGCAAGAGTGCATCGTGATATAAACTGCTGTTATGTGATGTTTTTATGCCATCTTTGCCATGTGATATCTTTTAGCTCGTTTGTCCGAATGATGCAAATGACATGTCCACGTGTTCGTCTTGCCATGCTCTACGTGTTGCTTGTGATAGGTTGCATGATAGATTTATTCTTGCCATGTTTATAATCGTTGCAAAGTGCCATGTGGCTGTGATGTTGTTTCACTTGATATGAAATGCCATCTTGTTGAGCTCGTTGCTATCGTTGTGTTTATCTCCTTGAAGCATGCTTGTGTGTTTCGGAATCACCATCATGTGTACTTTGATGAGGTGCTTACCACTTGCCATGTTTAGTTTCGAGGTGACTTAAACTTGCTCGTTTAGATGCCATGATGAAACTGCTGTTTTAGGACTTAGTGGTTTTTTCACTAAGTCTGAAATCCGTAACGTTCCGATGCCATGTTCGTGTGATGTTCTAGGACAAACCATGTTAGTTTTGGAGTGAATCTTGATTGTTCCTTGTAGTAGATGTTGTTGGATTTTCATTCATGTTCTCACATGCCTATTTGAGTGGCTGTAGCATGTTTATATTTTGCTCCAAAGTTTCAATAAAATTCTGCTGTCAGAATTTTATTGTCAAGTTCAATATGTCCAAGCTCATTGCTATTGAACCGTGACTCCTTTGGGGGTGAACCTTTGGACTTAGTTGCTGTAGTATATGTCTAGTTTGTGTTCATGTCTTTTGCCATGTTGTTTGAGTGCTGTAGCTTAATTATTTTGTGCTCCGAAGTTGCTATGTTGCTGTAATTTTCAGCTTTCGCTCATTTCTTGTTTCGGGCATAACTTTTAGCCCGTAACTCCGATTTCAGCGAATCTTATATGAAACTTGATTGATTTTCTGTGTAGATTCATAATATCAGATTGTTATCATGTTTTGAGGTGTTTTGCTTGAGTGCTAGTTTCCGTGCTCCGTGTGCATCCTTAGTGCATCCATCATGCATCCATCATTTTCGAGTGCGCATTGCATCTTGTTGATTTGTGCTTGGTGTGATTGTTTTGTTTAGAGCCGGAAGCTGAGACCGAGTACGAGTACGAGCACGAGGTTGAGCACGAGGACCCTCCTTACGATCCGAACGACTTCTCTTCAGGCAAGATGACCGAACCCCGATAACATTACTATCTTTGCCTATTGCTAGTAGTTCCGCTCTATAGTTTTGCCTCGATGCCCATGATCTTCTTGTCAGCCTCCTACTTGTAACCATTGCCATGTTTAACCACCCTACCTACGCAAACCGTTGCTTGGCTAAGTACGTTTCGCTCAGCCCTTCTTATAGCATTGCTAGTTGCAGGTGAAGATCGAAGATGCTTGCTTCATGTTGAAGTTTGGTTGGGTTATATCACGCTATATAATTGCTAAATGAAATCATCTATATATTGGCAAGGGTGGAAGGCTAAGCCTTTTGCTTGGTGATTTGTTCCACTCATGCCGTTAGGAACCGTATAAACCGGTGTTATGTTCCTTGATTATGCGTTCCTAACACGGTTGGGGTGTATGGGACCCCCTCGATAAACCGCTAAGTGCTAAGTCTTTTCCAGCAAGTCCCAACATTGGTACTATTTGCCTAATAACAAACTAAACTTGCATAGGGAGTTATAAACCCTTTTTCTTAATTCAACAACCCGGGCCAGTGCTCCACATGAGTGTTGGTCCAAACTGGGGGTTACGCGGGGCCACCTCGAGGGAACTCAAGGTCTGGTAAAAACCTGTGGTATCACCCATCCGGTCGTGGCCTGAGACGAGATACGCGCGGCTACTATCAGGGTGTCGGCACGCCGGGAGGATTTGCTGGATTAGCCTTACCTTAGTTCGGTATATCTTGAGCACGGGATTCCGAGAATACTCGGGTCTTCCCACTTTGGAGTTGCGACTCCGCGGATCGTGGGCTTGTAATGGGTCAAGTTGGAACACCCATGCAGGGTTTGAACTTTCGAAAGCCGTGCCCACGGTTATGTGGCAGATGGGAGCTTGTTAATATCCGGTTGTAGATAACTTGACACAATGTTTCTAATACACTACCAGCGTGTGTTCCGTGACTGTCAATTTCCGAATAGGGATTCGGGAGTTGAACACGGAGGGGTTATGTTTGTTGAGCTTGTAGCTAGGATCACTTCGTGATCACTTCTCGTCCGAGGCTTTATCTTCTCGCTCTCACTCACATAAGCTAGTTGCTAGTTGCTGCTGCAGACACTTATTCTTTTCTTCAGCCTTATCCTCTCCCAAGGCTTAAATAGTCTTGTTACCCGGGAACGGGATTGCTGAGTCCTCTGTGGCTCATAGTTACTTCACCACACCAGATGCAGGTCCAGTTGTGAGCTATCCAGGTGATGGCACCGAGCTGGATTGGGAGTTCGACGAGGAGCGTAGTCGATACTATGTTCCTTATCCGGATGATCAGTAGTGGAGACTCCTACTAGGATTCGATCGTCCTGTGGTTTATTTATTTCAGTTTGGTATCTTGACATTTGGATTTTGCCCTTAGATGGTTGTGATATTCTTAATGTATGATGTTTGAGACATGTTATGTAATTGTGTGACGTGGCGAGTGTAAGCCAACTATTTATGTTTACAATCCCCTCTTTTACATGAGATGTGCAAAGATTACCAAACTTGAGATCATTCTAGGATGGACTTATGCCTTTAAGTCGTGCCTCGACACGTAGGAGGTATAACTCCATCCTGGGCATTACAAGTTGGTATTCAGAGCCTTCTCCGACCTAGGAGCCCCCACTGTTTGATCGAATCATTGACGGTCGAGTCTAGGCACACACTGAAAACATTTTGAGTCCTATATTATATCGGAGAGTAGGAATTCTTTGCTTCTCATCCCCTTTCTCTCTGGTGAGGACTCCTGACGACTACTCTTGTCTCTCCTATCTTCAAAAATTTCACCAATTTTTTTTTTAGGAATCCCGCGAGTATTCTGGGATTGTTTCGATGTTCTTGTGACGAGGATATTGTTCTCGATGCCTCCTGACATTAGGGGTTGTGGCAGTGTCCCGGGGAGTTGAGCTTCGGGGTATTGTCGTCACAAGCATATCGCGGCAGTACTAAATACTTAAGACGGCCGACATCGAAAATCTCTCCTATACGGCCAGTGGCAAGATAACCCCGACATCACCCAGTACTGGGGAGGTAGTCCGGGAGTATTGCCATAGCTTGTTATAGTGGATGCTTTTCGAAGGTCCGAGGTAAATAGTTTCCGAGAAAGACTGGTTATGTGTTGAAGGATGGATACACATGGATGTAGGTTTAGAGTTGATTGCGCGGTGCTTCCCGTGTATCCCCAACACCTGATTGCATAACTGGAATCTTTCGGAAATTTATAGGTGGGTTTATCCAGTAGATCGTAGGCATTCTTCCAACGAATGCAGGTTAGTGAGTTCGGGTTCTACATTGAGTGAAGTGGTTTATGACCGATGTTACTATCAGGAGTTGCATCTTAAAGGGTCCTTGGCAATGCTGATCCGGGGATTGCAAAACCTTTTCGTAACGCGTTCATATGCTTTCAGCACAAAGATGTTAGAACGAAACTCCTCTCTTGTGTTTGTTCCCGTCTGTACCTTGTTGTTTTCTTATTTTCATTTTGTCCCCTATGTGGCTTCTCGTGAAGATTGATGTTATCATTTAATTGAGAATTTCATTCGTTCCTCTTGTTCGAATGATTTCATTCGTTCTTATTGTTCGAATGATAATTGTGAAGACTTGTCGCAATTCATGCCATTGATTCAGCTTATACCATTTGTCAATCAATTGCTGATTCGTGGTCATCTCTTTCAGGATGGCTCCGAAAAAGGTTCCCAACGCTAACCCAGAGGCGGAAGAGGTCCCAGATCGTCCTCCTTCCCCTCCTCCTTCGCCTGAGGCTTGGAGAGCGATTATGCAGACTACAGCTCAGAACACCCAGTTGTTGATGCAGATGATGCAGCAGATGCAAGCTAATCAAGCTAATCAGGGTGTTCCAGGGAATCAAGGCAACTTCTTCAACCAGCAGCACCATGCTACTCTCAACCAATTCTTGGCCAACAATCCTAAAGCTTCCAGTTACTGTGTCGACCCTCTTGATGCTGAAGATTGGTTAACCGACATAAAGAAGCATTTTGAGTGCAGTAACGTGAAGGAAGATGATTATGTGAAGTTTGCAGCCTTCCAACTCAAAGATCAAGCAGCTGATTGGTGGCAGCAGTACAAAGACTCCAGGCCAGGTCAAGTGATCTCTTGGGAGAATTTCTGCAAGGATTTTCGCTCGCACCACATTCCTACAAGTGTCATCGAGGGTATGCGTGAGCAATTCCGCAACCTGAAGCAGGGCTCCATGACAGTCTATCAGTATAATGTCAAGTTCCAAAACCTTGCCCGCTATGCTAAGCAAGACATTCCTGATGCCAAGAGCAAAATCTACCAGTTCCGTGGAGGTCTCAAAGATGAACTTCAGCTTGCTCTCACCTTGTTCGAGCCGGATGAATTCGACAAGTTCTATAACATGGCTTTGAAACAAGAAGCAGCTCAGCTTAAGATGGAGGCTTCTAAGAGGAGAATTCGAGATGCCGTTCACTCTTCCTCATTGTCTCAGTTGGCTGCGAAACAATAGAAATTCTGACTTCCTCCTCCTCCAGTGATTCGAGCTCCATACAACAACTCCAACAACTACAAGAACTCTGGTGGACGTGGTTTCTCCCACCCACCCAACCCGAGCAACCAGTCGAAGAAGCAGTTTCAGTCTCAAGGCTCCAAGTCAAGTGGTTCTCATTTCCGTCCTCTCTCAGAAGTGACTTGCAACAAATGCACTCAGAAAGGTCATTATGCCAACAGATGTCCGAATCCGAAGCGTCTTCCACCTCCTCCACCTGTGAGTTCAGCTATTGTCAGGCATGATCCAAAGTCTGCAAGGGTCAATCTGATGAGTGCAGCGCAAGCGGAGAATTCTTCTGATGTCATTTTGGGTAACCTTCCAGTGAACTCTTTTCCAGCTAAAGTGTTGTTTGATTCGGGTGCTTCATGCTCTTTCATGTCTCAACCATTTGCATCCAAGTATAATGTGGACATCAAAAGTTTGCCAAGGGAGTTATCAGTTGTTTCTCCGGGTAGATTGATGCATTCTCGTATATATGCTCCGGATGTTTCTATTCGCATGGGTGATTATCGATTTTTGGCTTCTCCGGTGGTTCTTGGTAATTCCGACATCGACCTCATCCTCGGAATGGATTGGCTTTCTCAGCATGATGCTCACATTGATTGTGCTCAAAAGGAAGTCAAGATGACTCATTCCGATGAAGATGTGATTATCTTCGCCTCCAGGGATAACACTATCAGGCTTTTCTCTCTCAATGATAAGGGCGAAATTAATGCCATATCTCAAATTCCAGTGGTGAACGAATATCAAGACGTTTTTCCTGAAGAACTTCCAGGCATGCCTCCACACCGTCAGGTGGAATTTGTCATTGAACTCGAGCCGGGTACTGAGCCAGCATGCCCGCGTCCGTACAAGCTCTCTCCGGATGAATTGAAGGAATTGAAGAAGCAGCTTGATAAACAGGAGAGTATGGGTCTCATCAGGCCTAGTACGTCTCCGTGGGGCTGTGGTGTCTTATTTGTCAAGAAGAAAGATGGCACGGAGCGTCTCTGTGTTGATTACCGGCCATTGAACAAGAAGACAATAAAGAACAAGTATCCGCTCCTCAACATCAACGAACTCTTCGAGCAGCTCAAAGGAGCTAAAGTGTTCTCTAAGCTTGACCTCCGAATGGGATATCATCAAATTCGCATTCGCGAGGAAGACATTCCCAAGACGGCCTTCAGAACGAGCTACGGTTCATACGAGTATACCGTCATGTCTTTTGGTCTCGCGAATGCTCCTCCTACCTTTTCGAGGATGATGCATTACATCTTCAACCCCTATACTGGCGAGTTTGTGCTTGTATATCTGGATGATATTCTGGTGTTTTCCAAGAATGAAGAAGATCACACGAAAAGCACTTACGTCTGGTTCTTGATCGACTCCGAGAGCATAAATTCTACGCCAAGTTCTCAAAGTGCGAGTTTTGGCTCGATAAGGTTTTGTACCTGGGCCACATCATCTCAGCTGACGGTATTGCAGTTAATCCCGAGAAAGTTGAAGCAATTGTCAACTGGGAAGCTCCTCAGAACGTCAAGCAGCTCCGCAGTTTTCTGGGTCTTGCCAGCTATTGCAGAAGGTTCGTTGAGAACTTCTCCAAGATTGCCAAGCCTCTTTCCAACTTGCTTCAGAAGAATGTCAAATACTTTTGGTCTCCAGAGTGTGAAGTGGCATTCAAAACCCTCAAAGAAAAGCTCGTCTCTGCTCCAGTTCTGACTCCTCCAGATGAATCCAAGCCCTATGAAGTATTCTGTGATGCTTCTCTTCAAGGTCTTGGTGGTGTGCTTATGCAAGATAAGAGAATTGTGGCATACACTTCTCGTCAGCTCAAGCCAAGTGAGAAGAACTATCCCACGCATGATCTCGAGCTAGCAGCTGTGGTACATGCTTTGATTACGTGGAGACATCTGTTGTTGGGCAGAAAGGTCGACATCTTCACTGATCACAAGAGCTTGAAGTACATCTTCACACAGCCGCATCTGAACCTCCGCCAGACTCGTTGGGTTGAAATGATCCAAGAGTATAATCCCAGCATTGAATACACTCCTGGCAAGGCGAATGTGATTGCAGATGCTTTGAGCAGAAAGGCATATTGCAACAGCCTTCTTATCAAGCCGTACCAGCCTGAGCTTTGTGAAGCTTTCAGGAAGCTCAACCTTCAAGTTGTTCCGCAGGGTTTTCTTGCTAATCTTCAAATTGCTCCTACCTTGGAAGATCAGGTCCGTGAGGCCCAACTCAGGGATACCATGGTGAAGAAAGTGAAACATGGTATTGCAAAGGGCACTCCAAAATACAAGTGCTTTCGTGTTGATGAGAGAGATACCTTGTTCTTCGAGGACAGACTCGTTGTTCCCAAAGGTGATCTCAGGAAGCTCATAATGGAAGAAGCTCATGATTCTCTCCTTTCCATTCATCCTGGCAGTTCCAAGATGTACCAAGATCTCAAGCAGTCTTACTGGTGGACACGCATGAAAAGGGAAATTGCCCAATTCGTGAACGAATGTGATGTGTGCAGAAGAGTGAAAGCAGAACATCAACGTCCAGCTGGTCTTCTCCAACCTCTTCCAATCCCCGAGTGGAAGTTCGACCACATTGAAATGGACTTCGTCACTGGCTTTCCTAAATCCAAGCGAGGAAATGATGCTATCTTTGTGGTGATTGACAAGCTTACCAAATTCGCTCACTTTCTTCCAGTCAAAGAATCAATCAATGCAGCTCAATTGGCAGAGCTGTACACTTCCAGAATTGTGTCCTTACATGGCATTCCTCAAGTGATATCCTCAGACCGTGGAAGCTTGTTCACATCAAGGTTCTGGGACTCCTTTCAGTCCGCCATGGGCACTAAGATCAGGTTCAGCACTGCTTTTCACCCTCAGACTAGTGGTCAAGTCGAGCGAGTGAATCAGATTCTAGAAGACATGCTCAGAGCCTGTGTCATCTCCTTTGGCATGAAATGGGAAGACTGCCTTCCATTTGCCGAGTTCTCTTACAACAACAGCTTTCAAGAAAGTGCCGAAAAAGCTCCGTTTGAAATCCTCTATGGCAGGAAGTGCCGTACCCCTCTCAACTGGTCTGAAATAGGCAAACGTCAACTTCTTGGCAATGACTTGATCTCAGAAGCCGAAGAAATGTGCAAAGTCATATGTGAGAATCTCAAGGCTGCTCAGTCGCGTCAGAAGAGCTACTATGACGGCAAGCATCGTGATTTGGCATTCAACATTGATGATCATGTTTATCTCCGTGTGTCTCCGATGAAAGGCACCCAAAGATTCGGTATCAAAGGAAAGCTTGCTCCTAGATACGTCGGGCCTTTCAAGATTCTTGGCAAAAGAGGCGATCTAGCCTATCAACTTGAGCTCCCTCCAAACTTCGCCAATGTTCATGATGTGTTCCATGTGTCTCAACTTCGCAAATGCTTCAAGGCACCTGAGCGCATGATTCCGTTTGAAGAGATTGATCTTCAACAAGACCTGTCCTACCGAGAGCATCCAGTTGCTATTCTCGAAGAAACCGAACGCAAGACCCGCAACAAGTCCATCAAATTCTTGAAAGTCAAGTGGTCACATCACACCGACCGAGAGGCTACGTGGGAACGAGAAGATCATCTTCGTTCCGAGTACCCTTCCTTTTTCCAGTCCTAGATCTCGGGACAAGATCTTTTTGTAGTAGAGGAGAGTTTGTAATGCCCCGGATGTAATACTTTCCCTTTTGGGTATATAATATATCTCCGGCTTCATCTATTTCCATTCCGGGTTCTTTGTCTTTCGGGTTTTCGTCGTTTTCTTGTGTGAGTGTATGGCATTCATTCATATCATGTAGACATGTGCATCGCATTGCATTTGTGTTGTCGGTTGCATCCGGTTCCACGCGTTTCTTCCCGTTGTCCATTTCGCGTTCCGGAGCTCCCTCATGTGTTCGTGACATCCCGTAGGCCTACTTTGTTGTTTGGGCGTGTTACGTTACTTGTGTGCCGCGAGGTTGTTGTGTGTGTTGTTGTTTTGTTGTGTGCAACCCGCCTCTCAAATCTCGTCGCGTTTGGACTCCATTTGCTATCCCATCAGTTATTCGTGTGGGTCCAAAGTGCCTTCACTTCGTGTCCCGGAAACACCCCTACAGCAGCCTCTACCTTCTCCTAGGCCCTTCTAAACTACCCCCGCGATCGGATCCGTCGGATCGCGATCGGAGGGCTCCTAACACCCCCAAATCCCCAAACCCTAAATTCTGCTATATAATAAACCCTAGTCTATTTTTGGGCATTCCCTAGCTTCTTCTCCACTTCTTCCCTAAATTTCAGATCCACCAGCCCCCCTTCTCCACTTGGCAGCTCCCCTCCCTCAAATCTCGTCGTTCGAGGCAGTTCCTTCGATCCCAGCCTCCGCTGCCGTTTTCCCTTCGCCTGGGAACGAGCGACCGACCAGATCCCTCGACCGGCGGGTCAACGGCAGCTTCGCCTCGAGGCCTCTGCCCCATCGCTCCCCGACGCTGGGCCCTTCGCCCGATCGACCGACCGCGCCAGGCCGCGTCGCGCCTGGTTCCGCCCAGGACCACATCCCCGTCGGGTCCGCCACCGCGCCTCGCCTCCGCGCTGGGCCTCCAGTCGCCTCCCGTCGCCTCCGAATGGGCCGGCCCAGCCGCCCGTCCCTCCGCGCCTTCGACCGTCGCCGCTCCCCCGCCGAGGCCGCATCCTTCTCCAGGCACCGCGCGGGCCTTCGCTCCCTCCGAGCGCGCCACCGGGCCAGTCGCCTCCCGCGCCTCCGTTGGGCCAGCAGCGACCGGGCCAGCCTCGCCTCCAGCCGCTGGGCTGTAATGCCCAGGATGGGACTATACCTCCTACGTGTCGAGGCACGACTTAAAGGTATAAGCCCATCCTAGAATGATCTCAAGTTTGGTATCTTTCCACGACTCATGTAAAAGAGGGATTAAATTGCAAAAGGAGATAGTTGGCTTACACTCGCCACTTCACACAATACATTACATAAACAAACATCATTCAGAACATCACAACCCGACTACGGGTGAAGATCCAAAAGAAAGATACCAAAACAACATAAAGCCACATGTCAGGATCGAATCCTAGTAGAAACCACTACTGAACATCGAAACGTCACAAGCAAACGGCCACGAACTTCATCGCGCTCCCGGTGAAGAACTGATCCAACTCCTGCATCAAACTCGGCTGAACCTGCATCTGGTGTGGTGAAGTAACTGTGAGCCACAGAGGACTCAGCAATCCCGTTACCGGGTAACACGACTATTTAAGCCTTGGGTGAGGACAAGGCTGAAGAAAGAATAAGAGGTGAAGGAACAAACAAGAGTCTGCAGCAGCGACTAGCACTAACTTACGTAATAGAGAGCGAGAAGAGAAGTGCCTCGGTCGAAAGATGATCACGAAGTGATCCTAACTAAAGCCGGTCAAACATAACCCCACCGTGTTCAACTCCCGAATCCCTATTCGGAAATTGACAGTCACGGTACACACGCTGGTAGTGTATTGAAATCATTGTGTCAAGTTATCTACAACCGGAATTAACAAGCTCCCATCTGCCACATAACCGCGGGAACGGCTTTCGAAAGTTCAAACCCTGCAGGGGTGTTCCAACTTGGCCCATCACAAGCCCACGATCCGCGGAGTCGCAACTCCATAGGTGGGAAGACCCGAGTAATCTCGGAATCCCGTGCTCAAGTTAAACCGAACTAAGGTAAGGCTAATCCAGCAAATCCTCCCGGCGTGTCGACACCCTGATAGGTAGCCGCGCGTATCTAGTCTCAGGACACGACCGGATGGGCGAAGCTACGGGTTTTTACCAGACCTTGAGTTTCCTCGAGGTGGCCCCGCAGGCTCCCCGTTTCGGACCAACACTCATGTGGAGCACTGGCCCGGGGTTGTTGAATTAAAATAAAAGGGATAGCTAGTCCACATGCAAGTTTTTTTATTAGGTTGTTATTAGGCAAATAGTACCAAAGGTTGGGACTTGCTGGAAAAGACTTAGCACTTAGCGGTTTATCAAGGGGGTCCCATACACCCCAACCATGTTAGGAACGCAAAATCAAGGAACATGACACCGGTTTATACGGTTCCTAACGGCATGAGTGGAACAAAACACCAAGCAAAAGGCTTAGCCTTCCACCCTTGCCAATATATAGATGATTTCATTTTTAAGCATTTATATAGTGTGATATAACCCAACCAAACTTCAACATGAAGCAAGCATCTTCAATCTTCACCTGCAACTAACAATGCTATAAGAGGGGCTGAGCAAAGCCTACGTATAGCCAAGCAACGGTTTGCATAGGTAGGTTGGTTAAACATGGCAATTGGTTACAAGTAGGAGGCTGACAAGAAAGACATGGGCATCGAGGCAAAACTATAGAGCGATACTCTAGCAATAGGCAAAAATAGTAATGGTATCCGGGTTCGGTCATCTTGCCTGGGATTCCACAAGGGAGAAGAACGGATCCAAGAAGAAGACGGAGCAACAGTCGAGCGGATCCTCACAACTCCGAAACGAAACCGAAGCTAACAAGAGAAGCAACCGGAAAGAAAGAAACAACACGGTAAACACACATATCATAAACATGGCATACGATGCACATCCAAGTATGATGCATGTCCGGTTTAAATATGCATGTCATGGCAAGGTGCACAAACAACACTACAAGTTAAGTGGAGCTCAATATGCAACGAGTTGCATATTGACGAAACACCACATTTAATTATTTAGTTGACTCTCATTTAATTACAAGACAAGATTAATTGTTTTTAACATAGCAAGTGGTGAAGCATAAAGAAAACTACACTATTTAGGCAATTTAAATGAGGCCGGAGAATAACAACAACATATCCGGAAAATCCCCATGAGCATGTTTAATAATTATAAAGCAACAACAATTAAGCATTTAGTGTTGTTAACATGATGCGGATGATATGATCAAGTTTATGCAATTTATTAATTAAAGGTTGACTTAAAAGAGATATGAAGTATTGTCACCGTGGTGGAATGAAAGGGTGCCACGGCAACGATTCCGAAAATGATGCCATGGCAACATATCGGTGCCGGTAACTCGTTGAGAGACCGGTGCAAAAGATGATGGAGAGCGAGCCAAACGAGATAAAAGGTGGGGTGTTCCCGTTACCGGGTTCCCACGAGTCGGTGACGAGGCAACCGAGGAACATGACAAAAGGGACGAAACGGACACGGTGCTCACACGGGAAACATTTCATACAACACAAGCAAGCATTCAACCACGGTGTCATCGTCCCGGGTTATACCTTCGAAACACTCGTTTCGGGACGGTTCGAGATCGTCGAGGAACGTAGTGGAAGTAGAGGAAGTAGTTGTACACGGCCGTAGAGGGAAGTAGTCGTTCCCGTAGAGGTACGCGTGTAGTCGTTCACATCCCGTTCGGAGAGGTACTTGTCACGTCGTGGAACTTGCCGGTCTCGGTCTTGTCGACGGTAGTGGTACTTGACGCATCATCGTCACGTGTAGTCGTTCTCGTATCGGAGTCGTGCACGTTCGTAGCGGTTCGGGTCGTCGTGGTACTTGGGGTTCCCGGCGAGGGTAGTTGTTCGGGCGTCGATCTCGTACACGGTTCGTTTTGTAGATGTTCACGGAGCTCGTTCGTAGATGTTCGGTTCGTCGTGCACTTGCTGCTCCATGTTCAAAAACTGGACAAAACAAAACACAAAAACCGAAAAAAAAGAAGCACAGCAGCAGCAACTAAACAACCCCGCACGGAGGAAAACAGGCGACCGGAGAGGCTGCACGGGCGAAGACGGGCGCGGAGGCTCGAAGGAGTTGCTGGAGGAGGCGTCCGACGCGGTTCCTGGCCGGCCCACGGGCGACGCCGGACGGGGCTGCACGGGAGACATGGTGGCGAGGCGAAGAGGCGGGACTGGAGAGGCCATGGCGAACGAGGCAGGGACGGAGCCTCCCTTGAGCAAAACAGGGCGAGGGACGGGGCCATCGGGCGCTCTGGCGCAGGAGGCTGCAAGGGCACCATGGCGCTGAGGGAGACAAGGTGCTCGGGGCCGGGACGGTGACGGAGGGCTCGGGGCGCCGGCTTCTGGAGAGGCCTGCTTCGGCGGCGTGTCGAGGACGGTCGCCCGGCGGCGCACGAGCACGGCGGCTCGCGGGCAGCCAGTGGCGCTGGAGGGCGCTCGACGCGAGGAGCAGAGGGCGCTCGGGCGCGGCCTCGCGCGCGGGCGGACGGGCACCACGCTGGGGCGTCGGGAGAGGAACAAGGGCGCCGGCCTGGCCGGGCTACTCCGGCGCGGGGACAGCAGGGCCGACTCGGGAGGCGGAAGAGAGACCGGGCGCGGCGCCGCGACCTTGGTGCTGGCGAGGAGGAGAGGACGGGGGGAGGGAGCGAGGGAATGGAGATGCTCGAGGGGAGAGGGCAGGGACGAACGAGGGGGGTCGGGCGACGAGAGAGAGATGGGTTCGAGGGGTGGCGGCGGCGCACAGGGAGGAAAACGAGGGGAGGGGATCGCTCGGGGAACTGAGCGCTAGGGTTCGTCGCGGGATGGGCCAGGGAGATGGGCCGTAGGGAGGAAAAAAGGAGGTTGAAGCCCAGATGGCCAGGAGGCCGGTGGGCTGAGAAATAAAATTAAAAAAGAAGGGGTTCTGCTGTTTTCTAAAAAAAAAACAGAAAAACGGCAAGGAGAAAGAAAAGGAAGGAGGAGTTAGGGCAAAAGTTATCACAAGAGGTTATTTTTCTCGGCCATCATAAAATGAGCACGGTCCGAGAAAAATATAAAAGGCATGAACGGAAAAATAATTCAAACATATTTGAATATAATTCAAATAGGTTTGAACTAAGACGAGATTATTGAAGTGTCCAAAAATGTCCGGAATTTTGGAGGAGCCTCGAAACAATGGAAAATAATTATTGGCAAGATTTTTGAAGGTGAAACTCGAAGTGAAAAGACATGGGGAAATTATGCCAGTGTGTTATGGTGATTCCGAAGCAATGGAATAATTAATAAATATAGCTCCCTAAATATTGAGAGGCTTTTATATGTTATAAAGAGAAGACATTCTTCCCTCGATTTAAATGGACCGAAGGTCCACACGATTTATTTGGTTGCAAAAATTAATGAGATGATGGCATGATGACATGATGCAAATGCAAAAATAAATAACACAAGCACAAAGCAACACACGAAGAACCCGGAACGTCTGGAATCTTCTGGAATCTTCTGGAATCTTCTGGGACGTCGGTCTCGGGCGTCACAACTCTCCCACACTAACAGAGGATCTCGACCCGAGATCCTAGAGATATCACCGGGTAAAAACGGAAGAGGAAGAGGTAAAACAAAGTTGCTTCTTCGACAGACGAGTGAAACCAAAGAACCTTGAGAGGTTGAACAAAGAAAGAAGAATACGACGGAGATGAACGAATATGAAAACTCCGTTAGAAAAGAGGAACAAGGTATATTATGAGAACCTTGCAGGTTGAAAGACATGAAACAAGAGCTTACGAACCACAAGAATATGAAACCACAACGGTATAGCCAAGGAAAAAGAATGACAGAATTTGGACAGCACTCCGTCTGAAAATGGAAGGAAATAACCAAGAACTTGAGGAGATGGAAAGATACTTGATGAAAACAACAACATATTGCCTCCGAAACAATTAAAAGAATGGCACAAGGTGTAAGAAAGATTCGGACAGCACTCCGGTTAAAAAGAGAGGCAAAACATGAAAGGATGACGGAACTAGAATGAAGAATACAACACTCCGGTTAAATGGACTAGAAAAGAAAAGAACATGATCTTGAAAAGAAAACAAGATGATGGTTTGAAGAGAGCAATATCACAAAGCCTCCGGAACAAAAGAATAGAATATAGTTCAATGAAAGAATGAATGGAGAATAAAATGACAACCTCTCTCAAAATTGAATTTGAAAGAGCATCCTTACAAAGAAGGGTAGAACGGAGTTGTTGGAAAATCAATGAACAAAAGAATAAGCTCTTGATGTGGGCTTATGGAATTCATCTCAAAATTAAGAGGTGACAACCAGGCACTAACAGAAACAATTGCTTGGATCGAGATCAACAAGGAGATGAAAAACTTATTTCATCGGAATGATAAATGAAGAATTTGGGTCATTAATAAGCACCATAATAGCAACAATTCTCAAGGAAAGCTTTTAGGTGAATTATAACCCAAGATAACTCCAATGAATAATTGAAGGGTTGAAAAGATCTCTTGAACAAGGAAAAAGATGGGTTTAAATATCTCATTCTTGACAACTTGTGAATCATGAAACATGAAAGAAAATTGTCAAAAATGGCATACCACCATCTGAAAAGATAAGGTAGAAAGGATTGAAATTCGAAGCATGATGAAGAATGGTTGAGCTCCAACAAGAATCTTGATGAAAACTTCGAGGAAGAATTAAATGATGATGAACCACCATGAAGAACTCCGGTAAAGAAAGCAAGAGAAGTGAAAGATGAAAAGAATAAGATTCAAGGCCTGCGATGAATTAGATGGAGCTCTGAAATGATATAATAGAAATAACTTGGAACTCCGGAAAACAAGATGAACAACTTAGAACCAAGGATATGATATGATGAACAAGCTCCAGACAAAGGAATTAAATCACCTTGAAGGAATAAGAATAAGAATTATGTTATGCATCTCCTTCACCAATTTAAATTGATGACAACCAAAGGATTTGGCATACTACTTATTCTCGTTGCAAAGAATTAAAGAGAGGTCTAGCACAAGCTTGGGTAAATATTCAACAAAGCACCGGTAGGATTATGAAAAGAACAAGTGAATTAAAACGATAACAACGGAAGGGTAATCTTGAATGAACCACCATAAGAATATGGAGACGAACGAAGAGACATCAATGAAGAATATTTGAAGGACGAAGTTGAAAATTGAGAACGAAGAAATATTCTGAAATGATGGCCTTCGGAGGATCACAAAGAAAAGAATTCATGAAATGCTTCGGATGGGTATAAAAGAATTCATCACAAACGGAACAGTAATGAGGATGGCATGAAGCTAGAACCACGAATCTTCAAGAGAACGGGCCAAGATTTAAGAGAAACACTTCTCCGGTCTCCAAATGTTGAGAATGAAGACGAGAAATGCCATGACGAATTGTTGAGCACTCCGGAATGAAGAATTAAAAAGGTTAAACCAAAGATGAAAAGAATTGAAAACGATCTTGGAGAAGGCATGTGACTGATGGAAATCATACTTACGTCACACTTTGAAAAGAATTTGAGTATAGCTCCGGAAAACAGAAGAGTCAGGTAAGATCCTGGAAAAAAGACCTGTGGGTTAGGGCCCACTAAAGAAATCACCGTTGGAAAAGATTGCTTAAGAGATATAGCACCGGTTAAATTAAATGGCTTGAATAAGATGACAATGCTCAAAATAATTGAACGGATTAAGAATGGAATTATGAATCTCCAGCACTCCGGATATGAATAACAAGAGGAGAATGATTAATTGGTGCACCGGAATAAAAAGCATTGTGAAAAGAGGAAAAGGATAAGATCAACACCGAAATCTTGAATTATATCCACCGGCAGAATTAGAGAACAAAAGAATGATGAACTTGAAGCTCTTGAGCATCTTGATGATAAATCACCGGATAAGAACATTGAAGGAAAAGAATGAAGAAACATCACATGAATAAAATGGATACTTCATCTGAGAATTTCTGGCTCCAAGAAGAAGAAGGGTGGGAGGGTGGGGAAAACAAAGACAACTTGGAATGAATGAAACAGACAATTCGTCAGATTTCTCAACGACGTCCGTATGGAATAACTTGAAGAGAAGGCACACCGGTTGATAGGATTAACAAGAAGATCTCGATGATCAAGAAGGACTAGCACTCCCATAGAAATATGAGAACATCGATTAGGAAAGGTATGGAATCAACATTTGACATCGAAGCAACTCGAATACCAGAATCAAAACAAGAACAAAGGGTAGATATGCAACATGATTTTCACAATATCATTCGAACAGAGGATTGAACGAATGAATTCCACAGGTACATCAACTTGTCGAGAAGCCACTTGGAGAACAAAAGATAAATAAAAAGGAACAAGGATCTGATAGAACAAATACAAGATAGAAGCTTCGTTCGACATCTTCGTGCTGAAAGCTCATGGAACGTGTTACAAAAGGGTTTTGCAATCCCCGGATCAGCATAGCCAAGGACCCTTTAAGATGCAACTCCCGATCAGAACAAGTCCATAAAACCACTTCACTCAATGTAGAACCCCAAACTTCATATCGAGCATCCGTTGGAAGAATGCCTAGAACTACTAGATGAACCCACCTATAGATTTCCGAAAGTTTCCAGTTATGCAATCAGGTGTTGGGGATACACGGGAAGCACCGCGCAATCAACTCTAAACCTACATCCAGGTGTATCCATCCTTCAACACATAACCAGTCTTTCTCGGAAACTGTTTACCTCGGACCTTCGAAAAGCATCCACTATAACAAGCTATGGCAATACTCTCGAACTACCTCCCCAGTACTGGGTGATGTCGGGGTTATCTTGCCACTGGCCGTATAGGAGAGATTTTCGATGTCGGCCGTCTTAAGTATTTAGTACTGCCGCGATATGCTTGTGTCAATGATACCCCGAAGCTCAACTCCTCGGTAACAGGAGGCATCGAGAACAATATCCTTGTCACAAGAACATCGAAACAATCCCAGAATACTCGCGAGATCCTAAAAAAAATTTGTGCAAATTTTGAAGATAGGAGAGACAAGAGTAATCGTCGGGAGTCCTCACCAGAGAGAAAAGGGATGAGAAGCAAAGAAATCCTACTCTCCGATATAATATAGGACTCAAAATGTTTTTTAGTGTGTGCCTAGACTCAACCGTCAACGATTCGATCAATCAGTGGGGGCTTCTAGGTCGGAGAAGGCTCTGAATACCAACTTGTAATGCCCAGGATGGGACTATACCTCCTACGTGTCGAGGCACGACTTAAAGGTATAAGCCCATCCTAGAATGATCTCAAGTTTGGTATCTTTGCACGACTCATGTAAAAGAGGGATTAAATTGCAAAAGGAGATAGTTGGCTTACACTCGCCACTTCACACAATACATTACATAAACAAACATCATTCAGAACATCACAACCCGACTACGGGTGAAGATCCAAAAGAAAGATACCAAAACAACATAAAGCCACAGGTCAGGATCGAATCCTAGTAGAAACCACTACTGAACATCGAAATGTCACAAGCAAACGGCCACGAACTTCATCGAGCTCCCGGTGAAGAACTGATCCAACTCCTGCATCAAACTCGGCTGAACCTACATCTGGTGTGGTGAAGTAACTGTGAGCCACAGAGGACTCAGCAATCCCGTTACCGGGTAACACGACTATTTAAGCCTTGGGTGAGGACAAGGCTGAAGAAAGAATAAGAGGTGAAGGAACAAACAAGAGTCTGCAGCAGCGACTAGCACTAACTTACGTAATAGAGAGCGAGAAGAGAAGTGCCTCGGTCGAAAGATGATCACGAAGTGATCCTAACTAAAGCCGGTCAAACATAACCCCACCGTGTTCAACTCCCGAATCCCTATTCGGAAATTGACAGTCACGGTACACACGCTGGTAGTGTATTGAAATCATTGTGTCAAGTTATCTACAACCGGAATTAACAAGCTCCCATCTGCCACATAACCGCGGGCACGGCTTTCGAAAGTTCAAACCCTGCAGGGGTGTTCCAACTTGGCCCATCACAAGCCCACGATCCGCGGAGTCGCAACTCCATAGGTGGGAAGACCCGAGTAATCTCGGAATCCCGTGCTCAAGTTAAACCGAACTAAGGTAAGGCTAATCCAGCAAATCCTCCCGGCGTGTCGACACCCTGATAGGTAGCCGCGCGTATCTAGTCTCAGGACACGACCGGATGGGCGAAGCTACGGGTTTTTACCAGACCTTGAGTTTCCTCGAGGTGGCCCCGCAGGCTCCCCGTTTCGGACCAACACTCATGTGGAGCACTGGCCCGGGGTTGTTGAATTAAAATAAAAGGGATAGCTAGTCCACATGCAAGTTTTTTTATTAGGTTGTTATTAGGCAAATAGTACCAAAGGTTGGGACTTGCTGGAAAAGACTTAGCACTTAGCGGTTTATCAAGGGGGTCCCATACACCCCAACCGTGTTAGGAAAGCAAAATCAAGGAACATAACATCGGCTTATACGGTTCCTAACGGCATGAGTGGAACAAAACACCAAGCAAAAGGCTTAGCCTTCCACCCTTGCCAATATATAGATGATTTCATTTTTAAGCATTTATATAGTGTGATATAACCCAACCAAACTTCAACATGAAGCAAGCATCTTCAATCTTCACCTGCAACTAACAATGCTATAAGAGGGGCTGAGCAAAGCCTACGTATAGCCAAGCAACGGTTTGCATAGGTAGGTTGGTTAAACATGGCAATTGGTTACAAGTAGGAGGCTGACAAGAAAGACATGGGCATCGAGGCAAAACTATAGAGCGATACTCTAGCAATAGGCAAAAATAGTAATGGTATCCGGGTTCGGTCATCTTGCCTGGGATTCCACAAGGGAGAAGAACGGATCCAAGAAGAAGACGGAGCAACAGTCGAGCGGATCCTCACAACTCCGGAACGAAACCGAAGCTAACAAGAGAAGCAACCGGAAAGAAAGAAACAACACGGTAAACACACATATCATAAACATGGCATACGATGCACATCCAAGTATGATGCATGTCCGGTTTAAATATGCATGTCATGGCAAGGTGCACAAACAACACTACAAGTTAAGTGGAGCTCAATATGCAACGAGTTGCATATTGACGAAACACCACATTTAATTATTTAGTTGACTCTCATTTAATTACAAGACAAGATTAATTGTTTTTAACATAGCAAGTGGTGAAGCATAAAGAAAACTACACTATTTAGGCAATTTAAATGAGGCCGGAGAATAACAACAACATATCCGGAAAATCCCCATGAGCATGTTTAATAATTATAAAGCAACAACAATTAAGCATTTAGTGTTGTTAACATGATGCGGATGATATGATCAAGTTTATGCAATTTATTAATTAAAGGTTGACTTAAAAGAGATATGAAGTATTGTCACCGTGGTGGAATGAAAGGGTGCCACGTCAACGATTCCGAAAATGATGCCATGGCAACATATCGGTGCCGGTAACTCGTTGAGAGACCGGTGCAAAAGATGATGGAGAGCGAGCCAAACGAGATAAAAGGTGGGGTGTTCCCGTTACCGGGTTCCCACGAGTCGGTGACGAGGCAACCGAGGAACATGACAAAAGGGACGAAACGGACACGGTGCTCACACGGGAAACATTTCATACAACACAAGCAAGCATTCAACCACGGTGTCATCGTCTCGGGTTATACCTTCGAAACACTCGTTTCGGGACGGTTCGAGATCGTCGAGGAACGTAGTGGAAGTAGAGGAAGTAGTTGTACACGGCCGTAGAGGGAAGTAGTCGTTCCCGTAGAGGTACGCGTGTAGTCGTTCACATCCCGTTCGGAGAGGTACTTGTCACGTCGTGGAACTTGCCGGTCTCGGTCTTGTCGACGGTAGTGGTACTTGACGCATCGTCGTCACGTGTAGTCGTTCTCGTATCGGAGTCGTGCACGTTCGTAGCGGTTCGGGTCGTCGTGGTACTTGGGGTTCCCGGCGAGGGTAGTTGTTCGGGCGTCGATCTCGTACACGGTTCGTTTTGTAGATGTTCACGGAGCTCGTTCGTAGATGTTCGGTTCGTCGTGCACTTGCTGCTCCATGTTCAAAAACTGGACAAAACAAAACACAAAAACCGAAAAAAAAGAAGCACAGCAGCAGCAACTAAACAACCCCGCACGGAGGAAAACAGGCGACCGGAGAGGCTGCACGGGCGAAGACGGGCGCGGAGGCTCGAAGGAGTTGCTGGAGGAGGCGTCCGACGCGGTTCCTGGCCGGCCCACGGGCGACGCCGGACGGGGCTGCACGGGAGACATGGTGGCGAGGCGAAGAGGCGGGACTGGAGAGGCCATGGCGAACGAGGCAGGGACGGAGCCTCCCTTGAGCAAAACAGGGCGAGGGACGGGGCCATCGGGCGCTCTGGCGCAGGAGGCTGCAAGGGCACCATGGCGCTGAGGGAGACAAGGTGCTCGGGGCCGGGACGGTGACGGAGGGCTCGGGGCGCCGGCTTCTGGAGAGGCCTGCTTCGGCGGTGTGTCGAGGACGGTCGCCCGGCGGCGCACGAGCACGGCGGCTCGCGGGCAGCCAGTGGCGCTGGAGGGCGCTCGACGCGAGGAGTAGAGGGCGCTCGGGCGCGGCCTCGCGCGCGGGCGGACGGGCACCACGCTGGGGCGTCGGGAGAGGAACAGGGGCGCCGGCCTGGCCGGGCTGCTCCGGCGCGGGGACAGCAGGGCCGACTCGGGAGGCGGAAGAGAGACCGGGCGCGGCGCCGCGGCCTTGGTGCTGGCGAGGAGGAGAGGACGGGGGGAGGGAGCGAGGGAATTGAGATGCTCGAGGGGAGAGGGCAGAGACGAACGAGGGGG
>LR738711.1:694730102-694770559 GCA_902687465.1 Secale cereale | reverse complement strand
TCGGGCGACGAGAGAGAGATGGGTTCGAGGGGTGGCGGCGGCGCACAGGGAGGAAAACGAGGGGAGGGGATCGCTCGGGGAACTGAGCGCTAGGGTTCGTCGCGGGATGGGCCAGGGAGATGGGCCGTAGGGAGGAAAAAAGGAGGTTGAAGCCCAGATGGCCAGGAGGCCGGTGGGCTGAGAAATAAAATAAAAAAAGAAGGGGTTCTGCTGTTTTCTAAAAAAAAAACAGAAAAACGGCAAGGAGAAAGAAAAGGAAGGAGGAGTTAGGGCAAAAGTTATCACAAGAGGTTATTTTTCTCGGCCATCATAAAATGAGCACGGTCCGAGAAAAATATAAAAGGCATGAACGGAAAAATAATTCAAACATATTTGAATATAATTCAAATAGGTTTGAACTAAGACGAGATTATTGAAGTGTCCAAAAATGTCCGGAATTTTGGAGGAGCCTCGAAACAACGGAAAAGAATTATTGGCAAGATTTTTGAAGGTGAAACTCGAAGTGAAAAGACATGGGGAAATTATGCCAGTGTGTTATGGTGATTCCGAAGCAATGGAATAATTAATAAATATAGCTCCCTAAATATTGAGAGGCTTTTATATGTTATAAAGAGAAGACATTCTTCCCTCGATTTAAATGGACCGAAGGTCCACACGATTTATTTGGTTGCAAAAATTAATGAGATGATGGCATGATGACATGATGCAAATGCAAAAATAAATAACACAAGCACAAAGCAACACACGAAGAACCCGGAACGTCTGGAATCTTCTGGAATCTTCTGGAATCTTCTGGGACGTCGGTCTCGGGCGTCACATGGGCCTTGCCAGGCGCCCCTCCCACGTCGCACCGCCCGCTCTAGGCCGGCCCACTCGCCGGGCCGCGCCCCTCCACCACTGGGCCGCTCCACCGCTCAGATCCAGCCGGGCCGGATCCATCTCCCCGCGGGCCGAATCTTCTCCGCCGGCCCGATCTGCAGTTCCAGATCTAGGTTATTTCAATTTCCTAAGTCCCTTGTGATTAGTTGCTGATGCTGTTTTAGATCTGCTCTAACTTTGTGTGTGATGCTCCGATTTGCGCAAATAACATGTCCAGACGTTCGTGGGATCGTGCACTACGTTTTATCTTTTTGTGCCATGCATGTTAGAAGTCATCTAGGTGCTTGTTTTGCTGTTGCAAGAGTGCATCGTGATATAAACTGCTGTTATGTGATATTTTTATGCCATCTTTGCCATGTGATATCTTTTAGCTCGTTTGTCCGAATGATGCAAATGACATGTCCACGTGTTCGTCTTGCCATGCTCTACGTGTTGCTTGTGATAGGTTGCATGATAGATTTATTCTTGCCATGTTTATCATCGTTGCAAAGTGCCATGTGGCTGTGATGTTGTTTCACTTGATATGAAATGCCATCTTGTTGAGCTCGTTGCTATCGTTGTGTTTATCTCCTTGAAGCATGCTTGTGTGTTTCGGAATCACCATCATGTGTAATTTGATGAGGTGCTTACCACTTGCCATGTTTAGTTTCGAGGTGACTAAAACTTGCTCGTTTAGATGCCATGATGAAACTGCTGTTTTAGGACTTAGTGGTTTTTTCACTAAGTCTGAAATCTGTAACGTTCCGATGCCATGTTCGTGTGATGTTCTAGGACAAACCATGTTAGTTTTAGAGTGGATCTTGATTGTTCCTTGTAGTAGATGTTGTTGGCTTTTCATTCATGTTCTCACATGCCTATTTGAGTGGCTGTAGCATGTTTATATTTTGCTCCAAAGTTTCAATAAAATTCTGCTGTCAGAATTTTATTGTCAAGTTCAATATGTCCAAGCTCATTGCTATTGAACCGTGACTCCTTTGGGGGTGAACCTTTGGACTTAGTTGCTGTAGTATATGTCTAGTTTGTGTTCATGTCTTTTGCCATGTTGTTTGAGTGCTGTAGCTTAATTATTTTGTGCTCCGAAGTTGCTATGTTGCTGTAATTTTCAGCTTTCGCTCATTTCTTGTTTCGGGCATAACTTTTAGCCCGTAACTCCGATTTCAGCGAATCTTATATGAAACTTGATTGATTTTCTGTGTAGATTCATAATATCAGATTGTTATCATGTTTTGAGGTGTTTTGCTTGAGTGCTAGTTTCCGTGCTCCGTGTGCATCCTTAGTGCATCCATCATGCATCCATCATTTTCGAGTGCGCATTGCATCTTGTTGATTTGTGCTTGGTGTGATTGTTTTGTTTAGAGCCGGAAGCTGAGACCGAGTACGAGTACGAGCACGAGGTTGAGCACGAGGACCCTCCTTACGATCCGAACGACTTCTCTTCAGGCAAGATGACCGAACCCCGATAACATTACTATCTTTGCCTATTTCTAGTAGTTCCGCTCTATAGTTTTGCCTCGATGCCCATGATCTTCTTGTCAGCCTCCTACTTGTAACCATTGCCATGTTTAACCACCCTACCTACGCAAACCGTTGCTTGGCTAAGTACGCTTCACTCAGCCTTTCTTATAGCATTGCTAGTTGCAGGTGAAGATCGAAGATGCTTGCTTCATGTTGAAGTTTGGTTGGGTTATATCACGCTATATAATTGCTAAATGAAATCATCTATATATTGGCAAGGGTGGAAGGCTAAGCCTTTTGCTTGGTGATTTGTTCCACTCATGCCGTTAGGAACCGTATAAACCGGTGTTATGTTCCTTGATTATGCGTTCCTAACACGGTTGGGGTGTATGGGACCCCCTCGATAAACCGCTAAGTGCTAAGTCTTTTCCAGCAAGTCCCAACATTGGTACTATTTGCCTAATAACAAACTAAACTTGCATAGGGAGTTATAAACCCTTTTTCTTAATTCAACAACCCGGGCCAGTGCTCCACATGAGTGTTGGTCCAAACTGGGGGTTACGCGGGGCCACCTCGAGAGAACTCAAGGTCTGGTAAAAACCTATGGGATCACCCATCCGGTCGTGGCCTGAGACGAGATACGCGCGGCTACTATCAGGGCGTCGGCACGTCGGGAGGATTTGCTGGATTAGCCTTACCTTAGTTCGGTATATCTTGAGCACGGGATTCCGAGAATACCCGGGTCTTCCCACTTTGGAGTTGCGACTCCGCGGATCGTGGGCTTGTAATGGGTCAAGTTGGAACACCCCTGCAGGGTTTGAACTTTCAAAAGCCGTGCCCGCGGTTATGTGGCAGATGAGAGCTTGTTAATATCCGATTGTAGATAACTTGACACAATGTTTCTAATACACTACCAGCGTGTGTTCCGTGACTGTCAATTTCCGAATAGGGATTCGGGAGTTGAACACGGAGGGGTTATGTTTGTTGAGCTTGTAGCTAGGATCACTTCGTGATCACTTCTCGTCCGAGGCTTTCTCTTCTCGCTCTCACTCACGTAAGCTAGTTGCTAGTTGCTGCTGCAGACACTTATTCTTTTCTTCAGCCTTATCCTCTCCCAAGGCTTAAATAGTCTTGTTACCCGGGAACGGGATTGCTGAGTCCTCTGTGGCTCACAGTTACTTCACCACACCAGATGCAGGTCCAGTTGTGAGCTATCCAGGTGATGGCACCGAGCTGGATTGGGAGTTCGACGAGGAGCGTAGTCGATACTATGTTCGTTATCCGGATGATCAGTAGTGGAGACTCCTACTAGGATTCGATCCTCCTGTGGTTTATTTATTTCAGTTTGGTATCTTGACATTTGGATTTTGCCCTTAGAGGGTTGTGATATTCTTAATGTATGATGTTTGAGACATGTTATGTAATTGTGTGACGTGGCGAGTGTAAGCCAACTATTTATGTTTACAATCCCCTCTTTTACATGAGATGTGCAAAGATTACCAAACTTGAGATCATTCTAGGATGGACTTATGCCTTTAAGTCGTGCCTCGACACGTAGGAGGTATAACTCCATCCTGGGCATTACACATGATCCCACCGAGCTAATGTGGCCACGGAGTACTAGTTGAGATAATAGTAGTTGGAGTACTTGTCGGTCTTCACATCAAGTTTTTAGCCAGTCGCCTTGGGACATGAGACAGCCGCGCTGCTGAACAACTTGGCGACTTGGCCGCAAGTATCGAGACGGAGACCTTCATGTGTCGCAGTAAACCGGACAAAAACCAAAGCGCGGACTCAGATTTGACGCGTTTTCTTCAGAAATCTGATCTCAATCGTGTATATGCCGCCGTTGAAAACTTCCTTGATCTTGATTGATGATACATCAGCTGACGAAAATTCTTTTATGCCGGCTCTTACTGATCCGGTGGATCATAGCTTCTCGATCCCTGAGGGATCCCTTCAAGAACTCTACACCACCGTGCGCAGGCCCCACGGTGGGCGCCAACTGTCATGGAATTAAGATGTCAGATGCCCGGATTGACGGACTTAGTCGTGAGGCCGCGCATCTATGTAGTAGCTTGAGAGGGGTTGAGCGGAATCGAGAGACGCAACGCAAGACAAGGGCTTAGACAGCTTCGGGCCCCGGAAACATCATCTGGTAATAGCCCTACGTGTTGTTTGAGGCTAGGTCTCATTATGATCCTCATGGTGTCGCCGATAAACTGGCTCTTTGTGTCTAGCCCTAGAAACTTGTGAGAACTTGTCTAACTTGTCCCTCTTTGGGGAGCCATGCCCCTCCTTATATATGTTTGAAGGGGCGGGTTACATGACTAGTCGTAGTAGGATTAGGATTGCTCTATTACAAGGAGTCCTAGTCTTGCTTCCTTTGTAGGATAATATTCCTTATGCTTTCTTCATAAACCGGCCCACCATGAACCGGCCTTCTAGGCCTTGGGCCTTGTCATCCGTGATCCGCCTGCCGGGTTATCAGTAAATTGCCAAGTGTAAACCGTCTCAAGTAAACCACAGAGTCCGGCCGGGTTATAATTCCGGCCGGTTCATACCGTGGGGTATATCCCCGACACTAATGCTGACACACACAGTACTTGAAGGATTTATAACAGAGTGGCAATTACACACTTATTACATTGAATGTCTCCAAAGAGAACTTATTACAAAAGTCTATGACTTAAGGCCATCTAACAAAATAACATCGGAAGGCTTGGAAGATAAGTGAGTCTATCAACTCCAAGGACATAGCTGAGTGCATGACAAACGACCTAGAACGTCTTACTCCTCGTCTGAAAAGTCTGCAACGTAATATGTTGCAGCCCGAGAACGGGTCAGCACATGGAATATACTGGCAAGATAATACAGAAGATGCAAGTAACAGAATAAAGGCTATACTATATGCATATTTGGCTGGTGGAGGCTCTAAGGTTAGAGTTTTTGCGTAAAGCCATTTTTTCCTACAACAAAGGAATAAATTTTATTTTAACTATCATGGTAGTTGAAACATCATTGAGAAGGTACCTCCAACTCAATCCCAAATTAAAGTTATCATTACCCAACAAATTAAACTTTAGAGTGATGAGATCAACCAATAATTCAAGTACTAGATACTCAAGATGTCCATAACCGGTGACACGGCTAATCATGATCAGTTTGTACACTCTGCAGAGGTTTGTGCACTTTTCCCACAAGACTCGATCACCTCCGTTTGGTTTCTCGCACTGCATGGTGTTTGAGAAACGGATGACCGAGACACAGTCTTTCCGAAGAGGTCCCCTTAACCGATAGATAGGCCGGTACACCTACAATCCCTCTACATCTGCTAGCCTATCATGGAAAGGTTTCCCACAACTTACTCAACTATGCCAGAGCCCATAAAGGCATTGTGGCTGCACACGGAAGTTTCTATCAAGAATAGTTTTATGATCCCTTTGAGCCTGGGTGGCATTCCATAGGAAAAATCACACGAAACCTCGGGAGTTCCTAGGACAACACTGGATTCCCCAGGTGCCCTGCAACCAATCCACCCAGATGTGTATTCAAGTAGCCACCTTAAGTTGAATCCTTAATTAACATCTCACATCTTTCATGGATTTCACTCAAACCCAAACCACGTCTACGAGCATAGCATGGCAACCTAAGCATAACGTAGAAGTAACTCCCAAGGGTTTGAAAATAATGCAGGTAATAGGTTCTACCTCAATCTACTTCCCAGTCCCACAAGTTAAGAGATCCTACTCATGCAATGTGTGAGGGTTTGATCTAATGCATAAAAACTGGGTAATAAAGAGTATGGTCAAAGTGTTACTTGCCTTGCTGACGATTCGCAAAACCTAGAGACTCGTAGTAGCACGCTTCACAGTCCGGGTATTCTATCGCAAGCAAACAACATCATATATAAGCAAACAAGCAATGATGCACAAACAAAACTCCAAAAGACTAGATCTAACTAGAAAGTTCAACTTAAGAACCCCGGTTTGCAAAAAGAATCAAATCGAAAGAAGCAACGAAACTCAAACTGCGAAAGAAACGAGATCCGAATACTAATTTGATCTAGGGTCAAATTTTACAGTAGCCAAAACTTTGTTCAACTTGGTTAAACGGAAAGAGGGCGTCGAGACGAAGATCTGGGATTTTGAATCACCTGATTCTGACTCTCGAGCGAAAAGAAAAACAAAAAACAAGATTAGGGCATAAATCATGATCGAAAATAATCACGGATAAATACCCCGAAAAAGAAAACCGATGAACATGCTAACGAACGAACGTTCGCTGTCTGCGGCTAACGGGCGAACAACGTTCGTTAAAACGAACGTACGGACGAACATCCGCTAAATAACTAAACTGGAGAAAAACCGATCTAACCCAAAAAAACGGATCTAGGGTTCCTCGAAAAAAAACCGATCGGTTAAAAAGAAAAACCGACGGCTACCTCGGGAACGGCGAACCCCGGCGGCGGCGGCGGTCTCCGGCGAGAAGTCTGGCAGCGGCGCGGCGGCGGCAACGGCATCGGCGACGGCGGGCGGCGCTAGTGTTTCGGCGTCGGGCGGGCTGGCGGCTGGGGCTAGCGGGCCGGGGCAGCGCCTTATAAAGGCCCCAAGCTAGGTCCTGGCCGAGTACGGCCCGGAGGCGGTTTCCGTTTTTCTTTTTTCTTTTTAAAAAACGAGTCCTGACGTGGTAAAACGGGCAAAAAAAATACTACCCAGGGTCCAAAAATTCCAAAATAAATTTTCACCGTCCTCTAATAATATTTAGGACAAAGTGAACATTTTTCCTGGACCTAAATTCAATTTTGAAAAACGCGCATTTTTCCTATGCAAATAAAATCGTAAATAAATCCGAAAAAAGTGATTTTAACATTTTTCCTCCAATATTTCTGTTATTTTGGAGAATTCATATTATCTCCGCTCATATATTTTATTTAGAAATATTTTTAGGAGAGAAAAATAATTAAAACCAACACTATCCTCGTACCGGTATTCGAGTAAACTCAAATACAAAACGGTAGAATTCCCAACTCTCTCCGTAGGTCCTTGATTTGCTTAAAATTTCGAGGATCGCAACAAACAAAAATGCAAAGAAATATGCAATGCAATATGATCTATGTATAACATTCCAAATTGAAAATTTGGGATGTTACAAACCTACCCCCCTTAGAATGAATCTCGCCCTCGAGATTCGACTTGGCTAGAGAACCGGTGTGGGTGGTCCTTGCGTATATCATATTCTCGTTCTCAGGTGGCTTCTTCCTCGGTGTGGTGACTCCACCGAACTTTGCAAAACTTGATAACCTTACTGCGGCTAAATCTACTCGAAAATTTGAGAATCTTAACAGGCTTCTCCTCATAAGTCAGATCACTATCCAACTGAATTGCTTCCAGGGGTACCATATCTCTAAGCGGGATATCGGCCATCTCCACATGGCACTTCTTAAGCTACGAAATGTGAAACACGTTGTGCACTCCTGACAATCCTTCGGGTAACTCCAACTTATAGGCAACCTCTCCCATGCGTTCCAAAACACGGTAAGGTCCCACAAATCTCGGGGCTAGCTTTCCCTTAACTCCAAAATGTTTAACTCCTCGCAGAGGCAATACTCGCAAGTATGCTCTGTCTCCGATTTCATAAGCTATCTCCTTGCGCTTCGAGTCTGCATAACTCTTCTGTCTGGACTGAGCTACTTTCAGTCTATCCTGAATCAGTTTAACCTTCTCTTCAGACTCTTTGATCAAGTCCGGTCCAAACAACTGTCGGTCTCCAACTTCATCCCACATTAACGGTGTTCGGCATCTCCTTCCGTACAATGCTTCGAACGGTGCCATCTTCAAACTGGCCTGGTAACTATTGTTGTACGTGAAATCAGCGTAGGGCAAATTATCATCCCAACTAGATCCATAATCTAGCGCACACGCTCTCAACATGTCCTGCAGAATCTGGTTGACTCTCTCGGTCTGTCCATCTCTGTGTGGGTGAAACGATGTACTAAATTGCAGCCTCGTTCCCAAAGTCTGGTGTAGCTGATGCCAAAACTTTGAGGTGAACTGTGTTCCTCTGTCTGATACAATGGTCCTCGGAACTCCGTGCAGACATACGATCCTGGTCATGTATATCTTGGCCAACTTCGCACTGGTGTATGTGGTTTTCACGGGGATAAAGTGGGCTACTTTGGTCAAATGGTCCACTACTACCCAGATTGAGTCATATCCTAATTTGGTCCTGGACAATCCGGTGATAAAGTCCATGCCAAGCTTCTCCCACTTCCATTCGGGTATCGGCATAGGCTGTAACAACCCTGCTGGCTTTTGATGTTCCGCCTTTACTTTCCGGCATACATCACATACGGCTACATACTCGGCAATATCTTTCTTCATTCCCGTCCACCAGAAACGTTCCTTCAAATCCAAATACATCTTGGTGTTTCCGGGGTGTATCGAGTATGGCGAATCATGTGCTTCCTGCAGTATCAACTTCCTGATCTCCGGGTCGTGGGGCACATAGATTCGATCCTCAAACCACAAGGCGTCGTGTTCATCTTCACGAAATCCTTTGGCTTTTCCTTCACTCATCCTTTTCTTTATCTCGGCAATCTCTTTGTCATCCTTCTGGGCTTCACGTATCTTCCCAAACAATGTTGACTAAACCTCCAAATTTGCGACAAAACCTCTAGGAACTATCTCCAAACGAAGCTCCCTGAGATCTTCTGCTAACTCCTGAGGAAATCCCCCTTTTACTAAGGTATTTGCATAGCTCTTCCGGCTCAGAGCGTCTGCAACGACATTGGCCTTTCCTAGGTGATAGTGCAGCTTCATATCATAATCCTTTATAAGCTCCAACCATCTCCTTTGTCTGAGTTTCAGCTCCTTCTGAGTGAAAATGTACTTCAAACTCTTGTGATCCGTGTACACATCACAATGATTTCCAATAAGGAAATGTCTCCAGGTTTTTAGTGCGCGCACTACCGCTGCTAACTCCAGATCGTGCGTCGCATAATTCAACTCGTGCGGTCGCAGTTGACGGGATGCATAAGAGACAACTCTTCCATCCTGCATAAGTACTCCTCCAAGTCCTAAGCATGAAACATCGCAGTATACTTGGAAATCCTTGCGTATATCTGGTAATATCAGCACTGGGGCTGTCGTCAACCGTTTCTTCAACTCCTGGAAACTTTCTTCGCACTCCTCAGTCCAATCGAACTTTGTCTCCTTCTTCAACAACATCGTCATTGGCTTAGCAATATTGGAGAAATTTTCTATGAATCTCTGGTAGTATCCTGCGAGTCCAAGAAAACTGCGGATCTCTCCAACTGAAGTGGGTGCCAACCATTCAGTGACTGCCTGCAAGTTGACGGGGTCCAATTCTATACCTTCTCCTGATATAACATGCCCTAAGAATCCTACTTCCTTCAACCAAAACTCACATTTGCTAAACTTGGCATACAACAGATGTTCTCTGAGCTTCTCCAATACCAAACGCAAATGCTCCGCGTGTTCCTCTTCGTTCTTCGAGTACAGCAAAATATCATCAATGAATACCACGACAAACTTATCCAAGAACTCCATGAATACCTTGTTCATCATACTCATGAAATAGGCAGGGGCGTTGGTCAATCCAAATGACATAACCGTATACTCATATAGCCTGTACCTTGTGGTGAAGGCTGTCTTAGGTATATCCTTCTCTCGGATCTTCAATTGGTGGTATCCAGATCGTAGATCTATCTTGGAGAATACTTTCGCTCCCTAGAGTTGGTCGAACAAATCATTGATCATCGGCAGCGGATACTTATTCTTAATAGTCACTTCATTCAATGCACAATAATCAACGACCATTCTTAAAGATCCATCCTTCTTCTCGACCAAAAGCACTGGGGCTCCCCAAGGTGATGAACTCCGACGAATAAAACCTTTCTCCAATAACTCCTTAATCTGCTTCTTGATCTCTTCCAGATCATTCGCTGGCATCTGATACGGTCTCTTAGATATTGGTCCGGTGCAAGGCAACAACTCAATCAAAAACTCAATATCTCTATCCGGTGGCATGCCTGGTAACTCCTCTGGAAACACATCCGGATAATCCTTTACTACCGGCACTTCCTCCTGAATGACTCTCGTGAGAGAATGTACTTGTGGCCTTATAGGCGAATGCCTAGATACATACTTAATCCTTTTTCCCTCCGGGGTGGTAAGCAAAATAGACTTGCCGGCACAATCGATGTTACCTCCATACTTCGATAGCCAATCCATACCTAATATCACATCCAATCCTTGTGACTCCAAAACTATTAGGTCTGAGGGGAAAACATGGCGTCCTATGATCAATGGCGTCTGAAAACATCCTTGGTGTGCCATATACACTCCTCCTCGTGAACTTACTAACATGGGGGTCTTAAGGACTCGGGTGGACATCCTATGTCTATTTACGAATCCCCTCGAAATGTATGAATGCGATGCACCAGTATCGAAAAGAACTATTGCGGTAAATGTCTTAACCAAAAACTTACCGATAACAGCATCTAGTTGCTCTTCAACCTCCTCCACAGTCACGTGGTTCACTTTTCCTTTGTTGAATGGGTTGGGCTTCTTCCCGGCGCTTCCATTGTCGTTCCCATTCTTAGCTTCATGGCACTCATTGGCATAATGTCCATTCTTCCCGCACTTGAAACATGTGACATGGATTAAATCCTTCTTGGCGGGTGTGGATGGAGTAGAGCGGTTCTGATTATTGTTTGCTCCATTCCCATTCCCATTCTTAGAGCCATTGTGGTTGTGGGTGTTGGGGAACGTAGTATTTTCAAAATTTTCCTACGATCACGCAAGATCTATCTACTAGATGCATAGAAACGAGAGGGGAGAGTGTGTCTACGTACCCTCGTAGACCGGGAGCGGAAGCGTCAAGTGACGCGGTTGATGTAGTCGAACTTGTTCGCGATCCAACCGATCAAGCACCAAACGTACGGCACCTTCGCATTCAGCACACGTTCAGCTTGATGACGTCCCACGAGCTCTCAATCCAGTTGAGCGTCATGGGAGAGTTTCGTCAGCACGACGGTGTGGTGACGGATATCATGTATCTACCGGCGCAGGGCTTCGCCTAAGCGCTGCAATGGTATGACCGAGGTGTGTTTCTGCGGAGGGGGGCACCGCACACGGTTGGGAGAGATCAACTTGTGTGTCCTAGGGTGCCCCCTGCCCCCGTATATAAAGGAGCAAGGGGAGGGGCCGGCCAGCCCTTCTATGGCGCGCCAGGCAGGCAATCCTACTAGGAATAGGATTGCAATCCTATTCCTAGTAGGAGTCCACCAAGAAGGAAGAGGGGGAAAGGAAGGAGAGGGAGAGGTGGCGCCCCCCTATCCTAGTCCAACTAGGATTCCCTGGTGGGGCACCGGCCAGCCTCTATGGGCTGCCTCTCTTCATTCCTCAAGGCCCACTATGGACCAACCCCCCTCGTGGGGGGTTTCGGTAACCCCCTCCGGCAATCCGGTTAAATCCGAAACTTTTCCGGAACACTTTCGGTGTCCGAATATAGTCGTCCATTATATCAATATTTATGTCTCGGACATTCCGAGACTCCTCGTCATGTCCGTGATCTCATCCGGGACTCCGAACTTCCATCGGTACATCAAAACTCATAAACTCATAATACCGATCGTCATCAAACGTTAAGCGTGCGGACCCTACGGGTTCGAGAAATATGTAGACATGACCGAGACTCATCTCCAGTCAATAACCAATAGCGGAACCTGGATGCTCATATTAGTTCCTACATATTCTACGAAGATCTTTATTGGTCAAACCGCATAACAACATACGTTGTTCCTTTTGTCATCGGTATGTTACTTGCCCGAGATTCGATCGTCGGTATCTCTATACCTAGTTCAATCTCGATACCGGAAAGTCTCTTTACTCGTTCCGTAATACATCATCTCGTGACTAACTCATTAGTCATTTGCTTGCAAGGCTTATTATGATGTGCATTACCGAGAGGGCCCAGAGATACCTCTCCGACACTCGGAGTGACAAATCCTAGTCTTGATCTATGCCAACACCACGAATACTTTCGGAGACACCTATAGAGCATCTTTATGATCACCCAGTTACGTTGTGACGTTTGATAGCACACAATGTGTTCCTACGGTATTCGAGAGTTGCATAATCTCATAGTCATAGGAACATGTATAAGTCATGAAGAAAGCAACAGCAGTAAAACTAAACGATCATAGTGCTAAGCTAACGAATGGGTCTAGTCCATCACATCATTCTCCTAATGATGTGATCCCATTGATCAAATGAAAACTCATGTCTATGGCTAGGAAACATAACCATGTTTGACCAATGAGCTAGTCTAGTAGAGGCATACTAGGGACATATTGTTTTGTCTATGTATTCACACATGTATCAAGTTTCCGGTTAATACAATTCTAGCATGAATAAAAGACATTTATCATGATATAAGGAAATACAAATAACATCTTTATTATTGCCTCTAGGTCATATTTCCTTCAGTCTCCCACTTGAACTAGAGTCAATAATCTAGATTACAAAGTGATGATCCTCACACCCATGGAGTCCTGGTGCTGATCATGTTTTGCCCGTGGAAGAGGCTTAGTCAACGGGTCTGCAACATTCAGATCCGTATGTATCTTGCAAATCTCTATGTCTCCCTCCTTGATCAGATCACGGATGGAATAGAAGCGTCTTTTGATGTGCTTTGTTCTCTTGTGAAACCTGGATTCCTTCACCAAGGCTATTGCTCCAGTGTTGTCACAAAAGATTTTCATTGGGCCCGATGCACTAGGTATTACACCTAGATCGGATATGAACTCCTTCATCCAGACTCCTTCATTTGCTGCTTCTGAAGCAGCTATGTATTCTGCTTCACACGTAGATCCCGCCACGACGCTCTGCTTGGAACTACACCAACTGACAGCTCCACCGTTCAATAAAAATACATATCCGATTTGTGACTTAGAGTCATCCGGATCAGTGTCAAAGCTGGAATCGACGTAACCGTTTATGACGAGCTCTTTGTCACCTCCATACACGAGAAACATATCCTTTGTCCTTTTCAGGTACTTCAGGATGTTCTTGACCGCTGTCCAGTGATCCACTCCTAGATTACTTTGGTAACTCCCTGCTAGACTTATCGCAAGGCACACATCAGATCTGGTACACAACATTGCATACATGATAGATCCTATGGCTGAGGCATAGGGAATGACTTTCATTTTCTCTCTATCTTCTGCAGTGGTCGGGCATTGAGTCTTACTCAACTTCATACCTTGTAACACAGGCAAGAACCCTTTCTTCGACTGATCCATTATGAACTTCTTCAAAACTTTATCAAGGTATGTGCTTTGTGAAAGTCCAATTAAGCGTCTTGATCTATCTCTATAGATCTTGATGCCTAATATATAAGCAGCTTCACCGAGGTCTTTCATTGAAAAACTCTTATTCAAGTATCCTTTTATGCTATCCAGAAATTCTATATCATTTCCAATCAACAATATGTCATCCACATATAATATCAGAAATGCTACAGAGCTCCCACTCACTTTCTTGTAAATACAGGCTTCCCCAAAAGTCTGTATAAAATCATATGCTTTGATCACCTCATCAAAGCGTATATTCCAACTCCGAGATGCTTGCACTAGTCCATAGATGGATCGCTGGAGCTTGCATACTTTGTTAGCATCTTTTGGATCGAAAAAACCTTCTGGTTGCATCATATACAACTCTTCTTTGAGATATCCATTCAGGAATGCAGTTTTGACATCCATTTGCCAGATTTCATAATCATAAAATGCGGCAATTGCTAACATGATTCGGACAGACTTAAGCATCGCTACAGGTGAGAAAGTCTCATCGTAGTCAACTCCTTGAACTTTTCGAAACCCTTTCGCAACAAGTCGAGCTTTGTAAATAGTAACATTACCGTCTGCCTCGGTCTTCCTCTTGAAGATCCATTTATTTTCGATGGCTTTCCGATCATCGGGCAAGTCAACCAAAGTCCACACTTTGTTCTCATACATGGATCCCATCTCAGATTTCATGGCCTCAAGCCATTTTGTGGAATCTGGGCTCATCATCGCTTCCTCATAGTTCGTAGGTTCATCATGGTCTAGTAACATGACTTCCAGAACTGGGTTGCCATACCACTCTGGTGCGGAACGTACTCTGGTTGATCTACGACGTTCAGCAGAAACTTGATCTTAAGTTTCATGCTCATCATCATTAGCTTCCTCACTAATTGGTGTAGGAATCACTGGAACAATTTTCTGTGATGTACTACTTTCCAATTCAGGAGAAGGTACAATTACCTCATCAAGTTCTACTTTCCTCCCACTCACTTCTTTCGAGAGTAACTCCTTCTCTAGAAAGGATCCATTCTTAGCAACGAATATCTTGCATTCGGATCTGTGATAGAAGGTGTACCCAACAGTCTCTTTTGGGTATCCTATGAAGACACATTTCTCCGACTTGGGTTCGAGCTTATCAGGTTGAAGCTTTTTCACATAAGCATCGCAGCCCCAAACTTTAAGAAACGACAACTTCGGTTTCTTGCCAAACCATAGTTCATAAGGTGTCGTCTCAACGGATTTAGATGGTGCCCTATTTAACGTGAATGCAGCTGTCTCTAAAGCATAACCCCAAAACGATAGTGGTAAACCGGTAAGAGACATCATAGATCGCACCATATCCAATAAAGTACGGTTACGACGTTCGGACACACCATTACGCTGTGGTGTTCCGGGTGGCGTGAGTTGTGAAACTATTCCACATTGTTTCAAATGAAGACCAAACTCGTAACTCAAATATTCTCCTCCACGATCTGATCGTACAAACTATATTTTCTTGTTACGATGATTCTCTACTTCACTCTGAAATTCTTTGAACTTTTCAAATGTTTCAGACTTGTGCTTCATTAAGTAGATATACCCATATCTGCTCAAATCATAAGTGAAGGTCAGAAAATAACGATACCCGTCGCGAGCTTCAACACTCATTGGCCCACATACATCAGTATGTATGATTTCCAACAAATCTGTTGCTCGCTCCATAGTTCCGGAGAACGGAGTTTTAGTCATCTTGCCCATGAGCATGGTTCGCGAGCACCAAGTGATTCATAATCAAGTGATTCCAAAAGTCCATCACTATGGAGTTTCTTCATGCGCTTTACACCAATATGACCTAAACGGCAGTGCCACAAATAAGTTGCACTATCATTATTAACCTTGCATCTTTTGGTTTCAATATTATGAATATGTGTATCACTACAATCGAGATCCAATAAGAATAGACCACTCTTCAAGGGTGCATGACCATAAAATATATTATTCATAAAAATAGAACAACCATTATTCTCTGATTTAAATGAATAACCGTCTCGCAATAAACAAGATCCAGATATAATGTTCATGCTCAACGCTGGCACCAAATAACAATTATTTAGGTCTAAAACTAATCCCGAAGGTAGATGTAGAGGTAGCGTGCCGACGGCGATCACATCAACTTTGGAACCATTTCCCACGCGCATCGTCACCTTGTCCTTAGCTAATCTTCGTTTAATCCGTAGTCCCTATTTCGAGTTACAAATATTAGCAACCGAACCGGTATCAAATACCCAGGTACTACTACGAGCATTAGTAAGGTACACATCAATAACATGTATATCACATATACCTTTGTTCACCTTGCCATCCTTCTTATCCGCCAAATACTTGGGGCAGTTCCGCTTCCAGTGTCCAGTCCCTTTGCAGTAGAAGCACTTAGTTTCATGCTTGGCTCCAGACTTGGGTTTCTTCGTGGGAGTAGCAACTGTCTTGCTATTCTTCTTGAAGTTCCCCTTCTTCCCCTTGCCCTTTTTCTTGAAACTAGTGGTCTTGTTAACCATCAATACTTGATGCTCCTTTTTGATTTCTACTTCCGCAGCTTTGAGCATAGCGAAGAGCTCGGGAATTGTCTTCTGCATCCCTTGCAAATTATAGTTCATCACGAAGCCTTTATAGCTTGGTGGCAGTGATTGAAGAACTCTATCAATAACACCATCCTCGTCAACTTTATAACCAAGTTGAGTCATATGATTGTAGTACCCAGACATTCCGAGTAAGTGTTCACTGATAGAACTATTCTCCTCCATCTTGCAGCTGTAGAACTTATTGGAAATCTCATATTTCTCAATCCGGGCATTTGCTTGAAATATTAACTTCAACTCCTGGAACATCTCATATGGTCCATGATGTTCAAAACGTCGTTGAAGTCCCGGTTCTAAGCCGTAAAGCATGGCACACTGAACTATCGTGTAGTCATCAGACCGCGTCTGCCAGACGTTCAAAGCGTCTACATTAGCGGGAGGGGGCTTGTCACCAAGTGGTGCTTCAAGGACATAATTCTTCTGTGCAGCAATGAGGATAATCCTCAAGTTACGGACCCAGTCCGTGTAATTGCTACCATCATCTTTCAACTTAGCTTTCTCTAGGAATGCATTAAAATTCAAAGGAACGGTAGCACGGGTCATTGATCTACAACAACATAGATATGCAAAAACTATCAGGAGTAAGTTCATGATAAATTAAAGTTCAATTAATCATATTACTTAAAGAACTCCCACTTAGATAAACATCCCTCTGGTTATCTAAATGATCACGTGATCCAAATCAACTAAACCATGTCCGATCATCGCATGAGATGGAGTAGTTTCAATGGTGAACATCTTATGTTGATCATATCTACTATATGATTCACGCTCGACCTTTCGGTGTCTAGTGTTCCGAGGCCATATCTGCATATGCCAGGCTCGTCAAGTTTAACCCGACTATTCTGCGTGTGCAATACTGTCTTACACCCATTGTATTTGAACTTAGAGCTTATGTGGGGACCCCGACTTAGAAGTCGAGATCACCGAATGCACGTGTACAGTGATCCCAGAGATCAATGCTCACTGAACACACAGAAGCTGAAATAACAAGAGTCTTACATCCTTACAAATAGTCTTACACGAATTAAGGCCATTATGGCCAAGTCTTACATAGGTAGAGCCTCACGGGCTGAATAGCAAATAACTCAAGTAGCGGAAGTCTTCGATAAACGGGTAGAACCCATGCCATCTGCCTTAACCCTACATGCATTCTGACTGGGATAGCGTCCTAGTTCGCATGTTCGTCTCCAAAGAACTCTTCCTCATAATCCTGTTCTTCCATGCCTGGCCAATTAAATAACCAGTGGCAAGCCAATGAGTACTTTGAATGTACTCGCAAGCAACCCATGATGTGGTTCAAAGTAACAGTGCAATTGAATAATAATGATCAATCTAGCAAGGCTAGAACAAATATTCTACCAACAAGTTTATGCATCAATAATCCTCGCGTAACCTTGAAGACAGGTTACCGATATCAACATGAATATGATTCAACTCATCGAGTCAAGTCACCATCCTTGACTTATCACACACATACTTTCATCGATGAAGTAAAATTCTGGACATAGTTTAAGTAGCACCTCCCAACTGTCCATGACCGTGGACACGGCTATTCGAATAGTTTTTACACTCTGCAGAGGTTGCACACTTTACCCACAAGATCCGGGGAACTTCCGTGTCATCCACGACCCGCGGTACCTCAAGTACCCGGGGTAAGCACCCGGTCATTATCTTACCTTAGACGACACTAACATAGAGTCCACTCGTTGGTACACGGCCCTCGGGTACAAACAATAGATCACGGGACTTGCCCTAATTTCAATGTCACGCGTACCCGAAGGGACCAATGGTGTGTCCGGTGCCCTGTGAAAACAGTCATGGTCGTCTATCCAAGCACGACCCCGTCCCGGGAAAGACCTCAAGTCTTCCCGTCACTAGTAATGCGGGCACCATGCTAGTATCGACCTAAGTAATCAATAAAGCCCCGTCCCATAAGGGGTAGTGTGGTTGCACATGTTTGGTTGGGACGGTAGTCACACATAAATCTAATCCATCATTCCACCATGAACATGATTTTACCGGCACATCACTTCTTTCTCAAGTGATGAGCTAACACATCATCACCCTCGGGCATTAGGGGCACCCGATGGGTTCATGCAAAGATTTCAACTACGAGGGTTCATATCACACATGCATCATATAAGCATCATGACCAACTATTTGCATGTCATCAAGCACATAGCAAGATCAACAATAAGGCATGCATCATGTGGTGGTTCATCTAGGTTACCATCGTAACCCTATCATCATGCATCGGAAACAAACGGGTTCCGAGAACAAGTGTATCATGGTCAAAGGGCTGCTTGCGTGGATTGTCTTGGTCTTCAAAGTCTTCCAGTCCTTCTCCTTCTTCTTCCACAACAACTTCGTCAAATACGGGATTTATACGTCGCATAATAACCACGGGAAAATAAGAATACAAACAAAACAGAAAAATCAAAGTGCTCAGAAAAATGTCAACTTATTTTTGTAAAATACTAGAGGGATTTCTAAGATGGGAAAAAATCTTAGTTGGAGTTTTGGAGTTACAGAATAGAATAGATTGATTTTTGAACAGGAGTATTACTGCCCAAATTTCAATTTAAATTTGAACAGTACAGCAAAGTTTCATGGATTTGAGTGAAAGTAGTACCATTAAATAGGTTGGAATATTACAAGATTTTAGGAGTTGGAAATATTTAATTTGGATCATTTTTCTTTTCTGTAGAAATGTTTAAAACATTAACAGAAAAGAAAAGGAAAAAGGGTCCTGTGCACTGGGCCAGAGAAGGCCACAGTGCACAGCCCAGACGGATCGGCCCAGCCGCACGAGAGCCTGCGCGCGCACGTCAGGTTTTCAAACCTGACGTGCGGGGCCCGTGGGTCAGTGGCACAGAGGAGGGGTAGAGAGGTGAGGGGATGACAGGCGGGGCCCGCCTGTCATCTCTAACCCCACGGCCACAGCGACGGCGAGCTCACCGGCGAGGTTCCCGGCCACGGCGACGGCAACAGAGGGCAGGGATGAGCTCAGTGTCGTGTCGCGGATGCAGGGGTGGTGGTGCGGCACGGCGGGGAGGTCTGGTTCACCGGCGACGAGGTGGGACGGCGGAAGCTCGTCGGAGGGTCGTGGTTGAGGTCGTTTCCGACTGCCACAGAGAGGGGAAACGAGGGGGAAAGAGTCAGTGGAGCACGGCGGTTCCGAAACGGGTGGAAGGAGAGGCAGGGGAGGCCCGTACCACGAGATCACCGGCGGCCCGACGCGGCGGCGCTCCGGTCGATCCCGAGCACTGGGACCTCTTGGGGTCGAACTAGAGGTGCTGATGGGCTCAGTGGAGTGGAGTGAGGCTTGTGGTGCTGCTGGAGAGGCTCGGGAGGGGCTATTTATAGTAGCTCGACGGAGACCCGTGGTCCAGTGCGCCGGCGAGCTCCGGCTCGAGGCTACAGCGCACGGGAGGCCAAGGGAGTGAGTCCGTGGAGTTCCTGGACGATCTCCACGTCCAGTAGAGGTGAAAGGAGGAGCGGGGGAGCGTCAGAAGCGTGCGCGCGTGCGAGGCAGAGGAGTGGCCGCCGCGGGCGGCCAGCGCGCGTGCGACGACGGCCACTGGAGGGCGCAGGAGGAGGGGGGACAGCGCCGGGGAGGTCGCGGACGTCGAGGGGCCTCGATTGGCGCGAGGGGGAGGCCCGAGGCTGTCGGGGGAGGCCGATTGGCCGAAGCTACAGTGCTGGTCTGCACTGTTGCGTGCTCCAGAGCGCGCGTTTGGTTGGCATCGCCGCGCTCTCGCCGTTCTGGTCAAACCCAACGTGTCCAGCCGTGTCTAGAGGGTCAGGGGGGAAGTAAAGAATTGGCCTGAGGCCTTGGATGCCCTGGAGATGCTGAGAGAGAGGGAGAGTGCTGGTGAATGGATGAAAACTTGCTGTCCAGCAAGGTAAAACAGGGCTTTCACCCCTCAATCATGGAGCTGGGGTGCTGGGGAGTTACTGGAGGTAGCTGGTAACTCAATGAGCATGTGGTAAGAAGTTGAGGCCATGGAGAAAAGTAAAAGTGATCAAGTTGGAGGTTTTAGCAATTCTGCAGAAGGTGTTTGATCAGTGTTTGGTCAAGTAAATGAACTCCACTTGACATGGCACTTGACAGGGTTGAAAGACATGAGAAAATAGGGTGCTTCACCAAGTTTGGGCCCATTTGAAGAAACTAGCCAATGTAACTTTGGTGAACCCTAGAAATCAACAGAAACAGTTTCATCTTGATTGAGTCAAGCTAATCATCTCCCCTTGATGCACCACTTGGTGTAGCATCCTCATTTGGGGTATTGATCATGCCCACAAAGTTTGAAGCTCCAGATAAAAAGTTGGTAATGTAAAGTTGTTCAAATTTGCATTTGAACAGAAAGGGTTTTGAGGTGATCAGATCAAGTTGCTCTATTCCAATTCTCGTGCCATTTGTCTAGATGCCTTATTAGGTCATTCCAGCATGTGCACCAAGTTTGAGAGCATTTGGACAAGTTTGGCAATGTAAAGTTGCTCAAACTTCAAATATGGACAGAATGGTTATGAAGGGGTTTGAGGATGTTTTCTTGCTTCCCAAGGCATGGGACTTGGCAAGATCATCAAATATCTCATGTATGACATGATAGAATTTCCCTGGAATTTTTGGAGAAAAATTCCTTTGTAAATATTTCAAAAGCTTGAAATATCCAGAAGGGGTTTTAGAGGGTTTAGCCCATTATTTTGAACATGAACAAGTGTTGAAACTCTTATATATGGACAATATATGTCCTCTGAGTCTCTCTGAATTTTGGCAAATATTTTTGAAATAGTTAAATAATTTTCCCCTATTAAAGACCATTTCTGGCCTTAAGAAAAAGCTTTTAAATAAAATAGGAAAATAACTTTTAAAATTATACCTTTGTGGTTTCTGGGAGTCCTATGACTACTAGGTCTCAAATAAACCTTTTGAAATAATTTTCTCACCCTAAATCAAGTACTTGCAGTGCAAATCTCAATTCAGGGGTTTTTGGAAAACTAAATTTATAAAATACTTTTTGGCCAAATTAATTTTGTAAGAAAATACTATACTGTTATATAACACTTGGCATGATCATTGGGCAGAAGTTTTGGGTATGGAGATGAAATCTACAAGAGGTCATAGTTGACTTTAATGAGCACAAGAAAAAGCACATGAAGAAAACTCAATTCCAATAAAAGCCAAATAATGCTAAAAAATTTTGCTGGTCCAAATTTTCATGCTTCAAAGATACAAATAACATGTTACAAAATGTAGGGTGTGACAGACCTACCCCCCTTACAAGAATCTCGTCCCCGAGATTCCTAAACTAGGGCTTAAAAGAGGTCGGGAAACTCGGATCTAAGATAGTCTTCTCGTTCCCAGGTTGCTTCTGCTTCGGTGTGGTTGCTCCACTAGACCTTGAATTACTTAATGGTACGGCTTCGCGTACGTCGTTCTGCTTCGTCCAGAATACGAATGGGCTTCTCACGGTAGGTCAAATCAGGCTGCAGATCAATGGCTTGGTGATCCACATCCTTGTAGAGATTGGGCTTGTCTGGAACTTGGAGACATTTCCGGAGTTGTGACACATGGAATACATTGTGCACATCGGATAGCTCAGGTGGTAGTTCCAACTGATAAGCCACTTCTCCTCGTCGTGCAGTGATCTCAAAGGGTCCAATGAACCTTGGTGCAAGCTTCCCCTTGACATGGAAACGCTTGGTTCCCTTCAGAGGAGTTACCCGCAGGTACACATGGTCCCCGACATGGAAACTCATGTTCCGACGGTGAGTATCAGCATAACTCTTCTGCCTTGACTTGGCTGCCTTTAATCGCTCTCTGACTAGCTGGACTTGCTCTTCTGCTGCGCGGACATTATCTGGTCCAAAGACTAGTCCTTCTCCAGTCTCTGACCAGTTGAGGGGTGTGCGGCATCTGCGTCCGTACAACACCTCAAATGGTGCCATCTGAAGGCTTGACTGGTAACTGTTGTTATAGGAGAACTTAGCAAAAGGGAGACAGTCTTCCCACTTGGCTCCATATGCCAGGACACATGCTCGGAGCATGTCTTCGAGAATCTGATTGACTCGCTCAGTTTGACCTCCGGCCTGTGGGTGGAAAGCTGTGCTGAAAGACAACTTGGTTCCCAGGGCTTCTTGGAACTTCTTCCAGAACCTTGAGGTGAACTGGGTTCCTCGAGCTGACACAATCTCCTTGGGAACGCCGTGAAGACTTACGATTCGGTCGATGTAGAGAGCTGCCAGCCGGTTGCCATCATAAGTGGTCTTGACAGGAATGAAGTGGGCCACCTTGGTCAAATGATCGACTATGACCCAGATGGAGTCATGTCCTCTATTTGACCTTGGTAATCCAGTGATGAAGTCCATTCCGACTTTATCCCCCTTCCACTCAGGAACCTTGAGTGGTTGAAGCAATCCAGCAGGTCGCTGATATTCAGCCTTGACCCTTTGGCACACATCACACTTTGCAACATAGGTTGCAATCTCTCTCTTCATACCGTGCCACCAGAACCGTGCCTTCAAGTCTTGGTACATCTTGGTTCCTCCGGGGTGGATGGAACACGGAGTGTCGTGGGCTTCTTGCAGAATCAGCGTCTTCAACTCGGTGTTGTTTGGTACGCAGAGACGACCCTTGTACCAAACAATCCCGTGCTCGTCTTCGGAGAATCCTGGGGCCTTGCCCAGCTTCATCTTCTTCTTGATGCCTTCAATGCTTGCGTGTCCATCTTGAGCCTTCTTGACGTCGTCCATCAGGGTTGGCCTGACTTCCAAATGATCCAGAAATCCAGGGGTGACCAATTCCAAACTGAATTGTTCGATCTCCTTAAACAAGGCTGGCTGCCTTTCTTGAATAATGGCATTCAAAGAGCAAGCCTTCCTGCTTAAGGCATCGGCCACCACGTTAGCCTTCCCAGGGTGATACTGAACACTGAGGTCATAGTCTTTGATGAGTTCCAACCATCTCCGCTGCCTCATTTTCAATTCTTTTTGGGTGAAAATGTACTTCAGACTTTTGTGGTCTGTGTAAATCTCACACCGTTTCCCTAGGAGGTAATGCCGCCATGTCTTCAAGGCATGAACTACTGCCGCTAGCTCAAGATCGTGAGTAGCGTAGTTCTCCTCATGGGGTCATAGCTGCCTGGAGAGGTATGCTATGACGCGGCCTTCTTGCATCAGAACGCTTCCCAATCCGGTTCGAGAGGCATCACAATATATCACGAACTCCTTGGGAATATCAGGTGTTGCCAGAACTGGGGCGGTGGTCAATCTCTTCTTGAGCTCTTGGAAGCTCTCTTCGCATTTTGGCGTCCACTCGAACTTCTTGTCCTTCTTGAGGAGCTGAGTCATTGGTCGTGCAATGCTAGAGAATCCTTCCACGAACTTGCGGTAATAGCCCGCTAGTCCGAGGAAGCTTCTGACTTCCTTGACGGTCATTGGAGATTGCCATTGGGTCACAGCTTCGATCTTTGCAGGATCAACAGATTATCCTTCCTCGGTCAAGACATGGCCTAAGAATCCAACTTTGTGCAGCCAGAACTCACAATTGCTAAATTTGGCATACAGTTGGTGCTCACGAAGCTTGTCTAGGACCATTCTCAGATGCTGCTCGTGCTCTTCCTCCGACTTCGAGAACACAAGAATGTCATCAATGAAGACAACAACAAACTTGTCCAAATATTCCATGGAGACTTTATTCATGAGATACATGAAGTAGGCCGGGGCATTGGTTAACCCAAAAGACATGACCGTGCACTCGTACAGGCCATATCTGGTTACGAATGCCGTCTTCGGAATATCTTGGGGTCTGATCTTCAGCTGGTAGTACCCAGATCTGAGGTAGATCTTGGAGAATACCTTGGCTCCGCTGAGCTGATCAAACAGATCTTCGATCTTGGGAAGTGGGTACTTGTTCTTGATTGTAACTTCATTGAGGGAACGATAGTCAATGCATAAGCGGATGGTACTGTCCCTCTTTGCCACAAACAGAACAGGAGATCCCCAAGGGGAGGCACTTGGGCGAATAAATCCCTTCCTTAGCTGCTCTTCTAGCTGCTTCTTCAACTCGGCTAATTCTCCCGTCCCCATTCTATAAGGCTTCTTATAGATGGGTCCTGCTCCGGGCACGAGCTCGATGATGAACTCAATGTCACGGTCAGGGGGCATTCCCGGTAGTTCATCCGGAAAGACATCAGGATACTCACATACCACCGGTACTTGATCTAGCCCAACTTCAGACAGACAGTTGACTTTAGCGGCTCGAGCGGAAGAGGAGTTGGGAGCAAACTTGACTTCGACTCCTTGGTCATTGGTCACAGTGACTGTCCGATTGGCACAGTCTAACAAGCCTTGGTGCTTACTGAGCCAATCCATCCCTAAGATCACATCCAAGCCTTGCAATCTCAGGATTATAAGGTCTGCTAGGAAATCTACACCGTTAATGGTAATACCGACTCCTTTACAGCCTATCTTGGCTCTCATCTCGGCTCCGGGGGTTTGTACCACCATAGGGTTATTCAGGGGTGTAGGGTTCATGCCACTTTTTAATGCAAATCTTTGAGTGACAAATGAATGCGTTGCTCCAGAATCAAACAAGACAGTTGCAGGTGCTGAGTTGACAAGGAACGTACCCAGCACGACGTCCAGGTCTTCCTGGGCTTCTTCAGCAGTGACGTGATTCACACGCCCCTTCCCATAGTTCGGTGGATTGCGAGGAGCTGGGTTCCTTGGTGGCATTCCACGGCCTTGTCACTGGTTCTGCGCATTGGGGCGCGGGGCATCAGGCTTCTTGTTGGGGCACACCCTTGAGATGTGTCCGGGCTGACCACATCCAAAGCAAGTGACTTGGTTTGGATTGATCTTGTTGCCACCACTGATATTGGGGTTGAAAGCTGGCCTGGGGTTGGCATACTGCTGAGGCTGAAGATTGGCACGAGGTGCAGGAGCTCTTGGCTGCTGATAGGTTGGCTTGGCCGGGGCTGACTGCCACGGACGAGGCTTCTGGTTGCTGGAACTTCCCTTACTGACCAACTTGCGCTTGCGAGTGTCTTCCAAAGCACGCCGCTTGTCTTCAAGCATGAGTGCCTTGTTCACCAGGTCAGGGAAAGACAGGCAGTCGCACACGACAAGCGAGTATTGCAGAGTCTGATTAAGGCCTTCCATGAAGCGCTCCCTTTTGGCAGCATCAGTGCTGACATCTTCAGGGGCATACCTTGACAGAACACTGAACTTCTGCATGTACTCCTTGACAGTGCCACTTCCTTGCTTCAGGGCTCGGAACTCACACTTTTTGATAGCCATGATTCCAGAAGGAATGTGGGCCATGCGGAATTCTGCCTTGAAGTTCACCCAAGTGATGTCTTGTTCACCATGCATGACCTTGAATCCATCCCACCAAGCTCTAGCAGTTCCCCCGAGGCAGTGGGCTGCATAAGCCACCTTCTCGCGATCTTCGGTGCATCCGACTAGTTCCAGAATTTCCTCAATGGAACGGACCCAGTCATCTGCATCCACGGGTTCTGCAGTCTCGATGAAGGTTGGCGGTGCATGCTTCTTGAACTCTGCCAACGTGGAACGTCCATTGCCATTCCCCGCCGGCTGGCGGTTGTTGGTGACAGCTTGAGCAATCAGCTGGAGAGCTGCAGTGTTGGCTTGGCATTCCTCTCGGAAAGCTTGGAGAAGCTGAGCCATGTCCATGCTTGGAGGAGGTGGTGGTGGAGCTTGGTCGTTGGTTTGGTCGTGGCCTGCCTCTGGCTGAGAGGATGCTCCGGCTTCGGGCTGCTGGGTAGAGGTACCAGTACGAGTTACAACAGGCATCCTGTTGGAGCGGTAAAAGGTCTCATGACTCGGAAGAGGGAAAGCAAGATAGATAGGTGCCTAGTAAGGGGGTGGGTGTGACACTAAATCAAATCATGCAAGGGCCGAAAGGCCAAAACACATCCATTAAAATCCAAATGGGTGATGTAGTCGTTGACACATTCCCGAAGGAAGAATACGACATACATCCAGACACAACAAAAGCAAACACTAGATGGTTTCATATGAACCATACAAGGACTCGACTGCGCATAGGGGTTACACGACCTATCCTACCGTAGAGGTCATAACTGCATATCCGAGTAGCGAATAATGCCTAAGCGGCGGAATGCTCGGTCGCGTATTCCGGCTCTTCTGGGTCTTCCTCCTTGTCTTCATCTGTCTGGGCTCCCTTGTCGCTGGAGGGAGTGGGGGAGTGGAGGAGTTGGATACGACGGTGCTTCGACGGTGGTGCAGGGAAAAGCTTGCGATATTCCCTTGCCGTCATCCGGCGTTGCCGAGGTGGTTCTTCACCCTTGGAAGATACATCCTCGGAGGGCCTTCCGCCTCGATATGCGATAGCGGATTGTCCGGAAGGTGCTCCTTCCTTCTTGATCTTGTTTGCCTTCTCTTGAGCTTGACGAAGAAGTGCCTTGGTCTTGTGAAGTTCTTCTCGAAGCTTCATTGATTCCGAGGCCAAGTCTTGTGCCAGGCTGTCAGCACATAGACTGAAGTAGGTCTGGAACCGAAGCGAGAGTCCTTCCTTCAGTGGAGGGGCTAGTGCGCTGCTTTCTTCGTCACCTTCCTTCCGGTAAGGTAAGAAGCGAGTTGCCATCTTGGCTGCCATCTCCGGAAGAAGCTCGCGGAGACGGGTTAGTGCCTTGAGTGCAGCAGCCTCGAAAGCGAGTGGTAGTGTTGCCATGTGGGGTCCCTCGAAGAACCAACTTGTGGGAGGATCGTTTGCCTTCACGATCACTTCCACATGGTACTCCACCTCAGTATCGCTCACCCAATGCTCAAGGTAGGTGAGGATGGGTGCTCGGTGGAACTGACACTCCTGGAGGCTATCCTCGAGAAGTAAGGGAAACCCAGTGGTCAGGTGCTCTTCGGGAACAGCGGCCATCTACAAAGGTGGAATAGGAGGGGTTAATAAGCTGATGAAATCCCAGGTTTAGAAAAGAAGAGAGGTTCAGAAGGTTTTTGAAAAGGGGGTCTCAACTAACTAACGCCCATGCTAACTAAGGCTTCCTACAGTCAGGATGGCTCTGATACCAGCTCTGTGGGGACCCCGACTTAGAAGTCGAGATCACCGAATGCACGTGTACAGTGATCCCAAAGATCAATGCTCACTGAACACACAGAAGCTGAAATAACAAGAGTCTTACATCCATACAAATAGTCTTACACGAATTAAGGCCATTATGGCCAAGTCTTACATAGGTAGAGCCTCACGGGCTGAATAGCAAATAACTCAAGTAGCGGAAGTCTTCGATAAACGGGTAGAACCCATGCCATCTGCCTTAACCCTACAGGCATTCTGACTGGGATAGCGTCCTAGTTCGCATGTTCGTCTCCAAAGAACTCTTCCTCATAATCCTGTTCTTCCATGCCTGGCCAATTAAATAACCAGTGGCAAGCCAATGAGTACTTTGAATGTACTCGCAAGCAACCCATGATGTGGTTCAAAGTAACAGTGCAATTGAATAATAATGATCAATCTAGCAAGGCTAGAACAAATATTCTACCAACAAGTTTATGCATCAATAATCCTCGCGTAACCTTGAAGACAGGTTACCGATATCAACATGAATATGATTCAACTCATCGAGTCAAGTCACCATCCTTGACTTATCACACACATACTTTCACCGATGAAGTAAAATTCGGGACATAATTTAAGTAGCACCTCCCAACTTTCCATGATCGTGGACACGGCTATTCGAATAGTTTTTACACTCTGCAGAGGTTGCGCACTTTACCCACAAGATCCGGGGAACTTCCGTGTCATCCACGACCCGTGGTACCTCAAGTACCCGGGGTAAGCACCCGGTCATTATCTTTCCTTAGACGACACTAACATAGAGTCCACTCGTTGGTACACGGCCCTCGGGTACAAACAATAGATCACGAGACTTGCCCTAATTTCAATGTCACGCGTACCCGAAGGGACCAACGGTGTGTCCGGTGCCCTGTGAAAACAGTCATGGTCGTCTATCCAAGCACGACCCCGTCCCGGGAAAGACCTCAAGTCTTCCCGTCACTAGTAATGCGGGCACCATGCTAGTATCGACCTAAGTAATCAATAAAGCCCCGTCCCATAAGGGGTAGTGTGGTTGCACATGTTTGGTTGGGACGGTAGTCACACATAAATCTAATCCATCATTCCACCATGAACATGATTTTACCGACACATCACTTCTTTCTCAAGTGATGACCTAACACATCATCACCCTCGGGCATTAGGGGCACCCGATGGGTTCATGCAAAGATTTCAACTACGAGGGTTCATATCACACATGCATCATATAAGCATCATGACCAACTATTTGCATGTCATCTAGCACATAGCAAGATCAACAATAAGGCATGCATCATGTGGTGGTTCATCTAGGTTACCATCGTAACCCTATCATCATGCATCGGAAACAAACGGGTTCCGAGAACAAGTGTATCATGGTCAAAGGGCTGCTTGCCTGGATTGGCTTGGTCTTCAAAGTCTTCAAATCCTTCTCCTTCTTCTTCCACAGCAACTTCGTCAAATACGGGATCTATACGTCGCATAATAACCACGGGAAAATAAGAATACAAACAAAACAGAAAAATCAAAGTGCCCAGAAAAATGTCAACTTATTTTTCTAAAATACTAGAGGGATTTCTAAGATGGGGAAAAATCTTAGTTGGAGTTTAGGAGTTACAGAATAGAATAGATTGATTTTTGAACAGGAGTATTACTGCCCAAATTTGAATTTAAATTTGAACAGTACAGCAAAGTTTCATGGATTTGAGTGAAAGTAGTACCATTAAATAGGTTGGAATATTACAAGATTTTAGGAGTTGGAAATATTTAATTTGGATCATTTTTCTTTTCTGTAGAAATGTTTAAAACATTAACAGAAAAAGAAAAGGAAAAAGGGTCCTGTGCACTGGGCAAGAGAAGGCCACAGTGCACGGCCCAGACGGATCGGCCCAGCCGCACGGGAGCCTGCGCGCGCACGTCAGGTTTTCAAACCTGACGGGCGGGGCCCGTGGGTTAGTGGCACAGAGGAGGGGGAGAGAGGTGAGGGGATGACAGGCGGGGCCCGCCTGTTATCTCTAACCCCACGGCCACGGCGACGGCGAGCTCACCGGCGAGGTTCCCGGCCACGGCGACGGCAACGGAGGGCAGGGATGAGCTCAGTGTCGTGTCGCGGATGCAGGGGTGGTGGTGCGGCATGGCGGGGAGGTCTGGTTCGCCGGCGACGAGGTGGGATGGCGGAAGCTCGTCAGAGGGTCGTGATTGAGGTCGTTTCCGACTACCACAGAGAGGGGAAACGAGGGGGAAAGAGTCAGTGGAGCACGGCGGTTCCGAAACGGGTGGAAGGAGAGGCAGGGGAGGCCCGTACCACGAGATCACCGGCGGCCCAACGCGGCGGCGCTCCGGTCGATCCCGAGCACTGGGACCTCTTGGGGTCGAACTGGAGGTGCTGAGGGGCTCAGTGGAGTGGAGTGAGGCTTGTGGTGCTGCTAGAGAGGCTCGGGAGGGGCTATTTATAGGAGCTCGACGGAGACCCGTGGTCCAGTGCGCCGGCGAGCTCCGGCTCGAGGCTACAGCGCACGGGAAGCCAAGGGAGTGAGTCCGTGGAGTTCCTGGACGATCTCCACGTCCAGTAGAGGTGAAAGGAGGAGCGGGGGAGCGTCAGAAGCGTGCGCGCGTGCGAGGCAGAGGAGTGGCCGCCGCGGGCGGCCAGCGCGCGTGCGACGACGGCCACTGGAGGGCGCAGGAGGAGGGGGGACAGCGCCGGGGAGGTCGCGGACGTCGAGGGGCCTCGATTGGCGCGAGGGGGAGGCCCGAGGCTGTCGGGGGAGGCCGATTAGCCGAAGCTACAGTGCTGGTCTGCACTGTTGCGTGCTCCAGAGCGCGCGTTTGGCTGGCATCGCCGCGCTCTCGCCGTTCTGGTCAAACCCAACGTGTCCAGCCATGTCTAGAGGGTCAGGGGGGAGTAAAGAATTGGCCTGAGGCCTTGGATGCCCTAGAGATGCTGAGAGAGAGGGAGAGTGCTGGTGAATGGATGAAAACTTGCTGTCCAGCAAGGTAAAACAGGGCTTTCACCCCTCAATCATGGAGCTGGGGTGCTGGGGAGTTACTGGAGGTAGCTGGTAACTCAATGAGCATGTGGTAAGAAGTTGAGGCCATGGAGAAAAGTAAAAGTGATCAAGTTGGAGGTTTTAGCAATTCTGCAGAAGGTGTTTGATCAGTGTTTGGTCAAGTAAATGAACTCCACTTGACATGGCACTTGACAGGGTTGAAAGACATGAGAAAATAGGGTGCTTCACCAAGTTTGGGCCCATTTGAAGAAACTAGCCAATGTAACTTTGGTGAACCCTAGAAATCAACAGAAACAGTTTCATCTTGATTGAGTCAAGCTAATCATCTCCCCTTGATGCACCACTTGGTGTAGCATCCTCATTTGGGGTATTGATCATGCCCACAAAGTTTGAAGCTCCAGATAAAAAGTTGGTAATGTAAAGTTGTTCAAATTTGCATTTGAACATAAAGGGTTTTGAGGTGATCAGATCAAGTTGCTCTATTCCAATTCTTGTGCCATTTGGTCTAGATGCCTTATTAGGTCATTCCAGCATGTGCACCAAGTTTGAGAGCATTTGGACAAGTTTGGCAATGTAAAGTTGCTCAAACTTCAAATATGGACAGAATGGTTATGAAGGGGTTTGAGGATGTTTTCTTGCTTCCCAAGGCATGGGACTTGGCAAGATCATCAAATATGTCATGTATGACATGATAGAATTTCCCTGGAATTTTTGGAGAAAAATTCCTTTGTAAATATTTCAAAAGCTTGAAATATCCAGAAGCGGTTTTTAGAGGGTTTAGCCCATTATTTTGAACATGACCAAGTGTTGAAACTCTTATATATGGACAATATATGTCCTCTGAGTCTCTCTGAATTTTGGCAAATATTTTTGAAATAGTTAAATAATTTTCCCCTATTAAAGACCATTTCTGGCCTTAAGAAAAAGCTTTTAAATAAAATAGGAAAATAACTTTTAAAATTATACCTTTGTGGTTTCTGGGAGTCCTATGACTACTAGGTCTCAAATAAACCTTTTGAAATAATTTTCTCACCCTAAATCAAGTACTTGCAGTGCAAATCTCAATTCAGGGGTTTTTGGAAAACTAAATTTATAAAATACTTTTTGGCCAAATTAATTTTGTAAGAAAATACTATACTGTTATATAACACTTGGCATGATCATTGGGCAGAAGTTTTGGGTATGGAGATGAAATCTACAAGAGGTCATAGTTGACTTTAATGAGCACAAGAAAAAGCACATGAAGAAAACTCAATTCCAATAAAAGCCAAATAATGCTAAAAAAATTTGCTGGTCCAAATTTTCATGCTTCAAAGATACAAATAACATGTTACAAAATGCAGGGTGTGACAGCTTATCACACCCGATCATCACGTGGTGTCTCGGCACGACGAACTTTCGCAACGGTGCATACTCAGGGAGAACACTTATACCTTGAAATTTAGTAAGGGATCATCTTATAATGCTACCGTCGTTCTAAGCAAAATAAGAAGCATAATAAGATAAATATCACATGCAATCAAAATATGTGACATGATATGGCCATCATCATCTTGTGCTTTTGATCTCCATCTCCAAAGCACCGTCATGATCACCTTCGTCACCGGCGCGAAACCTTGATCTCCATCGTAGCATCGTTGTCGTCTCGCCAACTATTGCTTCTACGACTATCACTACCGCTTAGTGATAAAGTAAAGCAATTACAAGGCGATTGCATTTCATACAATAAAGCGACAACCATATGGCTCCTGCCAGTTGCTGATAGCATTACAAAACATGATCATCTCATACAAAACTGTATATCTCATCATGTCTTGACCATATCACATCACAACATGCCCTGCAAAAACAAGTTAGACGTCCTCTACTTTGTTGTTGCAAGTTTTACATGGCTGCTACGGGCTTAGCAAGAACCGTTCTTACCTACGCATACAAAACCACAACGATGTTTCGTCAAGTATGTGATGTTTTAACCTTCACAAGGACCGGGCGTAGCCACACTTGATTCAACTAAAGTGAGAGAGACAGACACCCGCCAGTCACCTTTAAGCAACGGGTGCTCATAACGCTGAAACCAGTCTCGCGTAAGCGTACGCGTAATGTCGGTCCGGGCCGCTTCATCTCACAATACCGCCGAAGCAAAGTATGATATGCTGGTAAGCAGTATGACTAGTATCGCCCACAACTCATTGTGTTCTCCTCGTGCATATCATCTACGCATAGACCTGGCTCGTGATGCCACTGTTGGGGAACGTAGTATTTTCAAAATTTTCCTACGATCACGCAAGATCTATCTACTAGGTGCATAGCAACGAGAGGGGAGAGTGTGTCTACGTACCCTCGTAGAGCGGGAGCGGAAGCGTCAAGTGACGCTGTTAATGTAGTCGAACTTCTTCGCGATCCAACCGATCAAGCACCGAACGTACGGCACCTCCGCGTTCAGCACACGTTCAGCTTGATGACGTCCCACGAGCTCTTGATCCAGTTTAGCTTCATGGGAGAGTTTCGTCAGCACGACGGTGTGGTGACGGATATGATGTATCTACCGGCGCAGGGCTTCGCCTAAGCACTGCAACGGTATGACCGAGGTGTGTTTCCGTGGAGGGGGGCACCGCACATGGTTGGGAGAGATCAACTGATCAACTTGTGTGTCCTAGGGTGCCCCCTGCCCCCGTAAATAAAGGAGCAAGGGGAGGGGCCGACCAGCCCTTCTATGGCGCGCCAGGGAGGCAATCCTACTAGGAATAGGATTGCAATCCTATTCCTAGTAGGAGTCCACCAAGAAGGAAGAGGGGGAAAGGAAGGAGAGGGAGAGGTGGCGCCCCCAATCCTAGTCCAACTAGGATTCCCTGGTGGGGCGCCGGCCAACCTCTATGGGCTGCCTCTCTTCTTTCCTCAAGGCCCACTATGGACCATCCCCCCTCGTGGGGGGTTCCGGTAACCCCCTCCGGCAATCCGGTTAAATCCGAAACTTTTCCGGAACACTTCCGGTGTCCGAATATAGTCGTCCATTATATCAATCTTTATGTCTCGGACATTCCGAGACTCCTCGTCATGTCCGTGATCTCATCGGGGACTCCGAACTTCCTTCGGTACATCAAAACTCATAAACTCATAATACCGATCGTCATTAAACGTTAAGCGTGCGGACCCTACGGGTTCGAGAACTATGTAGACATGACCGAGACTCATCTCCGGTCAATAACCAATAGCGGAACCTGGATGCTCATATTGGTTCCTACATATTCTACGAAGATCTTTATCGGTCAAACCGCATAACAACATACGTTGTTCCTTTTGTCATCGGTATGTTACTTGCCCGAGATTCGATCATCGGTATATCTATACCTAGTTCAATCTCGTTACCAGCAAGTCTCTTTACTCGTTCCGTAATACATCATCTCGTGACTAACTCATTTGTCATTTGCTTGCAAGGCTTATTATGATGTGCATTGCCGAGAGGGCCCAGAGATACCTCTGCGACACTCGGAGTGACAAATCCTAGTCTTGATCTATGCCAACACCACGAATACTTTCGGAGACACCTGTAGAGCATCTTTATGATCACCCAGTTACGTTGTGACGTTTGATAGCACACAAGGTGTTCCTACGGTATTCGGCAGTTGCATAATCTCATAGTCATAGGAACATGTATAAGTCATGAAGAAAGCAATAGCAGTAAAACTAAAGGATCATAGTGCTAAGCTAACGGATGGGTCTAGTCCATCACATCATTCTCCTAATGATGTGATCCCGTTGATAAAATGAAAACTCATGTCTATGGCTAGGAAACATAACCATCTTTGACCAATGAGCTAGTCTAGTAGAGGCATACTAGGGACATACTGTTTTGTCTATGTATTCACACATGTATCAAGTTTCCGGTTAATACAATTCTTGCATGAATAAAAGACATTTATCATGATATAAGGAAATACAAATAACATCTTTATTATTGCCTCTAGGGCATATTTCCTTCAGTGGGAACTCCCTCCAGTGTGGTTGTGGCTTCCATGGTTATGGGTGTATCCTCCTGAATTCGGAGTGAATCGGGGCTTCTGCTCGGCTCCAGAATTATTCCTCCCATGTCCGTACTTCCTCTTGCGGCTCTCAAGCTGCTGCTGCTTCCCTTCAATAATAAAAGCTTTATCTACCAACTCCTGGTAGTTGTTGAAAGTTGCCACCATCAACTGTACGCTCATCTCATCATTTAGCCCTTCCATAAATCTCTCCTGCTTAGCGGCATATGTGGCCACATCGTCTGGGGCATAACGAGATAGGGTACTAAACTCATCCACGTACTGAGCCACAGTACGATTTCCTTGGCGCAAGTTGCGAAACTCCCACTTCTTCATGCTCATAGCTCCAGTTGAGACATGGGCAGTACGGAAAGCTTGCTGAAACTGCTCCCAGGTGACATTGGCTATAGGGAAAGTGGCTGTGTAATTCTCTCACCATGCTGCGGCTGGTCCAGACAACTGGTGTGCGGCAAATCGCACGTTCTCAGCATCCGAGCAATTGGCGGTGGTCAAATCCCTTCCAATCTTGCGCAGCCAGTCATCAACAACTATTGGTTCAATGCTGCTAGCAAACACCGGTGGTTGCAACCTTAAGAAACGTGTCAGGTTGTCCATGGGTGGTGGTGGTGGAGGGTTGTTGTTGTTGTTCTGGTTGTTCTGAGTGTTCTGGACAAGAAGTTGCATCAAGGTGTTCTGCTGCTGGATCAACTGAGTGAGCTCAGGGGGAAACTCAAATCTGGGCTCACGTCTTGGAGGCATCTGATGGGTGTAGAGGGAAGAGATTAGAATAGAAATGAGGTCTAAAGGAAATTCACTACCCATATGCACATGACACAAACACAATCATATCACACCAATCAATTTCAAGCAAGGTCTTACAAAGATCTAACTAACGTTACAAAGTGCTCTAAATACTACTTTGTGGGGGAAAACTACTATTCATAGGGTGGTCATCTAAAAAATTTGATCGGCGGAAGACTCCATGATGTCTGCTCTAGCTTCATCTTCGTAGTCTTCGTCTTCACTATCATCGGGGTCTGAATCCGTGTCGTCGATGATGATGTAATCTTCAGAACGAATCTCCTTGGGTTCTTCTTCCTCTTCTTCTCCTACTGGTGCTGGATCTCCCATTAATACTCCTAGCTTCCTTGTCAAATCATCATTCTTCTCCACTAGTATCAACATCTCCTCCTCGTATCCGTCACGAGTAGACTTAAGTTCTTCTTCTAGCTCCAAATTCCTATTTATTGCCTTCTTCAAATCTATCATCCCTGCGCACATCTGGTGCTCCTGTTGTCGAACGTGTTGGTTTAACTCCTCGATGAACGCTGCAATGGACATGTCCTTCCGGGTGCTGATCATGTCCCAACGCTCATCTCGGTGTCCACAAATCTGGTAGATAGTTTTCTTCAGCTCCTTCTTGTAGACTTCTCCGATCCTTCCCATAGTGATGTGGGTTGCCATACTCTTGCCTAGGCTCCAGGTTGGTGCATCAAAAGAAAACTCTATTGGCTCAGTGGATGGTGCGAAGGTTCTCCCGGGAATTTGAACTTGTATGCTCCATCTCTCCTCTTCTGGTAAAATGGCAGTGTAGGTCCCGGTAAAGCTTGGTATTCCTATGTTTAGGTACCTAGTGACTTCCTTCAAGTGTCTTCCAAAAGGTGTGTCTTCATCTGGTTGAGTGAACTTGTTCCTTGGGTCCACCATCCTAAAGAAGTAGAAAATGGAGAGCAGTCAGAAATGAGTAGAGAAGAGTGACCAATGGTTTATCTTAGTGGTCGTGTCCTACATTCAGAGTGTGCTCTGATACCATCTTGTAGCGACCACGATCCGAATGGACCAAAGTCTTTGTGTTTCAGTGTCATCCCTGGATCGGTAATGCTGACACACACAGTACTTGAAGGATTTATAACAGCGTGGCAATCACACACTTATTACATCGAATGTCTCCAAAGAGAACTTATTGCAAAAGTCTATGACTTAAGGCCATCTAACAAAATAACATCGGAAGGCTTGGAAGATAAGTGAGTCCATCAACTCCAACGGCATAGCTGAGTGCATGACAAATGACCTAGAACGTCTTACTCCTCGTCTGAAAAGTCTGCAACGTAATATGTTGCGGCCCGAGAACGGGTCAGCACATGGAATATACTGGCAAGATAACACAGAAGATGCAAGTAACAGAATAAAGGCTATACTATATGCATATTTGGCTGGTGGAGGCTCTAAGGTTAAAGTTTTTGTGTAAAGCCAATTTTTCCCTACAACAAAGGAATAAATTTTATTTTAACTATCATGGTAGTTGAAACATCATTGAGAAGGTACCTCCAACTCAATCCCAAATTAAAGTTATCATTACCAAACAAATTAAACTTTAGAGTGATGAGATCAACCAATAATTCAAGTACCAGATACTCAAGATGTCCATAATCGGGGACACGGCTAATCATGATCAGTTTGTACACTCTGCAGAGGTTTGCGCACTTTTCCCACAAGACTCGATCGCCTCCGTTTGGTATCTCGCACTGCATGGTGTTTGAGAAACGGATGACCGAGACACAGTCTTTCCGAAGAGGTCCCCTTAACCGATAGATAGGCCGGTACACCTACAATCCCTCTACATCTGCTAGCCTATCATGGAAAGGTTTCCCACAACTTACTCAACTATGCCAGAGCCCATAATGGCATTGTGGCTGCACATGGAAGTTTCTAGCATGAATAGTTTTATGATCCCTTTGAGCCTGGGTGGCATTCCATAGGAAAAATCACACGGAACCACGGGATTTCCTAGGACAACACTGGATTCCCCAGGTGCCCTGCAACCAATCCACCCAGATGTGTATTCAAGTAGCCACCTTAAGTTGAATCCTTAATTAACATCTACATCTGTCATGTATTTCACTCAAACCCAAACCACGTCTACGAGCATAGCATGGCAACCTAAGCATAACGTAGAAGTAACTCCCAAGGGTTTGAAAATAATGCTGGTAATAGGTTCTACCTCAATCTACTTCCCAGTCCTACAAGTTAAGAGATCATACTCATGCAATGTGTGAGGGTTTGATCTAATGCATAAAAACTGGATAATAAAGAGTATGGTCAAAGTGTTACTTGCCTTGCTGACGACTCGCAAAACCTAGAGACTCGTAGTAGCATGCTTCACAGTCCGGGTATTCTATCGCAAGCAAACAACAACATACATAAGCAAACAAGCAATTATGCACAAGCAAAACTCCAAAAGACTAGATCTAACCAGAAAGTTCAACTTAAGAACTCCGGTTTGCAAAAAGAATCAAATCGAAAGAAGCAACACAACTCAAACTGCGAAAGAAACGAGCTCCGAATTCTAATTTGATATAGGGTCAATGTTTACAGTAGACAAAACTTTGTTCAAGTTGGTTAAACGTAAAGACAGCGTCGAGACGAAGATCTGGGATTTTGAATCACTTGATTCTGACTCTCGAGCGAAAAGAAAAAAGAAAAACAAGATCAGGGCAGAAATCACGATCGAAAATATCGTGGATAAATACCCCGAAAAAGGAAACTGACGAACAGGCTAACGAACGAACATTCGCTGTGTGCGGCTAACGGCGAACAACGTTCGTTAAAACGAACGTACGGACGAACGTCCGCTAAATAACTAAACCGGAGAAAAACCGATCTAACCCAAATAAAAACAGATCTAGGGTTCCTCGAAAAAAAACCCGATCGGTTAAAAATAAAAACCGACGGCTACCTCGGGAATGGCGAACTCCGGCGGCGGCGGCGGTCTCCGGCGAGAAGTCAGGCTGCGGCGGCGACTCAGGCGGGCGGCGGCGCGAGGCGATGGCGCGGCGATGGCGGGTGGCGCTAGGGTTTCGACGTCGGGCGGGCTGGCGGCTGGGGCTAGCGTGCTAGGGCGGCGCCTTATAAAGGCCCCAAGCCAGGGAGTCCTAGCCGGGTACAGCCCGGAGGCGGTTTCCTTTATTTTAAACGAGTCCTGACGTGGTAAAATGGGCAAAAAAAAAAACTAACCGGGGTCCAAAAATTACGAAATAAATTTTCACCGTCCTTTAATAATATTTAGGACAAAGTGAACATTTTTCCCGGACCTAAGTGCAATTTTGAAAAACGTGCTTTTTTCCTATGTAAATAAAATCGCAAATAAATCCGAAAAAAAACCAAAAGTGATTTTAACATTTTCCTCCAATATTTCTGTTATTTTGGAGAAGTCATATTATCTCCGCTCATATATTTTATTTAGAAATATTTTTAGGAGAGAAAAATAATTAAAACCAACACTATCCTCGTACCGGTATTCGAGTAAAGTCAAATACAAAACGGTAGAATTCCCAACTCTCTCCGTAGGTCCTTGAGTTGCTTAAAATTTCGAGGATCGCCACGAACAAAAATGCAAAGAAATATGAAATGCAATATGATCTATGTATAACATTCCAAATTGAAAATTTGGGATGTTACAATCCTAGTCCAAAATGCACTTTCTACCAGTTCATCCATGGACTGAGGACTAGCTGGCACGGCTGCACGACGGTTTTTTGGACAGGTGCGCGGACAAGAGGCATCATGGTCTGCTTATTTCTGCAAATAACGGTGCTTAAATTTAGTGTAATGCACAAGAATTTCAGCTGGTCAGTACACTACATGGTTCAGTTCAGCATTCCAGCTGAGAACACAATTATAATTAGTTATTCTGGAATGAGAGAACCTAACCTTGGATGGTGGCAACAAGAAAAAACCAGAGTGAACTCTAGGAAATTTAAGCCTGCCAGGAGGCCCTTTGCTCAGAGAAGCCTTGCTTGTTTTTTCCTAATTTGTAAACCTTCTCACAACTTTGTCTTTTGCTATGAACTAGTATATGTTTGTTATGTTCTATGAATCATTGAGATGTATAAAATTGCTTAACTTATGCTTTTCAAGTTTTTTAGGAAGCCGAGTTTAATGTGAGTGTTCCACATGAACGCTGGACTAGCGTGTGAACGTTTGGAATTTACATTGTGGCCTCAGTTAACTGCATGAATCACTGTAAAAAGATACATCGTTGCTTATATGTCAGACAACAGATTGTTGATTGTTAGCTGGTCGATATCCTAGTGTTGAAGCGAGCTGAGCCAATGTGCCATGTTTTGCATAACTGCTTACAAGTGGGGTAGCACCAATAGTGTTTACAAGTACTTATGTATACGTCGGCGCACAATTCTCAAACGAGTACTCTATTTCATAAAAAAAACACTGCTCATATGATAAAACTAGTGGGGCGCATCCGCTTCAACAACAATTACGATGATTCACGGGCACACAAAAGTAGCAGCAGTTCCTATAGACGGATTCAAAGAGAGTACTGGCCCCAGAGGGCTCGATAACAGGCAAGGTTCGGATAATTAGACATAATCAAAACTATTATTAAACACTAGCTGGGGCAAGTATTTCATGCCTCGATCTAACTTGGGCTGGACACAAGATGGACCTTGCCATGAACATCAGCGAGGACGTCCGACAGCAGCTCAATCCTATGAACCTTCATGAAGACAACCTTGTGGCCTTGCCACTCATAAACTTGTTTGTGGAGGCATGCCACGTCATCTTCCTGCGTAAGCTTGACAAGAACGGTATGCCTCACAAACGAAGGAGTAGCTTTGAACTTCTTGTGCTTCAGTACACCCTGGACAACACGCCTGACAACAGTGAGGCTGGAATACAACTCTTCATTGGTATAAGCGCAAATGGTTTCCAGGATCCAACAGCCTAAAAACTCTGTTTTCCCAGTGATTATTCAGGTCATCCGCCTCATAGCAAGTGACATGTACAACCACACAATCCTTGTCTGCATCAGGGCTCTAATTGAAACAGAAACAAATTCTGAATTACTTTCTAGTATAAGAAACACAAGTTATTTAAACCACTATGTATAGCATGACATCGAAGCTAATAAAATTTTGCATTATTCATCACCACATACTTAGATGAAAAACCACAACCGAGATCGACAAAGAAGAAAATCACCTTGGGCAGCTCAGC
>LR738711.1:694620696-694730009 GCA_902687465.1 Secale cereale | reverse complement strand
CCTCGAAGGGGGAAAACTGCCCTTGTAGTGCCACGGGGGCTGTAACCTCAAACGGGCGTTGACCATCTCAGTAGTGGCCGTGAGCGTATCTGGGGTCGGCTCGGTGGCTGCCTCCATCTTCTTGGAGCTCTCTGTCTCGTGGGGACCAGTCTCCCGCGTCTGCTCCAATATCGGCAGATATTTGCCTAGTTCTCCTTGGTCATCATGAAACTGACGAATACTAGGAGACCATTGAAATGAAAACACAATCGCAATGACAATGAAACAAAAAAGAGAGTGAGGATCGGTTACTGCTTTGCAAAAGTTCTTTTTTTCTCTGAACGAAAATATACCAACATCATGGATCCGCTTACCTTCCCTTCGTTGAGAGAGAAGAAAAGTGGTAGATGCGAGTGTTGCCTTTCTTGAAGACGGTGAGGGAGAAGGGGATTCAACGAAGAGTGAAATGATGGTTGCTTCGTCCATCAAACTTAGACTGCAGGGAGGTGGAGTTTTGTGATACGACGGCTCGTTATTGCCACGCTACGACCGGGGTGACTCTCCGCCTGCATACTGCCTTCTAATTTGGTGGTTGCATTTGGGCCCGCGTGCTGCATGGCCCGCTTGTCGATGAACAAAAGTATAACGACATTCGGTAGAGGGAGACGTTTCGATGACCTAGGAGGAGCCAGAAGCAGTATTGTATCCGATGTACTACTAGTAATTGTTTTTCTGGGTAGCTGTAGAGTTTTTCCACTGTACTAGTAGTAATTGTTTCTTTGGGCCCAAGACAAAACAGCCCGTCCACCCTAGTAAATAGTAACAACGGAGCTGTGCGGGGGCTGTGGCCCATCTAGCCAGGGTTTTATTTATGTTTACCACATCATGAGCCCAGTTGTGTTTTTTTCTGGCTGAAAATGGCTAGCCCAGTTCTATTTTTTTAAAGAAATACCCAAACGAGGCCTACTTGCTTTATCAGCCCTGCTCGGCTGCAAATCTTTCAAGACGAGGAGAGTTTCATTCGGTTTGCCCAGAAATGGGCTGTACATTTTTTAAACACATCAAACCGGGAATTAGTTTCAATTTTTTTCATTACAAGATTTTAAATTCCATTGATTTTTATGCGTGGACAACTATTTGGATTTTATATTTATATAAATTATTTTTCAAAATAGTTTGAATGTGAATTGATATTTCGGGATAAAAAACAATTGACCGCACCGAAATATGCAAAAAATTCGTATACTTTTTAACCGTGGCCACAATATGGGGTGTAATGCTAACAAAAAGAAGATGCGCTCCAAAACAATTCTTAAGAATTAGCAAATAGGTTGTACATTATTAGAAATAATGCACACGAGAGCAGTGACTGTTGGATGTCCATCCAACGATTGTCGTGCTTCTTCAATCTCTGCTTTTCCTGCTCCAGCCGCTTAAACAACTGCCGGCGGGACTGCCTGCTCCCTCCTCCCGCGGCCGGCTATGCTGCCGCGCAGGCCTCACCGCCCAATCGTACTCCCTTCGCTGGCCTAGCTATCCCTCTACTCACCCACACCTGCTGTTATTCTCCGGGGACGGCAGACGAACCAGTAAACCCTCGTACTCCTCCGTGTGGGAAACAAGTGCCGAGTCTTCCCTGGCTCCGTGTTGTTCCCTTCCTAGGCCTCGCCGTTGTCCACCACCCTGGTGCTCTCGGCGTGGCCTGGTCAACATGGTCAATGAACGGCATCCATCGGAAGTGGACTGTACGTGGAGATGCTGACAACTGGGTCCACGACCGCATGCAAGGAAATGCCTCCTTATTACGGAAAAATAATGATTCCTCCACCTGACAGCTAGGACCCATGGGAAGGGCTTCTGTATTTCACGAAAAGCGTTCCCCTCGCTGACAGGTCGGACCCACCAGCTATATCTTCGCACGCAAGGAAGTGCCTCCTTATGATGCACAAAAAATGAATACCCCCCTGCTAGTTGGGACCCACCATAGTGGGTGGCTGACTTGTGGGCCTACTAAGTTGATGGGGACAGAGGGGTTTTTCAAGTTTGTCAATATGAACGATTCTAGCTCCAGTGACCGTACGATGTCCATCCAACGGCCATAGTGCTTCTTCAACCTCTGGTCTTCTTGCTCCAGCCGCCCAAAGCAGCGCCGGTCGTGCCGCCTCCTCCTGCCTCCCGTGGCCGGCTGTGCTTCCACGAAGGCCTCACCGCCCCATACTACTCCCACCGCTGGCCAGGCCATCCCTCCACTCACCCACACCCCCTGTTATTCTGCGACGACGGCAGCCTCACACCGCAGCCGAACAAGTGAACCCTCGTACTCATCTCCACCTGGGCATCCACTGCCGCGTCTTCCCCGGCTCCATGTCGTCCCCTTCCTAGGCCTCGCCGTCGTCCACTGCCTAGGTGCTCTCGGCGCGGCGTGGTCAATGTGGTCAAAGACCGACTTCCATCGGAAGAGTACTATACGTGGAGAGGCTGACAGCTGGGTCCACGTCCACAGCTGGGTCCACGACCACATCCCAGTTTTTTTGTGATTTGCCAAGTAAGTCACTTTTTCAATCCTGTCGGGCTGCAAATCTTTCAAGACGAGGAGAGCTTCAATCGGCTGGCCGAGAAAATGGCCTATCGGTAATGAGAAATGGGTTGTACATTTTTAAAACACATCAAACCGGCAATTAGTTTCAAATTTCTTTTTTTCATTTTGAGATTTTATATTGCATTTATTTTTGTGCGTGGACAATTTGTTGGATTTTATATTGATATACATTCATTTTAAAATCAGTTTGAATGTGATTCAAAATTTCGGGATTAAAAATAGTTCGGACCGCACCGAAATATGCAAAAATTCGTATAATTTTTTAAACGTGGCCACAATATGGGCTGTAATGCTAACAAAAAGAATATGGACTCCAAAAAAACCCTTAAGAATTAGCAAATGGGCTGTAAATTATTAGAAATAATGGCAGATGGGCTCTATGATGTTTTCCACAGATTTGAGGCTTTCCTAAAAAAGGGTTGACGCACAAGCAGTGACTATTGGATGTCCATCCAACGGTCGTCGTGCTTATTCAATCTCTGCTCTTCCTGCTCCAGCCGCTCAAACAAGTGCCGGCGGGACTGTCTGCTCTCTCCTCCCCGCGGCCGACTGTGCTGCCGCGCAGGCCTCACCACCCCACCGTACTCCCATCGTTGGCCTAGCCATCCCTTTACTCACCCACACCTGCTGTTATTCTCCGGCGACGACGGACGAACCAGCAAACCCTCGTACAGTCGTACTCCCCTCCGCGTGGGAAACAACTGCCGAGTCTTCCCTGCTTCCATGTCGTTCCCTTCCTAGGCCTCGCCGTCGTCCACCGCCCTGGTGCTCTCGGTGCGGCCTGGTCAACGTGGTCAACGACCGACATGCATTTGAAGTGGACTGTACGTGGAGAGGCTGACATCTGGGTCCACGGCCGCACGCAAGGAAATGCCTCCTTATTGCGCGCAAAATAATGATTCCTCCACCTGACACCTGGGACCCACCGAAAGGGCCTTTGTATTTTGCAAAAAAAACGTTACGGCCGCTGACAGCTCGGACCCACCAGCTATATCTTCGCACGCAAGGAAGTGCCTCCTTATTACGCACACAAAAAATGAATACTACCCCTGTTAGCTGGGGCCCAGTATAGTGGTAGGCTGACTTGTGGGCTTACTAAGTTGACGGGGACGGAGGGCTTTGTCAACTTAGTCAATATGCATGATTCTAGCTCCAGTGACCGTAAAATGTCCATCCAACGGCCGTAGTGATTCTTCAACCTCTGGTCTTCTTGCTCCTGCCGCCCAAACCAGCTAGCAAACCAGCGCCGGTCGTGCCTCGTGCTCCCGCCTCCCGTGGCCGGCTGTGCTACCGCGGAGGACTCACCGCCCCCTACTACTCCCATCGCTGGCCAGGCCATCCCTCCACTCACCCACTCTCCCTGTTATTCTGCGGCGACGGCAACCTCACACCATAGCCGAACCAGTGAACCCTCGTACTCCTCTCCGCGCGGGCTTCCGCTGCCGCGTCTTCCCCGGCTCCGCATCGTCCCCTTCCTAGGCCTCGTCGTCGTCCACCGCCCTGGTGCTCTTGGCGCGGCGTGGTCAACATGGTCAAGGAATGACTTGCATCAGACGTGGACTGTACGTGGAGAGGCTGATAGCTGGGTCCACGGCCGCAGCAAGGAAGTGCCTCATTATTACGCGCAAAATAATTATTCCTCCACCTGACAGCGAGGACCCACCGGACGGGCCACCGTATTTCATGAAAAAACGTTTCCCCCTAACTGCTGGGACCCACTAGCTACATCTTCACATGCAAGGAAGTGCGTCCGGGCAAAAAAAATGATCCGCCCCCCCCCCCGACTGCTAGGACCCACGAGCTACATCTTCGTAGGCAAGGAAGTGCGTGACAGTCGGGACCCATCTGGTCGAAGCGTACGTAGCGTTGTCATTCTGGTCGCGAATGTGTACGTACATACTGGTTGATGTGGAGGCGCGCATGTGTCGTAGTAGAGGCGCGCACGTAGCATGTACACGTACGTACAACGGCCAGTGTGCAAGAAAGAAAATACAACCACGTACGTACATACGGGCAGGGTCTCGAACGCCTACTCACGCATACGTACGGCCAGGACTCGTGTACATGGTTGGGTCGGAATGGAGAAACTACGTCGTCGTCGTGTTCATGGGGAGGCAACGGAATGCGTCGTGTTCATCGGAGGCAATGGAACGCGTGGGAGCCAACCGGCTTGGACGGAACATCCGATGGAAACGAGGCCTGGCATACCGCAGAACGGAGGAAACAACCTTGTGTTCGACCGGCCACGGTTGAAACGGGATCCTTTTCATTGGAAGGGGTCTGGCGTACCGCAAAACGGAGGAAACAGACCTCATACGGTCGAAACAGGGGTCCTGTTGATCGAGAGGGGTGTGGCGTACCGCAAAACGGAGGAAACAGACTTGTGTTGGAGCGCTACGGTCAAAACAGGGGTCCTGCTCATCGGGAGGGGTGTGGCATACCACAAAATAAGACTCCATGGGATATTGTTCATCTCCATCGTCGACCCCCTCCAGCCTCCACGGGCTACTATTCATCCACCATCGACCTCCTCCAGCCTCCACCTGCTCCTGTTCATCCAGCCTCCACCGCGCGCTACTCCACCGGCTACTGTTCAACCAGCCCTCTCCACGGGCTCCTGTTCAACCACCCCTCCACGGGCTACTATTCATCCAGCCCTCCACCATCTACTGTTCATCCAGCCCTCCACGGGGTGGTCCTATTCATCCTGCCCTCCACGGGGTCCCGTTCATCCAGCCCCATACGGCTCGATCGATCGGGGTCCTGTTCATCCAGAGGCAACACCACGGGGTCCTATTCATCCACCCCCACCGGGAACTGTTCATCCAAACCCCCCAACAACGCTCAGTGTTCATCCCGAGGCAGCATCGATCGGCTTCAGTTAGCAGTAGTAGCGAAGGAATCGCTCGATCGGGTTCAGTTAACAACCATCGATCGATCGCTCGGGTTCAGTAACACATAGCCTGCAGTGCAATCGCTCGGGTTGAGTTAGAGCCCAACGCCTCACTCGGGTTCAGTTAGAGCCTAACGCCTTGCACCCACGCACGTGCGTGTACGAGAGAAACGCACATTGCTCGGCCCCGACCACCCACCGTAACCGGGAACACCCCGATATTTTCCTCGCCCTCGCTTCTACCACGGTTTTTTTCCGTCATGGACGGCCCAAAGAATGTCATGCAGCTGCGTCTTCGGCCCGCCCAGGACGAAAAGCCCATTTTTTGTCATGATTTTTTGTCATAGAAGTAGGACCCCACCACATCTATGATGATACCGGGTTTTGTCACAATTATCGTCATAGAAGTGTCATAAGTATGACAGAAAAAATTTTGGTTCGGCCCAAAGTGTCACGGATGTGTCTTTTTTTGTAGTGCTAGAAACTTGCTTGTATGTTTGCTAACTTTCGAATGTGCTTACACTATATGGAGATTCCTTGAGGAACGATTTCCGGACTATTCTTTGAAAAATTTAGATGTAATTCTTCAAAAGTCCATTGCTTTAAATAAGATGAACTCTAGTGATCCCAAATTTGATGAATGTTTATTTGAACTTCGTGACCTTATGCGTGCCAAAGGAGACATAGGAATCATTAGCACTATCATCTCGGAAGTCACTAGAATTCATAAAGATGAACATTGTCATGATCACATAACTAATGAATTACTCTCTCTAGGTGTTGATCTATCTCAAGACAATGTTGAACATGGTTATTATGATGAGGATGATGATAGTGACTTTGACCTTGATGAACAAATGAGACATTTTGTTCTATTGGCTAATCTTCATGTTTACGCACCCGAAGGAAAGGAATGGGTGCTTGATAGTGGATGCACGAATCATATGACCGGAGATAAGGACATGTTTGATGAGCTTGCTAGAAATGATGGTCCACGAAAGTATGTTACCTTTGGTGACAACTCCAAGGGTAAAGTTGTTGGCCTTCATAAGGTGGCCATATCCAACGATAACTCTATCAAGAATGTCATGCTTGTAGAATCTCTCAAATATAATCTTCTTTCCGTGTCTAGATTAGCTGATTTTGGTTTAAATGTGCTATTCACTCATGTTGATTGCCAAGTCTTTCGTAGACATAATCATAATATGGTCTTTAACAGCATTCGTAGAGGTGACCTATACATTTTTGACTTCACTAAGAAAGCTCAACCTCGCACTTGTTTTATTGCTAAATCTTCTAAAGTTTGGTTGTGGCATAGAAGGTTAGGTCATGTCGGCATGACAAATCTTGATAAGCTTATTAAAGGTGATCATATCCTTGGTGTTAAAGATGTTATATTTGACAAGGATAGACTTTTGTAGTGCTTGTCAAGCGGGAAAACAAGTTGGAGGAAGTCATCCCGTGAAGGACATCATGACCACGAGAAGACCGCTCGAGCTACTTCATATTGATCTTTTTGGTCCCAATGCTTACAAGAGTCTCGGTGGTAACTCTTTTGGATTGGTCATTGTTGATGACTTTTCAAGATTTACGTGGGTGTTCTTTCTTGATGATAAATCGCATGTCCGAAAGATCTTCAAGAACTTTTCTAGGAAGGCCCAAAATCAATTTGAAGTGAAGATCAAGAAGGTTCACAGCGACAACGGAACGGAGTTCAAGAACGAACATGTGGATACCTTTCTTGACAAAGAAGGGATTTCACATGAGTTCTTGGCTACGTACACACCTCAACAAAATGGAGTTGTTGAGAGGAAGAACCAGACACTCATTGAAATGGCGAGAACGATGCTTGACAAGTACAAGACGCCAAGACACTTTTGGGCAGAAGAGGTTGAGACAACTTGTCATGCAACAAATCGCTTGTATCTTCACAAGCTACTCGGCAAGATGGCATACGAGCTTCTCACTGGTAACAAACCCCAAGTTGGATACTTTCGATTATTTGGCTCAAAGTGCTACATTCTTGACAAACATCGTCATTCAAAATTTGCTTCTAAATCTCATGAAGGTTTTCTACTCGGTTACGGCTCAAACTTCCACACTTACCGTGCTACAACAATTTCACTCGAAAGGTTGAAGAGATGGTAGGTGTGAAGTTTGATGAACCTAACGGCTTGCAAGTAGAGCAATTGCCAATTGATGTATAAGACAAAGACCCTTTGGAGGCAATACAAGACTTGTCTATTGGCAAGATTCGCCCAACGGAGGTGAAGGAGAATACTTCATCCATTCAAGTGGAAGCCTCATCTTCACGTCAAGGTGAACCACAAGTTGACTTGGAGGAATCCACAAGTGGGACACGCCAAGATGAAGGAAATGAGGAAGTGCATCAAGATGAACCTCATCGACCTCCTTCTCCACCTCCACAAGGGGACAACAACACCAACAATAATGAAGAAGGACAAGAAGAAGAAGATGAAGAGTATGTTCCACCCCGACCCAAGCAAAACCTCTCACGAGTTAGAGCAAGAATTTCTAGAGATCATCCCGTAGAGAAAATCTACGATGATATCCAAACCGGGAGAATCACCCTCTCTAAATCTCGTGTAGCTAACTTTTGTGAACATTATTCTTTCATATCTAACCTTGAACCTATGAAGGTTGAAGATGCTCTTGATGATCCGGATTGGGTGAACGCTATGAACGAGGAACTACATAACTTCGAGAGAAACCAAACTTGGGTCATCGGTACAAAATGGGTGTTTCGCAATAAGCAAGATGAAGATGGACAAGTTGTACGCAACAAGGCCTATATCGTCGCCCAAGGCTACACTCAAGTCGAAGGTATGGATTACGGTGAGACATATGCCCCAGTTGCTAGACTTGAGTCCATACGCATCTTACTTGCTTATGCAAATCATCATGATATCACTTTATACCAAATGGAAATTAAAAGTGCTTTTCCCAACGGTGAAATTAAGGAGGAAGTTTATGTTAAACAACCTCCCGGCTTTGTTAATCACAAGAAACCTAATCATGTTTACAAACTTCACAAAGCTATTTGGTTCGACTAACCCCCATTTTAGTGAAATGTTTGGAAGGCTAATGTCGGAGAAGTTTGAGATGCCTGTGACGAGTGAACTCAAGTTCTTTCTTGGTTTGCAAATCAAGAAAACTAAGGAGGGTACCTTTGTTTCTCAAACGAAATATACCAAGGACTTGTTCAAGAAGTTCAACATGCAAGAATGCAAAGGTATGACTATGCCCATGCCTACTAGTGGACATCTTGACTTGACTAAGGATGGCGAACCGGTTGACCAAAAGGTTTACCGCTCTATGATTGATTCATTGTTATATCTATGTGCCTCTCGTCCCGATATTATGCTAAGTGTGTGCATATGTGAATGATATCAAGCGCCCCCCCCCCCCAAAGAATGTCATCTTGAGGCTGTGAAAAGGATAGTAAGATACTTAATTCATACACCAAATTTTGGCATTTGGTATCCTAAGAGGTCCTCTTTTGATCTTGTTAGCTACTCTGACTCGGACTATGCTGGTGACAAAGTTGATAGAAAGTCCACTTCGGGTACTTGTCAGTTTCTTGGTAGATCTCTTGTGTCTTGGTCCTCCAAGAAACAAAACTCGGTATCCTTATCCACCGCTGAAGCAGAATACATTGCCGCCGGTTCATGTTGTGCTTAATTACTTTGGATGACCCAACCTCTTAAAAATTATGGGATCTATGTGAAACATGTTCCATTGATTTGTGATAATGAAAGTGCTATTAAGATTGCTCATAATCCCATGCAACATTATTTAACTAAGCATATTGAAGTTCGTCATCATTTCATTCGAGATCATGTTGCTAAAGGAGACATCAATCTTAAACATGTTCGTATCGATAAGCAATTGTCGGATATATTTACAAAACCACTTGATGAGAAAGTGTTTTGCAGGTTGAGAGGTGAATTGAACATCATTGATGCCTCAAACTTGGAGTAGTAACTCCATTTGGATACATGCAAGGCATGAGCCTTTGACTAATCCTTGATATTTCTCTTATGATGATGATCATATGTCTTGGATATACTTGCACCCTTGCATGTTATCTAACCCTTGTAGGTACTTGGATAAGCCCAACTCTATGAGATTGCAACTCACTCATTTCTTGAGCGATATCTACATCACCAAGTCTCTACAATATGGTGGTTGAAGACAAGGAAGCATGAAACCCTTCAACATATCCTTTGACAATTTCTATATATCAAATTTCATTTGGTATCAAATTTGATGATTATCATACACAAGTGCTCTTCCTTGCACATCTAACCCATGTAGGTAGATGAACTCAAACTACAAGTGGTGCTCCCAATTCTTGATGAGCTACATCAACCTTGAGCATCCCACACAAGTTCAACTACATGATCAAGATTAACACCACCACCCAAGGTATGTCATTCCATCTTAGAGAAGCTTTACCCCAAGTCATGAGTCAAAGCAGCTCAACAAGATGTGAATACATCAAAATGCTTAAACGAAAAATGGCAACCCCATTTTGAGCTTAAATGATGAGTATGACCTATGATCAAGTGTCTTCACTTGACTCCTAAGTGAATATACTCTAACATAGGTGACTCTGTCGCTGACCAATTCTAGATGAAGTTCCACTACTGCAGGATGCTGCTAACGCGACACTATGATCAGGGAGCCTTCGAGAAACTGTGTGCGATGCAATCATCGCAAACGGTGGTGTATGAAAACCGTAAAAAATGTGTAAAGCGTTTGCGAAGACGGATGCATCAAATACGATTCAGATTTTAGTTGCGTGTGCGATGAAGGGCATACGGTTCAGTTCAATTAACTGTTTGTGATGAGGAGGAACAAAAGAAATGGGCAGCCAGATGAAGGCTTGTGCGATGCACATCATACGGTTCACTCGATGAACTATTTGTGATTAGGCAACACAAAAGAAACAGGCAGCCAGATGAAGGTGTGTGCGATATACAACATACGGTTCACTCGGATGAACTGTTTGTGATTAGGCAACACAAAAGAAACGGTCAGCCAGATCAAGGTGTGTGCGATATACGCATGCGGTTCACTCGGCCCTTGCCGTCAGTGTGTGACCTCTGTGGCAACCGTTCGCTTCCCAGGCACCTCTTCATGTATCGTGGCAACCGTCCACCGCCTCTTCGCCTTTCCCTCTCGATTTCGAACTGCTGTCGCACGCTCTTCCTCCCTCCTCCATTTGCCTTCACCCTTCCTTCTACCATTGTTCGATCATCTTCTCCATGGAGGGAACATGCCGGAAACGACCCCGTTATTCTTGCCCCAATCTGAATGATGACGTGGTGGAGGAACTCATTGATCGGTGCGACGTCATCACCTCGGCTAGCATGGCAGGTTCGTTCAAGAACATTCTTGACTCAACTAATAACATCATTACAAGGAACCCAAGGGTCCAAGAGCAGTTTGATCTCCCCTATCTTCTTCGCCGTGACCCTGCTGACTGGCGCGGGGACGAGGGAAGCCTCGCTGTAATGCCCAGGATGGGACTATATCTCCTACGTATCGCGGCACGACTTAAAGATATAAGCCCATTCTGGAATGATCGCAAGTTTGGTATCTTTGCACGACTCATGTAAAAGAGGGATGAAATTGCAAAAGGAGATAGTTGGCTTACACTCGCCACTTCACACAATACATTACCTAAGCAAATCATCATTCCAAACATCACAACCCGACTACGGGCGAAGATCCAAAAGAAAGATACCAAAACAACATAAAGCCACAGGTCAGAAACGCCCCTAGTAGAAACCACTACTGATCGCCGAAAACGTCACAAGCATACGGCCACTCTCTTCATCGAGCTTCCAGTGAAGTTCTGATCCATCTCCTGCTTCAAACTCGGCTGAACCTGCATCTGGTGTTGTAGTAACTGTGAGCCACGAGGACTCAGCAATCCCATAACCATGGGTAACAAGACTAGCAAAGCTTTATGGGTATGGAGAAGGATAGTGGTGAGGTTGCACCAGCGGCTAAGCAAATATGGTGGCTAACTTACGAGTACATGAATAAGATGAGCATCTACGCAAACGGTCGCATAAGTAGTGATCGCTAAAGATCCTGAACTACATACGAGTCAAACATAACCCCACCGTGTTCTCTTCTCAAAATGAAAAGAGACAGTCACGGTTACTCACACAGTTGTGTGTTTTACTTCGGATCCTCTGTCAAGTTTTCTACAACCGGACATTAACAAATTCCAATCTGCCACATAACCGCAGGCACGGCTTTCGAAAGATCATAACCCTGCAGGGGTGTTCCAACTTAGCCCATCACAAGCTCTCACGATTAGCTTAAGTGATAAATATAATATCATCACTCCTTATCTTAGGGAAATCCGATCAGGCTCGGCATCCCGGTGCACAAGACATTTCGACAATGGTAAATCAAGTCCAGCAAGACCTCCCGGCGTGCCGACACCCGGATAGTAGCCGCGCGTATCTCGTCTCAGGCCACGACTGGATGGGAGATGCTACAGGTTATAACAGATACCTCGGGTTTCCCCAAGGCGGCCCTGCAAGACCCCCGTTTGGGACCAACACCATCAGCACTGGCCCCCCCTGCTATGTAGAAAATAATCCCCGAGGGTGCGACCCCCTATGCAATTTTAATTAATTAATTAAGTTGTTATTATGAGGCAAATTAAAACCAATATTGGGCCTTGCTGGAGGAGTTTTATTCAAAGTCGAACTGTCAAGGGGTCCCCATCCACCCATCGTGTAAGGAACACAAAATCAAGGAACATAATGCCGGTTTATCGGCGCCTAAGGTGGCATGAGTGGAACAAAACACCGAGCAAAAGGCCAAGCCTTCCACCCATGCCCAGTATATAGGTGTGTTAATAATAATAATAGATATTGTGATATTCCAAAGCAACAAGTTCCCTCCTAGAACGAACTTCATCTTCACCTGCAACTAACAATGCTATAAGAGGGGCTGAGCAAGCGGGTAACATAGCCAAACAGTGGTTTTGCTAGGAAGGTGTCAAAGGTTAGAGGTTTCATGGCAACAAGGAGAGGCTGACATATAAGATGGGTAGCGCGACATGTAACAATAGCATCGAGACAACTAAGCATGGCAATGGTAGTAAAGGTATCCAAGGGTATGATCATCTTGCCTGAGATCCCGCAAGGAAGAAGAACGGGTCCACGAAGTAGACGGAGCAACATAGTCGAGCGAATCCTCACAACTCCGGAACGAAACCAAAGCTAACAAGAGAAGCAACCGGAAAGAAGCAAACAACACGGTAAACACACAAGCATAAACATGGCATACGATGCACATCCAAGTATGATGCATGTCCGGTTTAATTATGCATGGCAAGGCAAAGTGCACAAACAACACTACAAGTTAAGTGGAGCTCAATATGCAACGAGTTGCATATTGACGAAACACCACATTTTAATTATTTAATTGACTCTCGTTTATTTACAAGACAAGATTAAATGTTTGTTAACATAGCATGAGGTGAAGCCTAATAAAACTACACTATTTAGGCATGTTTAAATGAGGCCGGAAAAACAACAACAATTCCGGGAAAAACCCCATATGCATGTTTAGCAATTTTTAAGCAAACAACAATTCACACATATAATATTGTTAACATGATGCGGATGACATGATCAAGTTTATGCAAGTTTTATTAAAAGGTTGACAAGAGAGATATGAAGCACTTGTCACCGTGGTGGAAAGAAAGGGTGCCACGGCAACGATCCGAAAATGATGCAACGGCAACATCTCGGTTCCGGTAACTCGTTGAGAGTCCGGAGCAAAAGTAAAGGTGGAGTGAGCGAGCAGAACAAGATGAAAGGTGGGGTGATCCCGTCACCGGGTTCCCACGGGTCGGCGTCGAGGCAACCGAGGAGCATGACAAAAGACGACACGGGCACAACGGGCACGGCGCAAACAAGGAAAACATCTCATACAACACAACAAGCATTCATCCACGGGCATCGTCTCGGGGTTATACCTTCGGAACGTTCTTTCTCGAAGCGGTTCGAGAACGTAGAGGAAGTAGTGGTACACGGGCCGTAGGCGTTCGGGTATCCGTAGATGTACTTGTTTCACCTCCGGGCGTAGTCGACCTTGGCGTTTCCGAAGGGGTACTTCTGTGTAGTCGAACTTGAAGGTCATCGGCGTCGTGGTACTTGGGGTCCTCGTAGTGGTACTTGATGCTTCCGGCGACGGTAGGCGTTCTCGTTACGTAGAGGTACTTGACGTCCGTCATCTCTGTGCAACACAAAACGAAGCAGGGCTCGGCGAAAAATGCACAGCAGTAGCAGGTTTTGGCGCGTCCAAAGGGCCAGTGGTGACGGCCGCTGGAGGGAACGAGGCAGAGGCCTGGGCGCGCCGGACGCCTTGGCGCTGGAGGGAACGAGGCGGGCAGAGGAGGCACTCAGGGAGCTGCGCCCTGGGGCTCCTGGCGCCGGAGGGAGAGGCGGCTCCGCTTGAGGTGGCGGGCGCGGGCGCTGCGGTGCTGCGGCCTGGAAGACGGGGCGCGGGCGTGAAGGGAGACGTGGCTCAGCGGCCATGGCGCTCGGCCTGGAGGGCGCGCGGGCTCGGCGCAGGGCAGAGGCCGGAGGGGGGGAGGCGCGCGGCACCGTCGCAGAAGAGGAGGGGGCGCGGGGCAGCGGCCTTCGCGGAGACGGCGGTGGATCCTGGCCGAAGGGAGGATGCGGCGGGCTGAGGCCCTGGCGACGTTGGGTGCGGGGAGGGAGGCCACGGTCGAGGGAAGATGGGATCGGGGTGCGCAGGGTGGCTGGCGGCGCTGGAGGGAAAGGAGCGAGGGAGTAGGGATGAGGGTCGAGCGAGGGGTCGACACTAGGGTTAGGGCAGCGGGAACGGGCCGGATGGGCCAGGAGGCTTCAGGCGAAAAGGGCCGCGGGAGGCCTGGGCCTGGCCTGGCGGCTGGGCCTCTCTCTCCTCTGAAAAGTAAAACACAACCAAGAAGAAAAGAAAAAGGAGAGAAGAAAAAGAAAAGGGTAGTTAGGAAAAGAATTTGCACAAGAGGTCAATTTTTCCGGACTCGCAAAAATGTTCACGGTCCACGAAAATAGGAGAGGCAAGAAAAGAGAAAGAGAAGGCATGGGGAAAATATGCAAGTGTGTTGGGTTAATTCCAAACAAATGGAATATTTATTTATATAGCTCCCTAAATATTGGGAGGATATGTTATAAAGAGAAGTCACACTTCCCTCGATTTAAATGGACCGAAGGTCCACACGATTTATTTAAGTTGAGATGCAAAAGAAAATATGACATGATGGCATGATGACATGATGCAATGCAAAATAAATAACACAAGCACAAAAGAAACACAAGGGAGAACCCGGAACATCTGGAATCTTCTGGAATCTTCTGGGACGTCAGTCTTCGGGCGTCACAACTCTCCCACACTAACAGAGGATCTCGACCCGAGATCCTAAAGATGGCACCGGATAGAAACGAAAAAGAAGAGGTAAAACAAAGTTGCTTCTTTGACAAACGAGTGAAACCACGAACCTTGAGAGGTTGAACAAAATGAAAGAAGAATACAACAGAGATGAACGAAGTTACGAGCACTCCGGTAAAATGAGGAACAAGGAACACCACGAGAACCTTGCAGGTTGAAAGACATGAAACAAGAGCTCACAGATGACGAAAGAGTTTCAAAACCACTCCGGTTAACCAAGATTGAGAAGGAATAAGAACGAAATAATTTGGACAGCACTCCGTCTGAAAATGGAAGGAATTAACATGAGCTTGAGAAGAGGGGGTGATACTTGATGAAATCAACAGCATATTGCCTCCGAAACAATTGAAAGAATGGCACAAGGGGTAAGAAGGATTCAGACAGCACCCCGGTTAAAAAGGTAGGCAAAAACTTGATAAGATGATGGAACTTGAATGGAGGACACAACACTCCGGTTAAATAGATAAACAAGGAAAGAACATGATCTCGATAAAAACGAGATGATGGTTAAAGAGAGCAACATCACAATGCCTCCGGAATGAAAGAATAGAATATAGATCGTTGGAAAGAAAAGAACAGAGAAGAAAATGACAACTTCTCCCACGAATGAATTAGGAAATCCTCTTTACAAAGAAGGGTTGAATGGGGTTGTTGGGAAATTAACAACGAAAAGAATAAGCTCGTTGTGGACTTATGGAAAAACATCGCAAAATTAAGAAGTGATAACCAGCCACTGACGAAAAACATTTGATTGGATTGAGATCAACAAGGAGATGAAAAACTTATTTCACCGGAATGATAAATGAAAAACTTGGGTCATTTATAAGCACCATAATTAGCAACAATCCTTAGGGAAAGCTTTTAGGTGAATACAACCCAAGATAACTCCAAAAGATAAAAATGAGGGGTTGAAAGGATCTCCTGAGAAAATAAGGATGATGGGTTTAAATATTTCATTCTTGACAACTTGTTAATCATGAAACATGAAGGAAAATTGTCAAAAAAGACATAACACAATCTGAAAGATAAGGTAGAACGGATTGCAATTGGAATGCATGATGAAGAATGCTTGAGCTCCAACAAGAATCTTGATGAAGACTTCGAGGATGAATTAAAACATGATGAACCACCATGAGAACTCCGGTAATGAAAAGCATGAGAAGTGAAAGATGAAAAGAATAAGATTCAAGGCCTGCGATGAATTAGATGGAGGTTTGAAATGATATAATAGAAATAAGTTGAAACTCCGGAAAACAAGATGAACAATTTAGAACCAAGGATATGATATGGTGAACAAGCTCCAGACAAAAGAATTAAAACACCTTGAAGGAATAAGAATAAGAATTATGTCATGCGTATCCTTCACCAATTTAAATTGATGACAACCAAAGGATTTGGCATACTACTTATTCTCGTTGGAAAGAATTAAAGAGAGATCTCGGACAAACTTGAGAAAGTAATCAACGAAATACCGGTAGGATTATGAAAAGAACAAATGAATTGATACGATAACAACGAAAGAGTAAACTTGAAAGAACCACCGTAAGAATATGGAGACGAACGAAGAGACATCAATGAAGAATATTTGGAGGACGAAGTTGAAAACTGAGAACGAAGAAATCTTCTGAAATGATGGCCTTCGGAGGATCACAAAGAAAAGAATTCATGAAATGCTTCTGATGGGTAAAAAGAATTCCTCACAATCTGAACAATAATGAGGATGGCATGAAGCTAGAACCACGAATCTTCAAGAAGACGGCCAAGATTTAAGAGAAACACTACTCCGGTCTCCAAATTTTGAGAATGAAGACGAGAACGCCATAAGAATTGTTGAGCACTCCGGAATGAAGAATTAAAAAGGTTGAAACAATGATGAACAAGAATTTGAAAGCGATCTTGGAGAAGGTATATGACTGATGGAAATCATTCTTACATCACACTTTGAAAAGAATTTAAGTATAACTCCAGAAAAATAGAAGTGTCAGGTAAGATCCTGGGAAAAGACCTATGGGTTAGGGCCCACTCAAAGAAATCACCGCTGAAAAAGATTGCTTAAGAGATATTGCACTGGTTGAATTAAATGGCTTGAATAAGATAACAATCCTCAAAATAATTTGAACGGATTAAGAATGGAAACACGAATCTTCAGCACTCCGGATATGAATAGCAAGAGGAGAATGATTAATTGGTGCACCAGAATAAGAAAGCATTGTGAAATGAGGAAAAGGATAAGATCAACACTGAAATCTTGAATTACATCCACCAGAGAAGAAACGAGAACGAAGAATGATGAACTTGAAGCTCTTGAGCATCTTCACGATAAATCACCGGATAAGAACATTGAAGGAAAAGAATGGAGAAATATCACATGAATAAAATGGATACTTCATTTGAGAATTGCTGGCTCCATAAAGAGAAGGGTGGGAGGGTGGGGAAAACAAAGATAACTTGGGATGAACAAAATGGACACCGGTTGAAAAAGAATTTAACATGACCATCTTGATGGTCAAGAAGAATTAGCACTCCCATAGAAATATGAGAACACCGATTAAGAAAGGTATGGAATCAATACATGACATCGAAGCAACTCGAATACCAGAATCAAAACAAAAACAACGGATAGATATGTTGCAACATAATCTTCATAATATCATTCGAACAGAGAATTGAACGAATGAATTCCGCAGGTACATCAACTTGTCGAGAAGCCACTAGGGAGAACAAAAGATAAATAAAAGCAACAAGGAGCAGATAGAACAAATACAAGATAGAAGCTTCGTCCCACATATTCGTGCTGAAAGCTCATGAAACGTGTTACAAAAGGGTTTTGCAATCCCCAAATTAGCATAGCCAAGGACCCTTTAAGATGCAACTCCCGATCGGAACAAGCCCATAAAACCACTTCACTCAATGTAGAACCCCGAACTCCATATCATGCATTCGTTGGAAGAATGCCTAGAACTACTAGATGAAACCACCTATTAATTTCCGAAAGTTTCCAGTTATGCAATCAGGTGTTGGGGATAGAGGGGAAGCATCGCGCACTCAACTCTAATCCTACATCCAGCTGTATCCATCCTTCAAGACATAACCAGTTATCTCCGGAAACCATTTACCTCGGACCTTCGAAACGCCTCTACTATCCAAGCTATGGCAATACTCCCGAACTACCTCCCCAGTACTGGGTGATGTCGGGGTTATCTTGCCACTAACCGCATAGGAGAGTTTTTGATGTCGGCCGTCTTAAGTATTCTAGTATTGCTGCGATATATTTGTGACGACAACACCTCGGAGCTCAACTCCCCGGGACACTGCCACAACCCCTAATGACAGGAGGCATCGAGAACAATGTTCTCGTCACAAAGACATCGAAACAATCCAAACAATACTCGCGTGATCCTAGAAAAAAATTTGGTGCATTTTTGAGAGTAGAAGAGACAAGAGTAATCGTCAGGAGTCCTCACCAGAGTGAAAAGAGATGAGGAGCAAAAGTAATCCTACTCTCCGATATATAATATAGAACTCAAAACATTATCAGTGTGTGCCTAGACTCAACCGTCAACGATTCGATCAATCAGTGGGGGCTTCTAGGTCGGAGAAGGCTCTTTATACCAACTTGTAATGCCCAGGATGGGATTATATCTCCTACGTGTCGAGGCACGACTTAAAGATATAAGCCCATTCTGGAATGATCGCAAGTTTGGTATCTTTGCACGACTCATGTAAAAGAGGGATGAAATTGCAAAAGGAGATAGTTGGCTTACACTCGCCACTTCACACAATACATTACATAAGCAAATCATCATTCCAAACATCACAACCCGACTACGGGCGAAGATCCAAAAGAAAGATACCAAAACAACATAAAGCCACAGGTCAGAAACGCCCCTAGTAGAAACCACTACTGATCGCCGAAAACGTCACAAGCATACGGCCACTCTCTTCATCGAGCTTCCAGTGAAGTTCTGATCCATCTCCTGCTTCAAACTCGGCTGAACCTGCATCTGGTGTTGTAGTAACTGTGAGCCACGAGGACTCAGCAATCCCATAACCATGGGTAACAAGACTAGCAAAGCTTTATGGGTATGGAGAAGGATAGTGGTGAGGTTGCAGCAGCGGCTAAACAAATATGGTGGCTAACTTACGAGTACAAGAATAAGATGAGCATCTACGCAAACGGTCGCAAAAGTAGTGATCGCTAAAGATCCTGAACTACATACGAGTCAAACATAACCCAACCGTGTTCTCTTCTCAAAGAGAAAAGAGACAGTCACGGTTACTCACACAGTTGTGTGTTTTACTTCGGATCCTCTGTCAAGTTTTCTACAACCGGACATTAACAAATTCCAATCTGCCACATAACCATGGGCACGGCTTTCGAAAGAACATAACCCTGCAGGGGTGTTCCAACTTAGCCCATCACAAGCTCTCATGATTAGCTGAAGTGATAAATATAATATCATCACTCCTTATCTTAGGGAAATCCGATCAGGCTCGGCATCCCGGTGCACAAGACATTTCGACAATGGTAAAACAAGTCCAGCAAGACATCCTCGCGTGCCGACACCCTGATAGTAGCCGCGCGTATCTCGTCTCAGGCCACGACCGGATGGGCGATGCTACAGGTTATACCAGATACCTCGGGTTTCCCCAAGGCGGCCCTGCAGGTTCCCCGTTTGGGACCAACACCATCAGCACTGGCCCCCCTGCTATGTAGAAAAGAATCCCCGAGGGTGCGACCCCCTATGCAATTTTAATTAATTAATTAAGTATATTATGAGGCAAATTAAAACCAATGTTGGGCCTTGCTGGAGGAGTTTTATTCAAAGTCGAACTGTCAAGGGGCCCCCATCCACCCATCGTGTAAGGAACGCAAAATCAAGGAACATAATGCCGGTTTATCGGCGCCTAAGGTGGCATGAGTGGAACAAAACACCGAGCAAAAGGCCAAGCCTTCCACCCATGCCCAGTATATAGGTGTGTTCATAATAATAATAGATATTGTGATATTCCAAAGCAACAAGTTCCCTCCTAGAACGAACTTCATCTTCACCTGCAACTAACAACGCTATAAGAGGGGCTGAGCAAGCGGGTAACATAGCCAAACAGTGGTTTTGCTAGGAAGGTGTCAAAGGTTAGAGGTTTCATGGCAACAAGGAGAGGCTGACATAAAAGATGGGTAGCGCGACATGTAACGATAGCATTGAGACAACTAAGCATGGCAATGGTAGTAAAGGTATCCAAGGGTATGATCATCTTGCCTGAGATCCCGCAAGGAAGAAGAACGGGTCCACGAAGTAGACGGAGCAACATAGTCGAGCAAATCCTCACAACTCCGGAATGAAACCGAAGCTAACAAGAGAAGCAACCGGAAAAAAGCAAACAACACGGTAAACACACAAGCATAAACATGGCATACGATGCACATCCAAGTATGATGCATGTCCGGTTTAATTATGCATGGCATGGAAAAGTGCATAAACACCACTACAAGTTAAGTGGAGCTCAATATGCAACGAGTTGCATATTGACGAAACACCACATTTTAATTATTTAATTGAATCTCGTTTATTTACAAGACAAGATTAAATGTTTGTTAACATAGCATGAGGTGAAGCATAATAAAACTACACTATTTATGCATGTTTAAATGAGGCCGGAAAAACAACAACAATTCCGGGAAAAACCCCATATGCATGTTTAGCAATTTTTAAGAAAACAAAAATTCACACATATAATGTTGTATGATGCGGATGACATGATCAAGTTTATGCAAGTTTTATTAAAAGGTTGACAAGAGAGATATGAAGCACTTGTCACCGTGGTGGAAAGAAAGGGTGCCACGGCAACGATCCGAAAATGATGCAACGGCAACATCTCGGTTCCGGTAACTCGTTGAGAGTCCGGAGCAAAAGCAAAGGTGGAGTGAGCGAGCAGAACAAGATGAAAGGTGGGGTGATCCCGTCACCGGGTTCCCACGGGTCGGCGTCGAGGCAACCGAGGAGCATGACAAAAGACAACACGGGCACAACGGGCACGACGCAAACAAGGAAAACATCTCATACAACACAACAAGCATTCATCCACGGGCATCGTCTCGGGGTTATACCTTCGGAACGTTCTTTCTTGAAGCGGTTCGAGAACGTAGAGGAAGTAGTGGTACACGGGCCGTAGGCATTCGAGTATCCGTAGATGTACTTGTTTCACCTCCGGGCGTAGTCGACCTTGGCGTTTCCGAAGGGGTACTTCCGTGTAGTCGAACTTGAAGGTCATCGGCATCGTGGTACTTGGGGTCCTCGTAGTGGTACTTGATGCTTCCGGCGACGGTAGGCGTTCTCGTTACGTAGAGGTACTTGACGTCCGTCATCTCTGTGCAACACAAAACGAAGCAGGCCTCGGCCAAAAATGCACAACAACAGCAGGTTTTGGCGCGTCCAAAGGGCCAGCGGTGACGGCCGCTGGAGGGAACGAGGCAGAGGCCTGGGCGCGCCGGACGCCTTGGCGCTGGAGGGAACGAGGCGGGAAGAGGAGGCACTCAAGGAGCTACGCCCTGGGGCTCCTGGCGCCGGAGGCAGGGGTGGCTCCGCTTGAGGTGGCGGGCGCGGGCGCTGCGGTGCTGCGGCCTGGAAGACGGGGCGCGGGCGCGAAGGGAGACGTGGCTCGGCGGCCATGGCGCTCGGCCTGGAGGGCGCGCGGGCTCGGCGCAGGGCAGAGGCTGGAGGGGGGAGGCGCGCGGCACCGTCGCAGAAGATGAGGGGGCGCGGGGCAGCGGCCTTCGAGGAGACGGCGGTGGCTCCTGGCCTAAGGGAGGATGCGGCGGGCTGAGGCCCTGGCGACGTCGGGTGCGGGGAGGGAGGCCACGGTCGAGGGAAGATGGGATCGGGGTGCGCAGGGTGGCTGGCGGCGCTGGAGGGAAAGGAGCGAGGGAGTAGGGATGAGGGTCGAGCGAGGGGTCGACGCTAGGGTTAGGGGAGCGGGAACGGGCCGGATGGGCCAGGAGGCTTCGGGCGAAAAGGGCCGCGGGAGGCCTGGGCCTGGCCTGGCGGCTGGGCCTCTCTCTCCTCTGAAAAGTAAAACACAACCAAGAAGAAAAGAAAAAGGAGAGAAGAAAAAGAAAGGGGTAGTTAGCAAAAGAATTTGCACAAGAGGTCAATTTTTCCGGACTCGCAAAAATGTTCACGGTCCACGAAAATAGGAGAGGCAAGAAAAGAGAAAGAGAAGGCATGGGAAAAAATATGCAAGTGTGTTGGGTTAATTCCAAACAAATGGAATATTTATTTATATAGCGCCCTAAATATTGGGAGGATATGTTATAAAGAGAAGTCACACTTCCCTCGATTTAAATGGACCGAAGGTCCACACGATTTATTTAAGTTGAGATGCAAAAGAAAATATGACATGATGGCATGATGACATGATGCAATGCAAAATAAATAACACAAGCACAAAAGAAACACAAGGGAGAACCCGGAACATCTGGAATCTTCTGGAATCTTCTGGGACGTCGGTCTTCGGGCGTCACACTCGCCTTGTGCAAGTTGATACCGCTTGATAATGATACGTGTGATATTAAGATGCCATCGCTTGAGGGCAAGGCTTGGGCAGGCGCAAATGGAGATAGGGTTGTTTATATTGGGTACAACTGCGAGTGGGGACTTGTGAATGTGTACACTCGTCACGAGGTTCCACTTCCAAAAATCTCAGACGACTGCCCAGACAAAAAATTCCCACTAGTAATATATGAAAGTGACAACATAGGAGACTCTCTATCATGAAGATCATGGTGCTACTTTGTGGAAAATGATAGTAACATTGTCCTTTCTCTCTTTTTCTCTTTTTATTAGGCTCCTCTTTTTTTTCATGGAGACCTTTTCTCTTTCTTTGGAGACTCTTTTGGCCTCTCTTTTTTAATAACCTCACATGAGACAATGTTCTAATAATAATGATCATCACACTTTTATTTACTTAAAACTCGATATTACAACTCGATACTAGAACAAAGATATGACTCTATATGGATGCCTCCGACGGTGTACCGGGGTGTGCAATGATCATGAGTGACATGTATAAATAATATTAACTGTGGCTTTGCCACAAATACTATGTCAACTACATGATCATGCAAAGCAATATGACAATGATGATGCGTGTCATCATAAACGAATGGTGGAGTTACATGGCAATATATCTTGGAATGGCTATCGAAATGCCATAATAGGTAGGTATGGTGGCTGTTTTGAGGAAGGTATAAGGAGGGTTTTATGCACCGGCGAAAGTTGCGCGGCACTAGAGTGGGTAGCAAGGTGGAAGGGTGAGAGTCTGTATAATCCATGGACTCAATATTAGTCATAAAGAACTCACATACTTATTGCAAAAGATTTATTAGCCCTCGAAGCAAAGTGCTATTACGCATGCCCCTAGGGATGAGGTTGGTAGGAGTTAACCATCGCACGCCCCCAACCTTCACACAAAGGTGAACAATCAAGACACAAGCATTTCGTTTCGGTTGCACTTTTTGGAGACCATACGTGCATGCTATGGGAATCACGAACCTTAACACACTTATTTCCTCAATCCCACAATTTACTACTAGCATGATTCTAACATCACCATCCTCATATCTCGAAACAATCACAAGGAATCAATACTTCTCCTAGATTCAATGCTCTAGATGAAAGTTTTTATTATATCTCCATTGGATGCCCATCATATTAGGACTAAATTCACAACCCAAGCAAATTACCATGCTGTTTAGAGACTCTCAAAATAATATAAGTGAAGCACGAGAGTTCATCAATTTCTATAAAATGAAACCACCGCCATGCTCTAAAAAGATGTAAGTGAAGCACTAGAGCAACTAACAAACTACTCAAAAAGATATAAGTGAAGTTCAATGAGTAGTTAAATAATTTACTAGCTATAATAAGACTCTCTCTCATTTAAGAATTTCAGATCTTATCTTGCTGGTTACAGATAGCTCCTCCGAGGAGGATTTAGAGACATATATCTAGTCCTATTTTTCCTCTGAGGTGTATGCTCAAACTTGGCAGGGTTATATTACTCATACTAGCAATATGCCCGTGCGTTGCAATGGATCCAAAGTAGAATAATACATGTTCACAAACTTGAAGGAAAAACACTATAGTTTTGGTATATGTATCACTAAAAATACACTCGTATTAGGTTTCACTCAAAATATATTCCTCGTGGTTGTTTTGATGAGGTGGGGGAGGGATATGGTTGATTTCAAGATACTAAGGGGTTTCTGCAAATTGTAGCAGAGAAGTGGGGTCTTATTGCAAAAATGCCACAACTTACATCACAGTCGTTAGATGCAGATCTAATGGTCAGAAATGACGGATGGCAGACACACCACCATCACCAACCAAGTCTTTTATAGGAGTAGAGATATCATGCATATGTTGTCTTGCAATGCTTAGATTTTACATCATATACACAATATTGAATGCCATTTGCTTAGTTTAGACATCATAATGTGATTGCCCTCTGCTTACTTGCTTAGCATATAAATCATATATTTGAATTATATCATGCCACAATGTTTACAAATACATAATGTATCTGAATTATTGCATGCCAACCTATTTTCTAAAGACATAATATAGTTATATCATCTCATCATGTTTATAAGTCATCATATTTTGAATTATGTCATCCTATCCGTGAATTATATCATGCCATCATGTTTCCATAGATGACATGTATGTGAATTACGGCATGCCAACCACTTTAGTAGACGCATCGTATAGTTATATCACGTATCCTGTTTATATAGTCATCACATTTTCAATTATGTCATTCTATCCTGTTAGCTAACCTTCATATATGTGAAATTGTGTCATGCTATCATGTTTATTTAGACATCATATATGTGAAATTGTGTCATGCTATCATGTTTGGTTAGACAACATAAATATGAATTATTTCCTGCCCTCTTTTATCCCCTACTATCCATTGCACATGTCTATCATACAATGTCTATACATTCAATTACTTTTCTTGTTTATCAGCCATTTAAATTGGAGGGGGTGATGGCAGTATCTGTGGGAGTAAAAACATGGTCTTCAGAAAAGATAGTGCTATCCGTAGATGCATATAGAACCACGGTTGTACTTGCCGAAGAACTAGCCCCACCACACATAACCCAGACTCACGCAGATTGTAGCCCCACTCAGTTGGACAAAGAACGAACTACACCCCTTCTAACCCCAACCCCAGCAGATAGTAACCCAGTTCCAGTTGACACGGCACCGTCTCCACCACAGAGCACCCAAACACGAGCAGTTAGTAAGGCAACTGCAGTGCCCAAAGCACGCGGACCACCACTCCAAACCCCAACTCAACGCTTAAAGCAGAAGAAGAATTGGTCCCAGGTCAGGTTCCGTAGCTATGGTTCATACTCCTTTGCTCTTGCATCACTATATTTACTCATACCAACTAATTTCAAATTTTAAGGATGCAATTGAAACTCCAATGGCGCAACAAGTATGTTTTAAACCTATTTCTTTAACTGGTTTGCTGTTGTAACTTGATATATGTTGATTTCAGTTTTGATTTAATAAACAATCATGTTCTCATGTCATGCACATTAGAAGTGTTGTTAGTGTTGTGTAGTTTCCCACACTTATTTCTGTCTATACTGCTTTTTCTTAAACATGTATGACTTGAACTGTGTCTCTATCTTGATTTGGCAACATAAACAAGAATGATATAGGCCATACAGTGACCATAGTACATAGATATATGTTTGTTTCATGTTGTTATCCTGTCCACTTTACAAGTGAACTGGTGATACATCTCCGTCGTATCTACTTTTCCTAATGCCTTCCCTCTTGTTTTGGACTCTAATTTGCATGATTTGATTGAAACTAACCCGGACTGACGCTGTTTTCAGCAGAACTGCCATGGTATTGTTTTTATGGAGAAATAAAAGTTCTCAGAATGGAACAAATTTTTTGGAGAATTATTCGAGAATAAAAGAAAAATAATGGAGCCAAGAACCACTGGAGGGGGGCCTGGGTGAGCACAACCCACTTGGGCGCACCTTTACTCATACCAACTAATTTCAAATTTTAAGGATGCAATTGAAACTCCAGTGGCGCAACAGGTATGTTTTAAACCTGTTTCTTTAATTGGTTTGCTGTTGTAACTTGCTAATGTTGATTTCAGTTTCGATTAAATAAACAATCATGTTCTCATGTCACGCACATTACAAGTGTTGTTAGTGTTGTGTAGTTTCCCTCACTTATTTCTGTATGTACTGCTTTGCCTTAAACATGTATGATTTGAACCGTGTCTCTGTCTTGATTTGGCAACATAAACTAGAATGATATTGGCCATACAGTGATCATAGTACATAGATATATGTTCGTTTCATGTTGTTATCCTGTCCACTTTACAAGTGAACTGGTGATACATCTCCGTTGTATCTACTTTTCCTAACGCCTTCCATCTTGTTTTGGACTCTAATTTGCATGATTTGAATGAAACTAACCTGGACTGACATTGTTTTCAGCAGAACTACCATGGTGTTGTTTTTGTGCAGAAATAAAAGTTCTCAGAATGGAACGAAATTTTTGGAGAATTATTTCAGAATAAAAGAAAAATAATGGAGCCAAGAACCACCGGAGGGGGGCCTGGGTGAGCACAACCACCAGGGCGCCCCCCCTCCAGGTGCGCCCAGGTGGGTTGTTCCCACCCGGTGGCCCCGCAGACCCCGTGTCCTACTCCATAAATACCCATATTTCCAAAAAAAATCAGGGAGGAAGAATTATCGCGTTTCGTGATACAGAGCCGCCGTCACCTCATGTTCTTCATCAGGAGGCCATATTTGGAGTCCGTTTGGGGCTCTGGAGAGGGCAATCTTCGGTCTTCGTCATCACCAACCCTCCTCCATCGCCAATTTCATGATGCTCTCCATCGGGAGTGAGTAATTCCTTCGTAGGCTCACTAGTCGGTGAGGAGTTGGATGAGATTCATCATGTAATTGAGTTAGTTTTGTTAGGGCTTGATCCCGAGTATCCATTATGTTCTAAGATTGATGTTGTTATGACTTTGCTATGCTTAATGCTCGACACTTTGGGCCCAGGTGCCATGAATTCAGATCTAAACCGTTTATGTTTTCACCATTATATCTATGATCTAGATCTGATCTTGCAAGTCATATTCACCTACAATGTGTTATGATTTGTAAACCCAGGAGTGACAATATTCGGGATACTTTTCGGTGATGACCTTAGTTTGAGGAGTTCATGTATTCACTATGTGCTAATGCTTTGTTCTGGTACTCTATTAAAAGAAGGTCTTAATATCCCTTAGTTTCCTTATGGACCCCGCTGCCACGGGAGGGTAGGACAAAATATGTCATACAAGTTCTTTCCATAAGCACGTATAACTATTTACGGATACATGCCTACATTACATTTATGAACTAGAGCTAGTTTTGTATTGCCCTAGGTTATGACTGTTATATGATGAATATCATCCAACAAATTGCCGACCCAATGCCTACGAATTTCCTACATATTGATCTTGCTAAGTTACTACTACTGCTGTCACTATTACAACCGCTACAAAATCATTGATATCCATGTTACCATTACTATTGCTATTGCCACTATTATCACGAATATCATATTAGTGTGCTACTAAACACTTTGTCGCAGATAATTAATCTCTAGGTGTGGCTGAATTGACAACTCAGTCGCTAATACTTGCAAATATTCATTGGCTCCCCTTGTGTCGAATCTATAAATTTGGGTTGAATATGCTAACCTCGAAAATGGTTGTGATCCCCTATACATGTGGGTTATCAAGACCTTTTTCTGACGTCGTTGCTGGGGAGCATAGCTATATTTGTTGAGTCACTTGGGATTATTATCTATCTTTCACTATGAAGAATCTGAATGATGAAAGAACTAAGATCTTTCCCTCGAAGATGAGGGGAGGTAAGGAATTGCCATCTAGCTCTGCACTAGATTCTCCTTCAGTTAAAGTAAGCTCGCAACACCACAATATGCTATTCATCCTGATATGTCACAAGTTATTGATGATGCTACTTCTGCAATGAATGATGTTATAAATGATGCTTATGATGATGCTAGTACCTTGCTTGATAAGAATGTTCCATTGGGTGAACTACTTTATGAACAACTTGCTAAACTTAATGATATTGAGAATGTTGCAACTGATGAAGTGCTTGAAACTGAAAATCATGAAACACCTATTAGATCTAGCCATCCTAGATATGAATTTTCAAAAGTACCAGAAGGTTATGTTATGGATGAGGAGACAACTAGACACTTCCTTGCTTGCAATGATAGAGATGATCTTAAGAAATTATTATGCAAACTGAAAGAAAAATCTTTGAATGCTAGAATGAAGTGTGATCCTAAGTTTGCTACTTTGCCTATTTGTTTTGCTGATGAGGATTATGAGTTCTCTATCAACCCAGAGTTAATTACTTTGGTAGAATCTGATCCTTTTCATGGCTTTGAAACTTAAACCATAGTGGCACATCTTACTAAGTTAAATGATATAGCCACCCTATTTGCTCATGATGAGAAAACTCGCTTTTATTATATCCTCAAATTGTTTTTGTTTTCATTATTGGGTGATGCTAAAGCTTGGTACAATACTCTTACTCCTGGTTGTGTGCGTAGTCCCCATGATATGATTTATTACTTCTCTGAAAAATATTTCCCTGCTCATAACAAACAAGTTGCCTTGCAGGAAATATTTAACTTTGTGGAAATTTAAGAAGAGAGTGTCCCACAAGCTTGGGGAGGCTTCTCCAATTGCCTAATGCTTTGTGTGATCGTCCACTTAGGAAAAATGAAATACTTGATATCTTCTATAATGGACTAACCAATGCTTATACGGATTTCCTGGATAGTTTTGCTGGTTGTGTTTTCAGGGAAAGAACTGTTGAACAAGCTGAGGAAATATTGAATAATTTATTGAAGAATTATGTTGATTGGACACTTCCTGAACCACCGCCTGAACCCACTGTGAAGAAGAGGGGTATCTTATATCTTAGTCCCAAAGATGTACAAGAGGCAAAGAAAAGTATTAAGGAAAAATGTATTAAAGCGGAGGATGTCAAGAATTTACCACCTATTGAAGAGATACAAGGACTTGATATACCACCATCCAAGGTGGTGGAGGTAAATGATCTAATGAAATTTGATGAAAGTGATATCCCTTACAATAAACATCCTAGTCAATGTCTATATGAGTTTGATAATTATATTAGAAAACAAGATCACTTCAATGCCAATGTCATGAAACAATTGAAATACAACTCTGATATGATTGCTCGTTGAGTGTCTTGTTATTTAGAATTTCTAGTGATGTTAGGGGTGTGGGAAAACATGCTTCTATGGTTCAAATACAGTTAGAACAAGTTTCTAAATCTAAAAAATAATTAATTGATGAAATGAATAATAATATGAATGATCATGTTATTAGAGTAGTAACTAGAGGAGGTAGAATGACCCAGGAACCACTTTATCCCGAGGTAAACCCTGAGAGAATTGAACAAGATTTACAAAGACTTAACACTAGTGCACCTAGTCCCTCTAGAAAGAAAAATAAAAAAGGTAGGACTTTGCACACCTCTAGTGAACGTGAAAAACCTCCCGAAAACAGTAATGATGTCTCTATCTCTGATGCTGAAACTCAATCTGGTAATGAACATTCACCTAGTGATAATGAAAAAGATAATGATGATTTTCATAAGGACACTCAAACTAGATAATGATGTTGAGGTAGAACCTGTTGTTGATCTTGATAACCCACAACCCAAAAATAAAATATTTTATAAAAGAGACTTTGTTCCTAGAAAACATGGAAATGAAACAGAACCATGGGTACGAAAGCCCATGCCCTTTCCACCTAAATCAACTACGAAGATAGATGATGAAGAATTTGAACGCTTTGCTGAGATGCTTAGGCCAGTCTTTTTGCGCACCCACTTGACTGATATCTTAAAGATGGCCCCATATGCAAAGTACATGAAAGACAACATCACAATAAAGGAAAAATACCAGAAGCTGAAATCTTCACCATGCTTGCTAATTATTCTTTTAAGGATGGAGTTCCTACAAAACTTGGAGATCCTGATATACCAACTATACCTTGCTCCATAAAAATAAATTATGTGAAAACTACTTTGTGTGATCTGGGAGTTGGTGTTAGTGTTATCCTTTCTCTTTATATAAAAGACTTGATTTGAACAAGCTTACACCTACTGAGATATCTTTGCAAATGGCTGATAAATCAACTGCTATACCTATAGGTATTTGTGAGGATGTGCCCGTTGTTGTTGCTAATGTTACTATTTTAACTGACTTTGTTATACTTGAGATGCCCGAGGACGACAACATGTCGATTATCCTTGGTATACCCTTCTTGAATACTGCAGGGGTTGTTATTGATTGCAATAAAAGTAAGATCACTTTTCATATCAATGGTAATGAGCACACGGTGCCCTTTCCGAAGAAAGAATTCCAAGTGAACGGTATTAATGTTATTGAAAATTCTTCGACGCTCACTATTGGAAGTTTAAAACTACCTCTACCTACTTTCAAAAAGACATATGGTATACTTATTGTTGGGATGTTCGTATCCCCGTTGAGGTAACTTAGTGTTTTACAAAAATTCTTCGGTCTCATGCAAATTGGAAGTGGTTGTTAATAAGATTTGATAAACCTTATTAATTAATCATTTTTTGAGATGTATGAAGTCGAGGAATCTAGTAAGCACCACTCTCTGTACCTACCTTTTGTTTACTATTTTGTTTAGTTTAATAAAAATAAAATACCATGCTTTGTCTGTTTACTGTTTTCCCGTACAATAAAAAAATATAGCTCAAAAATAAAAGTGCTCATAATACCCTAAAAATTTAACATGATTTTTTTGTAAATCTTTTAGAAATTTTATTGCAAATAACATCAGAGGGGGGTGCACCAGGTGGGCACAACCCACTTGGGCGTGCCAGAAGCCCTAGGCGTGCCCTTATGGGTTGTGGTCCCCACGTGGGCCCCCTCACTTATCTTTTTAGTCCACTTCGTCCCCTACCTCCAGAAAAAAATTCACCATTGCACTCTCCCTCGTGTTCTTGCTCTCAAACTTGTGTATTTCAATCTCTTTGCTCGAAGCTCCATTTCCGAAACTGTTTTGTGGGATTGCTACTTGGTATGTGAGTTCCCCATTGCTCCAATTAGTTTTTGCTTTAGTGGTTTATATTGTGAATAATTAGCTACTCTTGGTGCTGCTGTAGATGTTCTTGCATGCTGAATTCTTAGAGTTCTAAGTAGTTTGAATGCTGAAAATGGCATCCATGCATGTTTATGAGTAGTTTCTATCTTTCTTGTCAACTTTTGTTAACAAATTTTTATGGACTAAATTTTTTAGAATTTTATTTATAGGAATAAGATGAGTTTCTTTATGAAGTTTGCTTCCAAGAACAACTCCAAGGGAGTTATTGGGGAGTCATCAGACAATGACCTCCGCACCCGAAGAATGGCGGAGGTGCAACCGTGTGAATGGCCGCACAACCCATTTATGGATGGAGCCAGAAACCGTCAAGAGCTCGCACAATTTCATGCTAATGCTGGCCTCACCGACTTCATCGCAGCTGAGTGTGAATAATGCCATCTCCTTACAAATTCCCTTGTGCAATTTTTTTATTTTCTGAGTAGGAATAACCCTCTTGAGGTGCAGTTTAATTTATATGCTGAAACCCGTCAGTTATCACTTATCGAATTTTGTGATATATGCTTGATTGCTTCTGATGGGGAAATATGAGAACCTAGGCTTGCGCTGTTCAAGGACTATTATCGTACTCTGTCAGTGGGAGATGAGAGAGGAGTGTCGAGTGCCACTGCCACTAGCCTGCATTTTCCTTCTGTGCATTATTTTGCTCTTTTCAATCCAAATTGTTTACTTGCTAGAGAGAAGGTTGGTGTGCTCAGTACCCTAGACTTCGCTGTCTTATGTCATGCACTTGAGGGCGACAACACTTATATCTTGGGGGCTATTGTGGCATGCCGCCTTCACCTCAACAGGTCCAAGGGTAAAATTCATGGCGGTATCTATGCTACTCGTTTAGCTAGTCACTTTAACATACATATACGCCAACATGATTTATCGGTTGCCTAAGGTTTACTTAGACCGTTAGGCTATGTCACTTCACCATTTTATTGATAGCGAGAACACTACCGTGGATATTCCTTATAACTTAGTCTTTAGTGAAATTACCCATGATATTATTCCATTGCCTGCACTTACGTTGTTCGACCCTATTGCTAGGGACAGATACATGATTATGCTAGCAGACATTGTTGCTAATCAAGATGCCCAGGCAGGTGCTGAGGAGGAGCCTCAGGATTGGGACGCTCAGGTGCCGCCATCACAACACTTCGACATGGGACGAGATGGCTACTACCGATGGTGATTACCAAGCTAGGCCAAAAGCCTCACCCACTTCATCGCAGCTGAGATTATGCCAGCAGATATTGTTCCCTATCGGAACACCGAGGCAGCTACAGAGGAGGAGCCTCAAGACTGGGATACTCAGGTGCCGCCATCACAACATTTTGACATGGGACCGTATGGCTACTACGGAGGGTGATTGCCAAGCTAGGCCAAAAGCCTAAGCTTGGGGGAATACGTGTTTCCACTGACATTATATTCATGTTCACACATTTCATTTCAGTTGTCGGTGTTCACACCTTTTCATTGAATTATCCATGCTAGATTTTGTTTCTTGTTTTCTTCTTATGTGTTTGAAAAACCTTGAGATAACCCAAAAATATTTCTTGTTTCTTTTCTGTCCTTCTTTCTGGTTTAATTAGCCGCAGTACTAAAAGAAAACCCAAAAAGATTTCCCGCTTATTTTCTTATTTGTTGGGAGCTCTCCCGTGTAAATAGTTTTCTCATTTTTGTTGTCTTTCTTTATTTTGCCTTCTTTGAGAAAAAAACAAAAAACTCCAAAAAAAAAATCAGTGTGTTTCTCTGAATTTCTTTTCTGGTTTTTGAGTCGTACCAATGAGGAGACCACGATGAAAATGTTGAGTGGCTCTCATATGCATTATCGTTTATCTAACAAAGAGCTCAAATTGCCTTGTCTTCTCCTTTATGAATAAAATGTTTGCAGATTCTAGCTTAGTCCATGGCACTCTTGCACTATTATTATTCTCATATCATTTCGGTCGTGCAAGTGAAAGGCAATAATGACAACATTTGATGAACTGGCCATGGCAGAGAGAAATGAGTATGAACTCAACTTGTTTTTGTTTTTGTAAATATCTTTAACCTAGTATCCATGATTCAACCTATTATGATCAAACATGTTGCAATGACAATTAGCGATTATAGTTTCTTATGCCATGTTTAAGTAGCTAGGAGTGGATAATGATTTATATTGGAGGTCAACATTGCATTAAAATGAGTGTGATGTGGTATGATGATATGGTATCCTCCTCTGAATGTTTCAAGTGGCTTGACTTGGTGCATGTTCATGCATGTAGTTTAATCATAACCAACAAAGCCTCTATGATTTTTATGTTCATGGTGTCCATATCCTACTCATGCTGATATCCAATGTTTATTATGCATAATGCATGTTCATGACCATTGTTGCTCTCTAGTTGGCCGCTTCTCAACCTATTTGCTAGCCTTCGCCTGTACTAAGCGAAAATACTTCTTGTGCATCAAATCCCAGAACCAAGGTTATCCCAGATGAGTCCACCATACGTACCTATATGCGGGATTACCCTGCCATCCTAAGTAAATTTGCATGTGCCACCTCTAAAAACTTCAAATAGCATCATTTTTTTGTGCCTGCATTGTTCACAGAGTGACAGGAGGTAGTCAGTATCTTCAATGCTAAGCGGGTTATTCTCATAATGAGTCTTTATTCACTTGTCCTTGCACGAGAGGGGCGATAATAGGGATTCCCAGTCAAGAATTAAAAAAGAAAAGCATTTACAAATAATAAAAAAATCTCCTACAAAGTAAAAACCTTTACTTTACTGCTTGGGAACCGCCACTAATGTGTTTAGCATGGAAGATATTGATAACTGATGGTCGCGAAGTAAATATGAACGGTTCATCTATCAAAATTAAATTTATCTTTGTTTTAAAATTCAGAGCCCTGGCACCTCTGCAAATCACTGCTTCCCTCTGCGAAGGGACTATCTATTTACTTTTATGTTGAGTCATCACCTTCTCAAATAAGCGCCAGATCTGAGACCACTATTGTCATCCTTATGCATTGTGTGTAGTTAATGTTGGGTGTTAGCATGACTGGATCTTTTCTACCGTGAATTACAATGTTTAGTCGTTGCTTGAACTTTGGAGGTGCTCTGTATTTATGTTTTGTGGTCTCAGAAAGGGCTAGCGAGATACCACTGTTGTCATATTAAATCACGGTTGTTTTGATAAAGTGTTGACATATGAGATATCTTACTACTGCTCTCTAGTTGTTTATGCCATTAGTATGAGTTAATATAACTAGCAAACATGCTCGTGCGTTGCAACGGGAGAGTAGATATTTTTTATCCAAGCCACTGTTTTCATTTTGATTCCATTTTAATTCTGGCTCGTAATATTGATGGCATACACATATGGCTAGACTCAGGTAACAACCGGTCGGTGCCGTTCGACACTAAGGAGGCTGTGTTTATAAATTAAATATATCTAATAAAGTACATATGTTTTAAGATCCTATGTATCGGTTTCTATATTAACATTCATGACTATCACAAGAATTGATTGGATATTTTCAGAATAAATCTTAAAATCTTAATGTACTTTTGATGTTTATGAATTTTATAAGTGCATGTATATGCCATAAAAATTATTTGTGTATCACAATAAAAATATATTGTGTAGTTAGTTCATAAGTACGCGTGTGGATTTTGCCAAAAATATATTCACGTAGGGTCTTTGATCATCGGACATGTACGAAGAGATAAGCTGGGGGAAGTACAACATGCCTACAGATTGTAATTGATTTAGGCTGCATCCTAAATAGAGTTTTTTAATAGTTAAAAGCTAAAAATAACATCATATTTAGATTCTACAAATTTTCTAATTAAATTTCATATATAATATGTTAAAATCGGAGTTACTGTTTAAAAGATATGAATAATTTTGTTTCGAATAAACTGCAGACTGAATAACCAAAAATCCAGGGGGTTATATGTTAAAATAAAAAAATGATTCGGCTGACTTAAATATGGATGTCGGGTTGATTACATGAAACTTCAGGGGTTTTTATGCAAAAATGCCAAAAAACTATTCGGTTCTATCTTAAATGCGTATCGCGGGTTAATTTACAGAAAGTAGAGAGGCTTTTCTGCAAAGTGGCGCGACGGACGAACAGAAACCCAATTTTCTTTATTATGAGGTAAAGATTTCTAAGAGTTATTGTTGACATGGTTAGTCATGATCTTTGCTGAAAACCTGGGTGCTACTTAAGCTTATTTATGTAAACAAGAGCAAAAGAGCTGATACGTCTCCGTCGTATCTACTTTTCCTAACGCTTTTCCTCTTGTTTTGGACTCTAATGTGCATGATTTGAATGAAACTAACCCGAACTAACATTGTTTTCGGTAGAACTGCCCTGGTGTTGTTTTTGTGTAGAAATAAAAGTTCTCGGAATGGAACGAAACTTTTTGGAGAATTATTTCAGAATAAAAGGAAATTAATGTAGCTAAGATCCATCGGAGGGGGGGCCTGGGTGAGCACAACCCACCAGGGCGCGCACCCCCTCTAGGCGCGCCCAACTAGGTTGTGCCCACCCAGTGGCCCCGCAGACCCCGTGTTCAACTCCACATAATACCCATATTTCCAGGAAAAAAATCAGGGATGAAGAATTATCTCGTTTCGCGATACAGAGACGCCATCACCTCCTGTTCTTCATCGGGAGGCCACATCTAGCGTCCGTTTGGGGTTCCGGAGAGGGGAATCTTTGGTATTCGTCATCACCAACCCTCCTCCATCACCAATTTCATGATGCTCTCCATCGGGAGTGTGTAATTCCTTCGTAGGCTCGCTGATCGGTGAGGATTTGGATGAGATTGATCATGTAATCGAGTTAGTTTTGTTAGGGCTTGATCCCTAGTATCCATTATGTTCTGAGATTGATGTTGTTATGCCTTTTCTATGCTTAATGCTTGACACTTTGGGCATGGGTGCCATGAATTCAGATCTGAACCGTTTATGTTTTCACCATTATATATATGATCTAGATCCGATCTTGCAAGTCATATTCACCTACTATGTTGTCGGGGTTATGTACCCAGGGTAGCCTCATCTGCACCCAAGAACCTTTGAAGACTTTGGAACTGGCCTAAGTCATCGAGGACGACTGGACCATACGGCAGGTGCATTGGCTGCATTCTAGGAGGCAACATGCTCCAGACAGTCGGCCTCAATAGCGGGCCGGCATCCAGCAGCCGACCCTATCCCCCTTGGAGTCTGCACCAACCGACCGTGATCAAGGCCAAGCATGGCAACAGTGCCATCTGTACCTCCCGAGATACACGGAGGTGTGGCAATAGTAAGCTTCGACTCGGCGGACATCCTCCACCATGGCGCGACACTGTAGCCATGCGCGCTGTGACGCCGCCCTCGCCAGCAAGGACGGTGCTACAGCAAAAGGCAATCGGCATGGCCCACAGGCGGTGGGACCTACCTATCTGCCGGATTCTCGACAACTGGCGGGGTCCACAGAAGGTGGGCCCCAACAGCCGGCGGAGAACCTGGCGAACGAAGACACTGACGTCCGGGTCCTACCAACCAGTGTATTACCATTGTACCCCCGGGGGGTAGGCCTATATAAACCCCCCAGGATCACCCATGCAAAGGGTTGAGCTCTAGTAGAACACAACATACCATCCATCCACCCATAGCTAGGAGAAGGAGAGATAAGCCCTGCCCTTCTTCCTCCTCTAGCAACACAGCTCCAGGAGCACCCTTGTACCCTTGTGATTCATAGTGATCATGCGGAGACCCCGTAGAGCAGGATTAGGGGTGTTATCTCCACAGAGAGCCCCGAACCTGGGTAAACTCGTGCATGATCGAGATCTCGCCCAATCCCGTTTCTAGAGCCCGATGACGTAATCCTCTCCCACACCATGCTAAGACACCCCCTGGCATCTGTCTCGAGAATCCTCCGACAGTTGGTGCCCATCGTGGGGCTAGCAGTGTCGTCTAGAGACATGTTCTGGATGGGAACCCTTTTCTGCCCCAACGAGTGGCGTCGCGGCTGGCCCGATTGGCCTACCCGGCGTGCTCGCTAGCGCCTGCACCAGCATGCATCCCGATGTGGGAGCAACTTGCCCCCCCGAGCTGCCTTGTCGACCTCCTGGGCAAGGCCAGTCTCGCTGAGGAGCTCCCTTTCGGTGCAGAGTCTATCCGCCCCGTCGAACCTATCGCCAACCTCTTCAAGAAGCTCATCGTCGCCGACGAGACGGCCTCCGATTTGGAGTCCATAGGCTCCTCCAACACCGCCATCGAGCCTGGCGAGCTACTCGCTGATCCCGATGCAGTTACCACCGATGTCTACCTTAACAACGTGGTCATCATCGACGACCCACTCCCTCCCGTCGCCTGCGACGTCGTGGCCGGCCCGCCCGACGCCGACGTATTCATGGAGGCGATGGTAATTGGTAGTAGCCAGGTGGCCGACGTGGTTGCTGAGGACCCATTGCGAGCAGCAATTCGGGACTTGGTGAACCCCGTCGACGACGAGACTGACCCAACGACGCTTGAGGAAATCCGCCCCAATGTCCTCGACAGCGCCAACAAGCTGGCGGCCATGCAACACCGTGCCGAAGCCAACCAGAGTGAAATCGACTGCATCAACGTCGGAACGCCGGCTGGTGCTGAGCCCAGCCGGGTGGGTGCCATCCGGCTGCGCGGCGGAGCCATCGCCAGTATGTTGGCAGCCGGATGCCCAATATACGAGACACCGGCGCAGAACCTATGCGCTGCACAGGCGGCGGCGGACGACCTCCAAAATCTAGAGGGCGACGAGCTGCACATTTAGATGGAGGGTCTGCAAGAGATCCTCAACGCTGCAAGCACGCATCAAGACACCTACAACCACATGCTAGCAGCCGGCAAGGAGAAGGAGAACCCGGAGGCCGGCTGCGAGCACGGCGTGACCTCCCGGTCACCCAGCGGCGGCGGCCGTAGCCAGAACTTGGGAACGACCCCTGGACACGACCATCGTTCTCAGTACACTAGTGTGGCCAGCCAGCACGCACCCCCGAACCCGAACAATCGACACCATCAGGATGAATGTCCGCCTCCCCGAAGGGAGAGGCCGGGTTCTACGGCGCCAGTTGACCATCCGACTTTGGGGGCCGACTCGGCCCGTGAGTCGACGATTACGACGCCCGCCAGCGGCTTGAGCAGCTGGATCGATCACAAGTCCTGGAAGAAGAAAATGCAGTCGGGCCGGCCTGCTTTGGCCCCCGCATTCGCGATGAGCCATTCCCCAAAGGGTTCTTGCTGCCCCAAGACACTCCCAAATGAAATGGCGCATTTAAGCCGGAAGACTGGCTCATCGACTACACCACGACGGTCAGCATAGCCAACGGCAACTAGCGCGTTGCCGTGAAATATGTCCCGCTCATGTTGCAGGGCACGGCCCGGACATGGCTGAACAGCCTCAAGCCCAACAACATCAACAGCTGGTTGGACTTCAACGAAGCCTTTGTGCGCAACTTCAACAACACTTACAAGCGGCCTCCCAAGCCACGCCAGCTCTCCATGTGTGTTCAGGGGCCAACCGAGTCCACTCGCGACTACTTGACACGCTAGGCTGAGCTGCGCAACTCTCACGAGGGGTGCATGAGGTGCAAGCGATCGAGTACTTCACCGCCGGATGCCGAGAGGGCACTCTGCTCAAGTACAAGCTCATGTATGATTAGCCGGCTACGCTGGACGAGCTCTTGGCCGTGGTGGACAAGGACGCTACGTCCGACTCCTCCATGAAGTCGGAGATCCGAGTTGATGCGTCTGAAAAGGTGGCCTCGCCAAACACTCGAGTGCCGACTGGTGACTCAAGCCGGCATCAGCAGCAAGGCAACAACCACAAGTGCAAGGCCCCCGAGCCGGCTTCCAACAGCCGGCAAGTGGTGACAGTTGAGAACCAAGGCCAACAGCCGACCGGCCAGCCCGGCCCCAAGCGTCAGCAATGCAACAAGGGTGCCTCGCAGCCGGCCCTCTCCTTCGAGCAGGCCCTTGAAGCCCCATGCAAGTTCCACAGCAGCGCGAAACAATCCAACCATACAACTCGGCGGTGCAACTAGCTCGCCCGCATCGCCAAGGGAGAGGCTCTGCCGCCTCCTCCTCCCGGCCCGGCAGGTCCGGCTCCTCAGCAGCCGGCCCGTCCTGCCGGCATGCTGCAAGATGAGTTCCCCGATGCACATGCTTCCTATGTCGTCTTCACAAGCGAAGCCAATGACAAGCGCAGCAAGCGGCAGGTACACCACGAGGTGAACACTGTTGTGCCCGAGGTCCCCGAGTACGTGCATTGGTCCGAGAAGCCCATCACCTGGAGCCAGAAGGACCATCCGGCCGTGATGCCCATGCCGGGGGGCTATGCAATGGTGTTGGATCCCACCTTCTCCACCGACACGCTGACTTGCCGCTTCTCTGGAGTGCTAATAGACGGCAGCTGTAGCATCAACATCCCCTACCATGGCACCATGGAAAAGATGGACATCAAGGATAAGCAGCTCCTGCCCAGCCGAACCGTGTTTCATGGCATTGTCCCTGGGCTTTCTCGCTCGCCACTCGGCAAGATCAAGATCGACGTCATGTTCGGTGACCATAAACACTTTCGTCATGAGCCCATCTGGTTCGAGGTGGCCGACTTGGACAACCCCTACCACGCGCTCCTAGGTCGGCCAGCCATGGCCAAGTTCATGATGGTGCCACACTATGCATACCTAAAGACAAAGATGTCAGGTCCCAAGGGCATCATCACCATCATCGGCGACTACAAGAAGTCGTCCGAGTGTGCGGCCGCGAGCTCTCGGCTGACCGAGTCCCTCATCATTGCCCAAGAGAAGCGCCTCATCGACCGGGTGGTGGCCATGGCCGGCGAGCCGTCGGCCGGGCCAACTAACCCCGAGGACGTAGGCGGAGGGGCTTCTTTCAAGCCGGCCAAAGAAACCAAGAAGATGGTCTTGGATCCGGCCCACCCAGAGTTGTTCGCTGTCATAGGTTCCAACCTCGACAGCAAATAGGAAAGCGATCTCGTCGATTTCCTCCGTGAGAATCGGGATATCTTCGCAAGGTCCCCCAAGGACATGCCGGGTGTTCCGAGGGATTTCGTCGAGCACAAGCTGAATGTGAGGTCGGATGCCAAACCAGTCAAGCAACCCCTACGCTGCCTATCAGAAGAGAAGAGAAGATTCGTTGCTGAAGAAGTCACCCGGCTCCTGGCAGCCGGCTTCATCATGGAAGTGTTCTATCCATACTGGCTTTCCAACCCAGTCCTCGTTTTGAAGACGAATAATAAGTGGTGCATGTGTATCGACTACACCAGCCTGAACAAGTCCTGCCCCAAGGATCCATTTGCTCTGCCTCAGATCGACCAAGTGATAGACTCCATGACCGGATGCGAGCTTTTGTGTTTCTTGGATGCTTATTACGACTACCACTAGATCAAGATGAGTGAGAAATACCAGATGAAGACCGCCTTCATCACCCCCTTTGGTGCATTGTGCTACCTGGTCATGACGTTCGGCTTGCGGAATGCCGGCGCCACCTTTCGGCGATGCATGTAGAAATCCCTCCTGCCACAACTCGACCGAAATGCCCACGTCTATGTGGATGACATTGTGATGAAGACGGAGAACCATGGCACCCTTTTGGAGGACCTCAAGGAGACCTTCACCAACCTGCGTCGTTTTCAAATCAAGCTCAACCGGAGAAGTGTGTTTTTGGAGTGCCAACCGGCCAGCTCCTTGGTTTCCATGTTTCTGAGCACGGGATCGAGTGCAACCCCGTGAAGAACAAGGCCATTGAGCGCATGGAGAGGCAGACCCGACTGCGGGACATCCAGAAATTTACCGGGTGCTTAGCCTCTCTCAGCCGATTCTTGAGCTGGTTGGGAGAGAAGGCCCTCCCCTTATACCAGTTGACACTACAAAAAAATACACTTCCGTGATGATATGTGTTTGTCACAGTAGGTCACGTTTTTTGTCATGCATGTACATCCATGACAATTTTATGACAGAGTCAAGATAGTCATACATGTGCTGTCATAGAAGTGTTCCATGACATTACCAAAATTATCATCACGGAAGAGTCCACTTCCATGACGATAAATCGCGCGTCACAGAAGTGCTTTCGTCAAGGGTGACCGACACGTGGCATCCACCGTAACGGAACACCGTTAAGCTGTCGGGTCCGGTTTTGGATCCGATAACCCGCTAACAGCCCCGACCAATGGGGATTTTCCACATGTAAAATCGTCATTGGCTGGAGGAAACACGTGTCGGCTCACCGTTGGGACAGATGTCATCCACTCATTGGACCCAAAGCGCCTATGATACGTCAACACGTGGCACGGCCCAACAGAGGCCCATTCATGTGAAAAGGCCGACCCGTTTGACTTGGTCAAAAGGTGGCGGGCCGGCCCACGGCAAGCCTTTTAATGGCCTGTTTGCATATAGCCCATTTACAGCCCGCTAACCCAGGGACCGTTTACGAACTATCCAAATTAGGCCCACTAGCGTCATCTAGGCCATCCAATATAATTCCAGACCATTTTAACTTCTGGCCCATGTATGGCCCATGACGTCTTTCGGCCCATATGAGACCCTTATTACTCTCGACCCATCGATAGCCCGTGGTAAAACTGGTCCATAATGAACAGTGTATCACTTTATACCCATTAATGGCACGTGGTGAAACTCGCCCGTAATGAACAATGTATCACTTTATACCCATTAACGGCCCATTATTCTGTTGGGCCGTTTCTAGCCCATGTTATCTTTCAGCCTTCTCGGGGCCCATTTATTCTTGGGCTCATTTCCACATTCGTTTACTTACGGCCCGTTAATGTCATTTTCTGCTTGTGGGCCAAATTCAGCCCATAGTTACAGTCGGCCCGTCTGTGGCCCGTTAGTACGTTGGGCCATTTTCATAGCATCATCAAAATACGACCGATTAATGATGGCCCGTTATGGTCGGCCCATGAACGGACGATTTCAACTCTAGCCCATTTACGGCCATAATGTGGTCAGTTATTGGCCCATGTTTGGCCAACCGATCATACGGCCCGTAGAAGGCCCATTGATGATATGGCCCATAGAAGGCCCATTGTGTCTACAGCCCGTATAAGGCCCATTGTTTCTACACCACGTAGAAGGCCCATTGTTTTTTTTGAAAGAAAGAAGGCCCATTGTTTCTACGGCCCGTAGGAGGTCCATGTTAACTACAGCCGGTGGGCATCAAAGTTCGCCACCAGTGCAAATATAGGGAACACCCTACACTATACAAAAATGGCTTGTTGTTTTCTTCAGCCGCAGGCTGCACGTTAAGAACAAATTTTGTATCGCACCAAAACAAATTACAATTATAAAACAAAAGAAGGTTGGCATAAAAGTTAACAGTCTAGCAGATAAACTGACCACCAGAAGTTCAGAAGCTCAGTTCATTTGACCCGACTGTTACATTTTCATGCTGTATTGTCTGATGGAGCACCATAACCTTCACCTTCAGTTCTCCTAGGCTCCTGAACAACATAGCAAATGTCTGATAGTCTGGTTTCAAAACCATGCATATCTTGACAACATCGAACAATGCTCTCCTTGTTTAACAAAGGGTCTCTGTTAGGGAATGGACTTGTGTCTGGAGCGCAGATACGACATTGTTTTGAGCTTGCATATCTTGATCATGAGGCAGTTTGGACGAGATTGCCTTAACAACCAAGCCAGTATTACGCAGGAACGTGCTTTTGGCACTATTAGTGGACATGTACTGACCCACTGCAGCAATAGGTGACATTGCGGTTATAGTTGCCTCGCCACCTTCAGAAGGTGGCGGTGTCGGGGGAAACTGTCCACCACGAACACCTATGGGACCGGAGCCCCTTGTCTATGCGGTACGAGGGCGGAGGGAGCACAAAGAGCAGATCGAAGCAAACACGCGGGCAGTTTACCCAGGTTCGGGCCGCACGGATGCGTAAAACCCTACTCCTGCTTGGTTGTGTATTGAGTTGAATGCTCGGGAGCTTGAAGAAGCAGCTACACCGTGCGTGAGAGTAGTCTAGGTTTCGAACCCCCCCCCCCCACGTTGTGCATGGGCCTCCTTTTATAGCGCAAGGGGTCACCGACAGGTGTCAACGTAGGAGAAAGGGGTAAAAATGTAAAAGAGGTGGTAGTTGTAATAGTGCGGGAACAGTGGAGCTACAGTACAGAACAGTGGTCTATACCTACTTTAACAGTGGGGGACAAGGGCATTTAATGCCCGTCGCCGTCGACCTCAAAAGCTCCCGCCTTAGCGTCTCCGTCCGCCACGGCGACGGATTTATCGCCGTGGTGTGCCACCGTGTACCCCAGGCTGCACAGCCATCCGCCACGCGTCCCTGGATAGGCCCCAGGGCGACGCGTGGGCCGATGAGCTGGAGCGCGGGCACACAGCGCAACCTTCCCGGCAAGCACCTTGCCGGGGCCTTGATCTTGTCGGGCCCGGGAACTTGCCGCTCCCCGGGCCCCTTGCCGGGGCGCGCATAGCGCCGAGGCGATATCTTCTAGTCTTCCTGGCAAGCTCCTCTTGCCAGGGTCTTGTGTTAGTGGAACAGCCTTGAGCCTGGTACGGCCTTCCCGGCAAGCTCCTCTTGCCGGGGTCTCGGTCTTCTGTCTTGTATACTTTGTTTTTGAATGGTTTGATAAGAAGCAGGAAGGTCTCCGGCGAGCACGCAGTGAACCTTGCCGCGGGAAGCTGCGACTGCCCGTGCACAAGTTGGGGTACTGGGGTACCCCTACCTTAGTACACCGACAGGAGCCCCCGGGCCTGGGCCACACACGGTGCCGAGCGCTGTTGGGCCAGGCCCAAAACAGTGCACGGGCACCCGCGGCCCGCGGCGCGCCGAATCCACTTCCATATCCGCCGCACCCCACGGTAACGGCACGCGTCGATTGCGGCGCCGTGGGATGGGACGTGCCCACGATCTCTTAATGGAAAGGGCGAAACGCCCCCCACTCCCCCATAAAAGCAGAGGTAGCGGGCGCGGTTCCCCTCCCTGTGCTCTCATTACGTCGTCTTCCACCTGCAAAAGATTCCTTCTTGCGCTCCGCCTCCACAGCTCCGCCGCCGCCGAGCTCTTCGTCCCCTTCCTTCCGCCGCGCCCGCCATGGCCCCAAAGGCCGACAAGGCGAAAGCGGAGAAATCCAAGAAGGAGAAGTCCGAGCAAGCAGCCAAGCTCATCGCTTACCGGAAGCGGCACGTCGTCTTCCCACCGAAGCTCGGCGTGCAAGAACTCTGGAACAAGTATTACTTGTTCTGGTCCAAGGGCACCGATGCGCATCCCCGCACCCGAGCATACCCGGCCGTCGCCAAGGACAACTATCCCGGCGGGTATCACTTCTTTGCTGCCTTTTTCCACTGTGGTCTCTGTCCTCCTTTTTCGAACTTCTTCTGTGATATCATGAATACATATGGCTTCCATCTGCTTGATTTCACCCCCAACGCCATTCTCACCATGGCCGTTTTCGCACATATGTGCGAAAACTTCATAGGAGTCCACCCCAACGTAGCCCTCTTTAGACACTTTTTCACTCCTAGAGCCGAGGCCGATGCCCCCCTCTCCGGAGGAATTTCTTGGGTCTTCCGTCTTAACAAGAAGGGGTCGTACTTGCCGGGGGAGCTCCGCGGCAAGTGGGAGGAATGGCGAGCGGAGTGGTGCTGGATTGTAGAAGACCAGCCGCAAGCCTTCACTGCGCCGCGCACAACGCCTATCGTGCGCGGCAGAGATTGGAGTGACCTAGACTCCGACGACGTCAAGCTCGACATCGCCCTCGGCCGTATTCTTCGTCTTCGGCTGGCCCGGCTGTCAGTTGCCGAGGTGGGCGCAGATTTCCTCCGCCGGCGCATCGCCCCCCTCCAAGACCGGAAGAGGCCGGCCTGGGAGTACGGCGGCCCGGCAGACATCATGAGGCTGCGCCCTGGACTTAATTTCAACTTCACCACTCTGGAGCTGCGCGGGATGGTACGGGAGCTCTTCAAGTACGACCCAACGCACCCCGAGTGGTTCAGGACTCCCCGGGAAGTGGTGCCGCTCTGCAACAACGCCGCGAGGGACCGGATCCTTGCCATGATGCCGATGTGCGACTCGCATGGCTTGGACCGCTCGTGGATCGCCCCGAAGCCCATCGACGTCCTCAACTTCTACGACAACCTCGTCGAGGTGGCGAGTAACAAGGAGGACCTCAAGCTGCACACGCGGGACACCACCGAACAGGAAATCGCATACATAGCTTCTCGGGCTGAGGAGGCCGCCGCAGCCGCGGCGGCAGGAGTCTTCGGGTTCTCGCCGGAGGAGGCGGAGGCCGAAGAGGCGTCCACCCAGGCGGAAGAGGCGGAGATCCGCCGGTTGCTGAACCTCCCACCCGATGCGCTCGCCGGGGTCCCCTCGTTGAGGCACTCCGGGATCCATGGGATCGCGACGGAGGCTGCGGCAAGGGAGGGCACCGCCGGAGGGAGCAGAGGCGCCGCGAGGGGTGGAGGCGCCAAGGGAAAGAGGGCCGCAGCGCTGGATGCTGGGCCCAGCGAGCCGGCCGGGGCAGAGGAGGAGGAGGAGGAAGAGGCTGAAGACTCCGGCGGATCTACGGAGTTATACGCCGACGACCTCTCCTCGTCGGAGAGCTCCCCGCCCCCGGCAAGCCCAAAGGAGTCCCCGGCAAAGCGCCTCCGCAAGGCGGCGACGGGGGAAAGGGCACAGGCGCCCCGGCAACAGCCACCTCGGCGGGCGGCTCCCCGGGGGAGTCAAGCCGCGCCAAGGCCGTCCGGCGCACCAGCCGCAGTAGAGGCGGCCCGTGCGCGGACCACGACGGAGGCGCCCCGCAGGCCAGCAGCGAGCCGGCAGGGGTCTTCTCGGAGCGGAGCAGCGGCTCCGCCCGCCCCCCGGGCGCCGGCAGCCACAGGGGCTGGGTCTTCGCAGCCCCCAGCCCCGGTGAGCACCAAGCGCGCGAGGGAGTCTTCGTCTTCCGCTCCTCGCGCCGACGCGCCCACGGTGGAGTATGACTTCTCCGCCCTGAGCGAGGACGACGAGGAGGACCAAGAGTAAGGATTCGGGACCTCATATCTTCTGGATTTTTATCTTGATTTTTCCGCTGACGCTGATTCTGTCTTCTGTTCTGATTTCAGGACCCTGGCCCATCGCGCAGCGAAGAAGGCCAAGGCGCCCGAGGCCGAGGTCGCGGAGGACCCGGCAGCGGCGGCAACAGAGGGCGCGCCGGAGCCGAGCCTGCCGGACTCTGGCACTGCTCCGATGAGCAGCCCCCAGCGCAGCCCGCAGCGCAGCCCCCAACGTAAGTCTGGGGTTCTTTCTTTTCGCTTGTCGGGGTACGTCTGAGGCTTTTGATTTTATCTTCATGTTTTGACATCTCTTGCCTTGTTCCGTGCAGAGGAGGAGCCGCAGCGGGAAGAGCGCCCGGAGACCACCGCCGAGGAGCCGCAGGCACCGCCATCCCCGCCAAGGCAGGACTCTCCGGCAAGGGAGAGTGCTCCGTCAAGGGCGGGTACTCCGCCAAGGCAGAGTACCCCGCCCAGGACGAGCAGCCCGGCAAGGGCGGCCACCCCGCCAAGGCCAAGTTCCCCGGCGAGGGCGACTACTCCGACGAGGCCGAGCTCCCCGGCGAGGGAGCCCGCCGCTGAGGACGTCCGCCAAGGTAACCTTTGTAACTTGTCTTCTTGGCTTGCCTCTTTTTTTTGGATATTTGCTTGAGTCTTGAATTTCTTTGTCTTCTTCTTCTTTCTAGATCTTCCTCCTCCTGTGCCCATGGAGACGGAGGTGATTATCCTCGAGGAGGAGGACGCGCAGGGCGGCGGCGGCGACGCTCCAGTCGTTGAGGAGGTGGGCGAGGCCGCCGAGCCGGCCGCGCAAGAGACTGCTCCGGCTGCGGATGCAGCGGCCGGGGAGGGGGACGGTGGCCGCACCGCCGACCCGGAGGTGGCGGGAGCATCGGATGCTGCACCGGCCACCGGTCCCTCCGCCGGCGAGGAGCAAAGGTTCTATCTCGAGGCCCCCAATGGCGTCTTCATCCAGATGCCGTGGGGGTCTTCGTCGCGAGCTCCTGCGGAGGGCGAGGCGTTCGACGGAGAGGTCCTCGCCTCCGCAGGCCTGAAGATCGTCCAGGCGCCCGGTGGAGGTGAGGGGCCCGAGGAGGAGCGATTGCTTCATCAGCTCCTGGCCCTTTACCGGGCCAGGCAAGCAAAGCTCGCTTCCCGGGAGGCTCTTGCCGCCAAGGCCGCGGCAGAGATGGAGAAGCGTGCGGCGGAGCTCAGCGCCGCCAATCAGGCTGCCCTCCGCCAGGTGGCGGAGGAGCGTGAGCGTCTCGCCGGCGAGTACCAAGAGTGGGTACTTGAGAGGGCCGAAGCCGATGAACAGCAGCGTCTCGCCGGGGTGGAGATGTCCCGGCGAGAGGGAGAGCTCGCGCAGCGGAAGGTTGAGCTGGATTCTCATGAAGAAGACCTTGCCGCTCGCGAGGCTGCCCTTGGCGGGGAGCTGAAGGAGGCGAAGGCCGCCGCGGTTGCCGCGGAGGACGCCAAGAAGGAGCTCGCCGCCAAGGTCGAACAACTGGAGAAAGCAATGAAGGTGAGCGCCGAGAAGGTTGCCGCGCTCATCCTGGAGCGCGAGAAGGATGCTCACACAAACTCAGAGCTCCAGGTGAGTTTATCCAAGAGGGGTGACGAGCTGAAGGCCGCCAAGGATTCCATTGAAGACTTGGAGCTGAAGGTCACCACCCTGAAGGAATCGCTTGATGCTGCCCGGGCCCAGGAGACCAAGTTGAAGGATGAGCTCCGCAAGGAGCGAACCTTGGTGGAGAGCGTCAACAAGGCCTCCGAGCTCTTCCGGCAGACTATCGAGGTGTGGACCGAAGAGCTGGTTTCTTCTGCGTCCAATATTGACCAGGAGTTGCTGGCGTTGAAGGTTGAACATCTTATCTACTCGCCGGATCCAGATCTCCCGCACAGCGCCAAGCTCAGCCTCTTCTTCAGAGGCGTCGCTCCGGCTCTTGCAGGTCTCCGGAACCGCATCCCCGCGCAGCTGGCCGAGGAGTCGCGCCGGCTCTGCGCGGGAACTCTGGAGCGGGTGTTGACGAAGATCGTGTACCGCAACCCGGGGATCAACCTCACGAACGTTCTTCGCACCCTGCCGGCAGATGCAGACACGGAGGCCTTGAAGGAGCAGGTCGGCCACATCATCGCCAAGGTGGCAAAGCTTGGCAGGAAGGAAGGCGACCGCGTAGACTAGGGCTCCATTTATCTTTATCTTTTCGTTGCTGCATATTATGTTATGAACTCATTAGTCCATTGCGACAAGTTATCCTTGTAAGAAATTTGCTTTACTTCAATCAATCAGTGCAATGTTATCTTCCTTGTTTCAATCTTTGACTTTGTATGTTTTTCACCCTTCGCTCCCGGGGAGCTTGCCGGCAAGGGGCCCTTGCCGCGAGCGCTGAGTGCTGGACTCTGAGCAGCCTGCTGGCCAAGGTCCTCGCCGGCAAGCAACCTTGCCGCAGCTGGTCGCAACGCACTTAGCTTGCTGAGCGTACTCAGAAACGAGGCAAGGGCGCGACACTTGTCGCAGCTCACTTAAATCGTTGAGTGGACTCGAAAACAAGATAAGGGTGCGGCAAGCTACGGGTAGGTTCCTCCGCGCACAGGTTTTCCATACAGAGTGTGATCGTTCAAGGAAGACAACCAAAATTTAAAATTTGAACTGGTCAAATTCTAACAACTTATCTTTCATATGCTGCTTGCTCATGTTGCTTGCTTTCCGGTAAGGCTCTTCTTACTTGAACAGCACTTAGTTCCTCCTCCATCTCCTTCCCCCCCGGCAAACTTGTGCGCGAGGAACGTTCCTTCTGCTTAAGAGAAAAGGAAAGGGAGAGGGAAACAAGCATATTGCCTTTCGGCGTAATAGTGCTTACCGTATGTCTGAGTGTTGCATCAAATGCCGAACAGAACATGCAAACAGCAAAGAGAAGCATGCAAAAGGCAATCGATGCGAAAAACACGAAAACTTTACTGATGCACGGGGTCTGCGCCCGGCTTTGTACAAAGGGTTACATGCAACAGCGGCAAGGCTTGTACAAAAGGTGGTTGCCGGAGCGGATCACGGCAACCGCGCCTTAGGGGTGAAACTTGCGAAGATGCTCTATGTTCCAGGAGTTGCTCACCGGTAAGCCTTCTTCGGTCTCGAGGCGGACAGCGCCGGGCCTCGTAACTTGTCTCACCCGATAAGGGCCTTCCCACTTCGGCGTCAACTTGTTGGAATTCTTGGCGGACTGAACACGCCGAAGAACAAGGTCGCCTTCCTCGAGACTCCTGGCCTTGACTTTGCGGCTATGGTAGCGGCGCAAAGCTTGCTGGTATCGAGCAGCTCGTACAGCAGCCTGGAGACGTCCCTCCTCAAGGAGCAACGCGTCATCTTGCCGCAGTTGCTCCTGCTCGAGCTCATCATAAGCGAGTACTCGAGGAGATCCGTATACGAGTTCCGTGGGGAGAACTGCCTCTGCTCCATAGACTAGAGCAAAAGGTGTCTGTCCGGTGGCTCGACTTGGTGTCGTTCTGATTGACCAAAGAGCCGCCGGGAGCTCCTCTATCCAATTCTTTCCGCACTTGCGCAGCCTGTCAAAGGTCCTTGTCTTGAGTCCGCGCAGCACTTCAGCATTTGCCCTCTCCGCTTGGCCGTTGCTCCTCGGGTGGGCAACAGAAGCGAAACAGACCTTGGCGCCAAGGTCTTGGACGTATTGCATGAAGGTGCGACTAGTGAATTGCGTACCGTTGTCGGTGATGATCCTGTTAGGGATCCCGAAACGGCAAACAATCGACCTGAAGAACCTGACTGCTGACTGTGTTGTCACCTTTCTCACTGGCTCCACTTCTGGCCACTTTGTGAACTTGTCGATTGCAACGTACAAGTACTCAAAGCCCCCGACAGCACGAGGGAAAGGGCCGAGGATATCAAGCCCCCAGACCGAGAAGGGCCATGACAAAGGGATTGTTTGGAGAGCTTGAGCTGGCTGATGGATTTGCTTTGCATGGAACTGGCACGCTTCACACTTGGTTACTAGTGCAGTTGCATCTTGGAGGGCTTCTTGCCAAAAGAACCCTTGCCGGAAAGCTTTCCCGGCAAGTGCCCTTGCGCCAATGTGGTGGCCGCATATGCCTCCGTGTATTTCTGCCAACAGCTTTCGTCCATCTTCTCTGGAGATGCATTTCAACCTGACATCGTTGAGTCTTCTTCTGTACAGCTCGTTATCCACAAACTGATACATACTTGACTGCCTGGTTATCTTCTCTATCTCTTGAGGGTCGTCGGGAAGTTCTCCAGTTTGCAGAAAACGGACGATCTGCTGCGCCCATGCCGGAGCCCGAGGCTCGACGGCAAGGACTAAAGGCTCGAGGGCCGCTGCGGGAACCTCAGCTTCTTCGGCAAAGACCTCTGGTCCTGCCGGAGCTGACGGTCCCCCGGCAAGCTCGCCGTGGCGAGGCTTGTCGGGAACACTTGCTTCAACTGCACAAGCCCGAGGGCTTGCAGGAGCAAACTGTTCCTCAGCGTTGTTGCTGATCTTGGGAACTTTGGCGGCGGGTTCAGGAAGATCCGCCGGCAAGTAGTCGCCGGAGACCAACTTTCTCTTCTTGGACTCCCCAATTGATGGTGTAACTGATGGCTGAGTCAGCTTGAGTAAGAAGGTCCCTGGTTCCACAGGTAACTTCATCGCGGCGCACTTTGATAGGCCATCTGCAATCTCATTTTGAGCTCTTGGGACGTGCTCCATCTGCAGACCTTCAAAGTGCTCTTCAAGCTTTCTCACTTCATCGACATATGCTTCCATCAAAGGACTCTGATAGCTCTTGTTAACTTGTCGGACCACCAACTGAGAATCGCCCCGCACAATCAGCTTTCTAATCCCAAGTTCGGCCGCAATCCTGAGGCCGGCAAGCAAGCCTTCATATTCTGTAGTGTTGTTTGTCGCTTGCTCCCTGGGAAAGTGCATCTGGATAACATATTTGAGGTGTTCTCCGGTGGGCGCGATGAGTACCACGCCGGCACCGGCGCCTTGCAGCGAGAAGGCACCGTCAAAATACATTACCCATTCACTTGTCGCTTCTTGCACGGGTGCGCTTGTTTCTTGAACTTCATCTTCTGGTGTTGGGGTCCACTCAGCAATGAATTCTGCCAAAGCTCGGCTCTGTATGGTTGAAGTACTTTCAAACTTGAGTCCAAAGCTTGACAGCTCCAGTGCCCACTCGACGATCCTGCCTGTTGCCTCTGGATTGTGCAATATCCTCTTCAACGGAAAGCGAGTGACCACTGTTATCTCATGGGCTTGGAAGTAGTGGCGCAGCTTCCTCGAAGTCATGAGGAGGCCGAAAAGCAATTTTTGCACACCAGAGTACCTTGATCTAGCTCCCTGGAGAAGGGAACTTACAAAATACACTGGGCGCTGCACCATCTTCTTCCGCACCTCTCCTTGTTCCTGCGCAGAGTCTTCCTTGTCGGGGCCAGAGCTTGTCGGGACAGTCCCCTGCTTGTCGCTAGATTCGCTTGCCGGTGATGCTGACTCCTCGTCGGACTCCCTCTCCGCTACTAACGCAGCACTAACCACCTGGTTGGTTGCCGCTAAGTATAGCAACAACTTTTCCTGTGGTTTAGGTGCGACAAGTATAGGAGTGGAGGACAGGTACCGTTTCAAATCCTGCAACGCCACCTCCGCTTCCGGAGTCCACTTCATGGGACCTGCCTTCTTCAAGATTTTGAAGAAAGGTAGGGCGCGCTCTGCGGACTTTGAAATGAACCTACTGAGGGCGGCAACGCAACCTGCAAGCCTTCTGACATCCTTGACGCGCTTCGGGGCCTCTATCTGCTCGATGGCTTTGATCTTGTCGGGGTTGGCTTCAATCCCCCTCTGTGATACAAAGAACCCGAGAAGCTTGCCGGAGGGGACTCCAAAGACGCACTTCTCGGGGTTCAGCTTGAGTTGTATCCTGCGCAAGTTCTGAAACGTTTCTTCCAAGTCTTGAATCAGGGTTTCTTTGCTCTTGCTCTTCACCACGATGTCATCCATGTAGGCTTCTACATTCCTGTGGATCTGTGGCTCAAAAGCAGTGTACACTACCCTTGCAAAGGTTGAGCCTGCATTCTTCAATCCAAATGGCATGCGGATAAAGCAATAAGTGCCACATGGGGTGATAAATGCAGTCTTCTCTTCATCTTCCTTGGCCATGAAAATCTGGTGATAGCCTGAATATGCATCAAGAAAACAGAGTAGCTCACATCCGGCAGTGGAGTCAACGATCTGGTCAATGCGCGGCAAAGGGAAGGGATCCTTGGGACATGCTTTATTGACATCGGTGAAGTCTATACACAGTCTCCACTTCCCGTTGGCCTTGCGCACGACGACTGGGTTTGCCAGCCACGTCGGATGGATCACACCTCTAACTAGGCCTGCTGCTTCTAGTTTCTTGATCTCCTCATTGATGAACTCTTGGCGCTCCACGGCTTGCTTCCTCACTTTCTGCTTGATGGGCCGCGCATGAGGACAGACAGCAAGCTTGTGCTCAATCACCTTCCTGGGAACACCGGGGATGTCAGATGGTTGCCAAGCAAACACATCGACATTCGCCCGCAGGAAGGCGACGAGCGCGCTTTCCTATTTGCTGTCAAGGGTGGCACTGATGGTGAAGGTACCACCAGTGCCATCCTCCTTTGCGGACACTTTCTTGGTTGCCGGAGGAGCAGCCATTCCTTTCTTGCTCTTGCCGGTGGAGCTCGATGGAACGTCCTCGGCGGCAGCGCAGCACTCCGAAGAGGTGCGGTTGCCGGAGTGGGTCCCAGAGCACTTGCCGGACTTGGTCTTCGTCTTCTTCCCCCCGGGAGCTTCAGCGGCAAGAGTATCCTTCTCGGCCGCAGCTGCCGCATCCCGGTAAATCTTGTCGGCGCAGATAAGCGCATCCTTCTTGTCGCTGTGGACAGTGATGACGCTTATCGGCCCCGGCATCTTCAGCACGTTGTAGGCATAGTGGGAAGCTGCCATGAACTTGGCGAGGGCGGGACGGCCGAGTATTCCATTGTAGGGCAATGGAATATCAGCAACGTCAAAGGTGATGCGCTCAGTCCTGAAGTTGAGCTCCCCGCCAAAGGTCACCGGCAGAGTGATCTTTCCCTTGGGCTTGCTCCTTCCCGGGTTGATTCCTTGGAATGAACCGGTCTCTTCGAGCTCGCCATCTTGAATTTGGAGCTTCTTGATCACAGCAGAGGAGATCAAGTTCAGCCCGGCCCCGCCGTCAACCAACATTTTGGTGACCTTGAGGTTGCGGATGGTGGGAGAAACCAGCATCGGCAAGCACCCGACCGCCGTGGTGCAGTCAGGGTGATCCTCCAGGTCAAAAACGATGGGCGTGCTGGACCATTTGAGGAGCCTGCGCGACTCCACAGGCGGCTCCGCTGCATTCACCTCACGCACCCACTGCTTCAGCTGGCGGTGGGAGGTGTGCAGGGAGGCGCCACCGTCTACGCACAGGACCTCCGTGGCCTTCTGGAACTCCTGCTCGCTGTTCTCGTCGTCCTCCATGTCTTCATCGTCGTCTTCGTCGTTGTCGCGGCCCCGGGGAGGTCGATCTCCTTGCCGCTGCTTGGCCTTGCCGCGGCGTCCTCCCCGGCCGTTAAACGGCCGCTTCTTGCTGGGCTCTTCCCCGCCACCTTGGGCCTTCTCCTTGTCGCGCCTCTCGTACTCAGCTTTTTGCTGCTCGACGAGGTACTCGACGCGCTTGCAGTTGGAGAGATCGTGACCCTTGGTGCGGTGAATCTTACAGTATTGCTTGTCGGAGCTACCCGGCTTGTCGGCCGTCGCCGCAGGGGCAGGCTCCTTGCCAGAGCCGCCAGCCTGCGCTTGCTTGGCGGTGGCCTCCTTGCCGGACTTCTCGACGGCAAGCACTTCCTTCTTGCCCTTCTTCCTGTTGTTCCGCCGCCGGCTCTTCTTTGCCGGGGCGGCGTCGTCGCTGTCGCTTCCCCCTGCGCCAGCATCCTCTCCGGGGAGTTTCCTCCCCTCTTCCGCACGGGCACACTTGTCAGCAAGAGCGTAAAGCTCGCTGACGTCCCTGATCTTGGTCATCGCCATCTCCTCACGCATGCGGCGGTTACGCACGTTCTGATGGAACGCGCTGATGACCGCGGCAGGGTGAACGTCGGGGATGTTGTGCTGCACCCGGCTGAAGCGTTGGATATATTTGCGCAGGGGTTCGCCTTCCTTCTGGGCCAAAATGTGGAGATCACTCTCCTGGCCATGGGGTTTGTGGCCGCCGGTGAAGGCGCCAACAAACTGATGGCAGAGGTCGGCCCAAGAAGAGATAGAGCCTTTCGGCAAGTGCATGAGCCACGAACGGACGTTCGGCTTCAGCACGAGCGGGAAGTAGTTGGCTAGGATCTTCTCGTCGCGCCCCCCGGCAGCTTGCACTGCGATAGTGTAGACGCTGAGAAACTCCGAGGGGTGCGTCTTGCCGTCGTACTTCTCCGGTACGTCGGGTTTAAAGTTCTTCATACTGGGCCACTGGACGCGCCGCAGCTCGCGGGTGAACGCAGGGCAGCCTGCCGCGTACGGCAAGTCGCCTGGTTCACCGGGCGCGGGTGCGTCGACAGTGTTCCCAGCTCTCTTGTCGGATTGTCGCCGAGCTTCTCGGCGGCGCTCGATCGTGGTTCGAGCGTCTTCGTCTCGCCGGTCGTCGAGGACCTGGCGCTGGTCCCGACGAGCCCGCGGGTCCGACGAGGCTGTGGAGCCGTCGTCGGGGTTGTTCCGGCGGGGTGGCGTTTTCTGCTTCTGCGGCGGGGAGTGCACGCTTGTCGCACCCCCGGCAGTCTTGTCGCCGATAGGCTTCGTCTTCTCAGCCTGCCGCGGCCGTGAGGTCGACGGCTGCTGCGGAGAGTCGTTGTTGGCGAAGTCTATCAGGCTCCGGATAGTGGCCCTCCACTCTTCGGCCTTGTCGGCCGCCGGAGGAAAATCGAGGAGCAGCTGCGCCCTTGCGAGCGCTTCTGCCGGAGTAGTGGGGAACGCGGGCGAGCGGTGCGAGGAGCGGGATACGCTCGGACTTCTAACGACGTTAGAAGGAGCGGGGTCCCGCGCCGGCGCCTTCGCTTTGCTTGTGCCCGGACGGGGGTCCGGGGCGTCCCGCGAACCTCCAGTTTGGCCTTGCCCCAGCAAGCGGATACCACCTCCCGTGGTATGGCGCTGCGGGGTCGTCGTGTGCTGTGATGGACGCGGCGCGTCCACGGAGACCGAGGTCCGGTCGTCCGTCTTGTTCTTGGATCTGGTGGCACCGTGAGTGTCCTCGCCGGCGACCACCCTTCCGACGGCGTCTCCCCCGCCCACCGTTGGCTCTGGTGGCGGCGGGTGAGACGCAGACGGGCCTCCGACCTCCGAAGGCTTCTTCTTCGGGGCCATGGAGTTGTCGCTGATGAAGTCGCTGATGAAACTGGAGAGGTTGATGAAGAATGCGCCCGCGCGAACGCCGGATCAGGTTCGCACAACCTCGATGCCCCCTACCTGGCGCGCCAAAGATGTCGGGGGAAACTGTCCACCACGAACACCTATGGGACCGGAGCCCCTTGTCTATGCGGTACGAGGGCGGAGGGAGCACAAAGAGCAGATCGAAGCAAACACGCGGGCAGTTTACCCAGGTTCGGGCCGCACGGATGCGTAAAACCCTACTCCTGCTTGGTTGTGTATTGAGTTGAATGCTCGGGAGCTTGAAGAAGCAGCTACACCGTGCGTGAGAGTAGTCTAGGTTTCGAACCCCCCCCACGTTGTGCATGGGCCTCCTTTTATAGCGCAAGGGGTCACCGACAGGTGTCAACGTAGGAGAAAGGGGTAAAAATGTAAAAGAGGTGGTAGTTGTAATAGTGCGGGAACAGTGGAGCTACAGTACAGAACAGTGGTCTATACCTACTTTAACAGTGGGGGACAAGGGCATTTAATGCCCGTCGCCGTCGACCCCAAAAGCTCCCGCCTTAGCGTCTCCGTCCGCCACGGCGACGGATTTATCGCCGTGGTGTGCCACCGTGTACCCCAGGCTGCACAGCCATCCGCCACGCGTCCCTGGATAGGCCCCAGGGCGACGCGTGGGCCGATGAGCTGGAGCGCGGGCACACAGCGCAACCTTCCCGGCAAGCACCTTGCCGGGGCCTTGATCTTGTCGGGCCCGGGAACTTGCCGCTCCCCGGGCCCCTTGCCGGGGCGCGCATAGCGCCGAGGCGATATCTTCTAGTCTTCCTGGCAAGCTCCTCTTGCCAGGGTCTTGTGTTAGTGGAACAGCCTTGAGCCTGGTACGGCCTTCCCGGCAAGCTCCTCTTGCCGGGGTCTCGGTCTTCTGTCTTGTATACTTTGTTTTTGAATGGTTTGATAAGAAGCAGGAAGGTCTCCGGCGAGCACGCAGTGAACCTTGCCGCGGGAAGCTGCGACTGCCCGTGCACAAGTTGGGGTACTGGGGTACCCCTACCTTAGTACACCGACAGGCGGTTCCACCATTTTTTCCATAGCTCGCTGAAAAGTTGAGGTTTTACATTAGTAGTACTAGAACAGAAGATATTAAGGAGGCAGCAAAACCAAACAAAATAGCTTTGGTCTATATACAGAACTTATTCTGGTGGACCCATGTAAAATAATAGTTGTATTTTATTGCAAAGTACATAATAAAACCAGATTCCAAACATATGACCATGTACGATCGCTATTGTATTGTCTATTTCTTCACATTGTATTGAGGGCTAAGGATAAAGAGACGAAGTTTATAATACGGTAAGCATAGTATGCCATCATTCATATCACAAAACAACCGAGAACAGATAAACAGGCAATTGTAACGTTGTGTGGGCAAGTCCAACACGGAACTAGATTACAGGTCAAGATCAAAGGAACATCACTCCTCTCTTTTAAACCTTGTAAGGTGCAATGATACGCTAAGACAATTGTGTATAAAATTGAAAAGAGTAATAGACATTGGCTGCAAACCATGCAGTTCAAGGCACAAGTCAGAGTAAGTAGTAGTTAAAAGGCATGAGGATTAAGGACTTACAACAGCGACTTTGACTGGTGTAGTCATGCCCTTCTTCTTGCTGGTGTGACAGTCCTTGAAGATTTCCATAACATTTAGTTCAGGTACTTTTTGGTCCTTGCGGGCTTTCCTCTACATTTGTAAGAAGTCAATATAGATATGATAATATGGTACAGCGAAAAGAGTGAAACAACAACTAATTACAAGAGCCTCGCAGTGTGCAATATAGCTACGAGATCCTGTCGTCTGTAGGAATTTCACTTTCGTATGGTTGGCCTTGTTCTTTGAACATTTCACCTACAAGAAGATAGATTTGTGTGGCACATGCATAAATAGGACTTCAACATGTGATCTGATCACATATATATAATGTACCTGATACTTCGTACCGGATTAGTGTTTAACGAGGCCTCTCCAGTCTTCATCAGATATATTTTCCACTGGAGATGTTTGGGCAAGTTCACTGTTAGCCTTGCCTTCAAAGTGAGTTTTCCTCAAGTTATACTGATACTATCGCAGAGCAGACTTGAAAACATGGGTGCAAGCTTGTCTGGTTGCATCATCTTGGCTATCCAACTTGAACCTCATCTGTTGAAAATTATGGGAGTCTCATTATCAGCAACCTAGAAAGTATTGGATAGAGCAAGACGATATTGCTAGTTTCCATACATAACCATACTTACAGATAAATGGTCAAGGAAGGTGTTGAACTGGGTTTCGTCTTTGTCATTCCTGTACTGAATCCATGTTGGGAGGATACGTACATGACACCTAATAGCAACCGCTACCTCTGATACTAACTTGGCTGACTCTGTAGCATCACGTGGCCTTTTTAAACCCGCCTCAAAACGGATCTCCATTCTTCCTCCTCTAGATTTAGTTAACCCATCAAGCATTATCCCTGATGTTTGTTTCCTCTTGCGCCTAGGTACTAGTCCAACAACAAACATAGGAAGTGTTAGTGCACATCAGACTGTGAGACTACATATAAAGAAGCATGCAACTGTAATTTGACTCCAGCAACTACCTTCTTGTTGTTGAAGCTCACAAAGTTCATCTGATCTTGCCAACTCATCTTGTGTCAAGAGTGCTTCGGAAGTAGTGTCAGGTGGCAAGGGAGCTTGGGAACGTGCTGCTAGCTGAGTTGACCAACGAGTAAATCGTGAAGCTGGTGGTACTGTGGAAGGTGTTGCAACAACTAGGGTTGTCTCTGCTTGTTTGGTGGCAGCTATTTGTTTTTGTTTGGCTTGTTCTGCAGCTCGTGTAGCATGGGATACCCTGTCGGTATAATTTTCCGCTGGACTTTGACCATCTACTGCACCATCAGTACCAGCAGAATCTGCAGGATTGTTCCGCTTTCGTTTCCCTGTCGTTCTGTCTTGCTTCCTCTTGCTATGTGCCATGTTAAGTCAAGCCAACGAGAAAAACGAATATCAATTTAGTTCTTCAGAACAAATGTACTTTGATGTAAGAACATGGTGTGATAGACAGATATTGTATGTTCTAGAAACAGGAACACATGTCTTAGTCACAAGTATAATGTGTAAAGTAAGCAGGAAATTCAACAAAATTAGAAGCAATACAAGCTAGACATCATACATAACATGCAACCACATATAACAGTGCCAAGTTAGAGGGAGCACCTGTGATGGTGCACTAGGGGAGACGTGCTCATCACCAACACATCTACGTTGAGTGTCTATGCATGAGTTGTCTTGGAAATCATCTTGGGGGTATGGAGGAGTAGAATCTGTAGAGGCCCTCCATTTGGAAGTAGTACCTTCATCCGCTGCCTTGCTAACTTCCTTCCGCTTTATTGATTTTGAATTGTCAAGTAAGACCGACAAGAAAAAGTAATAAAATCCACTCTTCAGAACTCATTCATGCATGATACTGATAATCACTACTTTGATGTAAGGCAAACACATGATTCCAGGATGGAATAATACAAAAAACAGGACGACATGGCATATTCACAACTGTTTGTGTAAACTAAGTAGAAACCATTTCACGAAATAAGAAGCAATGCAAGCTAGACACCACGTGAAATATGCAACCAATATGACTCTGCCAAGTTAAAAGTGTCCCATCATAAATGGCATTTCAACAAATTAGAAGCAGGGCATGCTATAAATGGCATTTCAACAAATTAAATGCAACTAATATCACACTGCATATACTGAAGGTGTCTCGTCATATTGATTTATGCGGGATACAAAAAATAGTTTTATGTGAGGACATGCTTAATAGACAGATGTACTATGTACTAAATACAGGAAGGCATGCCACATTAATAGGTATAATGTACTACCTCCGTCCCATAATATAAGAACATTTTTGACACTATACTAGTGTCGAAAACGTTCTTATATTATGGGACGAAGGTAGTATAAGCTAAGCAGAATATCACATGCAGTTTAACCAGATTGGAAAAATTACAATCTAGACACCATATGCAACATGCAACCACATATCACGCTGCCAAGTTAGAGCAAGCACCTGCGATGCTAGTGTAGGAGAAATGCGGTAATCAACTATAGAGCTACGTTCACTATCCTCATCTAGCCTTGCTGTTTCTTGAGAATCATGTCGGGAGGCTGACGCTGCATTCTTTAAATGAGGAGTAATCGACTTGCCTGACTGCCTCATCATAAGTGATTGATGAGGAATACACAAGAACATTAGTTTGATGTAAGAACATGGTTAATACACATATGTACTAGTATGTACCAAAAACAGAAAGGCATGTCATATTCAAAGGTATAATGTGTAAGCTATGCAGATGCAATTTAACCAAATTGGAAGCAATACAAGCTAGACATCCGGCTGGAGTGGTGAGCATGATCATCTACGACCTGATAGCCTGGTGAGAGGCGGGCTGCTTCGCCACCATCGTGGCTTTTTAGTTGTCTTCCAGGTGATGCCTCTCTTTGCTGGGCTTGTCACTGGCTCGGCCAGTGCCCTGACTAACTATTTGTCTTCTGGTGCTCACGGGATGGTGGTTAATGTAAAAAATATCTTTCCTTATCTTAATAAAGACCGACTTCGGCCTTTTGAATACAAGCTAGACACCATATGGAACATGCAACCACATATGACACCGCGAAGTTAAAGCAAGCACCTGGGATGGTGGTTCATTGCGAGCGAGGTCATCAACTTCAGAGCTACGTTTACCGTCTCCATCTGCTGACACTGTAGCTATTATAAGGCTTAAACATGTCTGGCCTATCCGCCTATTCGTCTCTCTTTTCTTTTTTGCTTCTCTCATAGCAGCAGAGTCCGAAATACCCTTGCATAAAAACACAATAGTGGGAGTATGGATGAAGTGTGTGCAGAACTAGTGCACTGTAAAAGTAGCAGATAGCAGGTGGCTAAAAAATAAATGACAGGAGACATATGATAGCTCTACAACATTTCATGGCACACAAAATTAGATTCTACTCCGTATGATATTGTAATATATGAGCACAGGAAACACATGTATTCCTCCAGCACACCACCACATGCGGTCATATCAAGATAATAGTCGACTAAAAATGAATAGGCCAGTCGATTTTTTTAATAAACCATCCGATCTATAAGGAACGGGCAGATGGCCTTCGTCTACCTCCCGCCAGTCACTATTGACGATCTTTCTTGAACCGCCAGCGACCACCGGCCTAGACCCCTGCCTCCGTCGCCCCGCCCTCCCCTCGACCTCACACCACTGCCGTGCTTGGCAGCTCCCCCAGGCCATCCCTTTAATCCCGGCCGACCTCCAGATCGGGCACTAGTACCTCTAGGCCCCACACGCCCCTAAGATAAACACTGAGGCCCTGCTTCCCTGGCGTAATAGGCGGACTAGCGCCTGTTATGCCAGGGAATGCTTCCGCTAATTGGGAATCAACTGACCAAGAATTGAAATTCAGGGGGCGACGGACCTCTAGCTAAGGTGAAATAGTATATGAGGAGAAACCTTGTGCATCGCGAGTTACTAGGAACATCTAATATCAAGAAGAAGCGGTCAACTAGTGTCTTCTGTGGGATGAATACCATGCAAGCAGACACGTAAGATTTGCACGAATAAGGGAAGAGGAGTACCATTTTTGGTTGCCGGTGTGGTCACCTCCACATGTCGCGTTGATCTTCTTCTTTCTGCCGGGGAAACCAATGTTCTGGAGGAGGGTGCAGGCTTGGACGAACCCATGGCCAAATTGTTGACTGTGTTGCCGTGGCCGTATGTCGGTGGAGGGGAAGCAGATCCGAGGCGGCGAAGGACGGAGTAGCAGGAACAGCTCTGGTGCGGTGGAGGGTGGCGAAGTTGGAGCGGCAGCGGTGAGGCGCAGGACGACGTGGTTGAACTGGCTCGGGTACGGACGGCTCAGCGGCGGCTTCAACTACTAGCCGTGGAGGGTGTTGCGGTTGAGGTTGCGGTGGACGACGACGCCGAGGTATCGGCTCCGGCGTGATCGATGAGGGAGGTGGTTGATGGGTGGAATGGGGTGGCTGACGGAGGACGTCGGGGCTTCGCGGCTGGTGGAGAGGTAGTTTTCGCGCCCACGGAGTACGAATGGGGAATCAGACGGGTGGGCGGGGGGAGGGGGAGAACCATGTTTCGGGTCTGGGACGCGCTTGTTTTTGGCTTTTTTGAACAAAAGATGGGACACGCTTGTTTGAAATTTGGGGAAATTACAAACTTCCCCCCCTCTTAAATTTCGGACCTATTGCGGGTCGGGGGTAGGATGGTAATCCCAGCTGTCCCAAATAGTGGGCGGGAGTGATTTTGGCTGCACGCATGTGTGCTTAGGCGACCATTGTGTATGAATTTTTTTCGGAGGCGGTTGCGTGGCGTCTAGATGAAGCTAAAAACCTACCCCGGTTTAGACCTTTGGACGTCGGGCCGGTAGGTTTCACGGGTCAGAGTTATTAGAAAAGTAATTTCCTTGTACTACCAAACATTGATCTCACGCGGTTTCGGGCGAGTAGAGGCTCTTTTGGCACTTCGTTCGAAATTTTGAAACACAAGCATTCACGTTTAGAGTACTCTTGAACTTTGAGGATTGACCTAAATAGACAACGTTAAATTTGACCTTGTATGTTTGAAAACCTCGTTAAATTATCCACTTCTTTTTGAATTTTTGACACTTGAAAATCCTATAACTACGATTATTTTGGAATGGAGGAGCTAAATTAGAATCTATTTTGTACACGACTACATATGCTATTATGTACAAAATCAGAGCAAAAATTGGTGCCCCCATAATTTAGGTATGATTTACAAATGCCATGATATCAAATTCAAATAATTGAATGGACTTCATGTTGAATTCGATTTTTTAAACCACCTTAAGTTGAATTCAAATGTATGCTAGCTCATAGGTAGCTATTTATAATGTTCATTGTGTAACTTTCGTATGTATAATGTGCATTACACACACAACATGAACTATACTCACGTTTATATTCGATTGCAAAAGCGATGCATTGTCTGGAGTTCAAAATACTAACTATGTGGATCAATTGTGTCAAATAATAACATAGACATGCTCAAATTCGATAGAATCTAGATGCCTGATGGATCAATGACCGTTCCTTACGCTAATTGCAAATATCATGATCCCATCCTAATATTTGGATACAATTTATATCTTTAATCAATGTGTACGATAGTCTTGTATGTGTAGTTTCTCTCCGCATCGGTGATCTCTCACACATGCTCACACACTCTCTCCCGAGGTGTCTTTATCGCACACATGCTCTCGATATAACCCTCCCTCCCTCTCGTAACCATTTACGACTGTTTTCACTAACCTTTATCACAAGCACTCGCCGTCTCGCAAGCACACACACGCACAATCCCCATCAACCCTTTCTATATACGTAGACCTGCCTACGTGTATCTGATGGCTTCTCGCCCCTCGTTGGTTACCCCAAGTGGAAGGTTTGAGATGTAGTGTAGCGGAAGTTTTCCCTTGGCAAAGATACCAAGGATCGAATTCCCCTGAGACTCCAAGGTTCAACAAGAACGTGTCAACTGCTAACGGCGCCAGATACTTAGCAATCAACTTGGACCTGCACACAAATACAAATAACTTTGCTCCCAACGAGTACAGAGAGGTTGTCAATCCCTCCGGCCTTGTCGTTTACAAAGGATCAAACGCAAGAGATAATAGTGATAGGTATTGCTGCAACTAGTAAGTAAAAACAGGAAGTAAATAGCGGATGTGATCAGTGATGGTAATATGGACCGGGGTCCCATGATGTTCACTAGTGATGTCTCTCTCCCAAAACTCGATAAAACAGCTATGTGAGGTAAACGAATTACAGCTGGGCAATTGACAGAATTATGTGCGCAAACCAATGCTAACTATGCTGCAAGAAAGGTTGAGGCTCAAAAGCATGGGCGGTACGCCAAGGTAAGTTGACCGAAATCCATCTGCATCTACTACTAATCATCCACCTTGAGATATCTATCCAGAACGTCTCGCTGGTATTAAGTTGCGAGTCCCACCCAAAGTGTAAACTCAAAGCAACAGACAACTGCATTAAAAGAACTTTGCGTAAAGTAAACAATCCTTGCATCCGCGAGTACTAGCACCGTTGTTTTCCCCCTTGTGGCAACAGCACATCCCCTAGACTCATGTTTCTGTCACTCAAGCTAGTCATCGAGGGGCATGAACCCACAATCAAGCATAACGTTCCCTCTTGGAGTCACTACCTACTACTTGGCCAAAGCAATAAACAACAACGGAGAACATGCAAGAATTACTCAAGAACATAAATATAAAAGAGGTAAATCAAATATATTACTCACACACAATCTGAACATAATCTCACAATCCATCGGATCCCAGCAAACTCAACATAGCAACAGCATAAGGATTACATATGTGCCTTGATCATGTAGGGCAGCTCACGAGGTCTAATTAGTGAAGCACAAAGAGGGGAGGAGAACATCACATAGCTACTAGTCATGGACCCATGGTCCAAGGGAGACTACTCACAACTCATCCGGGAGGCGTCCATGGTGGTGGAGAGGCTCCCGATGGTGGTTCTCCCCTCCGGCAGGGTGCCGGGAAGAGTTCTCCTGGTGCTCCCGATCTTGGAAGCGCGGCGGCGGCGGAACAGAGATGAGATCGTGAAAAAGGGTTCCGTCCTCGAGGGTTTCAGGACGCAGTGTAAATATATGCCAAAGGGGGGCATCAGCGGAGACCTGAGGGGCCCAGGCGTCCCCCGGCACGGCCAGGAGGGGGGCCGCGCCACCAGGGCGCCTGGAGCCCTGGTGGCCCCCCTCCGGCCCTACTTCGGCCGTGTGGAAGCTTCCGGAATGCTGATTTTTTATATAATTTTTCCAGGATTTTTCTGGCAGTTTACGTAATGGGAAAACCTGAAATACAAAAACAGCAGAAAACAGAAACTGGCACTGGGGTGCACTGAGTTAATAGGTTAGTCCAAATATGATCAAAAGTGTATGGAAGTGTATAAATATCATAGCAATATCACCCAAAAGAGGCATGGAGCAAGCAGAAATTATAGATACGTTTTGGACGTATCAACATCCCCAAGTTTAATTCCTGCTCGTCCTCGAGTAGGTAAATGATAACAAGCATAATTTCTGTGGTGACATGCTATTAACCATATAGGAACTTTTCATAGTCACATGAAAAGTGCTGACTGAGACCATGAATCTGTAGTAATTAAGTTGCCTCATGAGAAAATCACAAAGAACTGAAAGTTTTACAATATGATACTAAAATACTCAAAAAGATTTGCAATGAGCATGGTGTGCAAATATGACAAAGTGATATCTCGCTTGCCCCCTTTAGTGAAGCAAAACATAAATGCAGGGGCACCTCCAAGGTTTAAGTGATGACTAGATACAATGATTTCATAATAAACGATATCACAATCATGCAAAAGACAATGCTACTTTGGGACAATGCACATTACACTCAGAATGACAATCATGCTCTTAATAGTTGGTGCTTTAAAAGAAGGTGGCACTAGTAGATAAAGGGTCTTTAGCCCGGGTTCATTTGGGCCTTTTAGCCCCGGTTCCAGAACCGGGACAAGAGGGTCGGTACTAATGCTCTGACCCTTTAGTCCCGGTTCAATCCAGAACCGGGGCAGAAGGGTGTCCACGTGGCCTGTGCACCGAGTCCAGGCAGAAGGGGCTTTAGTCCCGGTTGGTGGTACCAACCGGGACCAAAAGGCATCCACGCGTCAGCATTTCTGTGGCTGTGGTTTTTGTTTTTTTTGAAAGGGGAGGGGGGGTTTTAGGTTTTGGGGGGTTAATTTAGGTGTTTCATATATTGTGTTAGCTAGCTAATTAATAGAGAGAAGTGTTCTCTCTTATGTCCGTGCTTGGTCGACGCTACATACTACACATACGTATATAGAGAGGACTAGAGTCACGCTAGCTAGCTAGCTAGCTGCTAGCTACTAAGCAAACGAAGGAAACAGAAGATCGTATAATCAACATATATATATATATATATATATATATATATATATATATATATATATATATATATATATATATATATATATATATATATGCATACAGAGAGAAGTAATATCGACCACCTCTCCTTCTCCGAGAGATTGGTCGAACAACAAGTTCTCGTATATCTATCCGACACTACCGGGCACATATATACAATAACTATCTCTTACAAAAATAATCTCCTAACACATGGATGCATGGTCCACATAGTATTCTCCGTCTTCAGCGATCACGTGTTCAAGGAAGAATGCCGCCAATTCCTCTTGAATTGCTCGCAGACGATCTGGTGTTAGGAGTTCATCCCGCATCCGAAACATCTAATTTGAAGTAGGGGGTCAATACATGAAATGATGCTATAAATTTGTGAATATTATTGATTGCTTACGCACTTCAAATTGTTCATCAGTGTAGCCCCGCTCACAGGTCGTGTGGCGGATGGACTCGCAAATGTAGTATCCACAATAATCATTCCCGGGTTCCTGCCACAACCACTTTACAAGAAATAGAGGTCAATCAAACTGATCATAAGCAAGAATGCCAAATTGGTATTGATGAAACTAGCGCTTGAATCAAGATATAGGAGATGCGCGCGCGGAACATGCTACTATATAGTACTTACTTTCGGGTATCTAAATTGTAGCTTCTTCGGCAGTCCCGGAGCTTTTTTGGTGATTTTTTCCAAGCCCTGCCAGACAAAGAAAACAATTAGTTGATATCAGAAATGAAGTTGCTGATATATATGCATGGTGGATAATATTGATCGATTTAACTTACCTGGCTAGCATTTGAGTCATGTCCGCATACTCCTCGGGATCTTTACGTTTAGAGTCGAAGACAGTTACTACTCCCTTCTCAAGCTTAATCTCTAAGAGAATATAGTGGAAGCTGCGCACGAATGCATGAGATCATCAATTACATCACTATAACCTTGACTGATATATAAGGGAAACCAAATATGCACAAGACATTAACACTCACTTGAAGTTGTCAGGAAAGAGTATTATATCTTTGTTTTCATTTACCACCAATGATCGTAGCAAGTTGGTCTCGGTATCGTCGGGACGCTATTTAACCTTGGTTGCATCTATGAGGTATGTGTTAATAAACCCAATATCACCTACTTGTCTTTTCTTCAATTCGACGATCTTCAATCTGCATAATATAGTGAGGATAATTATAAATACATGCAATGAAGATCAGCTATATAGAGAGACTTAATGACAAAAGTAGTACTACTTACAGACAGTAGCAGGTGACCGTTGTTTTATCGAGGGCCAATTGATTGAAAAACTGATAGAACTCCTCAAATGGAACAGGCAACAGGTCCATTCCAACGAGGTCATGCTCCGGTTTAACTCTCAAATACAAGTTATTCCTCCCCCCAGACTCTCTGCAGATTTTCAAGTACCAATCATGCAATCTTCGCATATTCGTTGATAGAGATCTTTCATTTTTGACGAGAGGCTTTTTGTACTCGTATCTTTCTATCTGCACTTCCAAGAAATCATAGTGTACATCGTCGGACGCGTAATCTGCAAGATTGGTATAACCGGGCACCATCCTCGGATCATTAGCGACCATGTCGCTAGACACCTTGAGCGGAGGGCACGATTGGTCCGCTTGTTCGCCGAGCTGGGCAATTTGTTTCCCAGCTTGCCCTTCTGCTAACCTCTGATCACTTTTAGTACTTCCCGACCACTTCGCTGCTTGATATGTCTTTTGGATCATGCGGTCATAGTTGTCCTGCGGTTTACTTTGCGCTGGTTGCTTCAGGGCAGCAAGAGTGCGCTGTGCTTTCACCGCATCTATCTTCTCCTCCGGAGGTGGATGTCTCTGTGCTTTCAACCCTTCAAAAAAGTCCTTCACTTGGCCTTGAGCGATCTTTGTGTTTTCCTCGTCGGACCTCTCGTACGGTAACTTCTCTAGAGGCGTGAGAGAAGGACCGAATCTGCATCGCCTCCCGCCTCTGGCACTGGTAGACATCGCCGGACCAGACGAAGCGGCTGTCTTTTTTACTTGCTTACGCGCCGGAGCAGGAGCAGCCGGAGCGGCGGCAGGTCTCTTCCGCCCTTGCTGATTAGGCGGAGAAGGAGGAGCAGGCTGGCTGCTCGGGCGCGCCGGTGGCGAAGGAGGCGGAGTGCCGCCACGCGCCGGCGGCGAAGGAGGCGGAGTGCCGCCACGCGCCGGAGAAGGAGCCGGAGTGCCCTGATGGTCACTCGCCGGAGGAGGAGGCGGTGGAGGAGGCAGAGTGCCCTGACTCGCCGGAGGAGGAGGAGGAGGCGGAGGCGTCCAGTTGAGAATGTTGATTAGGTCCTTCCGCCATAGGCATGGAGTCTTCAGTGAAGAACCCAGCCGAGTCTCCCCTTCACCGGTAGGGTGGTCAAGCTGGAGCTCCTCAAATCCCTCCGTTATTTCGTCGACCATCACCCTAGCATATCCTTCTGGAATCGACCGGCAGTGAAAAGTGTCGTCGGGTCTAGAAGGATAAACAGAGCCAGCAGCCGCCTTGACCTTCAGATTCATCCACTGTGCCATAAGGTGGCAATTTTGTGCCTGCGTGATAGCATCCACAGGATTTCTGGCAGTAGCCGTCAAGGCAGGCTCTGGCTGAAGCAGCTCGGTGGAAGCCATGCTGCTTCTCCGCTGAGATGGCGGGGTAGCTTCGGGGGAAGCTTCGGCAATTCTTTTCTCCCGATTTGCTTCCTGTTCCTCTATCGCTTGTATTCTGGCCCGCAGCGCCTGGATTTCGGTCTGCTCCATTTTCTTCCTCCTGTCGTGGCATTTGTAGCCTCCTGCGTCCGGAAACCCAGCACGCCACGGAAGGGAGCCTGGCGTGCCTCGTGTCCGTCCAGGGTGCTCAGGATTCCCGAGGGCCATTGTCAGCTCGTCGTTCTCTCTGTCGGGGATGAACGTCCCTTCATGCGCTGCTTTGATATACTGTCGCATCTTCCTGAGTGGTGTTTCCAATTGCTTGTCCGTCCAAATGCACCACCCTGTTACAGGGTCCAAGGTTCCGCCAGCCCCGAAGAACCAAGTCCGGCAACGTTCTGGCCAGTGCATTGTCTCTGGTTCGATCCCTTTCTGAAGCAGATCATTCTCAGCCTTGGCCCACTTAGGCCGGGCTACGAGGTAGCCGCCCGACCCCGTGCGATGGTGATGCATCTTCTTCGCAGCATTTATTCGGTTTGTCTCCGACATCTTCTGACTCTTTTCCGACTTCTTATGGGCCACAAATGCGGGCCAGTCATCTTTGATCTTCTCATATATGCCCACGAATTCTGGAGTCTTTTTATCTTTGACAAACTTATTCAGTTTTTTCTTCCATGCCCTGAATTGGTCTGCCATCTTCGAAAGTGCAGCAGACTTGATTAACTCCTCTTTAACTGGGTTCGCCGGATCAACCTCTCGCGGTAGGACGAAATTTGACTTCAGCTCAGTCCAAAGATCTTCTTTCTGCATATCAGTGACATAAGTCACCTGAGCGTCGTTTGCAGCCGGCTTTAACCATTGATGGATGCTGATCGGGATCTTGTCCCTAACCAGAACCCCGCACTGATTAACAAATGCGTTCTTTGTCCGGATGGGTGCAATCGGCTCGCCGGAGCGCGAGATTTCTGAGATCTCAAACTTTTCATCCGGCCTCAACTTTTTCTTCGCTCCTCGTCTCTTTACCGAAGATTTGCTCGATCCGGAGGGCTAGAAAAACGAACAAAGATGAGAGTTAATGAATGAATCAATTAACTAGTCAGCACATGCTTAACTAACATATATACCTCCTGGCCGGACTCGGTTCGATCACCGGAGCCAGCATCACGGTCTCCTTCTTGCACCGGCATTGGGTCACCGGAGCCGTCCTCACGGTCTACTTCTTCCATGTGCACTGGGTCACCGGATTCATCAATATCATAGCCTAGATCTTCGAGCTGCAGCTCTTGTTCGACCTGCTCATCGGTGTCGTTGAGAAACGACAAGACGGCATTTTGTCCGTGTGCGATTATGTCCATCAACATCGCTTCTTGTGCTAGGTCTCGGGTGTTGTCGTCCATTGTTTCTACAAATATTTACAACATGCCAATTATTATTCAAACATGACAGATGGATATATTAATGGCAAACGTAGAACTAGCTTCAACCCTCGACTGCTCGGCGATCCACAAACCCTAGACCCCCTCATGTCACATTTTGTCTAGTGTCAAAGGATTCAACAAAACCAATACTTCATCATTAGGCGAAAGTAACAGTAGCATGATGGTACGAAGCTCTCCAAAGTTGTTTTGGAACGGAGTCCCCGGATAAGATAATTCGTAACAAAAGACGGATTATCCTATCAGGGACTTCGTTCCAGAACAACTTTGCATAACTTTGTACCAAAATGCCCCGGTTACTTTTGGCAAATGATGAAGTCATGGAATTCTTCAATACTTTGACACTAGCTAGGCAACCTCTCTCGACCCCTCGACCCCCGACTTCTCGGCGATCCACAACCCTAGACCCCCTCATGTCACATTTTGTCGAGTGTCAAAGGATTCAACAAAACCAATACTTCATCATTAGGCGAAAGTAACAGTAGCATGATGGTACGAAGCTCTCCAAAGTTATTTTGGAACGGAGTCCCCGATAGGATAATTCGTAACAAAAGACGGATTATTCTATCAGGAACTCCGTTCCAGAATATCTTTGCATAACTTTGTACCAAAATGCCCCGGTTACTTCTGGCAAATGATGAAGTCATGGAATTCTTCAATACTTTGACACTAGCTAGCTAGGCAACCTCTCTCGACCCCTCGACCCCCGACTGCTCGGCGATCCACAACCCTAGACCCCCTCATGTCACATTTTGTCGAGTGTCAAAGGATTCAACAAAACCAATACTTCATCATTAGGCGAAAGTAACAGTAGCATGATGGTACGAAGCTCTCCAAAGTTATTTTGGAACGGAGTCCCAGATAGGATAATTCATAACAAAAGACGGATTATCCTATCAGGAACTCCGTTGCAAAATAACTTTGCATAACTTTGTACCAAAATGCCCCGGTTACTTCTGGCAAATGATGAAGTCATGGAATTCTTCAATACTTTGACCCCCGACTGCTCGGCGATCCACAACCCTAGATCCCCGACTGCCAGGCAACCTCTCGACCCCTCGACCTTCGGCCTCTCGGTCCCTCGACGACCCTCGACCCCGGCCACCCCTAATGTCGAAGTTATCGGGGAGGGTGTATATCGACATAGACATATCCGATAAAAAAAAAGAGGAAGAAGAAGAAAAAAGGAACCGTTAGAGGAGAAGATCGAAGAAAAAAAAAGAAAAAAAAAGGAGAAGAAGAAAGGAATAGAGGAGAAGAAGAGAAAATTTCTCTTCTTCTCCTCTATTCCTTTCTTCTTCTCCTCTTTTTTTCTTTTTTTCTTCTTCTTATTTATTTCTCCTCTTCTTCCTCTCCTCTTCTTCTTTCTTTCCTCTTTCTTATTTTCTTCTTTCCTATCCTACTTTTTCTAAATTTGTAACTTTTGCATATATAAAACTTTCTATATATATTTAGCATATATAAACAAAAAACTATATAGCCACATACACATATATATATACATCACATACACACATCACATATATATATACAGCAACTTCCTAAGAAAAAATATATTTATATACACATGCATACATATATATTTAGCAAATTCCTAAGAAAAAAAAAGATATACACATACATATAAATACAGCAACTATATATACAGCAACTATATATACTACAATTTATATAAACATAAAAAAAAATATACACATATATACATATATACACAGCAACTATATATATAAATACAGCAATATATATTAATAAACATAAAAAAAAGGTAGCCCCTCACATCGCGCGGCAGGGCGGCGACGGGGCGCGTGGCGCGACGGCGGCGGGGCGGGGCGCGCGGCGCGACGGCGACGGGCCGGCCGGGGCGCGGCGACGGCGCGGGGCGGGGCGGGGCGACGGCGACGAGGCGGCGTCGGGGCGGCGTCGGGGGCGACAGGGGCGACGGCGACGGCGACGGGGCGACGGGGAAGGAGAGGGAGGCGTCGGGGGCGAGGAAAGGAGAGGAAGAAGGAAACTGCCCAAATTTTCGCAAGTGTTGGTTATATAGGAGGGGCATTAGTCCCGGTTGGTGGCTGAAACCGGCACTAATACACCCCTTTAGTCCCGGTTGCTGCCACCAACCGGGACTAAAGCTCCCTTTTCAGCAGCCCAAAGGGCGGGAAGGAGGGGCCTTTAGTCCCGGTTGGTGGCAGCAACCGGGACTAAAGGGGGGTATTAGTCCCGGTTTCAGCCACCAACCGGGACTAATGCCACCGTTTAGTCTCGGTTGCTGCCACCAACCGGGACTAAAGGCCTTGCTGCGGTGCGGTGGGAAGTTTAGTCCCACCTCGCTAGTTGAGAGAGAGCAGCACCAGTTTATAAGCCCCGCTGCCTCTCTCCTCTCGAACTCCTCTGAACTGCAGGCCTAAGGGCCTAAATTGACACTGCTTTGCCTGTGGGCTTGCTAGGCTTTCTACGGGCCTGAATCCTGGCCCATAGTTGGGTTTCTAGTCGTATTCAGGCCGTGTGGGCCCAGCAGGTGGCATATTTTTTTATTTTTTTATTTGTTGCTTTATTTTTTAGTTTTGTTTCTACTTTCAACAAAATACTTACTGTTGCTATTTTTATTTATTTGTTTTCTTTGTTGCTTTATTTATTTGATTTTGTTTCTACTTACAAAAAAATACTTATTGTTGCTATTTTTTTTTCAAGTTTTTTTGTTTTGTTTTTTGCATTATTTATTTTCTTTTGTTTTTTGCTTTATTTTTTAATTCTTTCTGGTAAAACCAATTACAAACTTTCTGTTAGTGCAAGTAGTATTCAAATTTGAATAGTTTAAATTTGAAATTATTTGTTTTCTTTGTTGCTTTATTTATTTTATTTTGTTTCTACTTACAATGAAATACTTATTGTTGCTATTTTTTATTTTTTTGCAAGTTTTTTTGTTTTCTGCATTATTTATTTTCTTTTGTTTTTTGTTTTATTTTTTAATTCTTTCTGGTAAAACCAATTACAAACTTTCTGTTAGTGCAAATTTGAATAGTACAAACTGACAATGGTATCATACTCGTTTGTTACAAAGTTGGCATGGTATCATCATAATAGTTGCGGAAAAAACTCTTCACTTTTTCTTCGCTTGTGTCATTTGCTTATTATGCCGTAACCATGGATAATCTTCATCGTTTATCAGGATGCTTGGGTCAGCCTTGACTTTGAAGGGAGGAATTTCATGAAACTTTTCATAATCTTCAGACATGTCTGTCTTGCCCTCCACTCCCAGGATGTCCCTTTTTCCTGAAAGAACTATGTGGCGCTTTGGCTCATCGTATGATGTATTCGCTTCCTTATCTTTTCTTTTTCTCGGTCTGGTAGACATGTCCTTCACATAGATAACCTGTGCCACATCATTGGCTAGGACGAACGGTCCGTCAGTGTATCCAAGATTTTTCAGATCCACTGTTGTCATTCCGTACTGTGGGTCTACCTGTACCCCGCCTCCTGACAGATTGACCCATTTACACTTAAACAAAGGGACCTTAAAATCATGTCCATAGTCAAGTTCCCATATGTCCACTATGTAACCATAATATGTGTCCTTTCCCCTCTCGGTTGTTGCATCAAAGCGGACACCGCTGTTTTGGTTGGTGCTCTTTTGATCTTGGACAATCGTGTAAAATGTATTCCCATTTATCTCGTATCCTTTGTAAATCAATACAGTCGAAGATGGTCCCCTGGACAACAAGTACAACTCATCAAAAACAGTGTTGTCACCTCTGAGACGTGTTTCCAACCAACTGCTGAAAGTCCTGATGTGTTCACGTGTAATCCAGTCGTCGCACTGCTCCGGGTGTTTGGAGCGCAGACTGTTCTTGTGTTCATCGACATACGGGGTCACCAATGTAGAGTTCTGTAGAACTGTGTAGTGTGCTTGAGACCAAGAATATCCGTCCCTGCATATTATTGAGTCCCTTCCAAGCGTGCCTTTTCCAGTCAGTCTCCCCTCGTACCGTGATTTAGGGAGACCTATCTTATTAAGGCCAGGAATGAAGTCAACACAAAACCCGATGACATCCTCTGTTTGATGGCCCATGGAGATGCTTCCTTCTGGCCTTGCGCGGTTACGGACATATTTCTTGAGGACTCCCATGAACCTCTCAAAGGGGAACATATTGTGTAGAAATACGGGCCCCAGAATGACAATCTCGTCGACTAGATGAACTAGGACGTGTGTCATGATATTGAAGAAGGATGGTGGGAACACAAGCTCGAAACTGACAAGACATTGCGCCACATCACTCCTTAGCCTTGGTACGATTTCTGGATCGATCACCTTCTGAGAGATTGCATTGAGGAATGCACATAGTTTCACAATGGCTAATCAGACGTTTTCCGGTAGAAGCCCCCTCAATGCAACCGGAAGCAGTTGCGTCATAATCACATGGCAGTCATGAGACTTTAGGTTCTGGAACTTTTTCTCTGCCATATTTATTATTCCCTTTATATTCGACGAGAAGCCAGTTGGGACCTTCATACTGAGAAGGCATTCAAAGAAGATTTCTTTCTCTTCTTTTGTAAGAGCATAGCTGGCAGGACCTTCATACTGCTTCGGAGGGATGCCGTCTTTTTCGTGCAAACGTTGCAGGTCCTCCCGTGCCTCAGCTGTATCTTTTGTCTTTCCATACACGCCCAAGAAGCCTAGCAGGTTCATGCAAAGGTTCTTCGTCACGTGCATCACGTCGATTGAAGAGCGGACCTCTAGGTCTTTCCAGTAGGGTAGGTCCCAAAATATAGATTTCTTCTTCCACATGGGTGCGTGTCCCTCATCGTCATTCGAAACAGCTAGTGCGCCGGGGCCCTTTCCAAAGATTACGTGTAAATCATTGACCATAGCAAGTACGTGATCTCTGGTACGCATGGCGGGCTTCTTCCGGTGATCTGCCTCGCCTTTGAAATGCTTGCCTTTCTTTCGACATTGATGGTTGGTCGGAAGAAATCGACGATGGCCCAGGTACACATTCTTCCTGCACTTGTCCAGGTATATACTTTCAGTGTCATCTAAACAGTGCGTGCATGCGTGGTATCCTTTGTTTGTCTGTCCTGAAAGGTTACTGAGAGCGGGCCAATCGTTGATGGTCACGAACAGCAACGCCTTTAGGTCAAATTCCTCCTGTTTGTGCTCATCCCACGCACGTACACCGTTTCCATTCCACAGCTGTAAAAGTTCTTCAACTAATGGCCTTAGGTACACATCAATGTCGTTGCCGGGTTGCTTAGGGCCTTGGATGAGAACTGGCATCATAATGAACTTCCGCTTCATGCACATCCAAGGAGGAAGGTTATACATACATAGAGTCACGGGCCAGGTGCTGTGATTGCTGCTCTGCTCCCCGAAAGGATTAATGCCATCCGCGCTTAAAGCAAACCATACGTTCCTTGCGTCCTTTGCAAACTCCTCCCAGTACTTTCTCTCGATTTTTCTCCATTGCGACCCGTCAGCTGTGCTCTCAACTTCCCGTCTTTCTTACGGTCCTCACTGTGTCATCGCATCAACTTGGCATGCTCTCTGTTTCTAAACAAATGTTTCAACCGTGGTATTATAGGAGCATACCACATCACCTTCGCAGGAACCCTCTTCCTGGCGGGCTCGCCATCAACATCACCAGGGTCATCTCGTCTGATCTTATACCGCAATGCACCGCATACCGGGCATGCGTTCAGATCGTTGTATGCATCGCGGTAGAGGATGCAGTCATTAGGGCATGCATGTATCTTCTGCACCTCCAATCCTAGAGGGCATACGACCTTCTTTGCTGCGTATGTACTGTCGGGCAATTCGTTATCCTTCGGAAGCTTCTTCTTCAATATTTTCAGCAGCTTCTCAAATCCTTTGTCAGCCACAGCATTCTCTGCCTTCCACTGCAGCAATTCCAGTACGGTACCGAGCTTTGTGTTGCCATCTTCGCAATTGGGGTACAACCCTTTTTTGTGATCCTCTAACATGCGATCGAACTTCAGCTTCTCCTTTTGACTTTCGCATTGTGTCCTTGCATCGACAATGACCCGGCGAAGATCATCATTTGGTTCCTCTTGATCTTCAGCAGCTTCACCCGTTGCAGCATCATTGGGCACATCGTCTGGTTCCTCTTGATCTTCACCACCTCCCCCCATTGCAGCATCACCGTATTCAGGGGGCACATAGTTGTCATCGTACTCTTCTTCTTCGCCGTCTTCCATCATAACCCCTATTTCTCCGTGCCTCGTCCAAACATTATAGTGTGGCATGAAACCCTTGTAAAGCAGGTGGGAGTGAAGGATTTTCCGGTTAGAGTAAGACATCGTATTCACACATTTAGTGCATGGAAAACACATAAAACCATTCTGCTTGTTTGCCTCTGCCGCATTTAGAAACTCACGCACGCCCTTAATGTACTCGGAGGTGTGTCTGTCACCGTACATCCATTGGCGGTTCATCTGCGTGCATTTATATATAATTAAGTGTGTCAAAAACCATTACAGAACATCATAAATAGATAATTAAGTGACCAAATGGATAAAAGTTCATCATCACATTAAAACCAAAGTACATACATATATAGTTCTCATCTAACAACATATAGCTCTCCATACACATCGAAACTATGTAAAACATTTCAACGCGAAAACAAATGCTATCATAATCGCAACCAAGGTAACAATTGATCCAATGGCATAATGATACCAAGCCTCGGTATGAATGGCATATTTTCTAATCTTTTTAATCTTCAACCGCATTGCATCCATCTTGATCTTGTGATCATCGACGACATCCGCAACATGCAACTCCAATATCATCTTCTCGTCCACAATTTTTTTTAATTTTTTCCTTCAAGAATTTTGTTTTCTTCTTCAACTAAATTTAACCTCTCGACAATAGGGTCCATCTTGATCTTGTGATCATCGATAACTTCCGCAACATGCAACTCCAATTCCATCTTCTCCTCCTCCATTTTTTCCATTCTTTTCTTTAACGAAATGTTTTCCTCTTCAACTAAATTTAACCTCTCCACAAGAGGGTCGGTTGGAATTTCCGGTTCAACTACCTCCTAGACATAATAAAACATCTATGCATGTCAGGTTGGTCGGCATAACTATCATAAGCACTAAAACAAATAGTTATAAATTAAAGATAATATACCACATCCGAATCATAGACCGGACGAGGGCCCACGTGGGCGGATATCAAAACCATCGCACTATATAATAACAAGCAATAATAAACGTAAGAAAATTAGACAAATATCTATCTAAAGCAATAATAAAAGTAAGAAAAGCATGGACATAACAAGAGGCTCACCACGGTGGTGCCGGTGACGAGATCGGCGGGGGCGATCGACGGCGGCGAAGACGGGGACGGGACGTGACGGACCGCTAAACCTAGACAAATCTCGGAGAAAATAGAGCTTCGAGAGGAGAAAAGCTTAACTAGTGTGGCTCGGGCATTCCACCGAACACGTTGTGTGCATAGGAGGTGAGCTAGAGCACCACTAACCCCTCTCCCCCTCGGACAGAAAAAAAACAGAGCAGTGAGCTCTGCTCTTGAGTGAGGGGGTTTATATAGGCAACTCACTGGTCCCGGTTGGTGCTACAAACCGGGGCTAAAGGGGTGCCTTTGGTCCCGGTTCATAAAACCAACCGGGACCAATAGTGGTGGGCCAGGAGCAAGAGCCATTGGTCCCGGTTTTTAGCTCCAACCGGGACCAATAGGTCCAGACGAACCGGGACCAATGGCCCACGTGGCCCGGCCGGCCCCCTGGGCTAACGAACCGGGTCCAGTACCCCCATTGATCCCGGTTCTAGAGTGAACCGGGGCTAATGGGCTGGACCAATGCCCTGTTTTCTACTAGTGTGGAGACTCTCGAACCGTGGCTTTTGTTGGCAAGGTTGAAAACCCGTGGTCGGAAACAAAAACAAAACATGTACCAGAGCTCTTGGTTTTAAAAACAGAGGTAATAATTATTTTTTAGATTATGCATGTTCCGTCAACGAATGCTAGGAGATAACTCAATCACTTCTTGAGATGGACAAGTTTCGAGGAACGGCTCCCGAATGAGGACGATCACATCCTCTTAATCTCCTTTGTTTATCACTGCCAAAGTTTTCTGATTTCTCATGAACAAAGCGTGAAGGAGGGTTTGTTTGTTATATTATTTTTGAGCCGGGCGCAATCTTTGCCAGTTCCTTCTCGTATTATGGGTTTGCACATTAGACATGCAATCCCGGGGTGAAGCTTGTCCAACTTAAAAAGATCATGAATTAACTACTACTTCCTCATGAACTAAAACAAAGGCACAAAAGAGAAATGCTTTATTTTTGAATAATTTCAAGATGGTACATGAAAGTCTTCATTAGGAATGGCAGGTAAATACCATGTATAGGAAGGTATGGTGGACTCATATGGCATAACTGGTTTAAAAGAATTTGGATGCACAAGCAGTCAGTCCGCTTAGTACAGGCGAAGGTTAGCAAAAGTCTGGGAGCGACCAACTAAAAGAGCAATGATGGTCATAATCATGCAGAGCGACAAAGCAACATTGAATCAGGCATGGAAGTTATATCGCTACTCAAAAACTAAAGATCATCAAGGCTTGATAGACTTTCTTTACAGTCTTAAATATGCGTGAGCATACGCCAAGTCAATCAAAATAAATTCTTGAAGGAAGATATCACTAGACCATACCACATAATAGGCAAACAAATCATGTTGGTACCTCAATAACACATTGAGAACCCCCCAACTATTTGAGACTAACCATAAGAAAACATGAACTACTAAGCATCATTATGCACATAGCATTCTTATCATAGACATATCGACCAGTGCAACAGAAGCCAACTCTCTTAATAAGATAAGCATGATAACTAAAGAGAGTTCCAGCAACCAACTAAACAAAAGATCTTTAAAAAGATAAGCATGAAAACTAAGAGCTGAACATGACAGTAGCTATTGAAAGACAAAAACACACACAGCAAAGATAGGCATGAAAATTCTATGTTATGTTCTAGGTTGAAGTGGAGCGTGTTTCTCTCCCACACAAAGAAAGCTGAGTTCCAACTCGTTATGAAAAGCAAGCAAAGCTAAAAAAAACTAAAAAGGAAACTAAAAGCAAGACGCTCCAAGCATAGCACATAACACATGAAGTGATAAAAATATAGTGGAACGAAAGACGAACTGATAATGTTGATGGAGAAGGGGATGCGCGGGGGCATCCCCAAGCTTAGACGCTTGATTCTTCTTGAATATTTCTTGGGGGTGCACGGGGGCATCCCCAAGCTTGAGCGTTTGACACTCCTGAATCTTTTTATCATCTTCCCTCGCACACTTGAAAACTCCCTTCATAGATAACTCATTATAATCTGATTAGCGAGGTTAGTACCCATAATAAATTAATTGTTCCTTGCTGGAAATAAGGATATTCTTGAAGGTCTACTATTTCTCAAGATTGCCAAAAGGTTTTTGCAAAGAAAAAGCAAGCTCAAGGTTTGCAAAATGAAGGAAAGGCAAAACAGGACAGAATCTGTGAAAAACAGACCAGCAGGTAGTAAATGATTTTTTCGGGGCACTTCTGCAACTCTACTCCAAAAACTTAGAACAGACGCACGAAAGACAATTGTATAGAGCACGCTGTCGAAAAAATTCAGACCAAAAAGATGATATGGTGATTTTATCTCTCTTATGGGGTTTAGGTTTCTCTACCTTCATCAAGTTTAGAGCATCCATTCTCTTCTCAATAGTAGCAAGTCTATCTATGACAGTATCGAAATTATGATCATAAACAAAGTAACTAGATAGACCACGTATAATTTCAAGAGCTCTAGCTTCATCACACTCTAGGAAATCTCCTTCAGCTATAATATCAAGAGAGTGTTTACACCAATTAAAAAGACCATGGTAAAAATTTCTAAGCACAATTTTTATAGGTATCCAAGGCATAATTCTCCTATGTGCATCAGAAATTCTGTCCCATGCCTTCTTCATATTTTCTACATCCCTTTGATGGAAATCTAGGACTTCTGATTCCCTCAAAGCACCAAATCCTAACATGCTTGACTAAACAGAAAGGACTACTAGCAAATAATTAAAATATTTTTTTTATGCTTTTCGATAAAGGATACTAAGCAAAAACTGAAAGGTAAACTAACAAGACTAAAAAGCAAAGGTAAAAGGTAGCGTGCAACTCCCCTATCTTGAAGAGTGGAGTCCCCGGCGACGGCGCCAGAAAACTTTGCTTGATGGCTTCTCGCCCCTCGTTGGTTACCCCAAGTGGAAGGTTTGAGATGCAGTGTAGCGGAAGTTTTCCCTTGGCAAAGATACCAAGGATCGAATTCCCCTGAGACTCCAAGGTTCAACAAGAAGGTGTCAACTGCTAACTGCGCCAGATACTTAGCAATCAACTTGGACCTGCACACAGATACAAATAACTTTGCTCCCAACGAGTACAGAGAGGTTGTCAATCCCTCCGGCCTTGTCGTTTACAAAGGATCAAACGCAAGAGATAATAGTGATAGGTATTGCTGCAACTAGTAAGTAAAAACAGGAAGTAAATAGCGGATGTGATCAGTGATGGTAATATGGACCGAGGTCTCATGATGTTCACTAGTGATGTCTCTCTCCCAAAAGACGATAAAACAGCTATGTGAGGTAAATGAATTACAGCTGGGCAATTGACAGAATTATGTGCGCAAACCAATGCTAACTATGCTGCAAGAAAGGTTGAGGCTCAAAAGCATGGGCGGTACGCCAAGGTAAGTAGACTGAAATCCATCTGCATCTACTACTAATCATCCACCTTGAGATATCTATCCAGAACATCTCGCTGGTATTAAGTTGTGAGTCCCACCCAAAGTGTAAACTCAAAGCAACAAACAACTGCATTAAAAGAACTTTGCGTAAAGTAAACAATCCTTGCACCCGCGAGTACAAGCACCGTTGTTTTCCCCCTTGTGGCAACAGCACATCCCCTAGACTCATGTTTCTGTCACTCAAGCTACTCATCGAGGGGCATGAACCCACAATCAAGCATAACGTTCCCTCTTGGAGTCACTACCTACTACTTGGCCAAAGCAATAAACAGCAACGGAGAACATGCAAGAATTACTCAAGAACATAAATATAAAAGAGGTAAATCAAATATATTACTCACACACAATCTGAACATAATCTCACAATCCATCGGATCCCAGCAAACTCAACATAGCAACAACATAAGGATTACATATGTGCCTCGATCATGTAGGACAGCTCACACGGTCTAATTAGTGAAGCACAAAGAGGGGAGGAGAACATCACATAGCTACTGGTCATGGACCCATGGTCCAAGGGAGACTACTCACAACTCATCCGGGAGGCGTCCATGGTGGTGGAGAGGCTCCCGATGGTGGTTCTCCCCTCCGACAGGGTGCCGGGAAGAGTTGTCCTGGTGCTCCTGATCTTGGAAGCGCGGCGGCGGCGGAACAGAGATGAGATCGCGAAAAAGGGTTCCGTCCTTGAGGGTTTCGGGACGCGGTGTAAATATATGCCAAAGGGGGGCATCAGCGGAGACCTGGGGGGCCCAGGCGCCCCCCCCGGCGCGGCTAGGAGGGGGGCCGCGCCACCAGGGCGCCTGGAGCCCTGGTGGCCCCCCTCCGGCCCTACTTCGGCCGTGTGGAAGCTTCCGGAACGCTGATTTTTTATATAATTTTTCCGGGATTTTTCTGGCAGTTTACGTAATGGGAAAACCTGAAATACAAAAACAGCAGAAAACAGAAACTGGCACTGGGGTGCACTGAGTTAATAGGTTAGTCCAAATATGATCAAAAGTGTATGGAAGTGTATAAATATCATAGCAATATCACCCAAAAGAGGCATGGAGCAAGCAAAAATTATAGATATGTTTTGGACGTATCAGTATCCTGTACGCACATTATCTTTAGGCCTGTCTCTCACTCATTGTCTCACACCTCTCTTCCTAATCGACGAGTATGATTCTAGCAGAGCATTCTGTAGGATGCCCCTTAAAGTTAGGTTGGATGAATAGTAATATCAGAGATAAAGGGGTTACCTTAGTCCGAGAACCTAGGGTTACAAATCCTAGTCGACTTTGTCAGTGGACATAGAGTCCCTCACAATTATGCTATCTTTGTCTTGTACGACTAGTCATCCATTGGTATCCCTAAATGCGTTACGGGCAGACCAATGTGGCGCAGAATGGAACCAAATGAAGGGCCTCACCTCGACCCACCGGACCTCATGCGGTGACACACCCTCTGCCCCCACGTCTCGTTATCTTCTCACACCCACACATACCAACATAGACACCACAAACACAAAAATATGCTCCTGGTGCCTCTATCCACTCCCCCCTTGCATATACACACTCAAGGGAATCTCTCGCCGTGACATCATATTTGTCTCTCTCTCTAGACCACTCTCATTTCTCGTGTTATCTCTCCCACGCCCCCTGACGGCCCCTCTATACATGCCTCTCTCGAATACGTAATACACACACATACCTCTCTAGGCCATGCCAAATGCATCAACTACACATTCACACATGTTACATCACGTACCCCATTGATCTAAAAATCCCTCTCTTCACGTTTATTTCGCATACAACATTCCTTTTGAATAAAGTGTGGCCAAAAAATATTTTAGAATTTCTACATATATACAACATTACAAAGTTATATTGAGGAGTATGAACGCTTGCATTGCATGGTGCCCACAATGATATTTATTCCGCACTGTGAATTTGTATATTTTTATACTATATATAAAGTTAGTCATAATAAAGAGAAACGAAGAACATCTCTCTCTCCATCGCATACCCCCCTCTACGCCCCTTTCACGCACGCACAGAAACTATCTCCAGGTCCTCTAAAAGTAAGCCCCCAGCACATTCATGCATGTTTCATCTTTCTCTCACGTTATATACAGTGACGATCATTGTATTTGAGGCAAAAGCACGTTACGTACATTGGACTTCAGAATCCACTCATTACGGTCACCATTTATGTTTTGTCGTTATTATACAGTCACGGGCTCACCGTACAACTTTGCATTTGCTCAAGACACGACTAGTTGACCAGTTAAACGCTCTACGTGGCACCTCTAGTGTTGCATCACATTATCTCACTACCATCGGGCCCACATGTCGGCTTGTATCTACTCTACATCTACACTCTTATAAAATACTAGCAAGATGCCCATGCGTTGCACGGAACATCAAGATGCATTTGTATGAGTATTTTATCTTGTGGGAGAAAAGGATGAACAAGGGAAGGCCTTATTTGCAAGTGTGGAGAGGGGTGTGGGTATCATTTTGCAAAATTGCCATAGTTTCCTTCCTATCCGTCAGAGATAGATCGGACGGCCTATATTGTAAGATGGCAGGCACACGATCATCACCGACTATGATTTTTATAAGAGTAGGGATAAATACACTCGTATAAAAAACAGAGTTGGTGATGATGGTGTTCCTGCCATCCTGCAATATAGGCCGTCCGATTTATATCTGACGGATAGGAAAGAAACTATGACAGTTTTGCAAAAAGGTACCCACACACCTCTCCACATTTGCAAATAAGGCCTTCCCTCGTTCATCCTTTTCTCTCACAAGATAAACTAGTCATACAAATGCATCTTGATGTTACGTGCAACGCACGGGCATCTTGCTAGTAAGAATGAAAACAAACGACAAAAAAATATTGGACGGTGGTTCGAAGTCATGACTGCGGGCACAGCGTACAAGGTGGCCTTGTATTGGTATGCTGAGTCGTCTGTTTTAACGCACATGAGATTGTGTGGTGATTATACACACACGCACGCATGCACACGAACTGCATGCACCCACGCGCGCACGCAACACTCACACATACACACGCATCCACGCACGCACACAACACTCACACGCACACACGCCCGCATGCATGCACACACCAATACACCACACGACCAACACACACTCTCACGCTCAAGTGCTCAACCTACACGTGCATGCGCACACATCAGGCCCTGACAGACACATACACAACCAGGTGATTCCCGCGCACGGGGTGGAGTCTTGTCGCGCCTCCGTAAATTTGTGTTTATCTGACCTTTTCCCTTTGCGAACTGACAGGTGGGACCCACTAGTAATGTGGTCAATTTAACTTGTCAACATGGTGCCACACAGACTATTTGGCCGGTCAACAGAGTGCAATCCGTTGCTGAACCGTGAGCAAGTGACCGTATAATCACCACAAAACGTATATAGTGACCGTAATCAACTTATTCTGAATTTCGGTGAACGTATTACGCTTTTCTCTCTGTAGGCCCTCCAAAACTACATTTCTACACGTTCTCGCATGTTACATCTAACAACTATGCAATACAGCACTACTACCACACTCTAACACAATAAATCATACGTGTTTTTAGTTTTACTAGATATCATATTGTTACTTAATTATTCAGTTTGCATACATTAAAATTGCCTTTGAAATGTATGGCCAATATCATATACCGCGCGAGAAAAATCCCGCTCCTGTTTAATCGGGTTTGTATCGATAGATCATGCGAAACAGCAAAATTATAGTACTATATATAGTACAAGTGACAGTTCACTGGGCCGTCGTGTCGTGTACTCCTCCGTCGTAAGAGTGGAGCGCTCGCTTTCATAAATCTTCTAGTCCCTTTCGCCGACATGTGGAGCATCAAGCTACCGGGTCCACGTGCCATACCGGAATACAGTGCAGAGCAGCCGGGGTGAAGCACCCAGTCATGGCGCCGGCGTAGTAATGAGCAATGAGGCGTCAAATCACAAAGCTGCACCTTTCCCGCAGTTAAGTTGGAGGGACGAAGTAATAATGCTAAAAAGGAAGAAGTTGGAGGGACGAAGCAGCCATCATTTCACTCGTTGCTGAATCCGCTTCTCCCTCATCTGCTTCAAGTTAACCACATGTTGCTTCTGCCGTTGTTCTGCCTCATGTGGGAAGCAGATCGGCTTGGTGAAGCACTGACACGTGGGACCGCATGTTAGCAAACCGCCAGGACAACGTCCTCTAAAAATAAGAAACCTCCCCCGCCATCCACGCGGCAAAATCATCTCCTTTTTACTAATCTTGATTCTATAATTTTTTCGATCAATAAAATTGAGATTTGTATAGATAGCACACATGAGCAAAACCAAGTGGTACGGTTAAGGGCATCCACAATGTGTAGTCAAATGTGAAAATAGCTTTTGGCATCGTGGGAACCATTGTGGATGGTGTTTCCAAAGCCAAAAGGATGGAACCGAAGCTCCCTGATTGATTGATTGAAGGAATAGAAAAATGCAATGTCTCTCCTCTTTCTCCCGTGCTTGGACGCATGTACAATATAGAGGACAGAGTCTACTCCCCTGTCCCTTCTATCACAAATCACATAGCAGTGAGGCGTCAAATCACAAAGCACGTACGAAGCAACCATCATTTCACTCTTCGCTGACTCCGCTTCTCCATCGTCTTCTTCGAGAAACCATCTCACTGCACTAAGATGGACGGACGACACTATTGTGTACGAGTAGTATTAGTACATTTACGCGTCCTTTGGTTCAACGGACTTCCTGGATGCAAATAAGGTGGTTGTCTCGGCTGGCAAGCGGCACTTGCAAACGACTTACCGTAGTCTCCCTCAATGGTGTTCTCCGTCGAATGCACTTTTCCAAACCACAACGTTCGAGATATTGTCGACGTCAACGCAATGGGAAAGGAAGTCAAATATAGTTAGTACCTCCATTTTTTTGTACACAAGGCCAGTATATCCAAATTTCAATTTGCAAAAGGCCACTAACACTAATCAAGGCAAAATTGATGGGGTTTGCCTCGTACTAGCAACCAAGGACATTGATATCCCCTGCATGCATGCGGAAGTGAGAAGGTTGGTTTGCATGGCACTACATTAATCAAGCGATGAGGAGTGAGATGGTTAGCTCTTTGCGCTTTGGAGAAAAAAATACGCATTAATTGACACGTGAAACGAGGATTTGTATCGATTAATCCCGCGAAGGAAAACCCCGCATTTCTTTTTTAACACTAGTACTCCTAGTACGTAGTACTATGTACTTATCCTATTTGGGTCTAGGCCTTGCATTGCCATACTTCGCCACACATTTTTGCCAAGCTTGCCTAAAGTTTTCAAAATGAAAAGGAGGTACACTTGCGCACAGCTGTGGCGGTCGCACCGCACCCTCACACGGTCGCTCCGGCACGCCGCGGTCGCACCGCACCCTCACATCCACAGTCGCTCCTGCACGCCGCAAACCCAACCAAGGGAACGCACCCTCACTGACATGTGCTGTCGCATGTGAACAAAACAAACTCAGTCATCCTACTGCTCACACATAATTTTCGTTCATAGAGTATGTTTATCCAACCGCATGTTGGGGAGTATCCGTACGACCCGTGCGGTGGTCTGTTGGGGAAGAAGAGGTGAGGAAGAAGGGTTAGGAGACGTAGGATATTCATCCAACCGCCTAAAATGGTAGACTGACCAAAGTCAGGTGACTTGCATAGCAATATATGTTTTTACATTTTTACACAGCAAAAGATCCATAAAAACAACAACATAAAGAAAAAGTATCACTGCTTGCGGAACGAGACGGCCTCGTCGTCTTTGGCTGCCGGCGCGAACCAGCCGTAGCTGCCGACGTGTGTCTCCGCACCGTGGTTGTCCTCGGCCTCCAGCTACTCGTTCACGCGGAGCGTGCGGGCGCTCTGCATGGATGAATGCACCACCCAGTTCAAGTCGAGGACGTCCGGTTCCGCCTGCAGGAGGGCCTCGATGGCAGCGGCATCCGCGCGCTCCGCGTCGAGTCGAGCCTCTGCCACCCGGTTCAAGTCCAGGACGTCCGGTTCTGCCTGCAAGAGGGCCTCGATGAGAGCGACATCTGCACGCCCCGCGTCGAGTTGAGCCTCTTCCACCCGGTTCAAGTCTAGGACGTCTGGTTCCGCCTGCAGGAGGGCCTCGATGGTAGTGGCATCTGCATGCTCCGCCTCAAGTTGAGCCTCCGCCGCCCAGTTCACATCCACGAAATCTGGTTCTGCCTGTAGGAGAGCCTCGATGGCAGCGGCATGCACGCGCTCCATGTCGAGTTGAGCCTCTGCCTCCCGGTCCTCCTTTAGTATCGCTAGGTTGAACCGTTGGTCCGCCTACAGCATGGGGGACTCGAACGCCGACACGAAGTCGACGTCCATCGTCTCATACCCATCGAGGGCCTTCTGCGCCGCGACCTCCGCCATGAACATTGGATCAGCTTCCTCCTTCTCGTAGCTTGGCTCCAGAGAATTCGGGGATTGGCCCGCCGCAAAGCAAGCTTGGGAATGGAGGTCTCTAGCGCCGACCCCCGTCGCGATTTTTGCGCGGCGCTCCGGCGTCAGCATGTTGTAGTACGTGATCTTGTGGCGCACCATGGCTTTCCGATGAACTAGGGGACGCTTGATGCAGGCTAGGGGATCGAAAGGTGGGGGAAGGGGCTGGAGATTAGGTGTGGTTTTAGGGCAGTGACTGGCGTAGGCCGAGCAGAGAAGGTTCTGGTGTGAATAGTGGTTCCGGTGAAGACCGGTCAATCGGTTTTGACTATACATCGCTCTTGTCGCATTCGCGTTGTAGCCCAGCACGCTGGACCCTCCACGTCGCTCACCGAATGGAATGCGCTTCGTCTTGCGTTTTCGCTCGCTTGTGGGACCGCTGTTGAGAGCAAACCGACGTCCCTCCCCCTCCCCCGCCCGCGTCATTTTATGTGGAGTAAATAAAAATAGAGGGAGTATACTACGGATGAGGATCCCCTGACGTGGCCGAACCCATTGAGTAACTGACATGCGAGGCCTAGCAAGCATGGGGTACGCCAGTAACTGACCGAAAGGGAGGGTAAGGCAGGGATACGTATGTGAAAGGAGCTTCCAATGATATAATTTTCACATTATACATCTCATGTACTATTAATCTTCTCAATAGTCAAATGCGATTTTGAAAAACGCATTAGAGCATGGTTAATAATATAGCCAGTCAATGGCTATAAGGAACTGCCATGTCATCTATCGATCTCGTCAACATGTGTCCGGGCATGAACCGAATGGGATGTCAAAACTAAGATGCAAAGCGACACGTAGTGGAGGCAAAGTGAAACTTCAAATGAACCGTTTGTTTGTATGCATGTCGGACAAATTACAAATGAACATTGGAAATACAAGCATGGTCTAGGCCCACATGCAAATGATACTTGGCGGAATGTTCAAATGAGGCATGCGGGAGGATGGACTCGACCGGAGGGCGACATGATCGATGGAGAAGAGGGTTGGAGAGGAATGAGAAATAAGCAAATGCCACATGATTATACTTGAACGGCTCAAATAAACAATAAGTTGTCTCACTTGGCCTACATAGTGAAAGGCCTAATGCACAACGCGGAGCACTGACGCTCGAATATGGCCGGGAAAATAGGGAAACCGACATGTGGGGCACACCTGTCGGGACGACGTAGCGCAAACTAGTCCAATGGAGGAGCTAGCCCACGACCTCCTCGCCACCGGCAATCGTTCATGTGGGTCGTGGGGGCCAACAATGTGGTGCAGCTCCAACACCGCCTCTGGACACGGCAACGGCGGTGAGCGACACGCTCACCGTCGCTAGACACGGTCGGTTTCAGTGTGCTGAGGGCGGCGTTAGTGCTGTGGCACGACCAATAGTATGTTTGGTTTGTGCCCAAGGTTGCCCCATCAAAGCATTGGGTAGCCAAAATTTTGGTTGAGGTTTTGGTTGCCCATGATTTGGCCGACATCGGCAAGAAAAATGAACTAGAGTTGGCTAGAGTTCATTGGCATGCCAAAAATTGGCAACCATCCAAACAAAGACCAATCTTTGGGTCATGACCAAAATTTCGGTAAGGTGCACTTTGGCCACAATCCAAACACACCCCAACACCCGGCTCGTCGAGGATGCATAGGGTGCCGGGACGCGTCCGCGGAGTGGTGTAGCGTGGCCAACTGCATCCTCAGGACCTTAGACCATGCCGGGTCGTCTTGCTTTTCGATGACATGCATCGATCGCATGTGAGCAAAGGGCATCTCCAACTTTGCCACGACCGCAGCTGACTACCCTGGCACACCAAAAACCCTTGTCCCTCGTGCCGTCGCACGGTGCGTTCCCAACCGGCGCCAGCTGCCCGCATTCATGCCGTCCGTCTGTATGCCGTCGTTAAAAGGGCTCAGTGCCTGAGGAACCAACTCCGGTGACTTAATGACGCACCAGGACACTTGGCCTCACCGAAATGCACTACTTAAAGAGGCAACACCCAGCTAACCTCCACACGAAAGCGTATCGTCCTCCTACCTGGCACCACATCCGCCATGACCGCAAGCGCGAACGCTCTGCAGGAGAGCTTGTCTGCGAGGATGGAGCTCGAGGTCGCCGCCCTCGCTCAAGTCGCCACACAAGAGGTGGCCACGCTGGCGGGCCGACGACGGGGACTCCTCCGAGGATGAGTAGGGCATGGGAGGCGGCAGGGCATGGTGTGCCAACTGGCCGGTCTGTCTCCCGTGTTCTACTTTTCCTCGCCGGAGACCGCACCTTCACTTCACGGGTCTTGAACCCCGCCCTCGTACATGGAAATCGCAGATGGAGGACGTCGGTCGCCGCCGTAGAATAGGTTTAGGGTCGGGTTTCTTTTATTTTTCTGTCCTATAAAAGTTCGAAATGTTATGAAAATATGCCGTGTTTGCATTAACCTCGGCCGGTGTATATGAATTTTCACAATAATATAGTATATTGTAGGAGTACTAGCAAGATGCCCGCGTTGCAGGGAAGATCAAGATCTTGTGGGAGAAAAGGATGAACGAGGGAAGGCCTTATCTGCAAATGCACATTCACGCATTTCACATCTACGGGAACCTACAAAAGGGTTAACGTAAATTGCCTCTCTCTCTCTTCCCCCAATTTTCATGGTGGTGGGCCCCTCCCTCCCCCAATCTACAATCAACAGCTCACACGTTTCACATTATGTTAATTACGTAACTAGGACTACGTAGGTGTAGCATTACTCGTCCTAAAAAACCCAACTAAGCCAACCACCCAACATATAGCGCGGGAAAAGACCCGGCCGCGCCGTTTTAGTCGGGATAACCGGATTACTAGTAGTAGTATCGATGGATCGCGCGAAGCAACAAGTTTTTTTTAGGGGGTGAAGCACCTAGTTTAAAAGGAAAAAAGCGGTACACTCACAGCACTCCTGTCGCGGTCGCATTGCACCCCACACACGTTCGGTCCTGCACACAGCTCACGCAAACGGAACGCGCTTCGACTTGCCTATTCAGTGACACGTGGGAATGCACTTGGAGAAACCGACCATGCGCCAACTCCCCCCGCCCACCGTGCAAAAATCCTCCCCCACCCAAAATCCCCCTCCCCAAATCCTAGATTCAACCGCCCTTCGGCCAACTAGCCAATAATATTCCCCAAACCCCCCTCCCCCCGTCCCCCTTTACTCCATTCGCTCCGCCAAAGCCGCCCTCCCCGCCACGCTAATACGTCGGTGCCGCGGTTCGTCAAGGGGACGCACGTCGATCCTCCCGCTCCCATAGTAAGCTCTCGTAGACTGCCGTCCTCTAGTCGCGCCACCACCGCTGGCGATGTTCTTGTGGAGGCGCACGGCGGTCAGCACCGCCACTGCTGGCGACGTTCGTGTGGAGACGCACAACGCTCAGCTTCTCCCACAGTACGCGCATTCTAGACTGAGGCCCCGTGCATGTCGGTGTAGCGCTGAATGTTAGCTGATAGACGGTGTTAATCTCACTATTTGCCGAAGTAGTTTACAGTCAATATGCTCTGCTTAATAAGCTTCCTTGCCATGTTCTGCACTCAATCTGCTTAGCTAAGATGGAATGCCAAGGCCGATTAGTTGCTAAAATATCCTGCCATATATTTATTGTGACGTAGATTCCCATGGTCTAGTAGCCAATCTGTTAGGTGAAATATACACTGTTTTATACTCGATCAACTTTTGCTGCGATGGCCTTCGATAGTTCGATGGTTGTGTGCTCGGCCTCATTGACTGCTGAAACAGCCTGCCATAATTTAGCACTCAAATTTGTTTGCTGAATTAGCTTTACATATATTTTGTTACTTAGATCTGCTCGTCCAAATATCTTGCCATAGCTTTAGACATCGACCTAGGTATTTTCTTCTGGACTTCATAAAAAAGCATATATGTTTTTCCTGTAATATCTAGTAGAAGAACTAATTTGAATGTCTAACAGATGGACATGACTTGGATAACTTCTGCTCGAAGATTCTCCGCTGCATATGTCGAGGGGTTTGAAAACTTCATAACTTTATCAAAGCTGAGTACGATGGTCCGAAATCAGATGTGCTCTGCCCGTGTAGCAGCTATATAAATTCAGTTACAAGACCCCAGTCAACTGTGCAAAATCATCTACACTTGTATGGGATGTCGGTCACATATACTAGGTGGGTTTAAGGATGGCAATTTTACCCATGGACATGGATACCCATGGATATCCGACCCATATGGACAGGGTTTGGATATGCTTTTGCACCCATGGGCGGCGCCTAAACCCGACTGATAACCCTCAACCGTAAGGGATCGAGATAGTCTTCACGGGTAAGAATAACCCAATTTATTGATTCGACACACGGGGAGCCAAAGAGTATTTATAAGCATTAACAGTTGAGTTGTCAATTCAACCGCACCTGAGATATACTAACTTGCAACAAAAGATAAGCGGTAACAGTGATATGATAGTGATGGTAGTAATAGTAAAAGTAAATAGCAAAAGTAAATAGCAGTAGTAAATGGCAAAAGTAGCAACTAGTGACAAGCAAGGTTTAAAATACTGTAGGCTAGGAAGATGGATGGTTGGGCGTTGCATGGATGAGATAGTTTCTAACTTGGGGCACGGCACACGGAAAAGTAATGATCATCTAGGCAAATATCAAACATTAGGCATGTATCCCGTAGGTAGTTGTACGTGCTTGCAATAAGAACTTGCACAACATCTTTTGTCCTACCATCCCGCTACGAACGGGGCCAAAAGGAACTAATGGATATTAAGGTGCTCGTGTCAAAGAGCACCGGAACAAAGCAATGAACTCAATGGATACATGTAATCCTCAAACTACGGAACATCCCCTTTGGTGTCCCAAGCTGTCACCTTTGGGATCGCCGGTTCCGAACCGTAACAGGTGCATACAACTCATAGATAGGATCAAGAACACAAATATATTCATACAAACACATAAGGTTCAGATCTGAAATCATGGCACTCGGGCCCTAGTGTCAAGCATTAAGAATAACAAGTTGTAGCAAAGATGATAAACACCATACTAGATGATAGGCAACATGCCCCCAACAATCTGACGAACTATTACATGATCTAACTCATCCAATCCCTACCATCCCCTTCGCCTACAGCAAGGGAATTACTCACACATGAAGGGGGAAGTCATGGAGGGATGATGGAGTGGTGATGATGATGACGATGGCGACGATCTCCCCTCTCCGGAGGCCAAATCAGCCTCCAGATTAGCCCTCTCGAAGAAGAACAGAGGGTGGCGGCGGCTCCGCGACGCGAAACAGCGAAAAGGACTTCCGATCTGGGGTTTCTGCCTCGGAGGAAAAAATACGGGCTAAAGTAGGGCACCAGGGGGCGTGGGCCCCACCCAGGCGCCCCCCCCGGCGCGGCCCAGGGGGGGCGCGCCCACAGGGCGCCTGGGCACCCCCTGGCCCCCCTCTGGCCCCACTTCTGGTATTTTGTTTCTTCGGGTGCGTGGATTTTTCGTGGATTTTTCTGAGATGCTTAAAAATCCGTTTTCCTGCACACAAATAAACCATACAGGCAGCTCTGCTGAAAACAGCGTCAGTCCGGGTTAGTTTAGTCCAAATCATGCAAGAATGAGGTCAAAACAATATCAAAAGTGTTTGGAAAAGTAGATACGTTTGAGACGTATCAACTCCCCCAAGCTTAGCATATTGCTTGTCCTCAAGCAATTCAGTTCAACGAACTGGACGCGACAAAGAAAACTTTGACAAACTCGTTTGCTTCATTAGATGTATATAAGCATGTACTACGAAAAGAGTCTAGCTAGTATTGAAACAATACTTATGAGAACAATACAAGGAGCAATCCTTCTTTCAAGTGACCAGTCACAAATAATCAAGAGTAAACAATATATTATTGAAAATCAAGACAAGATCACATTGCACATAGCTTGAGCATACTAAGGTGGTATCTCGCTAGCCTCCATGAGTGAAGCAAAACATAAATGCAGAGACTCCTCCAGAGTTTTACAGGAGACTAGAACCAAGAATTTCAGAATAAATCATATCACAAGTATGCAGAAGACAATGTAGTACTTTGGGACAATGCACATTACACTCAGAATGACAATTATGCTCTCCTAGTCAGTGCTTTGAAGAAAGAAGATGAGACTCTCGAACCGTGGCTTTTATTGACAAAGTTGAAAACCCGTGATCGGAAACAAAAACTAAACATGTACCAGAGCTCTTGGTTTTAAAAACAGAAGTAAATATGTTTTTGAGAGGTGCATATTTCGTCAACGAATGCTAGCAGATAACTCAATCACCTTTTAAGCTAGACAAGTCTCGAGGAACGGCTCCCGCATGAGGACGATCACATCCTCTTAATCTCCTTTGTTTATCACTGCCAAAGTTTTCTGATTTCTCATGAACAAAGCGTGAAGGAGGGTTTGTTTGTTATATTATCTTTTCGAACCGGGCGCACTCAATGCCAGTTCCTTTTCATATTAGGGGTTTGCACATTATGCATGCAATCCAGGGGTGAAACTTGTCCAACTTAAAGAGATCATGAATTAACTACTACTTCCTCATGAGCTAAAACATAGACACAAAAGAGGAAATGCTTTTGATTAATTTCGAGATGGTACATGAAAGTCTTCGTTAGGGATGGCAGGTAAATACCATGTATAGGAAGGTATAGTGGACTCATATGGCATAACAGGTTTAAAGGTTTTGGATGCACAAGCAGTCATTCCGCTTAGTACGGGTGGAGGTTTAGCAAAAGACTGGGAAGCGACCAACTAGAGAGCAATAACGGTCATAATCATGCAGAGCGACAAAGCAACATTGAATCGGGCATGAAAGTGATATAACTATTCTAAAACTCAAAGATCATCAAGGCAAAGTAGACTTTTTAGTCTTAAACATGTGTAAGCATGTGCCAAGTCAATCCAAAAATTCTCTAAAGGGAAATACCACCATAGTATGCCAGACTAGGAACAGTGCAATACATGTAGTTCATTTCAATAACACATTATATACTCTAGTTATTGGAGACCAGCCACAAAGAAAGCATGAACCACTGGATGAGCATTGTAAACATAGCACTATGTCGCTACAAGCTAGTCTCTAGATCATAAGTACAGGCATATGTACAAAAGTAGAAACAATAAGAGTTCATACAGGTCTTCCTTGTTGTTTCCTTTCAGTCGATCTTCATCATTACTGCTTGTCACTTGCACGATCGAACGTAGTAAATATAATCAAATGCCATCACGGACTCGAGCTGATCTCTGAAAACAAAGCAAACTAAAGAGAGAAAGGAAATCTTTTTGGGTTTTTCAAAGGTTGAATAAAAAAACAAAAGAAAGAGAAAATCTTTTTGTTGTTTTTTTGCAAATAGAGGAATAAAAAAAAGAACGGGTAAAAACTTCGAAAAGATCAAAGTGAATAAAACGGATAATACAATGGAAAAGTGAGAAGGGCACGTACTCCCCCAAGCTTAGGCTTTTGGCCTAAGTTGGTAGCAGCTACTGCCCCCAGGAGCCTCCTGCTCCAGGGGTATGGTGGTGAGACCAAGGGTCGTAGAAGGATGATGGCGCGTACACCGAACTCCTCGGGGTCTCCCACGAGGAAGGTTCTGAGTGCCAAACAGAGGAAGACCCTTCACCAAACTCGGTGGCGGTCTCCTCCTGAAAATGTGGTATCTCACCGTGCCTCTCCTCGTCGGGCACAACCCCCTCCATGGGGTTATGGAACTGATGCTGGACCACGAACTCATCGAACTGGACAACATCAAAGGACCATCCGTTCCTGCGAGAATAATCAAACAAAAGAGGTGCAGGTAGACGGATCTCGCGTTCCGCGGTAGTTCCGAAACGCAAGATATAAACAAGGTTATCAAGTTCAGAGCCCATGGTAACAAACTTATGCCTTTTCATAGCAGCAAGATCAAAGTTTAAATAAGTAAAAGGAATATCATCAGGGTGTGGGGTGCCTCCAAGATGCTCTAAGATAAGCGTGGCATAAATCCCCCCATATAAGTCCCCCTTGTTACCTTTCATAGCAAGGCGTCGAGCAATTAAGGTACCAATATTATAATCAGACCTCCCTGAGAGGGCTGCTGCCAGGATAGCAATATCCGGAGCAGAAATGTTGCTCGTGTTGTCACGAGCTAATACCCCTCTAGCAATATAATATGCAAAATACCTGAGGTGAGGAAACAAGATACTGGAGATCTTCGACCGATGAATATCCCTCGTACCCATGCTGCAGAGAGAGTTGATGACGGTTTTCAGCTCGGAGGGCTGCGTGCCCATCCTTGCCGTCCTCCCAATGTTCGGCACACCTATTACTTCACAAAAATTTCCCAGAGTCATGGTGATAAGATCATTATAAATTTTAAACTCAATAGCACCTGAATCAGGATTATATCTAAAACTGTTAATGAAACCGGAGGTGAGTTTCTGATACTGAGTAACACGGCTCGTGACGAGTCGTGTCAAACCTGCATTAGCACAAAGATTATAAAACTCATCCTTGATTCCCGCAGCTTCCATGAATACGTCACATGGATATGTCATCGCACGTGCTGGACTTGTATCTTCCAATAACTCCAGGGGCACATGATCTTCATTATAGCTCACCCTGGCAGTCGATGGTGAAGCTGCGGCTCTAGTGACTCGATCGGAGTGTGCAGGTCTCCTCTTCTCAAGCCATCCTTTTGCCCTTCCTAATAAACTCATTTCTGAAAAAAAATTACAATTCACAAAAACGAGGATTAAAACAAAGTGAGCTAAGGCAAACTACTCAACTCACTTGCCCAAGGCATAAACTTGCATCAAAACTTGGAAAATAACTTTCTACACATGCATGCAAGCTCATCTCTACAGCACCAAGAACTACTAAATACTCACAAATGAGGCCACCAATCAAAAATCTAATTGGAGGGGTGGAGGAGTCACATACCAGGGAGTATTTGCTCAAAATTTCAGCTCAGATGATGGGCTGTAGAGAGAGATCGAAGAATCGCCCCCAAGAACAGCAAGAACAAGAAGAACACGACCAGAACTCGGGTTTCTGGAATAAGAGAGTGAGAGAGGAGGAAGAGGTACCTGGAGGGGGGCCTTGTGGGCCCCAGGCGCCCTGTGGGCGCGGCCAGGGGCTGGGCCGCGCCAGCTGGCCGCCTGGGCCAGGGTGGCCCCCCCTGGCTGGCCCCAGGACTTTTCGGGTCTCTCCCGTTGTGGAAATTTTTAATATAATTTTTCTGGAATTTTTCTGAAAACTTCACTGTTGAAATTTTTTCGAAGTTCAAAAAGCTGCGAAACTCTCTGAAAACTTGAAGTAGTTAGTAGTATTGTAAAGCTTCAAAAACATAGATACTTGGTACAACAAGTATGACAACACTAAAAACAAATAAATACATAGAAAGCTCAACCTTTTATCCGTATATAACACATTCACTAGTAAGGTTGATCAAGTCTTACCAACAAACAAGCGGTATATAGAACAAAAAGCCTCACCTCCTACGAAGTAATCACTGAACTTTTACCTTGATGGACATTGTCCCTACCATGATGGTTTTGTATTTGTGAGGCACATGTAGTGGACAATCCCATTCTCCAATTTTCACGGTCTCGATATTCTCTATAGAGTTGAGGGCATGCCTCCTGTCGGTCTTCTTCGGAAAATATACCGTGTGTTCTTTATCATTCACATGAAAGGTAACCTTCCCTTTGTTGCAATCAATAATAGCACATGCGGTGTTAAGGAAAGGTCTACCAAGAATAATGGACATGCTCCCATCCTCGGGCATGTCAAGCACAACAAAATCAGTAAGAATTAAACAATTAGCAACTTCAACTGGAACATCCTCACAAATACCTATCGGAACAGCGGTTGACTTGTCAGCCATCTGAAGGGAGATATCTGTAGGAATTAGTTTCTCTAAACAAAGCCTCTCGTAAAGAGAGAGAGAGGCATAACACTCACCCACGCTCCAAGATCACATAAAGCAGTTTTGACATAATTATTCTTTATGGAGCAAGGGATGGTGGGTATACCTGGATCACTGAGCTTCTCAGGAATCTTTCCACTGAAAGAATAGTTAGCAAGCATAGTAGATATTGCATCATTAGGAACTTTTCTTTTGTTAGTGACAATATCTTTCATATATTTTGAATACGGAAGTAACTTAATAGCATCAGTCAAAGGGATTTGAAGAAAAAGAGGTTTAATCCATTCACAAAACTTATTATAATGCTCTTCTTCTTTAGATTTGATGGACTTACCTGGAAAGGGCATGGGTTTCTGTACCCATGGTTCTTTCTCCTTCCCATGTTTTCTTGCGATGAAGTCTTCTCTAGTGTACCTCTTACGTTTGTCAGGTGCTTCTTCTTCTCGAACTTCAGGTGGATCATTCTTCTCATTATTATTACCTTCAGGTTCAGCACCGTCTTCAGTCTCAGCATCGGAGATATATACACTGTTGGGATCAATAGTTGGCTCTTCATCTGCAATAGGATCATTAGAATTGTCAGTCTCTTTATGTTTCTTTTTCTTATTTGGAGAGACAACAATTTCTTCTTCCTGTATTTGAGAATCTTGCTCGATTCTCTTCGGATGTCCCTCTGGATAAAGAGGATCTTGAGTACTAGTTCCTCCTTGGGTTTTAATCCCAAAAGCCTGCAATTTATCTTGTCTGGCATTGTTAGCAAGCAAATCTCTTTGCACATTAGAAATTTGATCAAGCTGAGTTTGAACCATATGAAAATGCTTCACAAGACATTGAACATCATTAACTGTTCTATCTAAAACACCAAGCAACTTTTTGATAGCAAGGGAATTATCATGCAACTGACTTTCTATCCTCTCATTAAAATGATTCTGTTTCATAATAAAATTATCAAACTCATCTAAACATTGATCAGGAGGCTTACCATGAGGGATGTCACTTTCGTTGAAATCTAAAAGGGAGTGTACCTCTACCATAGGAGGGTGAGTGGTAGGCTCACACAGCTTCTCAATAGGGGGTAGATTCTTCACGTCTTCAGCTTTAATACCTTTCTCTTTGATAGACTTCTTTGCTTCTCGCATATCCTCGGGGCTTAGGACAAACATGCCCCTCTTCTTTGTTGGTGGAGGTGGTTCAGGGACGGACCAATCTTCATAGTTTTTGGCAATCCTGCCCATTAGATCTTCCGCGTCATCTGGTGTTCTTTTCTTGAAAACACAACCAGCACAACTGTCCAAATAGGACCTAGATTCATCAGTTAAACCAGCATAGAATATATCAATTAATTCATTCTTAGGAACTCCATGTCCTGGTCTAGCCTGGATCAAACTGCAGTACCTCCCCCAAGCTTTAGGGAGGGACTCATCCTGCAACTGTTTAAAGTTATAAATTCTTTGTAAAGCAGCATGTTGCATATGAGCAGGAAAGTACTTATCAACAAAAGAGTGAGCTATGTCCTGAGGACTCTTAATAGAACCGCATGGGAGTGAATCATACCATGCTTTAGCACCTTCCTTCAACGAGAAAGGAAGAAGCTTGGTCACATAAAAGTAGTGTATCTTCTCATCTGTGGTAAACAGGCTACCTAGTTCACCAAGTTTAGTTAGGTGTGCAATAGCATCATCATTTTCTCTGCCATAAAAGGGGTCAGCTTCAACCATAGGTATAAGTGAAAGATCAACAGAGAAATCAAAATCAGGATCATCAATGCATATAGGAGATGTAGCAAACTCAGGATTAGGAATGGTTTTGTTTTTCAAAGAGTGTTTTTCAAATATTTTCTTAATAGTTTCAGGGTCAGAGCCAGCAAACTCTGTCAGTTCCTTGCATAAATCTTCATCAAGTATATAGTAATCATCATCAAGGAGCCTCTCCTGGAGTTTACTCAATTCAGGAAAATCATAAGTTTGACCAATAGGGTAGCGAGTAACAGGAAGTTCAATTCCATATTTTTCAGCAGCAGGAGTAATTTGTTTCTCAAGAGCACAACCAAGTGAACTAATATCATCATCAAAAGTAGTAGAAGCATCATCAAGTGTATCAGACATAGTAACAGATTCAGTAGGAGCATCATGTGGTGGTGGTGAGGCAAACTTACTCATAACAGAAGGTGAATCAAGCGTAGCACTAGTGCTCAGAGCAGTACCTCTTCTTGTAGTGGATCGTAAGATCGGAACCTTGGGGTCACCTTTCTTGCCCATAGTGAATAAAGTGCAGCAGGTAGGATATCTCAAGTAGACTTGCAAATATTGCTATGCTCCCCGGCAACGGCGCCAGAAAACGGTACTTGATAACCCTCAACCGTAAGGGATCGAGATAGTCTTAGCGGGTAAGAATAACCCAATTTATTGATTCGACACACGGGGAGCCAAAGAGTATTTATAAGCTTTAACAGTTGAGTTGTCAATTCAACCGCACCTGAAATATACTAACTTGCAACAAAAGATAAGCGGTAACAGTGATATGATAGTGATGATAGTAATAGTAAAAGTAAATAGCAAAAGTAAATAGCAGTAGTAAATGGCAAAAGTGGCAACTAGTGAAAAGCAAGGTTTAAAATACTGTAGGCTAGGGAGATGGATGGTTGGGCGTTGCATGGATGAGATAGTTTCTAACTTGGGGCACGGCACACGGAAAAGTAATGATCATCTAGGCAAATATCAAACATTAGGCATGTATCCCGTAGGTAGTTGTACGTGCTTGCAATAAGAACTTGCACAACATCTTTTGTCCTACCATCCCGCTACGAACGGGGCCAAAAGGAACTAATGGATATTAAGGTGCTCCTGTCAAAGAGCACCGGAACAAAGCAATGAACTCAATGGATACATGTAATCCTCAAACTACGGAACATCCCCTTTGGTGTCCCAAGCTGTCACCTTTGGGATCGCCGGTTCCGAACCGTAACAGGTGCATACAACTCATAGATAGGATCAAGAACACAAATATATTCATACAAACACATAAGGTTCAGATCTGAAATCATGGCACTCGGGCCCTAGTGTCAAGCATTAAGAATAACAAGTTGTAGCAAAGATGATAAACACCATACTACATGATAGGCAACATGCCCCCAACAATCTGACGAACTATTACATGATCTAACTCATCCAATCCCAACCATCCCCTTCGCCTACAGCAAGGGAATTACTCACACATGAAGGGGGAAGTCATGGAGGGATGATGGAGTGGTGATGATGATGACGATGGCGACGATCTCCCCTCTCCGGAGGCCAAATCAGCCTCCAGATTAGCCCTCCCGAAGAAGAACAGAGGGTGGCGGCGGCTCCGCGACGCGAAACAGTGAAAAGGACTTCCGATCTGGGGTTTCTGCCTCGGAGGAAAAAATACGGGCTAAAGTAGGGCACCAGGGGGCGTGGGCCCCACCCAGGCGCCCCCCCGGCGCGGCCAAGGGGGGGGGGCGCGCCCACAGGGCGCCTGGGCACCCCCTGGTCCCCCTCTGGCCCCACTTCTGGTATGTTGTTTCTTCGGGTGCGTGGATTTTTCGTGATTTTTCGTGGATTTTTCTGAGATGCTTCAAAATCCGTTTTCCTGCACACAAATAAACCATACAGGCAGCTCTGCTGAAAACAGCGTCAGTCCGGGTTAGTTTAGTCCAAATCATGCAAGAATGAGGTCAAAACAATATCAAAAGTGTTTGGAAAAGTAGATACGTTTGAGACGTATCACCGACCCGATTACTCGTGGGTAGGGCATGTACATAATCTTGTACCCATGGATATATCCAAACCCGACCCGATAGTATGACTTAATGGCAATATTATGCTATCCTTACCCCACAGTCTCATGTCCCACTGTAATTTCATCCATTATAATCTAAAACATTCAAAGCAAATTGCTCAATACCCACTGTAACTTTTATTAGTTGACATTCAATCCCCGCCTTAATATTACTTCAGCCCGCTTCTAATCCTTTTATGTCATTGTTAAATGACTCATCATTAAGTACCAGCCCCGTCTTCTCTTCTTGCTCCTCCTGCATCACGAGAGATAGTTGACACTGTCAGATGCTATCTCCATGTATGGTAGAGTACTTCAACAGCCAACACTGGCCTACGACAATGCAACTCTGTATCCCCTCGACCCCTTTGTCTCTGCTTTTTCGCACGCGCATTGATGCATGGGTGCAACAACTTATTTGCACATTGTGTCATAGCTTATGTACAAGTCTTGAGAGGACCCCTTGGATATCCAACGGATATGGATATCCATCGGGTTTGGACATGGACACAATTTTTCGGCCTTGGGTTTTGTCATGGGTGGACAGAGACTGTCTTGATGGATATGGATATGGATTGGATATTGTTCAACCCGATCCAAACCCGACCCATTGCCATCCTTAGGTGGGTTCATCATGGTGAAGCTGTGAACGTCAATGTTATTGACTATGTGGAAGCAACAGATCACCATCTTCATTTGCCTGATGCTCAGGTGGAAGAGAAGGAGGAGGAGGTGGTGGCGGAGCCAGTGAGTTTGGCCAACATTGAAACAATGCTACGAAATGCTCGTGCATTCCGTGAACTTTCACCTGCAGAAGCAAAACGGTGGGCCCGCATGTTGGAACAATGCAACGTGGCTGTCACCCCAGGAAATAAGCTGTCAGTATTCTCAGCTATGGTCACCTTTCTTCAGGTGAAGACATCTGAGCGGATGACCAACAAATCATTCGATACGATGTTGGCTGCTTTCCGCAAAGCTTTCCCAGATGCGTCTAAGCTGCCACACACCTACAGTATCCTTCATGCAGTTGGAATTGGATATGATATGATCCATGTTTGTAAGAATAATTGTGTTCTGTTCCAGAAGGATTATGCCAAGTTAAGTGAATGCCCGAAATGCAAATAATCAAGATGTAAAGATGGCGATGCTGTGAAGAGGATTCCTCATAATGTTCTGAGACATTTTCCGATTACACCAAGATTGCAGAGGTTTTTTCATGATGCTGAAACAAGAGAGGATGTACTGTGGCATTCTAGGAACCAGGAGTACAGAGATCAGAATGTAATGAGCCATCCATCACATGGTAGTGAGTGGAAAAGCTTCATCGGAAGCACAAAAAGTTTGCTGCTGACCCGAGAAACATTAGACTTGGCTTAACTTCAGATGGATTTAACCTATTTGGCCACCAGAGCGCCACATATAGCATGTGGCCAGTGCTTGTTATCCCTTACAACATGCCTCCAAATGTTTGCACCAAAGAATCAAACTATATGATGGCCTTGCTCATCCCAAGTCCGAAAAGTCCTAGAAAGGATTTTGATTTGTTCATGGAGACTCTTGTGGAGGAACTTCAACAGGTCTGGAGGGGTGTTCTCACTCGAGACCTATATAGCAGCCCACGAGCTGATTTCTTTCTGCGTGCTGTTATAATTTGGTGCATCCATGATTATCCGGCTTTGGGCACTATGTCAGGGCGAACGACACATGGTTACAATCCATGTGTTCGCTGTGACAGGAATCCGTTGTCATACGCAATACTTAGCAAGATCTATTACATTGGACACCGCCGCTTCCTTGCCAAGGACAAGCCGCATCATAGAAAATACCGAAGACATGTGGTCAATGCGAAGCATGAAAACCCTGATGCACCTAAGAGGCTCACCGCCGATGAGTTGCAAGTGGAATTAGAGAAGGTCACGCATATTACACCAGGAAACCATCCTGATAATGGTAGCGGGAAAAGGAAGCATGTCAGGGCAGAAGAGAGATTATTGTTTACCCGCTGGTCCACTTTGTGGGACTTGGAGTATTGGAAAGATTTGGATCCGCGGCATAATCTTGATGTGATGCACATCGAGAAAAATATATGTGACATCATTATCAGCACACTTCTTAATATTGAAGGCAAGACGAAAGATACCTTAAAATCTAGGATTGATTTGACACACCTAGGTATCAGACAAGATTTGCAGGTGCAAGATAAAGGTAAACCACAGGATATGGCACCAATTGTGTACGTCTGGGACAAGGTAAAAAGAAAATAATTCTGCGAGGTCCTGTCACGTGTGAGATTCCCACATGGATTTGCTTCCAACCCTGAAAGGAGAGTCGGTGCAGGTGGAAACAAGGTACAAGGGTTGAAAACTCATGACTGCCACGTCCTACTTAAAAGGGTTTTACCAGTTATCCTTAGAGGATTGGGCCGCCCTGACTTATACAGAGCAGTTGCAGAGTTGGGACAATTCTTCACGGAACTCTGTAGTAGAAATATCAGGATAGATGCTTTGGAGCGTCTTAGAGACAAGATACCAACTATCCTATGCGACCTTGAGAAGATATATCCTCCAGCCTTCTTTGATGTGATGGTGCATTTGGTTGTTCATCTACCTAATGAGGCACTACTTAGAGGTCCAGTACAATATGGCTGGATGTCCCCTATTGAAAGACGGCTAGGCACTTTCAAGGGCTATGTTAGGAACAGAGCTAGACCCGAGGGTTCCATTGCAGAGGCCTACATTGCTACAGAAGCAGTGACATTCTGCTCAAAATACATTGAAATAGCTGATCAGCTTAGCAAAGAGGTAGATGAAGACAATCCCGGGCTCAATATTTTCGATTATTCTGTTCGAGTTACAGGGAAGAGTCGACAAGAGTACAAACCTAAAGATTTGGACAAAATGGTTTGGTATGTGTTGAATAACTGTCCTCAAATACTACTTTATATCAAGTAAGTGCTAAGTACTGCATCTTATACATCGTAATCTCCTAAACTAGCAGCACATTCTTATATATTTAGATGTTTGATGCGATCACTATGTTGTGCAGCATCTACAAAAAAGGAGTTACTGCCACAAAATACAAGAAACATTGACAAAATGGTTATGGCAGGATTTGCGAAATGGTTCAAGAGCCATGTAAGCTTTTGAATTGCACTGTCAGTTTTTTTTAATATATTGAGTACATAAGATGATCAGCTTGTCTATTTTCTAACCATAGGTTAAGAAGATGCGGGAGGATGGGCAGGCAGTTGATGATGCCCTTTACTCACTAGCAATGGGTCCTGATACTCGGGTATGACATTATGAATCTTGCATTGTTGGAGATGTGCGCTACAACACCCTTGCACGAGACGAAGGCAGGAAGACACAAAACAGTGCCATCATGAGCACGGATACGTATGACAAAGAGATAACTGAAATGTATGCTAACATAACATACATTGTTCAGTTGCAGTATATCTCCAGTTTCGAGGATCATTGCTGTGTGGTTCTGTTGTGCTGTCGTTGGTATAACCTGTTTTCCAGGATCGCAAAACCTAGAGCTGATGATTATTTCAAATCCATCAATGTCAAGGCGGCGTACCAGATCAACGAGACTTTTATTTTGGAAAATCAAGCAACATAGATATTTTTCTTGGAAGACACATTTGCATGTGGTGATGACTGGAGAGTATTGCAAAGGTTTGAGCAGAGGAATTTGTTTAATGAAGTTGCACAACAAGATGATGCTTACATTGCTCCTGATGTACAAGATAACACAGATGTTCCTAATATCTTTGAAAACCATCACGTCAATGACGCCGACGAAAAGACTGCCTGTCGTGCTATGGACATACAAGAGTTGATCAAGAAGAAGCCAACGTTCGTGGACGTTGAGGACGAAGAAGAAGATGACACCGTGGGGAATTATGATTCAGACTGATACACATGGCGAAGATGTTGACGCTGGTGTTGCGGATGATGATTACATTGCTTTTGTCGTATTTGCCTGCCAGAAGACGTTTCTTTATCTAATATGTGAAATTGTGTTTGCTATGACAACTAAAACCTAATGAACATGTTATTTAGTATTTTCCTCTGAGAACATCACTTGTTATGTATGCTGATTTGTGTTTCGTGATTGTATGACGACTAAAACATGATGACATTGTTGTTTAGTTGTACTCATATTTGGTTGTGAAACTTGAATTTGATGACATAGTTTGATGTTGGACTGCAATTTGCTCGACGTCTTTGAATGAGAACAAAGCTGACCTGACAGGGCCTCTGCTAATTTATTTATGTATTACAAAAAGGGCCTTTGCTATTTATTTATTTATGAGCAAAAAGGGATACCCTCTGATTTCCGTTAATAGAAATCATTAGATGTTCACAACATTATGCCCAGCCTGCTACACAGGTTTCATTCATTACTAGTTTCAGCAAAGTGCTCATGTCGTAGCCATTGAATACATCACGAGTGATACATACACTGCAAATAACGAGACAATCATCCTATAGAGCACATTGATTTTGCCCATTATCTTCACAAGCTCTTTCATCTCCTCATTGCTGTCAAGGCCGTTCAGCAGTTGTTGCTTGGCCATGATCAGAGGAACTGCATCTTTAACCTTCTGCTCTGCATCTTCCTCTTCTACCGTTCCTTCAGTTACTTGTCCAACACCCCAACCTGCTGGTATTGGGATTCCTCGGCTAACCAATTAATCAGCGTAGTTGCACTCCCCCACATCAGCAACTTCCGAGACATACAAATCACATGAATCTTCCCTTTTCTGCACGAATCAAATTGGAAGATCGTCAACCAAACTATTCAAAAATCAGCAACTGAAAGCAGCAGAACAACACTTAAACATATTATTACCCCATGATTCGGGCATTTGTAGAAGACTCGAGCAGGGTTGAGGATTGTGGTTGAGACGCGACGTATGACTCTGCGTGATTTGCAGCAGTGGCACCACACCAACGGCAGCGGGTTGCGATGAGCAACCGGCTGTGGTTCGTGTGCCGGCGGGGGTATGATGAGACCCACTGGCGATGGTACGGGTGGCGACTTGGCGCATATTTGGTTGTTGCCTGCTGAAGAGCAGGTGGACGAGCAGCCAGCAGACATGGTTGCTGCGGCCAGAGCTTCTGATGCTAGGCAGAGTAAGTAGAGAATAGGAGAAGGGAACGTTGGATATGTCAGTTTCATTACTTGCAGAGTAGCATAGCACCATATATAGTCATAGTCTAGGCTTGGATTCGAACCAGCTACAGGAGCACGTCTCTCTTTTTTCTAAAACTCAGCAACGTCTCTTTACTGGTACACTAGCTTGCTCTGTACGCCTTCTCAAGTCTTTGATTCCTCCACCTGACATTTGGGACCCACCGGAAGGGCCTCTGTATTTCGCGAAAAAAACATGCCCCGCGCTGACAGGTCGGACCCACCAGCTATCTTCGCACGCAAGGAAGTGCCTCCTTATTACGCACAAAAAAATGAATACTCCCCGTGCCAGCTGGAACCCTGCATCGTGGGAGGCTGACTTGTGGGCCTACCAAGTTGGCGAGGACAGAGGGATTTGTCAACTTAGTCAATATGAACGATTCCAGCTCCAGTTACCGTAAGATGTTCATCCAACGGCAGTAGTGCTTCTTCAACCTCTGGTCTTCTTGCTCCAGCCGCCCAAACCAGCGCCGGTCGTGCTGCGTGCTCCTGCCTCCTGTGGACGGCTGTGATGCCACGGAGGCCTCACCGCCCCCTACTACTCCCACCGCTGGCCAGGGCATCCCTCTACTCACCCACACCCCCTGTTATTCTGCGGTGATGGCAACCTCACACCGCAGCCGAACCAGTGAACCCTCGTACTCCTCTCCGCGTGGGCATCCACTGCCGCGTGGGCATCCACTGCCGCGTGGGCATCCACTGCCGCGTCTTCCTCGGCTCCACGTCGTCCCCTTCCTAGGCCTCGCCGTCGTCCACCGCCTTGGTGCTCTTGGCGCGGCATGGTCAATGTGGTCAACAACCGACTTCCATTGGAAGAGTACTGTACGTGGAGAGGCTGACAGCTGCGTCCACGACCGCAGCTGGGTCCACGGCCACAGCCCAGTTTTTTTGTGATTTTCCAAGTTAGTCGCTTTGTCACGCCTATTGGGCTGCAAATCTTTTAAGACGAGGGGAGCTTCATTCGGCTGGCCGAGAAAATGGCCTATCAGTAATGACAAATGAGTTGTACATTTTTAAAACACATCAAACCGGGAATTAGTTTCAAATATCTTTTTTTTCATTTTGAGATTTTAAATTACATTGATTTTTATGCGTGGGCAATTTGTTAGATTTTATATTGATATACATTTATTTTTAAAATCAGTTTGAATGTGACTCGAAATTTCAGGATTAAAAATAGTTCGGACCGCACCGAAATATGCAAAATTTCGTATAATTTTTGAACCGTGGCCACAATATGGGTTGTAATGCTAACAAATGGAGTGTAAATTATTAGAAATAATGGCAGATGGGATGTATGATGTTTTCCACAGATTTCAGGCCTTCCTAAAAAAAAGGTTGACGCACAAGCAGTTATTGTTGGATGTCCATCCAACGGCCGTCGTGCTTCTTCAATCTCCACTCTTCCTGCTCCAACCGCTCAAACAATCGCCGGCGGGACTGCCTGCTCCCTCCTCCCCGCGGCCGGGTGTGCTGCCGCGCAGGCCTCACCGCCCCACCGTACTCCCATCACTGGCCTAGCCATCCCTCTACTCACCCACACCTGCTGTTATTCTCCGGCGATGGCAGACGAACTAGTAAACCCACGTACAGTTGTACTCCCCTCCTCGTGGGAAACAACTACCGAGTCTTCCCTGCCTCCATGTTGTTCCCTTCCTAGGCCTCGCCGTCGTCCACCGCCCTGGTGCTCTCGGCGCAGCGTGGTCAAGAAACGACTTCCATCGGAGGAGTACTGTACGTGGAGAGACTCACAGCTGGGTCCACGGCAGCCGCAAGGAAGTGCCTCCTTATTACGTAGAAAATAATTATTCCTCCACCTGATAACGGGGATCCACCGGACGGGCCACCGTATTTAAAAAAAAACGTTTCCCCCTGACTGCTGGGACCCATCGGACGGGCCACCGTATTTCATAGAAAAAATGTTCCCCCCACTGTCAGCTCGGACCCACCGGAAGTGCTGATGACCCACAAGTGTAGGGGATCTATCATAGTCCTTTCGATAGGTAAGAGTGTCGAACCCAACGAGGAGCAGAAGGGAATGATAGGCAGTTTTCAGTAAGGTATTTTCTGCAAGCACTGAAATTATAGGTAACAGATAGTTTTGTGATAAGATAATTGGTAGCAAGTGACAAAAGCTAAAAGTAAATAAGGTGCGGCAAGGTGACCCAATCTTATTTGTAGCAAAGGACAAGCCTGGACAAACTCCTATATAAAGGAAAGCACCCCCGAGGACACACGGGAATTATCGTCAAGCTATTTTTCATCACGATCATCTGATTCGCATTCGGTACTTTGATAATTTGGTATGTGGGTGGACCGGTGCTTGGGTGCTGTCCTTACTTGGACAAGCCTCCCACTTATGATTAACCTCTAATGCAAGCATCCACAACTACAAAGAAGTATTAAGGTAAACCTAACCATATCATGAAACATATGGATCCAAATCAGCCCCTTACGAAGCAACGCATAAACTAGGGTTTAAGCTTATGTCACTCTAGCAACCCATCATCTACTTATTACTTCCCAATGCCTTCCTCTAGGCCCAAATAATGGTGAAGTGTCATGTAGTCGACGATCACATGACACCACTAGAGGAGAGACAACATACATCTCATCAAAATATCGAACGAAGACCAAATTCACATGACTACTTATAGCAAGACTTCTCCCATGTCCTTAGGAAAAAAAGTAACTACTCACAAGACATAATATTGTTCATGATCAGATGGGTATTAATATGCATAATGGATCTGACCATATGATCTTCCACCAAATAAACCAACTAGCATCAACTACAAGGAGTAATCAACACTGCTGGCAACCCACAGGTACCAATCTGAGGTTTGGGTACAAAGATTGGATACAAGAGATGAACTAGGGTTTGAGAGGAGATGTTGCTGGTGAAGATGTTGATGAAGATAGTCCTCCCTAAGATGGGAGAGTTGTTGGTGATGACGGCGGTGATGATTTCCCCCTCCCGGAGGGAAGTATCCCTAGCAGAACAGCTCTGCCGGAGCCCTAGAGTGGTTTCTGCCTCGGTTCCGCCTCGAGACGGCGGCTTATGGTCCCGAAAGCCTCCTTCTGATTTTTTTTCTAGGTCAAAAGACCTCATATAGGAGAAGATGGGCATCGGGGGGCCGTCGTTGGGCCAACGAGATAGGGGGGGCGCCCAGAGAGGGGGGG
>LR738711.1:694460083-694620589 GCA_902687465.1 Secale cereale | reverse complement strand
GGGGCGCCCCCCACCCTCGTGGATAGCAGGTGGCCCCCCTCGTGGTCTTCTTTTGCCAGATATTTTTTATATTTTCTAAAACGAAGTTCTCTGAAGTTTCAGAGCTTTTGGAGTTATGCAGAATTGGTTTCCAGAGTTTGCTCCTTTTCCAGCCCCGAATTCCAGCTGCCGACATTCTCCCTCTTCATGTAAACCTTGTAAAATAAGAGAGAAAAGGCATAAGTATTGTGACATAACGCGTAATAACAGCCCATAATGCAATAAATATCAACATATAAGCATGATGCAAAATGGACATATCAACTCCCCCACGCTTAGACCTCGCTTGTCCTCAAGAGAAAGCCGATATCGAGAAATATGTCCACATGTTTAGAGATAGAGGTGTCGATAAAAACAAAATACGAACATGAGGGCATCATGATCATTCTCATAACAGGAACACACACACACACACACACACACACACACACACACACACACACACACACACACACACACACACACATATATATATATATATATATATATATATATATATATATATTGTCATATGATTCTTATGCTAAAGTAACAATTCATTCACCATATCAAGCATGAATCATACACTTCATTGAAAACTAACAAACTTTGATCTCGGTCATTGAAGCAATTGTAATTTATCGTAACATCGGAAAGAGTCAATATAAGAGCTTTTCAGCAAGCCTACATACTCAACTATCATATAATCTTTCACAATTGCTCACACTCACGCAATACTTATGGTTATGGAGTTTTAATTGGACATAGAGAAAGATAGGGGCTTATGGTGTTGCCTCCCAACCTTTTACCTCAAGGGTCATGTCAACAGTAATAGATCATGGAAACTTACAAGTGGGTATATATGCCAGGATCTTTCCAACACAATGTGCTTGCCAAAGGATAAAATGTAAAAAGGAAAGGTGAATTTCACCTTGACTCTTAATAGGCAAGAATAATAGATAGGCCCTTTGCAGAGGGAAGTAGAGGTTGTCATGTGTTTTTATGGTTGGATGCACAAAGTCTTAGCACAGAAGAACGTCACTTTATATTGCCACTTGTGATAAGGACCTTTATCATACAGTCTGTCGCTTTTATTACTTCCATATCACAAGATCGTATAAAGCTAATTTCCTCCATACTAATAAATCATACATATTTTAGCGAGTTTGCAACATGACAACTTACTTGGAAGGATCTTTCTCAATCCATAGGCAGGTATGGTGGACTCTCATGGCAAAACTGGGTTTAAGGATGTATGGAAGCACAAGTAGCATCTCTACTTGGTGCGAGGAGTTTTGGCTAGCATGAGGGGGAAAGGCAAGCTCAACATGTTGGATGATCCATGACAATATACTTTATGTCAGATATAAGAAAACATAACCCATTATGTTGTCTTCCTTGTCCAACAGCAACTCTTTAGCATATCATATTTTAATGAGTGCTCACAATCATAAAAGATGTCCAAGATAGTATATTTGTATGTGAAGCATCTCTTCTTTTATTACTTCCTATTAATTGCAACGATGACCAAAACTATGTTTGTCAACTTCCAACAACTTTTATTCATCATACTCTTATATGTGAAGTCATTACTTCCCATAAGATCAATATGATCTCTTGACACTTTTTATGTTTCCTTTCTTTTTATCATGACCAAAGTGAGGAAATCAAGCCCTTGACTCAACACTAATCTTTATTATATAGCTCACGGACTCGATTACGAAGGGTAAAGATCATAAAGCAAAAGCTCACAACTAGATCATGCTAACTTTATTCTACTAGATCAAGATACTACCAAAAGGATCGAACTAAGAAAAACAGTAAAGATAGGAGTGATGGTGATACCATACCGGGGTCACTCCCCCAAGCTTGGCAGCCGCCAATGGGAGTGCCCATACCGATATGATTATGTTTCCTTCTTCGGGGGTGGTGATGATGGAGTTGAAAGTAGTGACGCCGGATCATCATATACCGAGCGTAGAAGATCCTCCAGCTTGCGGATAATACCTTTGAGTCCAGCTATATATTCCTTCAACAAAATATTTTCACTTGTGAGATGCTTGTTTTTAATTTGAGCTAACTCAATCATCCTGAAAGCTTCAATCTCAGTTGAGGTAAAGAGGTTGGGAAGAGGTTGATGGATGGCTTCTTCTCCCAATGTCGGAGCCGGATCTTCCACCTCCTTCTTGATCTTCTTCTCCTTGTGGGTCTCCTTGGGTCCTTCCCTCTTCATATCTATCTTCATTAGCCAAGCATCGTTGCCTTCGTTGTTGGAGGAGGGAGACGACATGGTGCATGGCTTCGCAAACCCTAGCAAAAAACAACTCAAAACAAGAACAGAGGATTTTTGCGTGATACAGAGGTCAAAACCTTCAGGAGTCTATATAATGAATTTTTATTGACCAAAAGGAGTAACATATAAGAAATCGGAGTCTGGGAGGCACACGAGCTACCCACGAGACAGGGGGCGCGCCCTCCACCCTCGTGGACGGCTCGTGTCTCTTCCGGACAGCTACTTGTTTTTCTATTTTTCTAAATATTCCAAAATGGAGAAAAATTGCCTTTAGAACTGTTTTGGAGTCGGTTTACTTACCGTACCACATACCTCTTCCTTTTCGGAGGCTGAATCGTTCTGGAAAGTGTTCCTTATGTATTCCTCCGGGGTTACGGTTTCAATAACATTGGTTTCAACATTTATAGGATCACCTGAGATGTAATGTTCGATTCTTTGACCGTTCACCACCTTCGAATTTGTGCCTTCGAAGTTGTTGATTTTTATGGCACCGGAACGATAGACCTCCTCGATAACGTAAGGTCCTTCCCACTTACAGAGAAGTTTTCCCGCAAAAAATCTTAAACAATAGTTATATAGCAAGACATAATCACATACGTTAAACTCACGCTTTTGCGTCCTTTTCTCATGCCATCTTTTAACTTTTTCTTTAAACAGATTGGCATTCTCATAGGCCTGGGTTCTCCATTCATTAAGGGAGCTAATGTCAAATAACCTCTTCTCACCGGCAAGTTTGAAATCATAATTGAGCTCTTTAATAGCCTAATATGCCTTATGTTCTAGCTCAAGAGGTAAGTGACAAGCTTTTCCATAAACCATGTTATATGGAGGCATACCCATAGGATTTTTATATGCAGTTCTATAGGCCCATAATGCATCATCAAGTTTCTTGGACCAATTCTTCTTAGAGCTATTAACTGTCTTTTGCAAAATTAATTTCAACTCTCTATTACTTAGTTCTACTTGACCACTAGTCTGTGCATGATAAGGGGATGCAATTCTATGATTCACATCATATTTTGCGAGCATCTTACGAAAAGCACCATGAATAAAGTGTGAACCACCATCAATCATTAGATATCTAGGGACTCCAAACCTCAGGAAAATAACTTTAAGCATCTTAATAGAGGTGTTATGATCAGCACTACTAGTTGGAATAGCTTCTACCCACTTAGTAACGTAATCAACAGCAACTAGGATATGTGTGTACCCATTAGAGACAGGAAACAGTCCCATATAATCAAAGCCCCAAACATCAAATGGTTCAATTACAAGTGAATAATTCATAGGCATTTCTTGACGTCTACTGATATTACCAATTCTTTGACATTCATCACAAGATAAGACAAACTTACGGGCATCCTTGAAGTGAGTAGGCCAATAAAAACCGGATTGCAATACCTTATGTGCAGTTCTATCTCCCGCATGGTGTCCTCCATAAGCTTCGGAGTGGCACTTGCGTAGGATCTGTTCATGTCCATGCTCATGTACACAACGTCTAATAATACCATCTACTCCTTCTTTATAAAGATGTGGGTCAACCCAGAAGTAATGTCTCAAATCATAGAAGAACTTTTTCTTTTGCTGGTATGTGAAGCTAGGAGGTATAAACTTAGAAACAATATAATTAGCATAATCAGCATACCATGGAGCAGTATGAGAAGTATTTATGACAGCTAATTGTTCATCAGGAAAGCTATCATCAATAGGTTGTGGGTCATCAATTATATTCTCTAACCTAGACAAGTTGTCTGCAACGGGGTTCTCAGCTCCCTTTCTATCAACAATATGCAAGTCAAATTCTTGCAGCAAGAGAACCGATCTAATAAGTCTAGGTTTAGCATATTTCTTTTCCATAAGGTATTTGATAGCAACATGATCAGTGTGAGTAGTTACTTTAGAATCAATGATATTGGGTCTAAGCTTATCACAAGCAAATACAACTGCTAAAAATTCTTTGTCAGTAGTAGCATATTTTTTTTGGGCACTATCTAGAGTTTTACTAGCATACTGGATAACATTCAATTTCTTATCAACTCTTTGCCCTAAGACAACACCTACAGCATAATCGCTAGCATCGCACATAATACCAAAAGGTAAATTCCAGTCAGGAGGCTGGACAATAGGTGCAGAGATCAATGCTTTCTTAGGTATTTCAAATGCTTCTAAACAATCATCATCAAAGACAAAGGAATATCTTTTTGTAAGAGATTAGTCAGAGGCCTGGAGATTTTGGAGAAGTCCTTTATGAACCTCCTATAAAACCCGGCATGACCAAGGAAACTTTGTATACCTTTGATATCCTTAGGGCATGGCATCTTTTCAATAGCATCACCTTTAGCTTTGTCAACTTCAATACCTCTTTCAGAAATTTTATGTCCCAAGACAATGCCTTCATTAACCATAAAGTGGCACTTCTCCCAATTCAAGACAAGGTTAGTGTCTTCACATCTCTGCAAAACTCGATCAAGGTTGCTTAAGCAATCATCAAAAGAAGTTTCGTAAACGGAAAAATCATCCATGAAAACCTCAACAATCTTTTCACAAAAATTAGAGAATATAGCCATCATGCATCTTTGAAAGGTAGCAGGTGCATTACATAAACCAAAAGGCATACGTCTATAAGAAAAGGTACTGAAAGGGCAAGTAAAAGTGGTCTTTTCTTGATCCCCTTTTGACACAGGTATTTGAGAGAAACCAAAATAACCATCTAGAAAGCAAAAATGAGTATGTTTGGATAACCTTTCTAGCGTTTGATCAATAAATGGCAAGGGGTAATGATCTTTCTTAGTAGCTTTATTTAACTTACGGAAATCAATTACCATTCTATAACCTGTAACTATTCTTTGCGGTATCAATTCATCTTTATCATTAGGAACAACAATCATGCCTCCCTTCTTAGGGACACAATGGATAGGACTTACCCACTGACTATCAGCAACTGGATAGATACTACCTGCCTCTAGAAGCTTCAGTATTTCCTTCCTTACCACTTCTTTCATCTTAGGATTTAACCGTCGTTGATGATCAATAACGGGTTTAGCGTTTTCTTCCAATTTTATCTTGTGTTGGTATAAAGTAGGACTTATGCCCTTAAGATCATCCAGAGTATATCCAATAGCAGCACGGTGCTTCTTCAAAGTTTTCAATAATTTTTCCTCTTCCTGCTCTGAAAGGTTAGCACTAATAATAACAGGATATACCTTCGTTTCATCAAGATAAACATACTAAAGATTATCAGGTAAAGGTTTTAAGTTCAAACACGGGATCACCCTTTGGTGGAGGAGGATCCCCTAGGATTTCAACAGGCAAGTTGTTTTTCAATACGGGTCCCTGATTAAAGAATATTTCATCTATTTCCCTTTTCTCATTCATATGCATATCATTTTCATGGTCTAGCAAGTATTGTTCTAAAGGATCATTAGGAGGCACATCAATAGAAGCAAGACCAATAATTTCATCCTTACTAGGTAATTCTTTATCAAGGGGTTGTCTACGGAATTTAGCAAAGTTAAAATCATGAGACATATCCCCTAATCCAACAGTAATAATATTTTTACGTAGTGTATCTTAGCATTAACAGTATTCAAGAAGGGTCTACCAAATATAATGGGACAAAATTCATCTTGTGGGGAACTAAGAATAAGAAAATCAGCAGGGTATTTAACCTTCCCACACAAGACTTCAACATCTCTAACAACCCCAACTGGTGAAATAGTGTCTCTATTAGCAAGCTTAATAGTAACATCAGTCCCTTCTAGCTCAACAGGTGCAATATCATGCATAATTTCTTGATATAAGGTAAGAGGGATAATACTCGCACTAGCACCTACGTCACATAAACCATGATAACAATGATCTCCTATCTTAACGGAGATAACAGGCAAGCCTACAATAGGTCTATGTTTATTCCTAGCATTGGGTTTGGCTATTCTAGTAGACTCTTCTTGGAGGTAAATGACATGTCCATCTAAATCTGCTACCAAGAGATCTTTAACCATAGCGACACTAGGTTCAACTGTAATTTGCTCAGAGGGTGTATGTGTTCTAGTATTACTCTTACGAACTACAGTTGAAGCTTTAGCATGATCCTTTATCCTAACAGGGAAAGGTGGTTTCTCAATATAAGCAGTAGGAATAATAGGATCAACATTATAAGTGATTGTCTTTCCTTCAACTTTAACATGCTCAACTACTTTTACTTCAATAGGGCGATGGTATTTAAACCACTTCTCCTTGGGGAGATCAACATGAGTAGCAAATGATTCACTGAAAGAAGCTACTATCTTAGAGTCAAGTCCATATTTAGTGCTAAACTCACGGAAAACATCGGTATCCATAAAAGCTCTAACACAATCAAACTTAGGGGTCATACCTGACTCCTTACCTTCGTCGAGATCCCAATCCTCAGAGTTGCATTTTATTCTTTCCAATAAATCCCATTTTAATTCAACAGTCTTCATCATAAAAGAACCAGACCAAGAAGTATCGAGCATGGAGCGATTATTGAGAGAAAGCCGACCATAAAAGTTTTGAATGATCATTTCTCTTGAGAGCTCATGATTGGGGCATGAATATACCATTGACTTAAACCTCCCCCAAGTTTGAGCGATGCTTTCTCCTTCGCGAGGCCAAAAATTATAGATATAATTACGATCACGATGAACCTGGTGCATAGGGTAGAACTTCTGATGAAATTCCAACTTCAGACGATTATAGTTCCATGATCCAATATCATCACATAGCCTAAACCATGTCAATGCATATCCCTTCAAAGATAAAGGGAAGACCTTCTTCTTGATAACATCCTCGGGCATACGCGCAAGCTTAAATAATCCACAAACTTCATCCACATAGATTAGGTGTTAATCGGGATGCAGTGTTCCGTCTCCTGTAAAAGGATTTTCAAGCAGTTTCTCTATCATACCCGAAGGAATTTCAAAGCAAACATTTTCAGTAGGTGCAGTACGTTGAGGAGCAACTCTTTGCTCTTCTGGTCGGGGTGAAGATGCCCCGAACAAGCCCCTCAAAGGACTATGAGTCATAGTAACCAGTGACAATAAATTTCAGCACACTATATAAAATTTTCCTTACAAAATTCCACTTACCAAAGGCTCTTCACTCCCCGGCAACGGCGACAGAAAAGAGTCTTGATGACCCAAAAGTGTAGGGGATCTACCGTAGACCTTTTGATAAGTATGAGTGTCAAACCCAACAAGGAGCAGAAGGAAATGATAGGCAGTTTTCAGTAAGGTATTTTCTGCAAGCACTGAAATTATAGGTAACAGATAGTTTTGTGATAAGATAATTGGTAGCAAGTGACAAAAGGTATAAGTAAATAAGGTGCATCAAGGTGGACCAATCCTTTTTGTAGCAAAGGAGAAGCCTGGACAAACTCTTATATAAAGGAGGGCACATGGGAATTATCGTCAAGCTAATTTTCATCACGATCATCTGATTCGCATTCGGTACTTTGATAATTTGGTATGTGGGTGGACCGGTGCTTGGGTGCTATCCTTAATTGGACAAGCCTCCCACTTATGATTAACCTCTAATGCAAGCATCCGCAACTACAAAAGAAGTATTAAGGTAAACCTAACCATAGCATGAAACATATAGATCCAAATCAGCCCCTTACGAAGCAACACATAAACTAGGGTTTAAGCTTTTGTCACTCTAGCAACCCATTATCTACTTATTACTTCCCAATGCCTTTCTCTAGGCCCAAATAATGGTGAAGTGTCATGTAGTCGACGTTCACATGACACTGCTAGAGGAGAGACAACATACATCTCATCAAAATATCGAACGAAGACCAAATTCACATGACTACTTATAGCAAGACTTCTCCCATGTCCTCATGAACAAAAGTAACTACTCACAAGACATAATATTGTTCATGATCAGATGGGTATTAATATGCATAATGGATCTGAACATATGATCTTCCACCAAAAAAACCAACTAGCATCAACTACAAGGAGTAATCAACACTACTAGCAACCCACAGGTACCAATCTGAGGTTTGGGTACAAAGATTGGATACAAGAGATGAACTAGGGTTTGAGAGGAGATGGTGCTGGTGAAGATGTTGATGAAGATAGCCCTCCCCAAGATGGGAGAGTTGTTGGTGATGACGGCGGTGACGATTTCCCCCTCTCGGAGGGAAGTATCCCCGACAGAACAGCTCTACCGGAGCCCTAGATTGGTTTCCGCCTCGGTTCCGCCTCGAGACGGCGACGTCTGGTCCCGAAAGCCTCCTTCTGATTTTTTCCAGGACAAACACCTCATATTGGAGAAGATGGGCATCGGGGGGCCGTCGGTGGGCCCACGAGACAGGGGGCGCGCCCAGAGAGGGGGGGCGCCCCCACCCTCATGGACAGCAGGTGGCCCCCCTCGTGGTCTTCTTTCGCCAGATATTTTTTATATTTTCTGACACAAAGTTCTGTGAAGTTTCGGGGCTTTTGGAGTTGTGCAGAATAGGTTTCCAGAGTTTGCTCCTTTTCCAGCCCAGAGTTCCAGCTACCGGCATTCTCCCTCTTCATGTAAACCTTGTAAAATAAGAGAGAAAAGGCATAAGTATTGTGACACAACGCGTAATAACAGCCCATAATGCAATAAATATCAACATATAAGCATGATGCAAAATGGACGTATCAAGTGCCTCCTTATAACGCACAAAAAAATGAATACTCCCCCTGCTAGCTGGGACCCAGTATAGTGGGAGGCTGACTTGTGGGCCTACTAAGTTGACCGGGACGGAGGGCTTTGTCAACTTAGTCAATATGCATGATTCTAGCTCCATTGACCGTACGATGTCCATCCAACGGTTGTAGTGCTTCTTCAACCTCTGGTCTTCTTGCTCCAGCCGCCCAAACCAGCGCCGGTCGTGCCTCGTGCTCCTGCCTCCTGCGGTCGGCTGCGATGTCGCGGAGGCCTCATCGCCCCCTACTATTCCCACCGCTGGCCAGGCCCTGCGGCGACGACAGCCTCACACCGCAGCCGAACCAGTGAACCCTCGTACTCCTCTCTACGCCGGCTTCCACTTCCGCATCTTCCCCGACTCCGCGTTGTCCCCTTCTTAGGCCTCGCTGTCGTCCACTGTCCTGGTGCTCTCGGCGCGGCGTCATCAACGTGGTCAAGGAACGACTTCCATCGGAAGAGTACTGTACGTGGAGAGGCTGACAGCTGGGTCCACGGCAGCTGCAAGGCAGTGCCTCCTTATTACGCGGAAAATAATTATTCCTCCACCTGACAGCAGGGACCCACCGGACGGGCCACCGTATTTGGCGAAAAAATGTTTCCCCCCTGACTGCTGGGACCCACCGGACAGGCCACCGTATTTCACGAAAAAAAACGTTCCCCACGCTGTCAGCTCGGACCCACCGGAAGTGCCTCCTTATTACGCACAAAAAAATGAATACCCCCCTGCTAATTGGGACCCACCTTGGTGGGTGGCTGAGTTATGGGCCTACTAAGTTGACGGGGATGGAGTGCTTTGTCAACTTAGTCAATATGAATGATACTAGCTCCAGTGACCGTTTGATGTCCATCCAACGGTCGTAGTGGTTCTTCGACCTCTGATCTTGTTGCTCCAGCCGCCCAAAGCAGCGCCGGTCGTGCCGCATGCTCCTGCCTCCCGTGGCCGACTGTTCTGTCGCGGAGGCCTCACCGTCCCCTACTATTCCCACCGCTGGCAGCCTCACATCGCAGCTGAACCAGTGAACCCTCGTACTCCTCTCCACGCGGGCTTCCACTTCCGCGTCTTCCCCGGCTCCACGCCGTCCCCTTCCTAGGCCTTGCCGTCTTCCAACGCCCTGGTGCTCTCGGTGCGGCGTGGTCAGCGTGGTCAAGGAATGACTTCCATTGGAAGAGTACTGTACGTGGAGAGGCTGACAGATGGGTCCACGGCCGCAGCAAGGAAGTGCCTCCTTATTACGCGCAAAATAATTATTCCTCCACCTGACAGCGGGGACCCACCGGACGGCCCACCGTATTTCGTGAAAAAAACGTTTCCCCCTGTCTATTGGGACCCACCAGCTACATCTTCGCACACAAGGAAGTACGTCCGGGCAAAAAAAAAACAATTCGCCCCCCTGACTGCCGGGACCCACCAGCTACATCTTCGCACGCAAGGAAGTGCCTGACAGTCGGGACCCACCTAATCGAAGCGTACGTAGCGTTGTCATTCTGGTCGCGAACGTGTACGTACATACTGGTCGATGTAGAGGCGCGCACGTGTCGTAGTAGAGGCGCGCACGTAGCATGTACACATACGTACAACGGCCAGTGTGCACGAAAGAAAATACGACCACGTACGCACATACGGGCAGGGTCTCGAATGCCTACTCGCGCATACATACGGCCAGGGCTCGTGTACATGGCTGGGCCGAAACGGAGAAACTACGTCGTCGTCGTGTTCATGAGGAGGCAAAAGAATGCGTCGTGTTCATCGGGAGGCAACGGAACGCATGGGATCCAACCGGCTTGGACGGAACAGCCAATGGAAACGAGGCCTGGCGTTCTGCAGAACGGAGAAACGGCCTTGTGTTTTACCGGCCACGGTCGAAACGAGATCCTGTTCATCGGGAGGGGTCTGGCGTACCAAAAAATGGAGGAAACGGAAACGGGGGTCCTGTTGATCGGGAGGGGTGTGGCGTACCGCAAAACGGAGGAAACAGACTTGTTGGAGCGCTACGGTCGAATCGGGGGTCCTGTTCATTGGGAGGGGTGTGGCGTACCGCAAAACGGGAGTCCACGGGATACTGTTCATCTCCACCGTCGACCCCCTCCAACCTCCACGGGCTACTGTTCATCCACCGTCGACCTCCTCCAGCCTCCACCTACAACCGTTCATCCTTGGCTCCTGTTCATCCAGCCTCCACCGCGCGCTACTCCACCGGCTACTATTCAACCAGCCCTCTCCACGGGCTCCTGTTCAACCACCGTTCCACGGGCTACTGTTCATCCAGCCGTCCATCGTCTACTGTTCATCCAGCCCTCCACGGGGTGGTCCTATTGATCGAGCCCTCCACGAGGTCCTGTTGATCCAGCCCCAACCGGCTCGGTCGATCGGGGTCCTATTCATCCAGAGGCAACACCACGGGGTCCTGTTCATCCACCCCCACCGGGAACTGTTCATCGAAACCCCCCAGCAACGCTCACTGTTCATGCAGACGCAGCATCGATCGGCTTCAGTTAGCAGCAGTAGCGAAGGAATCGCTCGATCGGGTTCAGTAAACAGCCATCAATCGATCGCTCGGGTTCAGTAACGCGTAGCTTGCAGTGCAATCGCTCGGGTTCAGTTAGAGCCCAATGCCTTGCTCGAGTTCAGTTAGAGCCAACGCCTCGCACCCACGCGCGTGCGTGTACGAGAGAAACGCGCATCACTCGGCCCCGACCACCCACCATAACCGGGAACACCCCGATATTTTCCTCGCCCTCGCTTCTACCACAGTTTTTTCCGTCATGGACGGCCCAAAGAATGTCATGTAGCTGCGTCTCCGGCCCACCCAGGACGAAAAGCCCATTTTCTATCATGATTTTTTGTCATAGAAGTAGGACCCCACCACATCTATGATGACACCATGTTTTGTCACAATTATTGTCATAGAAGTGTCATAAGTATGACAGAAAAAAATTTCGTTCGGCCCAAAATGTCACGGATGTGTCTTTTTTTGTAGTGTAATGAAGAAAACCTAGAACTTTGAGTGGACAGACCAGGCAGACGAAGCATTCCTGTAGCTTAAGCAGATGTTGTCCATGTCGTCTGTTCTGGCAGCTCCGACTGACAAAGAGCCCATGCTCCTTCACATTACTCTACCAGTCGGGTCGTCAACACAGTTATGGTTGTCGAGCGTCCAGAAGCCGGCAAGGCTCAGCCGACCGATAGGTCCGTTTACTACCTGAGCAAAGTGTGGTCCATCTCCAAGCAAAACTTCCCTCACTACCGGAAGATGTGCTACGGTGTGTACTTTGCCGCCAAGAAGCTGGAGCAGTATTTCCTATGGCATCCCATCACAGTCGTCTGCACTCCTCCGATTGCTGAGATCATGGGCAACCGGGATGCCACAAGCCGGGTGGCAAAGTGGGCCATTGAGCTGGCTCCTTACACCATCTTCTACCAGCCTCGCACCGCCATAAAATCCCAAGCACTCGCCGACTTCCTAGTCGACTAGGCCGAGACCTAGTACCTGCCGCCAACTCTGGATTCCACGCATTGGCAGATGCACTTCGATGGCTCCAAGATGCGCACTCGCTTGGGATCCGGCATCGTCCTCACCTCCCCCAAAGGCGACAAGCTGAAGTACGCCCTGCATATCTGTAATGCCCAGGATGGAGTTATACCTCCTACGTGTCGAGGCACAACTTAAAGGCATAAGTCCATCCTAGAATGATCTCAAGTTTGGTATCTTTGCACAACTCATGTAAAAGAGGGATTAAAAATTGCAAAAGGAGATAGTTGGCTTACACTCGCCACTTCACACAAAACATTACATAAGCAATACATCATTCAAAACATCACAACCCGACTACGGGTGAAGAACCAAAAGAAAGATACCAAAACAACATAAAGCCACAGGTCAGGATCGAATCCTAGTAGAAACCACTACTGAACATCGAAACGTCACAAGCAAACGGCCACACTCTTCATCGAGCTCCCGATGAAGAACTGATCCAACTCCTGCATCAAACTCGGCTGGACCTGCAACTGGTGTGGTGAAGTAACTGTGAGCCACAGAGGACTCAGCAATCCCGTTCCCGGGTAACAAGACTATTTAAGCCTTGGGTGAGGATAAGGTTGAAGAAAGAATATGAGGTGAAGGAAAACAAATGAGAGTCTGCAGCAGCAACTAGCACTAACTTACGTAAAAGAGAGCGAGAAGAGAAGTGCAACGGTCGAAAGATGATCACGAAGTGATCCTAGCTAAAACCGGTCAAACATAACCCCACCGTGTTCAACTCCCGAATCCCTATTCGGAAATTGACAATCACGGAACACACGCTGGTAGTGTATTGAAACATTGTGTCAAGTTATCTACAACCGGAATTAACAAGCTCCCATCTGCCACATAACCGCGGGCATGGCTTTCGAAAGTTCAAACCCTGCAGGGGTGTTCCAACTTGGCCCATCACAAGCCCACGATCCGTGGAGTCGCAACTCCATAGTTGGGAAGACCCGAGTATTCTCGGAATCCCGTGCTCAAGTTAAACCGAACTAAGGTAAGGCTAATCCAGAAAATCCTCCCGGCGTGTCGACACCCTGATAGTAGCCGCGCGTATCTAAGTCTCAGGACACGACCGGATGGGCGATTCTACAGGTTTTTACCAAACCTTGAGTTTCCTCGAGGTGGCCCCGCAGACTCCCCGTTTCGGACCAACACTCATGTGGAGCACTGGCCCGGGGTTGTTGAATTAAAATAAAAGGGATAGCTAGTCCACATGCAAGTTTTTTTATTAGTTTGTTATTAGGCAAATAGTACCAAAGGTTGGGACTTGCTGGAAAAGACTTAGCGCTTAGCGGTTTATCAAGGGGGTCCCATACACCCCAACCGTGTTAGGAACGCAAAATCAAGGAACATAACACCGGTTTATACGGTTCCTAACGGCATGAGTGGAACAAAACACCAAGCAAAAGGCTTAGCCTTCCACCCTTGCCAGTATATAGATGATTTCATTTTTAAGCATTTATATAGTGTGATATAACCCAACCAAACTTCAACATGAAGCAAGCATCTTCAATCTTCACCTGCAACTAGCAATGCTATAAGAAGGGCTGAGCGAAGCGTACTTAGCCAAGCAACGGTTTGCGTAGGTAGGGTGGTTAAACATGGCAATTGGTTACAAGTAGGAGGCTGACAAGAAAGACATGGGCATCGAGGCAAAACTATAGATCGAGACTACTAGCAATAGGCAAAAATAGTAATGGTATCCGGGTTCGGTCATCTTGCCTGGGATTCCACAAGGGAGAAGAACGGACCCAAGAAGAAGACGGAGCAACAGTCGAGCGGATCCTCACAACTCCGGAACGGAACCGAAGCTATCAAGAGAAGCAAACCGGAAAGAAACAAACCACACGGTAAACACTCAAGCATAAACATGGCATAAGATGCACAAGCAAGTATGATTCATGTCCGGTTTAAATATGCATGGCATGGCAAAGTGCAAAAACAAATACTACAAGTTAAGTGGAGATCAATATGCAACGAGTTGCATAATGACGAAACACCACATGTTATTTATTTAGTTGACTCTTGTGATTTACAAGACAAGTTAAATGTTGGTTAACATGGCAAGAGGTGAAGCAAAAATTAAACTACACTATTAAGACATTTTAAATGGGGCCGGAAATATCAACAACATATTCCGGAAAATCCCCATGAGCATGTTTAATAATTATAAGCAACAACAATTAACATTCAAAGGTTGTTAACATGATGCGGATGATATGATCAAGTTTATGCAAGTTTTATTAAAAGGTTGACTTAAAAGAGATATGGAGCATTTGTCACCGTGGTGGAATGAAAAAGGGGGCCACGGCAACGATCCGAAAATGATGCAACGGCATCATATCGGTTCCGGTAACTCGTTGAGAGTCCGATGCAAAAGGTAAGATGGCAGAGGTGAGTCAAACGAGATGATGGGGTGATCCCGTTACCGGGTTCCCACGAGTCGGTGACGAGGCAACCGAGGAACACGACAAAAGAGGGCACAACGGGCACGAAGCACACAAGGGAGACATTTCATACAACACAACAAGCATACATCACACGGGTCACGTCTCGGGGTTATACCTTCGAAACAATTGTTTCGGGACGGTTCGAGATCGTAGATGAAGTAGTGGTACTCGCGGTCGGAGAGGAAGTAGTGGAAGTAGACGTTCTCATAGCGGTAGTTGTACTCGGGCGACGGTAGTGGTACACGGCGACGGTAGTCGTTCACGAGCTCGTAGCCGTAGATGAACGGGTCGTCGTGGTACTTGTCGGGGCCGTCTTGGCAACGTAGTTGTACACGTGGTCGTCGTGGGAAGTAGTGGAACTTGGTCGTTTTCCGGGCGTCGGTAGTCGTACACGGGGCGTTTTGTAGATGTTCACGGATCTTGTTCGTAGATGTACTTGATCAGGTTGCCGGTAGTCGTATCGGTCATCTGTCAAATTAACAGAACATGGCAGCACACAAAACAAAACAAAACTGCTCGGGAGCAACAAAAGGGGCAGCACGGCGACGAGGTTGCAGCAGCAAACGAAGCGCTCGGGCGCTGTTGCTGGGAGCCGCGGAGGGAGGATGGCGGGGCGAGGAAGGCCGCAGCTCCTTTCCACGGGAGGAGGAGGCCGGGCGCACTGGACGGTCGAAGCGACGAGGAGGAGGCACACGGGGGCGACCTGCTCTGGCTGGCAGGGAACGGAGGCAGGGCGCTGCCTCGGCCTGAGGACGGAGGGGCCGCGGAGCAGGGGGGATCGAGGCCGGGCACGGCTCCTGGTGGCGAGGGAGCGAGGCGCCCGCTTGGAGGAGGGAGGAAGAGCGCAGGGCGCCGGCGTGCGGGGTGCTGACGACGGCTGGAGGGCCATGGCGCTCGGGGCGGCCGGGCGTCGAGGCGAGGCACTGGAGGACGCGGCAGGGGCGCGGCAGAGAAGAGGGCCCCTGGCCGCGAGATCGGAGGGAGCGTCGGGGCACTCGGCTGCTGGCGAGGGAATAGATCGAGCGAGGGATGCGGGACTGGTCGGGAGGATGGGTGGCTCGATGCGGGAGGCTCGAGGAAAGAAGAGTGCGGCGGCGCGCAGAGGGAAACACAGAGGGAGAGCGAGCGATGGCTGCGGGAGCTAGGGTTAGGGGGGAGATCGGGCCGGGCCTGGAGTGAGGTGTGGGTCGGCTGGCTAGGGGAAAGGAGAAAGCCCACGGCGGCTGCTGTGAGGCCCTGGAGGCTGAGAGGGCCTGCTGGATGGAGGAGGCCCCAAGAGGGAGAAGGAGAAGAAGTGGGCCGAGAGGAATGGCCTGGAAGGCTGCCTTGTTGTATTAAAAGATTTTTAGCAGAAAACAAAAGAGAGAAGAAAGAAAGAAGAGGGGGGTTAGGAGCCGAATTGCACAAGGGAATATTTTTCTCGGGCAGCATAAAAAGAGCACGGTCCGAGAAAAATACAAGAGGTCAGATCGGAAAAATAATTCAAACATAATTGAATATAATTCAAATAGGTTGAACTAAGACCTGAAAATAGAAGTGTCCAAAAATGTTCCAATTTTTGGAGGAACCTCGAAACAACGGAGAAGAATTATTGGCAAGATTTTGAAGGTGAAACTCGAAGTGAAAAGACATGGGGAAAATTATGCAAGTGTGTTACGGTGATTCCGAAGCAATGGAATATTTATTAATATAGCTCCCTAAATATTGAGAGGCTTTTCTATGTTATAAAGAGAAGTCACCTTCCCTCGATTTAAATGGACCGAAGGTCCACACGGTTTATTTAGGTTGATATGCAAAATAAAAAAATGACATTATGGCATGATGACATGATGCAATGCAAAAATAAATAACACCACCACAAAAGAACACACGGGCAACCCGGAACATCTTGAACCTTCGGGAAACTTCTGGAATCTTTTGGGACGTCGGTCTCGGGCGTCACAATATCCACTTCACCGCCTCCAACAACGTGGCCAAGTATGATGCACTCATCCACGGGCTCTGGTTGGCCAAGGGAAGCAGCATCTGCCACATCCTGTGCTACGGCGACTCAGACTTGGTGGTCCAGCAGTCTTCTGGAGACTATGACACCAAGGACGCCAATATGGCCAGCTACCGCCCCCTTGTCCAGCAGATCCACGATACTTTGACGGGTGCGAGTTCCTCCATGTGCCATGGGCCGACAATGAAGCAGCCGACGCCCTGGCCCGCATCGGCTCCACCCGGCTGGCCATTCCTGCCGGCATCTCCCGCAAGTACCTGTGCAAGCCATCTATCCAGCCTTCGCCAGAATCAGAGTCCATCTTCGTGCTGGATGATCCTGAAGCAGTCGGATCCGGCTTTGGGATCACAGCAGGCGGCCCGGGGACTTCTGCAGGCGGCCCGGGGACTGCAACGCCAAAACCCGGCTCGGGAGCTCCAGAACCCGGCCCTGGAGCTGTTGTAGTCGGCCCAGGGACTTCTTCAACACAACAAGTGGCGGCCGACTCCAGCCCACCGCCTCCTAGCCCAGCCACCCTAATACCGGCTATTGTCATGATGGTGATAGAGTCCCCGTCTTGGGCGCAGCCCATCCTCAACTTTCTGGTGAGCCGCGAGCTACCAGCCCACAAAGATCTGGACCGACAAGTGCAACATTGGGCGGCTTCCTACACAATTGTCAATAGAGAGCTCGTCAGGCGCAGTGTCACACTACCTCCAGGTCCCTTGTGGCCAAAGCTTTCCGCCATGGTTTCTTCTAGCCGACTGCCTTAGATGACGCCAAGGAGTTGGTCTAGAAGTGCAAAGGCTGCCGGAAGTTCAGCGCCAAGCAACTTCAGCTGGCCTTCGCCCTCAAGACCATCCCCATCACTTGGTCATCTTCTTATGGCCGTGGACATATTCACCAAATGGATTGAAGCGAAGCCAATCAAGAAACTGAATGGTCCGACTGCCATCACATTCATCACGGACATCACTGTCCGGTATGGCATCCCGCATAACATCATCATCGACAACGACACAAACTTTGCCAAAGGCGCCTTGGCCCGATTCCGATCGAAGCAGGGCATCCGACTGGACTTAGCATTCGTTGCCCATCCGTGGTCAAATGGCTAGGTGGAGCGAACAAACGGCTTCATCTTGTCCGGCATCAAGCCCAGGCTGGTCGCGCCTCTAGAGCGTTCGGCCGACTGCTGGATCGAGGAGCTGTCAGTCGTCCTTTGGAGTCTTCGGATCACGCCAAATAAAGGAACCGGCTTCACGTCCTTCTTCCTCATGTACGGGGCCGAGGCCGTCATCCCAACTGACATTTAGTTCGACTCACCTCGCATCAACATGTACACGGAGGCGAAAGCAAAAGAAGCATGAGAAGACAGGGTCGATCTGCTAGAAGAGGCCCGGCTGCTAGCCTGCAGCCAATCCACCATCTACCAGCGGAGCCTGCATCGCTACCACAACAAGAAGGTGAAGCCGTGTGCCTTCCAAGAGGGTGATCTTGTGCTCCGGCTAATCCAGCGAACAACCAGCCAGCACAAGCCCTCGGCCCCTTGGGATGGACCTTTTATCATCAGTAAGGCCCTGGGCAACGACTCCTACTACAACATCGATGCGCAAAAGCCCAGGGCACGCAAAAGGGACGAACTTGGCAAGGAGATGGACTGGCCGTGGAATGCAAATCTCCTCCGCGAGTTTTACAGCTGAAATGCAGTGTATGTACCACGCTATCTTTTGTACTAAGCTAAGACAATAGGTCCCCCGAGGAGCACTCGGGGCTACCTTTTATCTCTATGATAATTTCCACATATGAATGTGTTCTTTCATTCTTTCGCCTCGACCGGGTCCGGCTAGCCGGCTCGGGGGCTCGCCGCCTTGACCTAAATTGGCAACACCTGAAGCCGGCTAACTAGTGTGCCGACACAAAAGCCCACTCTTTATCCCAAGCCACAGCTCTCAAAGCGACTGTCCGGCTAGCAAGAGCTAAAGGTAGGAATGGTTGTCCACACAAAAAACGGCTAAGGAAGAAATGCCAATAAAGGCCAAGCCGGCTCCTCGCCCTACCCGACCGGCTGTCCAGCAGCCGGCCGGCCAGCTTCTCGCTTGACGAGCTACGGTCTAGGCGGCCAAAGTAACTTGCCTATTCTAAAAATGACCAAGTCTCCGACCCAGCCACAGACCGCAGAGCGACTGTCCGGCTGGCAGAGAGGCGGCCAAAAGAAGGCGGCAAGAGAAAGGACAAAATGAGCTAATGCAAATTTGAGTCAGAACTCAGCAAACAGACATGCATGCAGAAACTGATAATTACATAACTTGTGGCTGAAGGCCAGCATTCAAATACAAGTTTGAAATACACCTAGTGGGTGGAACTGCAAAGGACTAATCGTCCATCTAAGTGAGATAGCAAAGCAGAAAAGACAACTAAGCCGGAGGCACAGAAGGAGGCTGGGACTGGTTGGCGGTGGTCGTGGCGCCGGCTGGCGGGGCATCCGGCTGGGGGTTCCACTGTGGTCGGCGGCGGCGGCGGACAAAGTCTCCGGCTGTCCGCCATCTGAAGCAAGCTCGCGAGATGTCCGACTGGTCGTCCTGTCATCCGGGGCGGTGCCATCGTCTTCCTCGTCCTCGTCGTCCACCTCGCCCTCGTCGTTGGAGGCGATCTCCTCCGTCGAGTCCTCCCCCTCGTTCGGGTCGAGCCTGAACAAGGAGGGTGGCACTTCAGAGCCGTCCTCTGCCCGCTCTGGGACAAAGACTCTGACGTCATCGTAGTCGGCAAGGGTGGCCGCACACTTGCCGATTTATTCGTGCTCGGCCTCCAGGCTGAACGTGGCCAGCTCGTTCAAATCCACATCGGGATACCAGGCCTTGATGAATTCTAGCGTCGCCCTAGCACCTGACCGTGCCGCGGCGCTGTTCCAAGCCTCAAACCGCTCAGACACCGCCTCCAACCAGTCGGCGGTCCGACTGGGAGTCCGGGGTGCCGGCACGTCCGGCCAGAGTCCCTCGAGGACCTGCAACCCAGCGCGCTGAAGCTAGCGAAGCGTCCAGTGCATTGGCTCAAGCCGCATCCGGATAGTCGCAAGCTGCTCCCCGAGGGCCCGACGCCGGTTTTGAGGGATCTCCATGCCCACCAACCTCCGCCGGTCGCGCTCTGCCTCGATCGCCTTGCAAATGGCAACGGAGCGGCCCGGGAAGTACTCTACGCAAGAGAAGACAGAAATTCAGAAGACAGCCGCCTATAGCAGCCGGCGGCTAGGCAGCAAAGGAAGAAAAGACCTCACTTCGAGCATGTCCTCGATCACCTCGTAGCCGTCCGACAACACCTTCTACCTCTCGGCCCAGTTCGAGCGCTGAGTCTCGTACTCGGCCTTGAGGAGCTACTCGCCATCCTGCAGTTGCTGGACCTTCACCTTGTGCTCCGCAAGCTCCTTAGCAAGGCGATCATGCTCAATGGCCGCCCTGTTGCGCTCCTTCTCCCTGTCCAGGAGCTCCTTCTTGAGCGTGTGCACATGGGCCCGTAGGTTCGCAGCGGCCTTTGTAAAGGACAAAAAAATAACATCGACATCAATAAAAAGAAAACAAGTTGTCGAAAGATCCGGCTCGACTGCTCAGTAGTCGGCCCGAATCTCGGGGGCTACACCGAGCGGGTGCACTGACGCGCCCCCACTGACAAACGAACGCACAAACCATGGCTCTGACTCAGGTCGGTGGTTCGCCTAGTGAGATGCTGACTCTGCGAATTGAAGGCGGCCGTGCGCACGTTGTGATAGTCCTGCAGCAAGCATGACATCCTGATAATTAATACTCATCGGGTAAGAACCAACCCGCCTGCTCAATAGCCGGCTTGGAACTCGGGGGCTACACCCAGCGGGTGCGCTAGCACGCCCCCACTGAAGCCAGCAAGAGGAAAAGAAGAACAGTAAGAGCAAAAGGCAGAAGACTTACCCGGACAGCCGTCCGCGACGTCATCATGTCGGACCTAGCCTTCTGGAGCGTGGCACCAAGGTTGTTGAAGGAGTCCAAGATGTCCTAAACCGCGAGGTTCAGGACGGCCGGGCTAGCTCCTGGCGCCCAGCCAGGCGGAGCGGCGCTCGTGGCCTCAGCTTCGGCTGCCTGTGAGCCTACGGCATCAGTACCAGCCGGCCTCAGCGCAGAGATTGCCCGCGACGGGCGCTGGCGCACAGAGGCGCGGGGCACCACCTCTTGGCGCGGCGCCTCTGGCCCTTCGGGCTGGCGGTCGCCTTGCCTGCCAGCGTCTGGGGCAAGCAAAGCAGCTTCCCCCTCGGGGACGAGGGGCCCGGCCCCCTCCCGCTCCAGGGCCGCCTGGTCAGCTCTCGTTGTCCCAGTCGGTGTGTGGTCCTCCACCACCATCGACTCGGGCCGCTGCCCGTCGGTGGCCTCCGGGACCACGCTGTGCACCGGGTCCTCCGTGGCCTTGGCGCTGGCCTCCACATGTGCCTTACCCACGGCGTTCACCTGCGCCTAGGCTGCAGCATCGGCTTCGGCATGCGCTGCAGTCGCCGCCTCTGCCTCCGCGCAGGTTGCGGCCTCCCGCTCCTCTCGCACCTCTCGCGCGTTCCTCTCCATCGCCTCCCGGAAGGTGGTGGACAGGTTCACGCGGCGAGGTTTGTCGGAGTCGTCTGCTAAGCTGATCAGCGAAGCAGAGGGCGCCCGTGAGACGGAAAGGGGAGCGATGTTAGGCAAAGAAGGATAAAGTGAGAAAGATCGCAAGAATAAAGAAGCCAAGAGAAGCAAATTACGACAAAGGCAGCAAGAACTTACGCGGATACTATGGACCTCTTCTTTGGACCCTTCCGGATGGTGGCCACATTTGGCGGCCTCTTGCCGCTTGGTTGTGGCCACCGATGACAAGGTCTTCTTGGGCTGTCGGCTGCCGAACACCCTGCCTTCGTGACGGCGCTTAGAAGCACCGGCTGCTCCAAACGGCGCCTTACCATGGGGCCGTGCCGTCGAACGGCCAACCCCTACCCGGTCGGCCTCTCCCTGGCGAGGCGGCTCATCATCGTCCTTGTCATCGTCTTGCCAGTCGCGGGCGTCGGCCCCCGCACCACCTCATGCGGCTCCGCCTGCATCGCCGCCGCCTCCTCTAGTGGCGTCATCCTCCTCCATTGCGGCCGCCCTCAGCGCAGGGTCGCCCTCATCACTCACCTCCCGGTCCGACATCCATCGATGCCCGGGAGCTGGTGCGCCAATAGCCCCTTGACCGATGAAGCGCTACACAAATAGGCCGACTGGTCAAAATGGACAAGAGCACACGGCGAAAGGAAAGAAAACAAGTCGGATACTCACCGTAGGCGGGGGGTTGGCACGGCTGTAGGGAGGCTTGCCGAAATCCCACTCCACCTCATCGAGATGATGGTTGGAGAAGTGGTTGACATGCCGGATTACCATAATAGTCTACAGGACCTTTGTCGACATCCAACACGGGTCCCGACGACCGCTCATATCGCACATTTGGTGTGGCCGGTACTGGAGCGGCGATACCCGGAGGTGGACGAAGGCCGCCAGCAGATCCACCGACTGGAGCCCCTCCGACTCCGTCATCTCCTGCAGCTGGCTGAGTGTAATTTTGAAAGCATCCGACAGAGGCTTGCCCGACTGCTGGCCCCATTTCCTCCATGCCCCGGCAGGTGGCCCAAACGCGAAGGCCGGCAGATTGATGTAGTCCCGAGTCGAGTGGGCGTTGCGTACGTAGAAGTACGATTTCTGCCACAGCTTGGCCGACTCGTGGATGATGATGGGTGGGAACCGCGTCCCGGATGGGGTGCAGCACATGGCGACGCAAGTGCCGCACTGCGTTGCCTCGCCCTTGGCAGCGGTGCCGAGTTTGTGATAGAAGAATCTTCCCCACAACTCGAGTGTGGGCAAGACTCTGAAGTACACCTCGCACAGGGTGACGAAAGTGGAGAGAAGAACCACTGTATTGGGAGTGAGGTGGTGCGGTTGAAGACGATAGAAGTCGAGGAAGTCTCGGAAGAAACCAATCACCGGCAGGACGAAACCGCGGATGAAGTGGCTGCGGAAGACAACGAACTTGGCGGCCTCCGGCGCCGGTGAGATCTCCCCCTTGTTCGGAATGCTTGCCGCTACGCAGGCCTCATTGCGCGCCGTGCGGAGGAACTCAACGTGGTCCTCGTGCACATTGGACCCATCCCACTCGCCGCGCGCCATGGCTTGAGGTCGGTGGAGGCGAGGCTGGCGGACCAGTGGAGAAGAGTGGCAGCTAGCTGCGCCGGCTCCTTGGCGACGGAATGGCGCGCCGGCGCAGCAGCAACAAGAGGTGAGAGGCGAGGCGCAAGAGGCAGAAGAGGTGGGAGAGGATCGAGAGCGGAGTGGCGTGCGTGCATTCTGCCGCGCCCCTTCCCTCCTATTTATGGGGAGGCGGCGACAGAGGCGAAGAGACGAGGCGTGGGGACGTGGGGATTAACTGCGCCCATGCCCCGCACCTCCCAGCATTCCCCGCGGACTGTTACTCTGCGCGGGGAGGGCAACATTCCGCCTCTGCCACAGTGGATCCGCACGCACGCCGAGGCCCTGTAGTGGCGGGCCCAGGCTTGCAGCGACGTCTCGTCGCACACGTGGGCTTGCAGGCCGGCCTGGCCTGTAGGCGACACGTGGCAGGCGTCCAACGGGCGGCAACCACACCACCCGGTGAAGCGTCAGGCGGCGCCCATCTCAACTATCCGAATTCACCAGGCGGACGGCCTAATCTCGGCCGGCTCTTGGCAGACAGATAGACGAAAATGGCAGATCTCCCGGAGAGGAAGCTGTTGAGGCACCTCGGCGCTAAGCCGCGGCCCCTGACCTGCTTCGGGGACTACTGTCGGGGTTATGTACCCCAGGTAGCCTCATATGTACCCATGAATCTTTTAAGACTTTGGAACTGGCCTAAGTCATCCTGGCCAACTGGACCATACGGCCGGTGCCTTGTCCACGTTCTAGGAGGCGGCATGCTCCATCTAGGCGGCCACAAGAGCGGGCCGGCATCCAGCAGCCGGCCCTATCCCCCTCGGAGTCCACACCAACCGACCGTGATCAAGTCCAAGCATGGCAAGAGTGCCATCTGTACCTCCTGGGATACGCGGAGGCGTGGCAACAGTACGCTTCGACCAGGCAGACATCCTCCACCACAGCGCGACATTGTAGCCATGCGCGCTTTGTTGCCGCCCTCGTTAGCAAGGACGTGGTACAGCAAAAGGCAATCAGCATGGCCCGCAGGTGGCGGGCCCTACCTGTCGGCCGGATTCTCGGCAGCCGGCAGGGTCCGTAGAGGGCGGGCCCTAGCAACCAGCTAAGAACCCATCGACCGAAGACACTGACGTCTGGGCCCTACCAACCGACATATTACCATTGTACCCCTGAGAGGTAGGCCTATATAAACCCCCCAGGATCACCCATGGAAAGGGTTGAGCTTTAGTAGAACCCAACGTACCATCCATCCACTCATAGCTAGGAGAAGGAGAGCTAAGCCATGCCCTTCTTGCTCCTCTAGCAACACAGCTCCAGGAGCACCCTCGTACACTTGTGATTCATAATGATCACGCGGAGACCCCGCAGAGCAAGACTAGGGGTGTTATCTCCACGGAGAGCCCCAAACTTGGGTAAGACTCGTGCACGATCAAGATCTCGCCCAATCCCGTTTCTAGAGCCCGACGACGTACTCCTCTCCCACACCATGATAAGCCACCCCCTGGCATGTGTCTCGAGAATCCTCCTACATATGTGTTATGATCCGTAAACCCCGGAGTGATAATATTCGGGATAATCTCCGGCGGTGACCTTAGTTTAAGGAGTTCGTGTATTCACTATGTGCTAATGCTTTGTTCCAGTACTCTATTAAAAGGAGGCCTTAATATCCCTCAGTTTCCTTATAGACCCTACTGCCACGGGAGGGTAGGTCAAAAGATGTCATACAGGTTTTTACCATAAGCACGTGTGACTATTTACGGAATGCATGCCTACATTACATTTATTAACTGGAGCTAGTTTTGTATCACCCTAGGTTATGACTGTTATATGATGAATATCATTCAACAAATTGTCGATCCAATGCCTACGAATTTCCTACATATTGATCTTGCTAAATTACTACTGCTGCTATTACTATTACAACTGCTACAAAATCATTGCTCACTGTTACCGTTACTATTGCTATTACCACTATTACCAAAACTATCATAGTACTGTGCTACTAAACACTTTGATATAGATAATTAATCTCCAGGTGAGGCTAAATTGACAAATCAGTTGCTACTACTTGCAAATATTCTTTGGCTCCCCTTGTGTCGAATCTATAAATTTGGGTTGAGTACTCTACCCTCGAAAACTGTTGCGATCCCCTATAGTTGTAGGTTATAAACTTGTTTACCAAAAGGAGTTTCATATACAACACGCTAATCTAGTGATGTGTCTGCTTGTTCCTGTTTTATAATGCCGAGAAAATATGGGAGATGAGTACACCATTATGGAATGGTAAAGGAAGTAATGCAGATAAGGTTCAAGTAGTGAGACATCCCTGTTGGTCTCCAAGAAAGCTGATAAAAATTCTCTTGAAGACAGTGAGACAAACCCAAAGTCCTGTCTTTATGTAGTGTTCGAGTTACTGGCCACTATTGCTGGCACAAGCTCTTCGAGCTCGATGCCTGAATCAGTTCGGCTCCTTGAGTCTCAACTACAAGTTGAAAGACATCTATCAGCTGTGCTGCAAGAAGAAGATGAAGGACTGAGGAAGTCCCTGTAGAATTCAAATGCATACTTTCTGGTGCAACAGCAAGGGTTAGAGGATTTAAGTGCCAAACAAGAGAAAGCTAATAAGCTTGCTAAGCTTCTTGCCAGCATGGTGGGTTCCCAGGATATTGTTTCTTGAGCTCTTCTGAAGTGGTTTCCATTCTAGACTTGTTTTACTGCGGCGTTTATTTGCACTAGTAGCCAACTTTGATGCATGGTGTATGTAACATGTTTCTTTGTTCCCTATATTTGCACTGGTGGCGAACTTTGATGCCCAGTGGACGTAATCTGTGTAATCGTCATAATGTCCTAGCGTTAGTTTCTTGTTTATTTGTTTGCTTGTAGTACTGTAGTTCTTTTTGCTCGGTTTCCTACTGGCTGCAATAACAATGGTCCACATATGTGCCATTGTAACCACGGCCCTCCTACGGGTCATAGGATCCATTGTCCTATGGTTCGTACGATCCATGGGCCTCCAATGGGCCTTACGATAAATGGGCCTCTTATGGGCCTTACAACCCATGGGGCTCTTAAGGGCCATAGGATCTGGGCCATACCGATCATGGATCAAAGTTGGAACGCGATTTGGGCCGCCAGCGGGCCAAAATCGGAACCGAATGTTTGTAGGATCGGGTTATAATGGGTCAGTAACAGCCATAACGGGTAGTAATACTTGACGGGATAATTCTATCGACAGTCATAACGGGTAGTAATACTTGACGGGATGAATAAGGCCCAATTTGTTGACGGGCCACAGACGGACCGAGTGTGACCACAGACTGAATTTGGGCCATCAGAGGAACATGCCAGTAATGGACCGTATGTAATCAAGGGCTGAAAATGAGCCCAAGAATAAATGGGCCCTTAGAAGGCCGAAAGATAGTACGGTCTGGAAACGGCTGAACTGAATAATGGGTCGTTAATGGGTATAAAGCAACTTAATGTTCATTATGGGCCAGTTTCACCACGGGTCATTAAAGGGCCCAAACATAGAAAATGCCTCATATGGGCCTGATGACCCACAAGTGTAGGGGATCTATCGTAGTCCTTTCAGTAAGTAAGAGTGTCGAACCTAACGAGGAGCAGAAGGAAATGACAAGCGGTTTTCAGCAAGGTTTTCTCTGCAATCACTGAAATTATTGGTAACACATAGTTTTGTGATAGTATAATTCATAACGGGTAACAAGTATCAAAAGTAAACAAGGTGCAACAAGGTGGCTCAATCCTTTTTGTAGCAAAGGACAAGCCTGGACGTACTCTTATATAAAGCAAAGTGCTCCCGAGGACACATGGGAATTATTGTCAAGTTAGTGTTCATCATGCTCATATGATTCACGTTTAGTACTTTGATAATTTGATATGTGGGTGGAACGGTTCTTGGGTGTTGTGCTTCCTTGGACAAGCCTCCCATTCATGATTAACCACTCTCGCAAGCATCTGCAACTATGAAAGAAGTATTAAGATAAATCTAACCATAGCATGAAACATAGGGATCCAAAACAGCCCCTTACGAAGCAATGCATAAACTAGGGTTCAAGCTTATGTCACTCTAGAAACCCATCATCTACTTATTACTTCCCAATGCCTTCTCCTATGCGCAAATAATGGTGAAGTGTCATGTAGTTGATGTTCACATAACACCACTAGAGGAAAGACAACATACATCTCATCAAAATATCAAACGAATACCAAATTCACATGATTACTTATAACAAGACTTCACCCATGTCCTCAAGAACAAAAGTAACTACTCACAAAACATGTTCATGTTCATGATCAGAGGGGTATTGAATAGCATTAAGGATCTGAACATATGATCTTCCACCGAATAAACCAACTAGCATCAACTACAAGGAGTAATCAACACTACTAGCAACCCATGGGTACCAATCTGAGTTTTCAGACAAAGATCGGATACAAGAGATGAACTAGGGTTTGAGAGGAGATGGTGCTGGTGAAGATGTTGATGGAGATTGACCCCCTCTCGATGAGAGGATCGTTGGTGATGATGATGGCTTCGATTTCCATCTCTCGGAGGGGAGTAACCCCGGCAGAACAGCCCTGCTGGAGCTCTAGATTGGTTTCGCCCAGGTTCCGCCTCGAGAAGGTGGTGCTTCGTCCCGAAAACCTCCTTATGATTTTTTTCCAGGTCAAAACACATTATATAGCAGAAGATGGACGTCGGGTGACTGCCAGGGGCCCACAATGTAGGGGCGCGCCCAAGGGGGTACGTCGGGCCCCCACCCTTGTGGATGGACGGTGGGCCCCCTCTGGTGCTTCTTTCACCCAATATTTTTTATATATTCCAAAAATATTCTCCGTGAAGTTTCAGGACTTTTGGAGTTGTGCAGAATAGGTATCTCAGATTTGCTCCTTTTCCAGTCCAGAATTCCAGCTGTCGGCATTCTCCCTCTTCATGTAAACCTTATAAAATAAGAGAGAAAGGGCATAAGTATTGTGATATAATGTGTAATAACAGCCCATAATGCAATAAATATCAATATAAAAGCATGATGCAAAATGGACGTATCAACTCCCCCAAGCTTAGACCTCGCTTGTCCTCAAGCGAAAAGCCGAAATCGAAAAATATGTCCACATGTTTAGAGATAGAGGTGTCGATAAAAATAAAATACGGACATGAGGGCATCATGATCATCTTTAGGAAAACAACATAACTTGTCATATAGGTTCTTATGTCAAAGTAAAAATTCATTCACAAAGTAAAGTATGAATCAGAAACTTCATTGATAGCCAACAAACTATGATCTCAGTCATTGAAGCAATTGCAATTTATCATACATCGGAAAGAGTCAAATACAAGAGCTTTTCAGCAAGTCCACATACTCGACTATCATTCAGTCTTCCATAATTTCTAATACTCACGCGATATTAACGAGTTCAAAGTTTCAACCGGATACAGAGAAAGATAGGGGCTTATAGTTTCACCTCCCTACGATTTACCTCAAGGGTAATGTCAACAATAATGGTTCATGGCTCTCTACATCTGCGTGGTATATATATCTAGATCTAGCTCCAACATATTATGCTTGCCAAAGGATAAAAGTAAAAAGGAAAGGTGATGATCACCATGACTCTTGTATAAGGATATGAGATGAAAATAAAAGATAGGCCCTTCGTAGAGGGAAGCAGAGGTTGTCATCGCTTTTATGGTTGGATGCACAAAATCTTAATGCAAAAGACCGTCACTTTATATTGCCACTTGTGATAATGGACTTTTATTATGCAGTCCATCACTTTTATTTCTTCAATATCACAAGCTCGTATAAAGTTTATTTTCTTCACACTAATAGATCATACATATTTAGAGAGAAATTTTTATTTCTTGCACCAATGACAACTTACTTGAAGGATCTTACTCAATCCATAGGTAGGTATGGTGGACTCTCATGGCAAAACTAGCTTATGGGATGTTTGGAAGCACAAGTAGTATCTCTACTTGGTGCAAGGAATTTTGGCTAGCATGAGAGGGAAAGCAAGCTCAACATGTTGGAGGATCTATAAAAATATAACTTATGTTAGGATGTAAGAAGACATAACCCATTATGTTGTCTTCCTTGTCCAACTTCAACTTTTTAGCATGTCATATGTTAATGAGTGCTCACAATTATAAAAGATGTCCAAGATAGTATATTTATGTGTGAAACCTCTCTTTCTTTATTACTTCATATTAATTGCAACAATGACCAAAACTGTGTTTGTCAACACTCAACAACTTTTATTCATCATACTCTTTATATGTGAAGTCATTACTTCTCATAAGATCAACATATGATCTTTTTTTATTCTCTTCTTTTCTTTGTTTAATAATTCCCTCAAGATCATAGCAACATAGCAAAGCCCTCAACTCAAAACTATTCTCTATTATATAACTCGAGGACTCGATTACATAGATAGAGATCAAATCAAGACTCAAAGCTAAATCATACTAAAAACTTTATTCTACTAGATCAAGATATAACCAATAGGATTGAAATAATAAAAGCGGTAAAGATAAAGGTGTGATGGTGATACGATACCGAGGCACCTCCCTGAAGCTTGGCAGTTGCCAAGGGGAGTGCCCATACCCAAGTATTTATGTTTCTTTCTTCGGAGGTGGTGATGAAGGAGTTGTTGATGAAGTAGGCTTGTCATTTTCCTCATCTTACGCCTAAGGATGGAATTTTCCTTCTTTTGCTCACCTATCTCATGTTCCAGTGTTAATACCCTCCTGCATAATTCTTGCTTATTCTCCTGCAAAAGAGTAAAAGGGATAAACTCGATCTTTGGTTTCTTTGCTTTATTCAGAAGACGTGACCTTTTGAACTCCACGTACATGTCCCCAGGTTGGGATAGTGGAACTTCCTCTTCATCGGAACTTGTCTCTTCCTTTCCTTTCGAATCATAGTCTTCTTCTTCCTCCATGGTCCGACCATAGTGCTCCAAATCCCCATATACATTGGGGTGTGTGATATAATCAGCTACATAGCTCTCTCCCTCTGAATCTTGGGACGACATCTTGCTCTAAATCTGCTGTAAAAACAACTCAAAAACGAAAACAGACGATTATGTCGAGGTACTGGGGTCAAAACCTTTAGGAGATTATATAATGAATTTTCACCGGCAGAAAGAAGTATCGTGCAAGAAAACGGAGTCCGGAGGGCACACGGGATGGCCACAAGGTAGGGCGTGCACCCTCCACCCTTATGGTTACCCCGTGTCTCTTCCGGGCTAGTTTTAAATTTCCTAATTATTTAAATATTCCAAAATTGATAAAAAATGATGTTTGGAATATTTTGGAGTCGGTTTACTTACCGTACCACATACCTATTCTATTTCGGAGTGTGAAACGTTCTGGAAAGTGTCCCTTATGTACTCCTCTGGTGTCACGGTGTCAATTATATTGGTCTGAACATTTAATGGGCTATCTCAGATATAGTGTTTGATTCTTTGATCATTTACCACCTTCGGATTTGTGCCTTTGGCGTTGTTGATTTTGATGGCACCGGAACGATAGACCTCCTTGATAATGTAAGGCCCATCCCATTTAGAGAGAAGTTTTCTTGCAAAAAATCCTAAACGAGAGTTGTATAGCAAAACATGATCACCTACATTAAACTCCCGCTTTTGTATTCTTTTGTCATGCCATCGTTTAACTTTCTCTTTAAATAACTTGGTATTCTCATAGGCTTGGGTCCTCTATTCATCGAGTGAGCTAATGTCAAATAACCTCTTTTCACCGGCAAGTTCGAAATCATAATTGAGCTCTTTAATAGCCCAATATGCCTTATGTTCTAATTCAAGAGGTAAGTGACATGCTTTTCCATAAACCATTTTATACGGAGACATACCCATAGGGTTTTTATAAGCAGTTCTATAAGCCCATAATGCATCATCAAGTTTCTTAGACCAATTCTTTCTATATCTATTAACAGTCTTTTGCAAGATCAATTTAATCTCTCTATTGATCAATTCTACTTGACCACTAGACTGAGGATGATATGGAAATGCAATCCTATGGTTAACATCATATTTAGCAAGCATCCTACGAAAAGCACCATGAATAAAATGTGAACCACCATTAGTCATTAAATATGTAGGGACTCTGAATCTAGGAAAAATGACTTCTTTAAGCATCTTCATAGAAGTGTTATGATCAACACTACTAGTTGGAATAGCTTCTACCCACTTAGTAATGTAATCAACAACAACTAAAATATGTGTATACCCATTAGAGGAAGGAAAATGTCCCATATAATCAAAGCCTATAGCGACCACGATCCGAATGGACCGAAGTCTCTGTGTTCTGTATCATCCCTGGATCGATAATGCTGACACAAACAGTACTTGAAGGTTTTATAACAGAGTGGCAATCACACACTTATTACATCGAATGTCTCCAATGAGAACTTATTACAAAAAATCTATGGCTTAAGGCCATCTAACAAAATAACAGCGGAAGGCTTGGAAGATAATTGAGTCAATCAACTCCAACGGCATAGCTGAGTGCATGACAAACGACCTAGAACGTCTTATTCCTCGTCTAAAAAATCTGCAACGTAATATGTTGCAGCCCGAAATCGGGTCAGCACATGGAATATGCTGGCAAGATAACACAGAAGATGCTAATAACAGAATAAAGGCTACACTATATGCATATTTGGCCGGTGGAGGCTCTAAGTTTAAATTTTTTTGCGTAAAGCCAATTTTTCCCTACAACAAAGGAATAGATTTTATTTTAACTATCATGGTAGTTGAAACATCATTGAGAAGGTACCCCCTTACTCAATCCCAATTAAAGTAATTCGTTAAGCCAACAAATTAAATTATAGAGTGATGAGATCAATAATTCAAGTACCAGATACTCAAGATGTCCATAACCGGGGACACGGCTAATCATGATCAGTTTGTACACTCTGCAGAGGTTTGTGCACTTTTCCCACAAGACTCGATCGCCTTCGTTTGGTTTCTCGCAATGCATGGTGTTTGAGAAATGGATGACCGAGACACAGTCTTTCCGAAGAGGTCCCCTTAACCAGATAGATAGGCCGATACACCTACAATCCCTCTACATCTGCTAGCCCATCATGGAAAGGTTTCCCACAACTTACTCAACTATGCCAGAGCCCATATTGGCATGTGGCTGCAGACGGAAGTTTCTAGCATGAATAGTTTTCTGATCCCTTTGAGCCTGGGTGTCATTCCATAGGAAAAATCACACGGAACCCCGGGATTTCCTAGGACAACACTGGATTCTCCAGGTGCCCTGCAACAAATCCACCCAGATGTGTATTCAAGTAGCCACCTTAAGTTGAATCCTTAATTAACAACTCACATCTGTCATGGATTTCACTCAAACCCAAACCACATCTACGAGCATAGCATAGCAACCTAAGCAAACATAGAAGTAACTCCCAAGGGTTTGAAAGTAATGCAGGTAATGGGTTCTACCTCAATCTACTTCCCAGTTGCACAAGTTAAGAGATCCTACTCATGCAAAGTGTGAGGGTTTGATCTAATGCATAAAAACTGGGTAATAAGAGTATGATCAAAGTGTTACTTACCTTGCTGACAATTCGCAAAACCTAGAGACTCGTAGTAGCACGCTTCAAAGTCCGGGTATTCTATCGCAAGCAAACAATAGCATACATAAGCAAACACGAAATAATGCACAAACAAAACTCCAAAAGATAAGATCTAACCAGAAAGTTCAACTTAAGAACTCCGGTTTGCAAAAAGAATCAAATCGAAAGAAGCAACGAAACTCAAACTGCTAAAGAAACGAGCTCCGGTTACTAATTGATCTAAAGTCAAATTTTATAGTGGCCAAAACTTTGTTCAAGTTGGTTAAACGGAAAGAGGGCGTCGAGACGAAGATCTGGGATTTTGAATCACCTGATTCCGACTCACGAGCGAAAAGAAAAACGAAAAACAATATCAGGGCAGAAATCGCGATCGGAATAATCGCGAATAAAAACCCCGAAAAAGAAAACTGACGAACAGGCTAACGAATGAACGTTCGCTATCTGCGGCTAATGGACGAACAGTGTTCGTTAAAACGAACGTCCGCTAAATAACTAAACCAAAAAAACCGATCTAATCTAAATAACGGACCCTAGGGTTTCTAAAAAACCGATCGGTTTAAAAAGAGAAAACCGATGGCTACCTCGAAAAGTCAACCGGCGGCGGCGGTCCGGCGACGGCGGCGCGGTACGGCGGCGTGGGGCGGTGGCTACGCGGGCGGCGGCTGCTGCGCGGCGGCGGCTAGGGCAGAGGCGGGCGGCAGCTGGGCTGCCTCACGGGCCGGGGCGGCGGCTTTTAAAGGCCTAGGCCAGGAGTCCTAGCCACATACAGCGCGGAGTCGGTTTCATTTTTTTATTATTATTTTAAAAAAAGAGTCCTGACGTAGCAAAACTAATGAAAGAAATACTAAACGGACTCCAAAAATCCCGAAATAAATTTTCACGGTCCTCTAATAATATTTAGGACAAAGTGAACATTTTTCCCGGACCTAAATGCAATTTTGAAAAACGCGCATTTTTCCTATGCAAATAAAATCACAAATAAATCCAGAAAAATACCAAAAGTGATTTTAAAATTTTTCCTCCAATATTTCTGTTATTTTGGAGAAGTCATATTATCTCCGCTCATATATTGTATTTAGAAATATTTTAGGAGAGAAAAAGAATTAAAACAAACACTGTCCTCGTACCCGTATTCGAGTGAACTCAAATACAAAACGGTAGAATTCCCAACTCTCTCCGTAGGTCCTTGAGTTGCTTAGAATTTCGAGGATCGCCACAAACAACAAAAAAAGATGCAAAGAAACATGCAATGCAATATGATCTATGTATAACATTCCAAATTGAAAATTTGGGATGTTACAAACCTACCCCCCTTAGAATGAATCTCGCCCTCGAGATTCGGCTTGGCTAGAGAACAGGTCTGGGTGGTCCTTGCGTAGATCATCTTCTGGTTCCCAGGTGGCTTCTTCCTCGGTGTGGTGACTCCACTAAACTTCGCAAAACTTGATAACCTTACTGCGGGTGACTCTGCTCGAAAATTCGAGAATCTTAATAGGCTTCTCCTCGTAAGTCAGATCACTATCCAACTGAATTGCTTCCAGGGGTACTGCGTCTCTATGCGGTATATCGGCCATCTCCGCATGGCACTTCTTAAGCTGCGAAACGTGAAACACATCGTGCACTCCTGACAGTCCTTCGGGTAACTCCAACTTATAGGCAACCTCTCCCATGCGTTCCAAAACACGGTAAGGTCCTACAAATCTCGGGGCTAGCTTTCCTTTAACTCCGAAACGTTTAACTCCTCGTAGAGGCGATACTCTCAAGTACGCTCTGTCTCTGATCTCATAGACTATCTCCTTGCCTTTCGAGTCTGCATAACTCTTCTGCCTGGACTAAGCTACCTTCAATCTATCTCGAATCAACTTCACCTTCTCCTCAGACTCTTTGATCAAGTCTGGTCCAAATAACTGCCGGTCTCCAACTTCATCCCACATTAATGGTGTTCGGCATCTCCTTCCATACAATGCCTCGAACAGTCCCATCTTCAAACTGGCGTAGGGCAAATTATCATCCCAACTAGATCCATAATCTAACGCACAGGCTCTCGACATATCCTCGAGGATCTGGTTGACTCTCTCAGTCTGTCCATCGGTTTGCGGATGAAAAGCGGTGCTGAATTCCAGCCTCGTTCCCAAAGTTTGGTGTAGCTGATGCCAAAACTCTGAGGTGAATTGTGTTCCTCTATATGATACAATGGTCCTCGGAACTCCGTGCAGACATACGATCTTGGTCATGCATATCTTGGCCAACTTCGCACTGGTGTATGTGGTATTCATGAGGATGAAATGGGCTACCTTCGTCAATCGATCCACTACTACCCAGATTGAGTCATATCCTGATTTGGTTCTGGGCAATCCGGTGATAAAATCCATGCCAAGCTTCTCCCACTTCCATTCGGGTATCGGCATAGGCTGTAGCAGTCCTGCTGGCTTCTGATGCTCTGCCTTTACTCTCTGGCATACATCACATACGGCTACATACTCGGCAATATCCTTCTTCATTCCCGTCCACCAGAAATGTTCCTTCAAATCCAAATACATCTTGGTGCTTCCGGGGTGTATCGAGTATGGAGAATCATGTGCTTCCTGCAGTATCAACTTCCTGATCTCCGGGTCGTTGGCACATAGATTCGATCCTCAAACCACAAGGTGTCGTGTTCGTCTTCACGATATCCCTTGGCTTTTCCTTCACTCATCTGTTTCCTTATCTCTGCAATTTCCTTATCATCCTTCTGGGCTTCACGTATCTTTCCCAGTAATGTCGACTGAACCTCCAACGTTGCAACGAAACCTCTAGGAACTATCTCCAAACGAAGCTCCCTGAGATGTTCTGCTAGCTCCTGTGGCAATCCCCCTTTTATTAAGGTATTTGCATAACTCTTCCGGCTCAAAGCATCTGCTACGACGTTGGCCTTTCCTGGGTGATAGTGCAGCTTCCCATCATAATCCTTTATAAGCTCCAACCATCTCCTTTGTCTGAGGTTCAGCTCCTTCTGTGTGAAAATGTACTTCAAACTCTTGTGATCCATGTACACGTCGCAACGATTTCCAATAAGGAAATGTCTCCAGGTTTTCAGTGCGTGCACTACAGCTGCTAACTCCAGATCGTGTGTCACGTAATTCAACTCGTGCGGTCGCAGTTGACGGGATGCATAGGAAACAACTCTTCCATCCTGCATAAGTACTCCTCCAAGTCCTAAGCGTGAAACATCGCAATACACTTGGAAATCCTTGCGTATATCTGGCAATATCAGCACTGGGGCTGTCGTCAACCGTTTCTTCAACTCCTGGAAACTTTCTTCACACTCTTTAGTCCAATCGAACTTCGTCTCCTTCTTCAACAATGTCGTCATTGGCTTTGCAATCTTGGAGAAATTTTCTATGAACCTCCGGTAGTATCCCGCGAGTCCAAGAAAACTACGGATCTCACCAACTGAAGTGGGTGCCAACCAATCAGTGACTGCCTGCACTTTGACGGGGTCCACTGCTATACCTTCTCCCGATATAACATGCCCTAGGAATCCGACTTCCTTCAACCAAAACTCGCATTTGCTAAACTTGGCATACAACTGATGTTCTCTGAGCTTCTCCAATACCAAACGCAAATGCTCTGCATGTTCCTCTTCATCCTTCGAGTACACCAGAATATCATCAATGAATACCACGACGAACTTATCCAACAACTCCATGAACACCTTGTTCATCATACTCATGAAATAGGCAAGCGCGTTAGTCAATCCAAATGACATAACTGTATACTCATATAGCCCGTACCATGTGGTGAAGGCTGTCTTAGGTATATCCTTCTCTCGGATCTTCAATTGGTGGTATCCAGATCGTAGATCTATCTTGGAGAATACTTTCGCTCCTTGGAGTTGGTCGAACAAATCATCGATCATCGGTAGCGGGTACTTATTCTTAATAGTCACTTCATTCAGCGCATGTTAATCAACGACCATTCTTAAAGATCCATCCTTCTTCTCGACCAAAAGCACTGGGGCTCCCCAAGGTGATGAACTTCGGCGAATAAATCATTTCTCCAATAACTCCTTAATCTGCTTCTTGATCTCCTCTAGATCATTCGCTGGCATCCGATACGGTCTTTTGGATATTGGTCCGGTGCCAGGCAACAACTCTATCAAGAACTGAATATCTCTATCCGGTGGCATGCCAGGTAACTCCTCTGGAAACACATCCGGATAATCCTTTACTACCGGCACTTCCTCCTGAATAACTCCCGTGAGAGAATGTACTTGTCTCCTTATAGGCGAATGCCTAGATACATACTTAATCCTTTTTCCATCCGGGGTGGTAAGCAAAATAGACTTGCTGGCACAATCGATGTTAGCTCCATACTTAGATAGCCAATCCATACCTAATATCACATCCAATCCTTGTGACTCCAGAACGATTAGGTCGGAGGGGAAAGTGTGGCGTCCTATGATTAATGGCGTCTGAAAACATCCTTGGTGTGCCATATACTCTGCTCCTGGTGAACTTACTAACATGGGGGTCTTAAGAACTCGGGTGGACATCTTATGTTTATTCACGAATCCCCTAGAAATGTATGAATGCGATGTACCATTATCGAAAAGAACTATTGTGGTAAATGTCTTAACCAAAAACTTACCGACAACAGCATCCAGTTGCTCTTCTACCTCCTCCACGGTCACGTGGTTCACTTGTCCTTTGTTGAATGGGTTGGGCTTCTTCCCGGTGCTTCCATTGTCGTTCCCATTCTTGGCTTCAGGGCATTCATTGGCATAATGTCCATTCTTCCCGCACTTGAAACAGGTGATGTGGCTTAAATCCTTCTTGGCGGGCGTGGACGGGGTAGAGCGGCTCTGGTTATTACTTGCTCTGTTCCCATTTCCATTCCCATTCTTAGGGCCATTGTGGTTGTGGGGAATTCCATGGTTATGGGTATATCCTCCTACTTCGGAGTGAATTGGGGCTTCTCCTGGGCTCCAGAATTATTCCTTCCTTGTCCATACTTCCTCCTGCGGCTTTCAATCTGTTGTTGCTTTCCTTCAATCATAAGAGCTTTATCTACCAACTCCTGGTAGTTGTTGAAAGTTTCCACCATCAACTGTACGCTCATCTCATCATTCATCCCTTCCATAAATCTCTCCTGCTTAGCGGCATCTGTGGCCACATCATCTGGGGCATAACGAGATAGGGTACTAAACTCATCCACGTACTGAGCTACAGTACGATTTCCTTGGCACAAGTTGCGAAACTCCCGCTTCTTCATGCTCATAGCTCCAGTTGAGACATGGGTAGTACGGAAAGTTTGCTGAAACTGCTCCCAAGTGACATTGGCTATGGGGAAAGTGGCTGTGTAATTCTCCCACCATGTTGCGGCTGGTCCAGACAACTGGTGTGCGGAAAATCGCACCTTCTCAGCGTCAGAGCAATTGGCGGTGGTCAAATCCCTTCCAATCTTGCGTAGCCAGTCATCAGCCACTATTGGTTCGATGCTGCTAGCAAACACTGGTGGTTGCAACCTTAAGAAACGTGTCAGGTTGTCCACGGGTGGTGGTGGTGGAGGGTTGGTTTTGTTCTGGTTGTTCTGAGTGTTCTGGACAAGTAGTTGCATCAAGGTGTTCTGCTGCTGGATCAACTGAGTGAGCTCAGGGGGAAACTCAATTCCGGGCTCACGTCTTGGAGGCATCTGATGGGTGTAGAGGGAAGAGATTAGAACATAATTGAGGTCTAAGGGAAATTCACTACCCATATGCACATGAGACAAACACGATCATATCACACCAATCAATTTCAAGCAAGATCTTACAAATCTAACTACCGTTACAAAAGTGCTCTAAATACTACTATGTGGGGGGGGGGTAAATTACTAGTCATAGGGTGGTCATCTAAAAATATTGATCGGCGGAAGATTCCATGATGTCTGCTCCAGCTTTATCTTCATAGTCTTCGTCTTCACTATCATCGGGATCTGAATCCGTGTCATCGATGATAATGTAATCTTCAGGGCAAATCTCCTTGGGTTCTTCTTCCTCTTCTTCACCTCCGGGTGCTGGATCTCCCATGAATACTCCTAGCTTCCTTGTCAAATCATCATTCTTCTCCACAAGTATCAACATCTCCTCCTCGTATCCGTCACGAGTAGACTTAAGTTATTCTTCTAGCTCCAAATTCCTGTTTAGTGCCTTCTTCAATTCTATCATCCCAGCGCACATCTGGTGCTCCTGTCGTCGAATGTGTTGGTTCAATTCCTGGATGAACGTTGCAATGGACCTATCCTTCCGGGTGCTGATCATATCCCAACGCTCATCTCGGCGTCCACAAATCTGGTAGATGGTGTCCTTCAGCTCCTTGTACACTTCTCCGATCCTTCCCATCATGATGTGGGCGGCCATGCTCTTGCCTAGGCTCCAGGTTGGTGCATCAAAAGAAAACTCTATTGGCTCAGTGGATGGTTCGAAGGTTCTTCCGGGCATTTGAACTTGAATGCTCCATCGCTCCTCTTCTGGTAAAGTGGCGGTGTAGGTCCCGGTAAAGCTTGGTATTCCTATGTTCAGGTACCTAGTGACTTCCTTCAAGTGTCGTCCAGATGGTGTGTCTTCATCCGGTTGAGTGAACTTGTTCCTTGGGTCCACCATCCTAAAGAAGTAGAAAATGGAGAGAAGTCAGAATGAGTAGAGAAGAGTGATCTAGGGTCTGTCTTAGTGGTCGTGTCCTACATTCAGCGTGTGCTCTGATACCATCTTGTAGCGACCATGGTCCGAATGGACCGAAGTCTCTGTGTTCTGTGTCATCCCTGGATCGGTAATGCTGACACACATAGTACTTGAAGGTTTTATAACAGAGTGGCAATCACACACTTATTACATCGAATGTCTCCAATGAGAACTTATTACAAAAATCTATGGCTTAAGGCCATCAAACAAAATAACAGCGGAAGGCTTGGAAGATAAGTGAGTCCATCAACTCCAACGGCATAGCTAAGTGCATGACAAACGACCTAGAACGTCTTATTCCTCGTCTGAAAAATCTGCAACGTAATATGTAGCAGCCCGAAAACGGGTCAGCACATGGAATATGCTGGAAAGATAACACAGAAGATGCAAGTAACAGAATAAAGGCTACACTATATGCATATTTGGCTGGTGGAGGCTCTAAGTTTAAAGTTTTTGCGTAAAGCCAAATTTTTCCTACAACAAAGGAATATATTTTATTTTAACTATCATGGTAGTTGAAACATCACTGAGAAGGTACCCCCTTACTCAATTGTGGGGACCCCGACTTAGAAGTCGAGATCACCGAATGCACGTGTACAGTGATCCCAGAGATCAAAGCTCACTGAACACACAGAAGCTGAATAACGAGAGTCTTACATCCATACATACCGTCTTACACAAATTAAGGCCATTATGGCCAAGTCTTACATGGATAAGCCTCAAGGGCTGAATAGCAAATAACTCAAATAGCAGAGGTCTTCGACGATAAGTAGAACCCATGTCATCCTTAACCCTACAGGCATTCTGACTGGGATAGCTTCCTAGTTCGCATGTTCGTCTCCATAAAACTCTTCGTCCTATTCCTGTTCCTCCATGCCTGGCCAATTAAATAACCAGTGGCAAGCCAATGAGTACTTTGAATGTACTCGCAAGCAACCCATGATTCAGTTCAAAGTAACAATGCAATCGTACAACAATGAGCAATCTAGCTACGAGCTAGAATAAATATTCTACCAACAAGTATATGTATCAATAAACTCACGTAACCTCGAAGACAGGTTACCGATATCAACATGAATATGATTCAGCTAGTCAAGTCATCACCTTGACTCATCACACACACATACTTTCATCAATGTAGTAAAACTCTGGACATAGTTTAAGTAGCACCACCCAACTGTCCATGACCGTGGACACGGCTATTCGAATAGTTTTACACTCTGCAGAGGTTGCGCACTTTACCCACAAGATCCGGGAAGCTTTCGTGTCACCCACGATCCCGCAGTACCTCAAGTACTCGGGGGAAGCACCCGGTCATTATCTTTCCTTAGACGACACTAACATAGAGTTCACTCGTTGGTACACGGCCCTCGAGTACAAACAATAGATCATGGGACTTGCCCTAATTTCAATGTCACGCGTACCCGAAGGGACCAACGGTGTGTCCGGTGCCCTGTAAAAACAGTCATGGTCGTCTATCCAAGCACGACCCCGTCCCGGGAAAGACCTCAAGTCTTCCCGTCACTAGTAATGCGGGCACCATGCTAGTATCGGCCTAAGTAATCAATAAATCCCCGTCCCATAAGGGGTAGAGTGGTTGCACATGTTTGGTTGGGACGGTAGTCACACATAAATCTAATCCATCATTTCACCCATGCACAAGATCTTTACCGGCACATCACTTCTTCCTCAAGTGATGACCTAACTCAACATCACCCTCGGGCATTAGGGGCACCCGATGGGGTTTATGAAAAGATTTCAACCACGAAGGTTTCATGACACACATGCATCACTAAGCATCACTACTAACCATTTGCATGACATCTAGCACATAGCAAGATCATGAGTAAAGCATGCATCATATGGTGGCTTCAAACTAGGTCACCACCATAACTCTTATCATCATGCATTCGGAAACAAACGGGTTCCGAAGAACACAAGTGTATCATGGTCAAAGGGCTGCTTGCCTGGATTGGATTGGTCTTCAAAGTCTTCAAATCCTTCTCCACCTTCTTCCTCAGCAACCTCGTCAAATACGGTATCTAATCGTCACAAAATAACAGCGGGAAAATAAGACCACAATAAAAACAGAAAAATCAAAGTGCTCAGAAAAATGTCAACTTATTTTTGTTAAATACTAGAGGGAAAACTAAGATGGCAAAAATTCTTAGTTTGAGTTTTGGAGTGGCAGAATGGAATCTAAGGATTTTAGAACATGAGTTTTAATGTTCAAATATGAATTTAAATTTGAACAGAACAGAAAAGGTTCATGGATATGTGTGAAAGTGACACCATTAAATAGGTTGGAATTTTACAAGATTTTAGGAGTTGGAATTAATTCATTTGGACAAATATTTATTTCTGTGAAATTATTTGAAATAGTCACAGAAAAGAAAAAGAGAAAAGGCACTGTGCCACTGGGCCAGAACGGCCACAGTGCACGGCCCAGGGCTAATAGCCCACCGCACGGGAGCCAGCGCGCGCGCGTCAGGTTTTTGAACCTGACGGGCGGGGCCCGGCGGTCAGTGGCAGAGAGGGGAGAGAGAGAGCGGTGAGGATGACAGGCGGGGCCCGCCTGTCATCTTCAACCTCACGGCCAGAGCGACGGCGAGCTCACCGGCGGCGATAGGGTGCACGGCGAGGCGAGCTACGGGCAGGAATGGGTTCAGCGAGGAGTCATCGTTCCAGTGGTGGTGGTGCGGCTCGCCGGAGAGGCCTGGTTCGCCGGCGGTGAGGACTCGCGGCGGAGGGTCGTCGGGAGGTTCTTGGCTGGCTCGCTCCGGGCTGCAATAGGAGTGGAAGAAGGAGGGGAACGAGTCAGTGAGGTACGGCGGCTCCAGATCGAGCAAGAGTTGGGGCGGAGAGGGGCTGTACCGCGAGATCTCCGGCTGCCCGACGCGGCGGAGCTCCGGTCGATCCCGAGCACTGAGGCTCTCTGAGGGCGAGTGGGTGGTGCTGGTGTGCTACTGGGAGTGTGGGGAGGAGCTGGGTGCTACTGGAGAGGCTCAGGGCGTGCTTATATAGCCGAGCCCCGGTCCACCGTGGACTCGTGCGCCGGCGAGGTCACGGGCGAGGCCAGAGGCCATGCAGGCGCTCGTGTTCGAGTCGGGGAGGTTCATGGGTGAGGTCTACGCCTAGTAGAGGGGAGAGGAGGAGTGGGGGATGCTCCAGAAGGCGCGCACGTGTGAGGCCGACGAGTGGAGCTCGCAGGCGGCCAGCGCGCGTGCGAGGGCGGCCACTGGAGGGAGGAGGAGGAGGGGGACAGCGCCGGGGGAGGTCGCAGACGTCGAGGCGCATCGGTAGGCGCGAGGGGGGAGCACGAGGTGGTCGGAGGCGAGCGATTGGGCGAAGCTACAATGCGGGTGCGCACTGTAGCGCGCTCAGGTGCGTGCTAATTGCATGCCATGGCATGCCATTGGCTCCCTGGGCGTGTCCGCCGTGTCTGGAGGGTCCAGCACGAAGTAATCAACCCAGCTGTGGCTTTGGATGCTCTGGATGATCAGTGCGAGAGGAGTGAAGCTGGTAAATGGGTAGAAATGGGCTGTCCAGCAAGGTGAATTGGGGTTTTCACCCCTCAATCATGGAGCTGTGGACATGGGGGAGTTACTAGAGGTAGAATGTAACTAGATGAAGCTGTGGTAGAAAGTTGAGGCAAAAGTAAATAGTAAAAGAGGCCAAGATGATGGTTTTGGTAAAATGGCAGAAGGTGTTTGATCAAGTTTTGGACAAACAAATGATCTCCATTATCCATGGCACTTAACAGGATTGAATGCAAATGGAAATAGGGTGTTTCACCAAATTTGGGCTCATTTGAAGAAACTAGCCAATGTAACTTTGGTGAACCCTAGAAAACAATAGAAATGGCTTCATCTTGTTTAAGTCAAGCTAATCATCTCCCCTTGATGCACCACTTGGTGTAGTTTCATCATTTGGGGTATTGATCATGCCCACATAGTTTGAAGCTCCAGGTAAAAAGTTGGTAATGTAAAGTTGTTCAAATTTGAATTTGAACAGAAATGGTTTTGGGGTATTCAGATCAAGTTGCTCTACTCCAAACCTTGTGCCATTTGGTCTAGATGCCTTATTAGGCCATTCTAGCATGTACACCAAGTTTGAGAGCATTTAGATAAGTTTGGCAATGTAAAGTTGCTCAAATTTCAGATATGGACAGAATGGTTTTGAAGGGTTTTGAGGATGTTATCTTGCTTCCCAGGGCATGGGGCTTGGCAAGATCATCAAATATGTCATATATGACATGATAGAATTTCCCTGGAATTTTTAGAGAATATTTCCTTTGTAAATATTTCAAAAGCTTGAAATATCCAGAAAGGGTTTTAGAGGGATTAGCCCATTATTTTGAACATGACCAAGTGTTTAAACTCTTATATATGGACAATATATATCCTATCAGTCTCCCTGAATTTTGGCAAATATTTTTGAAATACTTAAATAATCTTTCCCTATTAAAGACCATTCCTGGCCTTAAGAAAAAGCTTTTAAATAAAATAGGAAAATAACTTTTAAAATTATACTTTTGTGGTTTCTGGGAGTCCTATGACTACTAGGTCTCAAATACACTTTTTGAAATAATTTTCTCACCCTAAATCAAGCACTTGCAGTGCAAACCTCAATTCAGGGGTTTTTGGAATATTAAATTTTTAAAATACATTTTGGCCAAGTTATTTTTATAAGAAAATACTATACTGCTATATACACTTGGTATGATCATTGGGCAGAAGTTTTGGGTATGGAGATGAATTCTACAAGAGGTAATAGTTGACTTTAATGAGCACATGAAAAACACATGAAGAAAAACTCAATTCCAAATAAAAGTTAAATGATGCAAAAAAAAATTGCTGGTCCAAATTTTCATGCTTCATTGATGCAAATAACATGTTACAAAATGCAGGGTGTGACATCAATCCCAATTAAAGTAATTCATTAACCCAACAAATTAAATTATAGAGTGATGAGATCAACCAATAATTCAAGTACCAGATACTCAAGATGTCCATAACCGAGGACACGGCTAATCATGATCATTTTGTACACTCTGCAGAGGTTTGTGCACTTTTCCCACAAGACTCGATCGCCCCCGTTTGGTTTCTCGCACTGCATGGTGTTTGAGAAATGGATGACCGAGACACAGTCTTTCCGAAGAGGTCCCCTTAACAAGATAGATAGGTTGGTACACCTACAATCCCTCTACATCTGCTAGCCCATCATGGAAAGGTTTCCCACAACTTACTCAACTATGCCAGAGCCCATATTGGCATGTGGCTGCACACGGAAGTTTCTAGCATGAATAGTTTTATGATCCCTTTGAGCCTGGGTGGCATTCCATAGGAAAAATCACACGGAACCCCGGGATTTTCTAGGACAACACTGGATTCTCCAGGTGCCCTGCAACCAATCCACCCAGATGTGTATTCAAGTAGCCACCTTAAGTTGAATCCTTAATTAACAACTCACATCTGTCATGGATTTCACTCAAACCCAAACCACGTCTACGAGCATAGCATAGCAACCTAAGCAAACGTAGAAGTAACTCCCAAGGGTTTGAAAGTAATGCAGGTAATGGGTTCTACCTCAATCTACTTCCCAGTCCCACAAGTTAAGAGATCCTACTCATGCAAAGTGTGAGGGTTTGATCTAATGCATAAAAACTGGGTAATAAGAGTACGATCAAAGTGTTACTTGCCTTGCTGACGATTCGCAAAACCCAGAGACTCGTAGTAGCACGCTTCACAACCCGGGTATTCTATCGCAAGCAAACAATAGCATACATAAGCAAACAAGCAATGATGCACAAACAAAACTCCAAAAGATAAGATCTAACCAGAAAGTTCAACTTAAGAACTCCGGTTTGCAAAAAGAATCAAATCGAAAGAAGCAATGAAACTCAAACTGCGAAAGAAACGAGCTCCGGTTACTAATTGATCTAAAGTCAAATTTTACAGTGGCAAAACTTTGTTCAAGTTGGTTAAATGGAAAGAAGGCGTCGAGACGAAGATCTGGGATTTTGAATCACCTGATTCCGACTCTCGAGCGAAAAGAAAAAACGAAAAACAAGATCACGGCAGAAATCGCGATCGGAATAATCGCGGATAAAAACCCCGAAAAAGAAAACTGACGAACAGCCTATCGAACGAACGTTCGCTACCTGCGGCTAACGGACGAACAGCGTTCGTTAAAACGAACGTACGGACAAACGTCCGCTAAATAACTAAACCGAAAAAACCAATCTAATCTCAAAAATGGATCTAGGGTTTCTAAAAAAACCGATTGGTTTAAAAAGAGAAAACCGACGGCTACCTCAAAAAGTCAACCGGCGACGGATCCGGCGGTTACGGCGGCGGCGGTCCGGCGACTGGCGGCGGGCGACGGTGGCGAGGGACGGCGGCGCGGGAAGGCTGTTGCGCGGGCGGCGACGCGGGGAGGCGGCGGCTGTGCGGCGGCGGCTAGGGCAGAGGCGGGCGGCGGCTGGGCAGCCTCACAGGCCGGGGCGGTGGCTTTTAAAGGCCTAGGCCAGGAGTCCTGGCCACATACAGCCCGGAGTCGGTTTTGTTTTTTTTTTATTTTAAAAAAAGAGTCGTGACGTAGCAAAATTAACGAAAGAAATACTAAACGGACTCCAAAAATCCCGAAATAAATTTTCACCGTCCTCTAATAATATTTAGAACAAAGTGAACATTTTTCCGGACCTAAATGCAATTTTGAAAAACACGCATTTTTTCTATGCAAATAAAATCACAAATAAATCCAGAAAAATACCAAAAGTGATTTTAACATTTTCCTCCAATATTTCTCTTATTTTGGAGAAGTCATATTATCTCTGCTCATATATTGTATTTAGAAATATTTATAGGAGAGAAAAATAATTAAAACCAACACTGTCCTCGTACCGGTATTCGAGTGAACTCAAATACAAAACGGTAGAATTCCCAACTCTCTCCGTAGGTCCTTGAGTTGCTTAGAATTTCGAGGATTGCCACAAACAACAACAAAAATGCAAAGAAACATGCAATGCAATATGATCTATGTATAACATTCCGAATTGAAAATTTGGGATGTTACAAAGCCCCAAACATCAAATGGTTCAATAACAAGTGAATGGTTTATATGCATTTCCTGACGTCTACTAATATTACCAATTCTCTGACATTCATTGCAAGATAACGCAAACTTACGGGCATCTTTGAAGAGAGTAGGCCAATAAAAACCAGATTGTAATACCGTGTGTGCAGTTCTATCTCAAGCATGGTGTCCTCCATAGGCCTCAGAGTGACACTTACATGAGATTTGTTCCTGTTCATGCTCAGGTAGACAATGTCTAATAACAGCATCTACTCATTCTTTATAAAGGTGTGGGTCATCCCAAAAGTAACATCTTCAATCATAGAAGAACTTTTTCTTTGGTTAGTATGTGAAGCTAGGTGGTATACATTTAGCAATAATGTAATTAGCATAATCAGCATACCATGGACCATTATGAGAAGCATTTATGATAGCTAATAGTTCATCACGAAATCTATCATCAATAGGCAGTGGGTCATCAAGAAGATTTTCTAACCTACACAAGTCATCTGCAACGGGGTTCACATCTCCCTTTCTATCAATAATATGCAAATCAAATTCTTGTAGCAAGAGAACCCATCTAATAAGTCTAGGTTTAGCATCTTTCTTTTCCATAAGATATTTAATAGCAGCATGATCGGTGTGAATAGTTACTTTAGAATCAACAATATAAGACCTGAACTTATCACAAGTAAAAACAACTGCTAAAAATTCTTTTTCAGTAGTAGCATAATTTCTTTGGGCAATGTCTAGAGTTTTACTAGCATAAAGAATAACATTCCATTTTTTATCAACTCTTTATCCTAGAACAGCACTAACAACATAATCACTCGCATCACACATAATTTCAAAGGGTAAATTCCAATCAGGTGGTTGAACAGTAGGTGCGGAAATCAAGGCTATCTTAAGTATTTCAAATGCTTCTACACAATCATCATCAAAAACAAAAGGAACATCTTTTTGCAAGAGATTAGTGAGAGGCCTAGAAATTTTAGAGAAGTCTTTAATAAACCTCCAATAGAAAACAACATGACCAAGAAAACTTCTAATACCTTTGATATCTTTAGGGCATGACATCTTTTCAATATCATCTACTTTAGCTTTATCAACTTCAATACCTCTTTCAGAAATCTTATGCCCCAAGACAATACCTTCATTAACCATAAAGTGGCACTTCTCCGAATTCAAGACAAGATTAGTTTCTTCACATCTCTGCAAAACTCGATCAAGGTTGCTTAAGCAACCATCAAAAGAAGTTTCGTAAATGGAGAAATCATCCATGAAAACCTCAACAATATTTTCACAAAAGTCAGAGAATATAACAGTCATACATCTTTGAAAGGTAGCAGGTGCATTGCATAAACCAAAAGGTGTACATCTATAAGCTAAAGTACCGAAAGGGCAAGTAAAAGTGGTCTTTGCTTGATCCTCTGTTGACATAGGTATTTGAGAGAAACCAGAATAACCATCTAGAAAGCAAAAATGTGTATGTTTGGATAATCTTTCTAGCATTTGATCAATAGAAGATAGAGGGTAATGATCTTTCTTAGTATCTTTATTCAATTTGCGAAAATCTATTACCATTCTATAGCCTGTAACAATTCTTCGCGGGATCAATTCATCTTTATCATTAGGAACAACAGTAATGCATCCCTTCTTGGGGACATAATGAACAGGACGTACCCACTGACTATCAGCAATAGAATAAATAATACCTACCTCCAGAAGTTTTAGTATTTCATTTCTTACCACCTCTTTCATCTTCGGATTTAATCGACATTGGTGATCAACAACTCATTTAGTATCACGTTCCAACTTAATTTTGTGTTGCCATAAAGTGGGACTAATGCCCTTAAGACCATCAAGAGTATATCCAATAGCAGCACAGTGCTTCTTCAGATTTTCAGTAGTTTCTTTTCTTCATGCTTTGAAAGGTTAGCACTAATAATAACATGATATATCTTATTTTCATCAAGATAAGCATATTTCAAAGTATCGAGTAATGGTTTAAGCTCAAACATGGGATCACCCTTAGGTGGAGGAGGATCCCCAAGGATTTCAACAGGCAAATTAATTTTCAGAATAGGTCCTTGTTTAAAGAATATTTCATCTATCTCCCTTCTTTCATTCATAAACATATCATTCTCATGGTCTAGCAAATATTGTTCTAAAGGTTCAGTAGGAGGCATGGCAATAGAAGCAAGACCAATAATTTCATCCTTGCTAGGCAATTATTTATCACGGGGTTGTCTACGAAATTTAGAGAAATTAAAATCATGAGACATATCCCCTAGACCAACAGTAATAATATCTTTCTTGCAATCTATCCTAGCATTAATAGTGTTCAAGAAAGGTCTACCAAATATAATGCGACAAAAGTCATCTTGTGGGGAACCAAGAACAAGAAAATCAGTAGGATATTTTATTTTCCCACACGAGACTTCAACATCTCTAACAATCCCAATTGGTTATATAGTATCTATATTAGCAAGTTTAATGGTAACATCAATTTCTGCTAACTCAACAGGTGCAATTTCATTCATAATTTCTTCATATAAGGTAAAAGGAATTGCAATCACGCTAGCACCCACATCACATAATACATGATAACAATGATCTCCTATTTTAACAGAAACAATAGGCATGCTGACAACAGTTCTATGTTTATCTTTAATATCGGGTTTGGCAATTATAACACCTTCATCACAGAAATAAATAACATGCCCATCAATATTATCAGCCAAGAGATCTTTAACCATAGCAATATTAGGTTGCACTTTAATTTGTTCAGGTGGTCTACGTGCTCTAATATTACTTTTATTAACCACATTTGAAGCTTTAGCATGATCCTTTATCCTAACAGGAAAAGCTGGGTTCTCAATATAAGCAGTAGGAATAACAGGATCAACATTATAAGTTATAATTTTTCTTCAACTTTAATTGGTTCAACTACTTTAACTTCAATGGGAGGATGATATTTAAACCACTTCTCCTTAGGGAGATCAACATGACTAGCAAATGATTCACAGAAAGAAGCTACTATCTTAGAGTCAAGTCCATATTTAGTACTAAATGCATGAAAAGCATCGGTATCCATAAAAGATTTAACACAATCAAACTTAAGGCTTATACCTTACTCATTACCTTTGTCGAGATACCAAACTTCAGAGTTGTGTTTAGTTCCTTCCAATAAATCACATTTGAATTCAATAATCTTATTCATATAAGAACCAAGATAGGAAATATCGAGCATGGATCGATCATTATGAGAAAGCCGAGCATAAAAATTCTGAATAATAGTTTCTCTTGAGAGATCATGATTGGGTGAGATGTCTCCATTGTATCTACTTTTACAAACTCTTTTGCCCTTGTTTTGGACTCTAATTTGCATGATTTGAATGAAACTAACCCGGACTGACGCTGTTTTCAGCATAATTGCCTTGGTGTTATTTTTGTGCAGAAATAAAAGTTATCGGAATGACCTGAAACTTCATGGAGATTATTTTCAGAATATATAAAAAATATTGACGGAAAGAAATACCAGAGGGGGCCCACACCCTGGCCACAAGGGTGGGGGCGCGCCATCCGTCCTTATGGGGCCCTGGACCTCCACCGACCTCAACCCCAACTCCATATATTCAATTTCGGGGAGAAAAAATCAAAGAGAAGATCCCATCATGTTTTACGATATGGAGCTGCCGCCACCTCCTGTTCTTCATCGGGAGACCTGATCTGGAGTACGTTTGGGGCTCTAGAGAGTGGAGATCGTCGTCGTCGCCATCATCAACCATCCTCCATCACCAATTTCATGATGCTCACCGCCGTGCGTGAGTAATTCCATCGTAGGCTTGCTGGACGGTGATGGGTTGGATGAGATTTATCATGTAATTGAGTTAGTTTTGTTAGGGTTTGATCCCTAGTATCCACTATGTTCTGAGATTGGTGTTGCTATGACTTTGCTATGCTTAATGCTTGTCACTAGGGCCCGAGTGCCGTGATTTCAGATCTGAACCTATTATGTTTTCATGAATATATTTCTGTTCTTGATCCTATTTTGCAAGTCTATAGTCACCTACTATGTGTTATGATCCGGCAAACTCGGAGTAACAATAACGGGGCACTTCCCGGTGATGACCATAGTTTGAGGAGTTCATATATTCACTAGTGTTGATGCTTTGGTCTGGTACTCTATTAAAAGGAGGTCTTAATATTCCTTAGTTTCCATTAGGACCCCGCTGCCACGGGAGTGTAGGACAAAAGATGTCATGCAAGTTCTTTTCCATAAGCATGTATGACTATATTCGGAATACATGCCTACATTACATTGATGAATTGGAGCTAATTATGTGTCACCCTAGGTTATAACTGTTACATGATGAATATTATCCGACATCTATCATTGCCGATCAATTGCTACGAGTTTGTTCCATATTGATACTTGCTTTGTTACTTTCGTTACTGCTGCTATCACCGTTACTTCAAAACTGCTACTGTTACTTTTGCCATTGTTACCGTTACTTCGATACTACTTTGCTACTAAATACTTTGCTGCATATATTAAGTTTTCCAAGTGTTGTTGAATTGACAACTCAGTTGCTAATACTTGAGAATATTCTTTGGCTCCCCTTGTGTCGAATCAATAAATTTGGGTTGAATACTCTACCCTCGAAAATTGTTGTGATCCCCTATACTTGTGGGTTATCAAGACCTTTTTCTGGCGCCGTTGCTGTGGAGCATAGCTCTATTCTCTGAGTTACTGGGGATTTATATCTGCTGATTACTATGAAGGATATGAAGAATCTGAAGGATGACAGAACCAAGATCGTTCCCTCTAGAACGAGGGGAGGTAAGGAACTGCCATCTAGCTCTGCACTTGATTCACCATCTGTTTTGAGTAAACTTGCGACACCTACACCTGCTATTCATTCTGATATGTCGCATCATATTGATGATGCCACTTTTACTAGGAATGATGCTTATGATGAAACTGTGCCATTGGGTGAATTACTTGATAAATATCTTGCTAAAGCAAAAACTGTTGAATATGCTGAAGATGATGATATTTCTGAAACTGATGAAATCAATGATATTGAAAACATTGAAACACATGTTAGACCTACTTACCCTAGATATGAATTGCCTATTTTTCCTGAGGAATATGTTATGGAAGGAGAAATAGCTAGCGACTTTCTTGCTTCTAAGGATAGGTATGATCTTAAAAATTAGCACGCAAGTGGAAAGAACAATCTTTGAATGCTAAGAGGCAATGTGATCCTGAATTTGCTACTTCACCTATCCATGTTACTGATAAGGATTATGAATTCTCTGTTGATCCCGAGTTAATTACTTTAGTTGAATCTGATCCTTTCCATGGTTATGAATCTGAAACTGTTGTGGCACATATTACTAAATTAAATGATATAGCCACCGTATTTGCTCATGAGAAAAAACTATATTACTATATTCTTAAGTTGTTTCCTTTCCCATTAAAGGGTGATGCTAAGTTATGGTTTAACTCTCTTGATCCTGGTTGTGTGCGTAGTCCCCAGGATATGATTTACTACTTCTCTGCAAAATATTTTCCTGCTCATAAGAAACAAGCTGCCTTACAGGAAATATTTAATTTTGTGCAATTTCAAGAAGAGAGTCTTGTACAAGCTTGGGGGGGCTTCTCCAATTACTTAATGCTTTGCCTCATCATCCTGTCAAGAAGAATGAAATACTTGATATCTTTAATAATGGACTAACCGATGCTTCTAGGGACCACCTAAATAGTTGTGTTGGTTGTGTTTTCACGGAACGAACTGTTGATCAAGCTAAAAAAATATTGAATAATATATTGAGTAATGATAATGATTGGACTCTTCTTGAACCAACTCCGAAGCCAACTCCAAAGAAAAGAGGTATTCTATTTCTCAGTCCCGAAGATATGCAAGAGGCAAAGAAATCAATGAAGGAAAAAGGTATTAAAGCTGAAGATGTTAAGAATTTACCACCTGTTGAAGAAATACATGGTCTTGATAACCCGACACAGGTAGTAAAGGTAAATTATCTCTATAGATTTGATGAAGGTGATATTCCTTATAATAAGTTTCCTATCCAATGCCTGGATGAGTTTGATAATTTTATTATTAAACAAGAAGATTTCAATGCTTATGCTAGTAGACAGCTAAAACGTAATGCTTATATGCTTGGCCGCTTGTGATCTTGTGACTAGAACTTCTAATGATCTTAAACTTATTAGTATACATGCTTGACTAGAACTTCTAATGATCTCAAACTTATTAGTATACATGCTTCCATGGTTACCACTCAAGTAGAACAATTACTTAAGGCACAAAATAATTTGCTTAATGAGTTGAATAGTAAGAATAATGATAAAGCTGTTATGGTTGCTACTGGAGGTGGTAAAGTAACTCAAGAACCTTTGTATCCTGAGGGCCATCCTAAGAGAATTGAGCAAGATTCTCAAAGAATTAATATTGATAAACCTAGTCCTAGTAATAAGAAGAAAAAGAAAACTGATAGGACTTCGCATGCTTCTAGTGAACCTGTTGTAGACACAGCTTAGAATCCCAATAATATTTCTATTTCTAATGTTGAGACTCAATCTGGTAATGAACATGAACCTAGTAATAATGTTAATAATAATGTTCATACCGATGCTCAACCTAGTAATTATAATGGTGTAAAGATAGAACATGTTGTTGATCTTGATAACCCACAATCAAAGAATCAATGTTATGATAAGAGAGATTTTATTGCTAGGAAACATGGTAAAGAAAGGGCACCATGGGTTCAGAAACCCATGCCCTTTCCTCCTAAATCATCCAAGAAAAAGGATGATGAGTATTTTGAACGCTTTTTTGAGATGATTAGACCTATCTTTTTGCGTATGCGTTTGAATGATATGCTTAAATTGCCTCCTTATGCTAAGTATATGAAAGAAATTGTTACTAATAAAAGAAAGATACCAGAAGCTGAAATTTCCACCATGTTTGCTAATTATACTTTTAAGGCTGGAATACCAAAGAAACTTGGAGATCCAGGAATACCTTCTATAGCATGCTCCATTAAAGGAAATTATGTTAAAACTAATGTATGTGATCTTGGAGCTGGTGTTAGCGTTATGCCTTTCTCCTTGTATCGTAGACTTGAATTGAATAAGTTGACACCTAGTGAAATCTCTTTGCAAATGGATGATAAATCAATTGCTATACCTATCGGTATTTGTGAGGATGTGCCTGTTGTGGTTGCAAACGTTACTATCTTAACAGAATTTGTTATTCTTGATATTCCCGCGGACGATAGTATGTCAATTATCCTTGGTAGACCCTTTTTAAATACTGCAGGGGCTGTTATTTACTGCAACAAAGGCAATGTCACTTTTCATGTAAATGGTAATGAACATATGGTACACTTTCCGAAGAAACAACCTCAAGGTTATAGCGTTAATTCTATTGGAATTTTTTTAACTATTACTATTGGAGGTTTTGAATTCCCTCTTCCTACTGTTAAGAAGAAATATGATATTCTTATTGTTGGGGACATGCATATCCCTATTGAGGTAACCTAGTGTTATTCAAAAATTCTCCGGTTTTATGTTATTCGAAAGAAGTTTGTTAATGAGACTTGATCAACCTCATTGATAGATTCCTTTTGATGAGCATGAGACAGATGAATTGAGAGAACACCACCTTCCGTACTCAACTTTTACTTTCTGTTATTTAGATTAAATAAAGCAAATATAGTATGACCTGTATGTTTTCTGAATTATCCGTGCAATAAAAAATGTCTCGAAAATAGAAGTTCTCCAAATACCCTAAAAAATTAATATGATTTTTTCTAGAATATTTTAAGATTTTTGGCACTGAATATGCACCAGGGGGCTGCACCAGTGGGCTACAAGGGTGGAGGGCACACCTCCTGTCCTTGTGGGCCCCACATGGCCCCCTCGACTTATTCCAGCACCCATCCTCTCCTTGTCCCTCCAGAAAAAATCATCCACCAGCTCAAACCCGTGTTCTAGCTCATCTTGCTGTCATTTTCGATCTCCTTGCTAAAATCATCATTTGTAAAACTATTTTGGGGGATTGTTCTTCGGTATGTGACTCCTCCAAAGATCCAATTAGTTTTTGTTCTAGTGCTTTATTTATTGCAAATTTTTGCTATTGTGGTGACCTTGTTCTTGAGCTTGCATGTCAAATTTATATGGTCTAAAGTAGTTTTGATGCATGATATAGCCTCTAGACACTTGTAGGAGTAGTTGCTACCAATTTTGTTGAGTTTGGTTCACTTTTATTTCGAGTCACTAAAAATTTTAGAATTTTTCAGAGAAAGAAAATGATGACGAGATTGTTGAGAGGCCCCTCGAGCCGGGGTTCGAAGGAAAAGGAGAATGAGGAGAAGGAGAATCCCAAGTATAATCTTCTCCGTACCGCGGAGATTCGGGCGTGTGAATGGCCATGTGATGCATTCTTACAAGCAGCCAGAATTTATGAATATTTCTATTATTTGGCCGAGAATGCCGTCATCACCGACTTCCTCCGTGACCAGTGTGATCAGTATCTCCTCCTAAGTAATACTTTCATGCAAAAATTTCATTTTCATGCTAGAAAAACACCACCTATGGTAAAATTTGATTTATATGATGTGCATAAGGAGATGATGCTTTATGACTTTTGTGGGGCATGCAAATTACCCTATGAAGGCAGCGTCGATGAACCACGTCCTAGAGATGTGGAAGATTTCATTGATGAAATTACCGTAGGGGAAAGGAGAAGGGTGTCGGAAGCGAGAGTTGCCAGTATACATTTTCTTGTTTTACGCTATTATTCACTATTTGCTGGGAGATGTTTGATTGGTGTGGAGAGAGTGGAGGCCTCGGTGGTCTTGACCTTGCTATTTTGCGCCATGCTTTACTTTACGGTAGAACTTTCAGTATGGGTACTATGGTTGCTAAACGGTTGAGTTTAAACCGCTCGAAGGGTCCTATTTTCGGAGGCATTTTCGCCTCACGCCTTGTCGCACATTTTGAGATACCCATCAGGCATTATGATAATGAGGAGAAATTGCTACCCACTATTTATTTAGATTATGACAGTATGGTAGCACATAAGTTCATTCGCTATGATGAGGAAAAGAGATTTATTTATAACTTAATATTTAGCGAGGGCATTTTTCAGATTATTACCTTGCCTGCACCTACTTTGTTCGATCTTCATTCAGGCAGGTACTTCGCTTTTCCCGAGGACATTCAGGCATATTGGGATGGGACACGGTCCCCAGTTCCCGAGCCAGAGTCGTCACCTGATCCATATCACGAGCCTATCTTTTAGTGGGAGTCGCATGAGCTCGGAGACGAGTGGAACCCTCAGGATCCACCTCAGTACCCAGGAGAGGGATACTTTGATCCATGGTCATAGACCAACTTAGGCAAAAGCCTAAGCTTGGGGAGTCCGTATTTCTCACCGACATTACATTCATGATCACACATTCATTCCAGTTGTCGGTGTTCATACTTTTTCATTGTATTATGCATGTTACTTTATTTTTATCGCTTTCTTCTTGTGTGTTTGAAAAACTTAGAAAACCCAAAAATATTTCCTCTTTCTTTTTGTCTTTTATTTCATTTTAAGTTCTCTTAGTAGTCTGCAGTATTAAAGAAAACCCAAAAAGATTTCTCATTCTTATTTTGTTTGTTGGGAGTTTTCCCGTGTAAATAGTTTTTCTCGTTCTTGTTTTGCCCTCTTCAAAAAAACAAAAACTCTGAAATTATTTCATTTTGCTTCTTTGAAATTCTTTTCTTTTCTTTGGGGGTCGAGAGGAGAAGACCACGATGAAATTGATGAGTGGCTCTCATATGCATTATTGTTAAACTAACGAAGATACCATATTACCTTGTCTTCTCCTTTGAATAAATGTTTGCAGATTCCAGCTTAGTCCGATGCACGTGCACTATTATTATTATTCACACTGTTTGGTCGTGAAAGTGAAAGGCAATAATGACGATATATGATGAAATGATTGAGATGGAGAAAAGCTGGTATGAACTCGACCTATCTTGTTTTTGTAAATATGATTAGCTTGTCATTCATGATTCAGCCTCTTATGAATGAAACATGTTTGCAATGACAATTAGAGATCATAGTTACTCATGCCATGCTTAATTAGCTAGGAGCTTATAATGGTTTACCTTGCGTGCCAACATGCTTTCAAAATGGTTGTGATATGGTATGATAGGATGGTATCCTCCTTTGAATGATTTAAGTGACTCGACTTGGCACATGTTCACACATGTAGTTGAAACAAAATCAACATAGCCTCCACGATGTTTATGTTCATGGTAATTTATAATCTACTCATGCTTGCACTCAATGTTAGTTAATCTTAAGGCATGTATATGACCGTTGTTGCTCTCTAGCTGGTCGCTTCCCAGTCTCTTTCTAGCCTTCACCTGTACTAAGCGGGAATACTGCTTGTGCATCCACTTCCATAAACTCAAAGTTGTTCCATAAGAGTCCACCACACCTACCTATATGCGGTATTTACCTGTCGTTCCAAGTAAATTTGCATGTTCCAAACTCTAAACCTTCAAATAAAATTTTGTGTTGTATGCCCAAATCGCTCATGTGGCGACTGGGGTCTGACTTTATCTTCCATACTAGGTGGGTTATTCTCACGATGAGTGGACTCGGCTTGTCATTCACAAGAAAATGGCTGGTAACCTGGATACCCAGTCCCATGATCAAAATATCAAAAAACAAATCAAAATCTAATTAAAGAAAGCAACCCCTCGATTGTTGCTGGTTTGGACGGTACCCGTTGTTTCGGATAAGCCGTGGAGTGTGTTTGATGGTGGAGGGGGAGTAAAACTTTACCATTCTATTTGGGAACCGCCTATAATGTATGTAGCATGGAAGATATTGAGAACTCTTGGTCGTAAGGTTGGCAAAGAAAACATATTGCTCAAAACTATATTCATCTCTGATTTAAAAACTTGAGGTCTAGAACCTCTGCAAATCTCTGCTTCCCTCTGCGAAGGGCATGTCTATTTACTTTTATTGTTGAGTCATCATCCTCTTATAAAAGTACCCGTCTGAGAGCACCTCTGTCATTTATATGCTTTGCTATTAATTGATGTTGAGTATGAGTATGACTTGATCTCTTTAACCATGAATTACAATGTTTAGTCAGTCCTTGATCTTCTTAGGTGCACTGCATTTATGTTTTGCGGTCTCAGAAAGGTCTAGCGAGATACCACTTTATCATATTGTATCACGACTGTTTTGAAAAAGCGTTGTCATCCGAGATTTATTATTATTGCTCGCTAGTTGATTATGTTATTGATATGAGTAAACAAGAGACCTAAATGTTATTGTGAATGTGGTTAGTTCATAATCTTTGCTGAAAACTTGAATGCTAGCTTTACGTATTTACAACAACAAGATCAAACGGAATTTGTAAAAGTTTTTCTATATCACTTTCAGTTTATCAACTGAATTGCTTGAGGACAAGCAATGGGTTAAGCTTGGGGGAGTTGATACGTCTCCATTGTATCTACTTTTCCAAACTCTTTTGCCCTTGTTTTGGACTCTAATTTGCATGATTTGAATGGAACTAACTCGGACTGACACTGTTTTCAGTAGAATTACAATGGTGTTATTTTCGTGCAGAAATAAAAGTTCTCAGAATGACCTGAAACTTCACGGAGATTATTTTCAGAATATATAAAAAATATTGACGGAAAGAAATACCGGAGGAGGCCCACACCCTAGCCACAAGGGTGGGGGGCGCGCCCACCCCCCAGGGCCCACCATCCGTCCTTGTGGCCCCCTGGACCTCCACCGACCTCAGCCCCAACTCCATATATTCTCTTTCGGGGATGAAAAAATCATAGAGAAAATCCCATCACGTTTTATGATACGGAGACGCCAACACCTCATGTTCTTCATCGGGAGACCTGATCTGGAGTCTCATACGTCCATTTTGCATCATGCTTTTATGTTGATATTTATTGCACTATGGGTTGTTATTACACATTATGTCACAATACTTATGCCTTTTCTCTCTTATTTTACAAGGTTTACATGAAGAGGGAGCATGCCGGCAGCTGGAATTCTAGGCTAGAAAATGAGCAAACATTGGAAACCTATTCCGCACAACTCAAAAAGCTCCGAAACTCCACGGGACACCGTTTCAAAAAATATAAAAAATATCTGGCGAAGGAGATTCACCTGGGGGGCCACCACCTGTCCACGAGGGTGGGGGTGCCCCCCCCCCCCTCTGGGCACGCCCCCTGCCTTGTGGGCCACACGATGACCCCTGGTTGCCCATCTTCTCCTATATGAGGTGTTTTGACCTAGAAAAACTCAGGAGGAAGTTTTCGGGACCAGACGTCGCCGTCCCGAGGCGGAACCTTGGCGGAAACCAATCTAGGGCTCCGGCAGAGCTATTCTGCCGGGGATACTTCCCTCCGGGAGGGGGAATCGTTACCGCGGTCATCACCAACAACTCTCCCATCTTGTGGATGGCTGGTGGCCCCCTCTGGTGCTTCTGTCAACCAATATTTTTTTATATATTCCAAAAATATTCTCCCTGAAGTTCCAAGACTTTTGGAGTTGTGCAGAATAGGTATATCTGATTTGCTCATTTTCCAGTCCAGAATTCTAGCTACCGGCATTCTCCCTCTTCATGTAAACCTTGTAAAATAAGACAGAAAAGGCATAAGTATTGTGATATAATGTGTAATAACAGCCCATAATGCAATAAATATCAATATAAAAGCATGATGCAAAAGGGACGTATTAGGGCTAGAAGACGTCATGGGCCGTACATGGGCCGAAAGTGGCAACGCGCTAGAATTATATTGGATGGCCCACAAGACGCTACTAGGCCGAATTCGGAAAGGCCATAACGGGTTGTGAGTTAACATGTCATGAATGGGCTATATGTGAGCAGGTCGTTAACATGCTTTCGATGGGACGGCCTGTTAACTTTTGACCAAGTCAAATGGGGCGCCTGTTCATCCTAAATGGGCCCCTGTTGGGCCGAGCCACGTGTCGATGTATCATAGGCACGTCCCGTCCATTTACCGTATGACATATGTCCCAACTCGGAGCTCACACGTGATTTCTTGGGCCAATGAGAATTTTACACGTGGAAAATCGCCATTGGTCAGTGTTGTTAACGGGTTATCGGATCCAAATCGGACCCGATAGCTTAACAACGACCCGTGACGGTGGATGCCACGTGTCGGCCATCCTTGACGAAAGCAGTTCCATGACACGACATTTATCGTCATGGAAGTGGACACTTCCGTGATGATAATTTCAGAATTGTCATGGAGCACTTCTATGACAGCACTGGTATGACTATCTTGATTATGTCATAAAATCGTCATAGATGTACATGCATGACAAAAAACGTGACCTACTATGACGAAGAAGTATCATCACGGAAGTGTTTTTTGTAGTGTGACCATAGAAATTGATACATATGGGATTGAAGTGGGGCCAATATATCTTAATGCTATGGTTGGGTTTCACCTTAATGAACTTGTTAGTAATTGTGGATGCTTGCTAATAGTTCCAATCATAAGTGCATAGAATTCCAAGTAAGGGATAACATGCTGGCAGAGTCCTCTCCCACATATAAACTTGCAATTGGTTTAATGACTTAACTAATTGCCTAGGGACAATTCTGCATGTCATACCACCACTATTCCACACTCGCTATTTGTAATATATTGTATCTTTACTTAGGCAATTATCTCTTTATATCCACAAAGTAGTTCTAGTTTTATTTCCTAAATAAAGCAAATGCTCGGTATACATAGGGTTATATCAGTGGCAGATACGACCTGGGAGACTATTGATCTTACCTTTAGCTCCTTGTGGGTTTTGACACTCCATACTTACCACCCCATCATTGGAAAGTGCTATGACTATTCCTTCCAGTTTGGGATTATCAGTGTTGTTGACCATCCGTGCGCATAGTGGGCCTGTCGTGCCACTAGATGCCCCCATCGGCCGTCGCCGTCGCGCGTCCTGATGCCAGTTGGCCAGGGACAACCCCGCCCGGGCTAAGATTTGGGCCGACCGCTCCTGGTAGTGGGCCCACCTCCAAGCTGCCTCGGGATGCCCTGCATCTAACCTACTGGTTGTTGTTGCATCCGTCAGCCCTTGTCGCTCCGCAGATTATTTGGTCGCATCACTTCCGCACCCAGGCTGAACTGCCAAAGCAATTGTCGTCGAAGGAAACCGTTGGCCTCCATGACTATTGGGACCTTCCCGCCGCCCCCATCCTTGGCAGTCGTGTGGCTTAGCCCGTGGACCTCAGGAGGCGGCGAGAGGGGATAGAGGAGGGGACGAGCGAAGGATGTGAGATATGAAGAGAGAACACAACGATTGCATGCGGTGTTGGTGGCGGCCCTAGGTTTCGCCGAGGTGCCTAGCTTTGCACGCGTACATTTGAGGGGAGTGTGTCCACAGATGTTCAGGAATGCGGCTTAGCTAGGTCCAGCAATAGATGCGTTAACTTCGTCCATGTGAAATCTTCACGCGTATACACTTGTGTCCATGTTGTGCTTGATGTTTCTCAAAACTTATCCAGTTGTTGTGATAAAGCTATGCTTGTTACGGTCAAAACATGTGATGGTCGAAATGGAATCTTACGGAAAAAAAGGTCTGGAACGGTCGATGATTCATTGCCAACATGAACGAAGGCATGTCTTTCTTTAGGGAAAACAAAGACATCCGCCTTAATCACACGCTAAGAGCATCTCCAGGAGATCCCGCAAACTACAGTCCTGCAAATTCCATTTACATACCGTAAAGAAAATTTGCGGTACGCCGGATGTCGAGAAAAAACGGAACCTGGAAACACATATGAAATATTCAAACTAGTAGTTTGTGCCACATATTACATCACCGAAGTTCATACGAAAACATAGTTCATACTAGCATAAACCTAAATTAAACCTTGATCTACGCATCATCACGCCGAGGTGGTGCTCCATCAGCAAGTTGGACAGCATGAAGGTGAGGTCATACTCCTCCTTCAACGTCGGCACCCGCGCCACTTCAACTTCGTCTCCGGCGGAGGCCGCCTCAGTTGTGTCGAACCACACGCACTCCACCGTCCAGAGACGCTTGAGCATAGGGGAGAAGATCTAGTCGAGCCTGTCAAAATTGGTCCAGGCCCGTGCTCCGGTGTTGCGGGAGAGGTGTCATGATTTCGTGCCTGCTCCTTAAGCCACTCCTCCATCGGCAGATGGAGGGAAGATCTTCCGGCCTCATCATCGTTGCGATGCTTGCGAGGCGGCTCACTGCTGCGGCAGCCGATCCCCCCTCATCCACCCCTTCCGCCACCCGCGCATGACATCAGGGCTCGATTCCGGTGGCTACTCGCAACGCAAAAGGCTATCAAAGGAGATGGGATTTCTCGCCAGAAAAGAGCATTTGCGGTAGAGGGGGATCGAGGAAATTAAGGACGCGAACCCCAAAATCCCCTCGCTCGATATATATTGCAGATTTGGGAGCGGTTTATGGGTCTCCCGTAAAAATAATTACGGGTCGAGCCGTTTTTATAGGACTTGTTCGGACCGAGGTTTTGCGCGTACTATAAATCTGCTAAAAAAACACTGCCCGGCGAGTTTTTACGGGATCTATTAAGATGCTCTAACTCCCGCACGTGAGCCTATGCTACTTCTCGAGCTTGCACTGTATTCCCTCAAAGAGGAAAGGGTGATGCAACATAGTACCGTAAGTATTTCCCTCAGTTTTTTTAGAACCAATGTATCAATCCAGTAGGAGACCACGCGCGAGTCCCTCGCACCGGCACCAACAAATAAGAACTTCGTAGCCAACGCAATAAGGGGTTGTCAATCCCTTTACGGTCACTTACGAAACTGAGATCTGATAGATAGGATAGTATAATATTTTTGGTATTTTTTGGTATAAGAATAGAAAGTAAATAAAGCAAAGTAAAGTAGATGAAAGATTAATATGTTGAGAATAGACCCCGGGGCCATAGGTTTCACTAGTGGCTCTCTCATGATAGCAGAATTCTACGGTGGGTGAACAAATTACTATCGAAAAATTGATAGAAAAGCGCATAGTTATGAGAATATCTAGGCATGATCATTATATATAGGCATCACGTCCGTGACAAGTAGACCGAAACGATTCTGCATCTACTACTATTACTCCACACATCGACCGCTATCCAGCATGCATCTAGAGTATTAAGTTCATAAGAACAGAGTAATGCTTTAAGCAAGATGACATGATGTAGAGGGATAAACTCAAGCAATATGATATAAACCCCATCTTTTTATCCTCGATGGCAACAATACAATACGTGCCTTACTGCCCCTCCTGTCACTAGGACAGGACACCGCAAGATTGAACCCAAAGCCAAGCACTTCTCCCATTGCAAGAACTATAGATCTAGTAGGCCAAACCAAACCGATAATTCGAAGAGACTTGCAAGGATATTATAATCATACATAAAAGATTTCAGAAAAGAATCAAATATTGTTCATAGATAATCTTGATCATAAACCCACAATTCATCGGATCTCGACAAACACACCGCAAAAAGATTACATCGAATAGATCTCCTCGAAGATCAAGGAGAACTTTGTATTGAGATCCAAAAAGAGAGAAGAAGCCATCTAGCTAAAAACTATGGACTAGAAGGTCTGTGGTTAACTACTCACAACTCATTGGTGAGGCTATGGTGTTGATGTAGAAGCACTCCGTGACAGATACCCCCTCCGGCGGAGCTCCGGAACAGGCCCCAAGATGGGATCTCACGGGAACAGAAGGTTGTGGCGGTGGAATTAGGCTTTTCTCCGTTGCCTCGATGTTTTCAGGGTACATGGATATATAATAGGAGGAAGGAGGGCATCGGGGGAGCTAGAGGGGGCCCACGAGGGTGAGGGGCGCGCCCTGGACCCTCGTGGCCACCTCCTTCATTCCCTCGCGTGTACTCCAAGTTTTCTGGGTAGATACGGTTCCAAAAATAACTCTCCCAAAGGTTTCATTCCGTTTGGACTCCGTTTGATATCCCTTTTCTGCGAAACACTGAAATAGGCAAAAAAAAAACAGCAATTTGGGTTAGTAGGTTAGTCCCAAAAATAATGTAAAAGTGTATAATAAAGCCCATAAACATCCAAAACAGAATATATAATAGCATGGAACAATCAAAAATTATAGATACATTGCACACGTATCAAGCATCCCCAAGCTTAATTCCTGCTCGTCCTCGCGTAGGTAAATGATAAAAACAGAATTTTTGATGTGGAATGCTAACCAACATAATTCTTCAATGTAATTTCTTTAATGTGGAATGAATGTTCATATCCGAAATATTGAAGATAAAAGTCTATGTTGACATAAGAAATAATAATACTTCAAGCAAACTAACAAAGCAATCATGTCATCTCAAAATAACATGGCCAAAGAAAGTTATCCCTACAAAATCATATAGTCTGGCTATGCTCCCTCTTCATCACACAAAATATTCATATCATGCACAACCCCGGTTTCAGCCAAGCAATTGTTTTCATACTCAAATTTTTTCAAACCTTTCAACTTTCACGCAATACATGAGCGTGAGCCATGAATATAGCACTATAGGTGGGATAGAGTGGTGGTTGTGGAGAAGACAAAAAGGAGGAAGACAGTCTCACGTCAACTAGGCGTATCAACGGGCTATGGAGATGCCCATCAATATATATCAATGTGAGAGAGTAGGGATTGCCATGCAACGGATGCACTAGAGCTATAAGTGTATGAAATCTCATAAAAAGAAACTAAGTGGGTGTGCATCCAACTTGCTTGCTCATGAAGACCTAGGGAATTTGAGGAAGCCCATCGTTGAAATATACAAGCCAAGTTTTATAATGAAAATTCCCACTAGTATATGAAAGTGAGAAAACAAGAGACTCTCTATCATGAAGATCATGGTGCTACTTTGAAGCACAAGTGTGGAAAAGGATAGTAGCATTGTCCCTTCTCTCTTTTCTCTCATTTTTTGAAGGGGCTTTCTCTCTTTTTTTTTATTTAGCCCCTATCTATATTTTATTTGGGCCATCTTTTTTTTATTTGGCCTTTCCTCACATGGGAAAATGCTCTAATAATGAAGATCATCACACTTTTATTGACTTACAACTCAAAGATTACAACTCGAAGCTAGAACAAAATATGACTCTATGTGAATGATGATGAAGCATGTCATATGAACGGAGTGGTGGAAAGTTGCATGGCAATATATCTCGGAATGGCTATGGAAATGCCAAGATAGGTAGGTATGGTGGCTGTTTTGAGGAAGGGATATGGTCGGTGTATGGTACTGGCGAAAGTTGCGCGGTACAAGAGAGGCTAGCAATAGTGGAAGGGTGAGAGTGCGTATAATCCATGGACTCAACATTAGTCATAAAGAACTCATATACTTATTGCAAAAATCTAAGAGTCATCAAAACAAAGTATTCAACGCATTCTCCTAGGGAAAGGGTTGGTAGGATTTAACCATCGCGCGATCCCGACCTCCACACAAAGGATGACACTCAATAAATACCTCATGCTCTAACTTCATCACATAGCGGTTCACCATACGTGCATGCTACGGGAATAACAAACTTTAACACAAGTATTTCTCAAATTCATAATTACTCCACTAGCATTACTCTAATATCACCATCCTCATATCTCAGAACAATCATCAAGTATCAAACTTCTCATCATATTCAATGCACTTTATATGAAAGTTTTTACTATACTCATCTTGGATGTCTATCATATTAGGACTAGTTTTATAACCAAAGCACATTACCATGTTGTTCTAAAAGACTCTCAAAAGGATATAAGTGAAGCATGAGAGATCAACAATTTCTATGAAATAAAACCACCGCCGTGCTCTAAAAGATATAAGTGAAGCACTAGAGCAAAACTATCTAGCTCAAAAGATATAAGTGAAGCACATAGAGTATTCTAATAAATTCTAAATCATATTCATCTCTCTAAAAAGGTGTGTCAAGCAAGGATGATTGTGGCAAACTACAAAGCAAAGACTCAAATCATACATGACGCTCCAAACAAAACACATATCATGTGGTGAATAAAAATATAGCCCCGAGTATAGTTACCAATAGATGAAGACGAAAGAGGGGATGCCTTCCCGGGGCATCCCCAAGCTTAGGCTTTTAGTTGTCCTTGAATTTTACCTTGGGGTGCCTTGGAAATCCCCAAGCTTAGGCTCTTGCCACTCTTTGTTCCATAGTCCATCAAAGCCATACTCAAAACTTGAAAACTTCACAACACAAAACTTAGCCAAAAATCTCGTGAGCTCCGTTAGTATAAGAAAACAAACCACCACTCAAAGGTACTGTAATGAACTCATTATTTGTTTATATTGGTGTTAAACCTATTGTATTCCAACTTATCTATTATTCATATCCTCCAATACTACTCATAGATTCATCAAAATAAGCAAACAACACACGAAAAACAGAATATGTCAAAAACAGAACAGTCTATAGTAATCTGTAACTTTCGAATACTTATGTAACTCCAAAAAAATTGAAATAAATTGGTAAACGTGAGGAATTTGTCTATTAATCGTCTGCAAAAAGAATCAGCTAAATAGCACTCTCAAGTAAAATATTACAGGCAAACTCGTGAGCGCTAAAGTTTCTGTTTTTTACAGCATGATCATATAAACTTCACACAAGTCTTCCCAAAGGTTCTACTTGGCAAAAACACTAATTAAAACACAAAACCACATCTAAACAGAAGCTAGATGCAATATTTATTCCTAAACAGAAGCAAAAACAAAAACAAATAAAATTGGGTTGCCTCCCAACAAGCGCTATCGTTATAGCCATTAAGACAGGCTTGAGAATTCAATGATGCTCACATGAAAGATAAGAATTGAAGCACAAAGACAGCATCAAATAGCATGTGAAAATCACATCTAAGTCTAACATACTTCCTATGCATAGCCATTTTATAGGAAAACAAATTAGCAAGACAAGCAAGATCTAACATATGCAAGGAAAAAAGAAAGAAACAAGATCAATCTCAACATGAAGAGAGGTAATTTAGTAACATGAAGATCTCTACAACCATATTTTCCACTCTCATAATAATTGCATGTAGGATCATAAGAAAATACAACAATATATCTATCACATAATATATTCTCAACACGATCCAAATGCATGCGATGTTGACACTCTTCCAAAATAGTGGGATTACCATTAACTAAATTCACGACCTCTACAAACCCACTTTTATCAAAATTTCATAAGATTGAACATTCTCCAAATATGTGGGATCTAAAGTTGACGCTCTTCCAAAGCCACTTTCAACATTATTGCAAACATTATTATCAATCTCATATATATCATGTGGCTTAAATAAGTTTTCAAGATCGTCAGAAGCAACACCCCAATCATGATCATTGCAACAAGTAGTGGGCATAGCAAAATAAGCATCCCCAATATTAGGGTTTTGCATATCATTAGCACAATTGACATTAATAGAATTTATAATAACATCATTGCAATCGTGCTTTTCATTGAAGGAACTATCGTGAATCGCTTCATAAATTTCTTCTTTCAACACTTCATCACAAATTTCAGATTTACGAATTTCAAGCAAAACCTCATAAAGATAATCTAGTGCACTCAACTCACTAGCAATAGGTTCAACATAATTGGATCTTTTAAAAAGATTAGCAAGTGGACGAGGATCCATAATTTAGCAAGCGAAGATGCAAGCTAATAGAGGGCACATAGCAACACAAGCAAACAGAAAGGCGAACAAAACGGCAAAGGTGAAGTGGCGGAGAGGAAAACGAGAGGCAAATAATGTAGTGCGAATGATAAGGGTTTGTGATAGGTACTTGGTATATGACTTTTGCGTAAGCCTTCCCAGCAATGGCACCATAAATTCTTCTTGCTACTTCTCGAGCTTGCGTTGTATTCCCTCAAAGAGGAAAGGGTGATGCGGCACAGTAGTGTAAGTATTTCCTCCAGTTTTTGAGAACCAAGGTATCATTCCAGTAGGAGACCACGTGCGAGTCCCTCGCACCTGCACAAACAAATAAGAACTTCGCAGCCAACGCGATAAGGGGTTGTCAATCCCTTTACGGTCACTTACGAAAGTGAGATCTGATAGATAGGATAGTATAATATTTTTGGTATTTTTTGGTATAAGAACAGAAAGTAAATAAAGCAAAGTAAAGTAGATGAAAGATTAATATGTTGAGAATAGACCCGGGGGCCATAGGTTTCACTAGTGGCTTCTCTCATGATAGCAGAATTGTAATGCCCCGGACACACCCGCCGATGGTCGTTACTCCTGGCGGGATCTAGACTGGCCTCACATATCAATACTAGTCTTTTCTGCGCACTTTGTCCTCACTCGTGTACACCCGGGAGAAACTTCCCGGTCGGTCACCCATCCTGAAACTACTCCCAGCTGAGCACGCTTAACTTTGGAGTTCTATCCGAATGGGCTCCCGGAAAAGAAGGAATTCCTTATTTATATGAGTAGTCTATCATCCCTAATAAGCCAGGCCATCACATACACCCTCACTCAGAGGAACCGACGTCCTCGTCGGGCCACAGGAACGTTCCCTCTTGGCACAACCGTCTGTGCTTCCAGGACAGCACATGTGCCATGCCGTGTGCCACGACAGGTCACAAACATCATGCACAACATGACTGCAAACTGTCCGCAAACATCCGTGTAACCGCGAGGGTCGGCTCTGATACCAACTTGTAACGCCCCGGACACACCCGCCGGTGGTCGTTACTCCTGGCGGGATCTAGACTGACCCCACATATCAATACTAGTCTTTTCTGCGCACTTTGTCCTCACTCGTGCGCACCCGGGAGCAACTTCCCGGTCGGTCACCCATCCTGAAACTACTCCCAGCTGAGCACGCTTAACTTTGGAGATCTATCCCAATGGGCTCCCAGAAAAGAAGGAATTCCTTATTTATATGAGTAGTCTATCATCCCTAATAAGCCAGACCATCACAAGAATTCTATGGTGGGTGAACAAATTACTGTCGAGCAATTGAAAGAAAAGTGCATAGTTATGAGAATATCTAGGCATGATCATTATATATAGGCATCACGTCCATGACAAGTAGATGATACGTCTCCGTCGTATCTATAATTTTTGATTGTTCCATGCCAATATTATACAACTTTCATATACTTTTGGCAACTTTTTATACTATTTTTGGGACTAACATGTTGATCCAGTTCCCAGTGCCAGTTCCTGTTTGTTGCATGTTTTTTGTTTCGCAGAATATCCACATCAAACGGAGTCCAAACGGGATAAAAACGGACGGAGATTTTTTGGGGAATATATGTGAATTTTGGGAAGCGGAACCAACGTGAGACGATGCCCGAGTGGCCCACAAGGGTGAGGGGCGCACCCTGGGCCCTCGTGGCCACTCCGTAAGGCAGTTGATGCCCTTCTTTCGCCACAAGAAAGCTAATATCCGGATAAAAATCGTGTCCAAAAAACAGCCCAATCGGAGTTATGGATGTCCGGAAATTTAAGAAATGGTGAAGGGCCAGAATCTGGGAACGCAGAAACAGAGAGAGACAGAGAGACAGATCCAATATCGGAGGGGCTCTCGCCCCTCTCACGTCATGGAGACAATGGACCAGAGGTGCAACACTTCTCCCATCTATGGAGAAGGTCAAGGAAGAAGAAGGAGGAGGGGGGCTCTCTCCCCCTCGCTTCCGGTGGCACCAAAGAGCCACCGGGGCCATCATCGTCACCGCAATATACACCAACAACTTCACCGCCGTCATCATCAACTCTTCCCCCCTCTATGCAGCGGTGTAACCCCTCTTCTACCCGCTATAATATCTAATTAAGCATGGTGCTCAAAACTATATATTATTTCCCAATGATGTATGGCTATCCTATGATGTTTGAGTAGATCTGTTTGGTCCTATGGGTTAATTGATGAGAGTGATTGGTTTGAGTTGCATGTTTTATTATTGGTGCTATCCGTGTCGTGCAAGCGTGAGGGATCCCCACTGTAGGGTTTGCAATATGTTCATGATTTGCTTATGGTGGGTGGCGTGAGTGGCAGAAGCACAGACCCGAGTAAGTAGGTTGTTTGCGTATGGGAATTGTCGGGGATATACCCCGCGGCGTAACCCGGCCGGAAGTATAACCCGGCCGGACTTGGCATTTCATTAATAAACCATCGGAGGATTGGCGACTTATGAGTCTGTTGATTCACGAGCCTAGCGACTCATTAGTGATCCGGTGGGTGTTTTAGATGGATGACAAGGCCCAAGGCCCAGAAGGTCGGTTCATGTTATGGTGGGACGGTTTATGAAGAAAGCATAAGGAATATTCTCCTACAAAGGAAGCAAGACTAGGACTCCTTGTAATAGAGTAATCCTAATCCTACTAGGACTAGTCATGTAACCCGCCCCTTCAACATATATAAGGAGGGGCGGGGCTCCCCAAAGGGGGACAAGCAAGAAGAAACAATTTCTAGGGCTATACACAAGAGCCGGTTTACCGGCGACACCATGAGGGTCATAATGAGATCTAGCCTCAAACAACATGTAGGGCTATTACCGGATGATGTTTCCAGGGGCCCAAAGTTGTCTAAATCCTTGGCTTGCGTTGCGTCTCTCGATTCCGCTCAATCCCTCTCAAGCTACCACATAGATGCGTTGGCCTCGCGACTTAGTCCTTACCCTAGGACATCTGCCGTGACAATTCCACGATAGTTGGCGCCCACCGTGGGGCCTGTGCATGGTGGAGTTGAGTTCTTGAAGGAAATCTTTTAGGGATCAAGAAGCTCGCGATTGACCAGACGAAGAAGGGCCAGAGAAACAGATCGTACAGGATAAACCGGGATGTGCGTTGTACGCCACTGCAAGGTCGTCGGACGTTGATTTGACGCCACCGCCGTCCGCGTATAGGCTTTGGAAAAATTGTTGAAGCTGTGTCAAAGATGAAGCAGTGTGAGGATCGAAATCAAGGGTGGTCAATGGCAAGTGTCCAGCCAACCATCGACTTGTACTGCATGAAAACCAATGCTAATATCATCCATCGGGCCGGGGCTATAGTCACGTAAAAGTTCAACTTTTGAGAAGCAACTTGTCCGATTCGTAACTCGCCGCTTCAACCTGCCTCACGGAAAAGTCGGATCGATTTTTGCCGCCGCCGTCGTTCAAGAACTTGCATCAACTCACTGATGAACTTGCATCAGGAGCCCCCAGGTAGCGTTTGAGCATTGCTCGTCGGGGCCTATGTTTGAGTTGTTCCAGGCATCAAACTCTCTTTTGCCCCTTATCATCATGTGGAAATTGCTGAAGCAACCAGAGCTGTGCTCTTATGATGGTCTTGATGTGGTCGTCAGTTTAAGAGGCCATAGGAAACTTCCTTGCCGCGGAAGCCCCCATGTGATTCTCTTTTTGTACAGAAAAGACGTCTGATACCTTGATTTATCAAGGGCGCCGGTTTAAGAGGCCATAGAAAACTCCCTTGCCCACGGAAGCCCCCATGTGATACTCTTATGAAAAAAGATGGCTGATACCCCGGTTTACCGTGGGCGCCGGTTTATTATATTAATCATGATATATACATTGTACATGAAGCGGAGCCGATGGCTCAAGTATAGTAAGGTCGAAGAAGAGCGATGTTCCACGGCCGCTTGGTCTCCTCCTCCGCCGTGCGTGAGTCCTTATGTTCTCGAACGTCGACGAGGTAGTATGATCCGTTGTGCAGGTTCTTGTTGACCACAAAGGGTCCTTCCCAAGGTGGGGATAACTTGTGCATGTCTGTCTTATCCTGGATGAGCCGGAGCACCAGATCTCCTTCTTGAAACGTCCTCGTTTTAACCCGGCGACTGTGGTACCGGCGCAGGTCTTGCTGATAAATCGCCGATCGAGCTGCTGCCTTATCCCGTTCCTCGTCCAGCCGGTCCAAGGCGTCTTGTCTTGCTTGTTCATTATCTGCTTCAACATAAGCCGCCACCCGCGGCGAGTCATGACCGATATCACTAGGGAGGACCGCTTCAGCTCCATATACCATGAAGAAAGGCATGTACCATGTGGATATGTTAGGTGTAGTGTTGATGCTCCATAATACAGAAGGCAACTCCTCCACCCAACAACCCGGTGTTCTCTGCAAAGGAACCATAAGCCGGGGTTTGATACCTCTCAAGGTCTCTTGATTGGCTCTTTCAGCTTGGCCATTAGATTGAGGGTGTGCTACTGATGATACATCGAGACGAATATGCTCTCATTGACAGAACTCCTCCATAGCCCCTTTGGATAGATTGGTGCCATTATCAGTTATAATGCTGTGTGGAAAGCCAAACCGGAAAATCACTTTTTTGATGAACTGAACCGGAAAATCACTTGGTGAACTTATCCACTACCACCAAAAGATGGGTTTTCTTATCTTGGGATCTCTTGAAGGGTCCAACCATATCAAACCCCCAGGTCGCAAATGGCCAGGTAATTGGGATCATCCTCAGCTCCTGCGCCGGTATATGAGCACGCCGTGAGAATTTCTGGCAAGCATCACATTTTTTGACCAAGTCCTCTGCGTCGGCGTGAGCCGTCAACCAGTAGAACCCATGACGAAAAGCTTTAGACACCAAAGATTTTGAACCGGCGTGATGACCGCAATCCCCTTCATGAATCTCTCTAAGGATATCACAACCTTGTTATGGTGATACACACCGCTGAAAAGCTCCGGAAATGCTGCGATGATGAAGTTCTCCATTGACAATAGTCATAGATTTAGACCGCCGGCTTATCTGCCGGGCCTCGACTTCATCCTCTGGTAACTCACCTCGATTCATGCTTGCCAAGTAAGGGAGCGTCCAATCCGGAATGACATGAAGTGCTGCGACCAATTGTGCTTCCGGATCAGGAACAGCCAAGTCCTCCTCTGAAGGTACTTGCACCGACGGATTATGCAACTCATCCAAGAAGGTATTAGGTGGAACCGGTTTACGCTGGGAACCCAGCCGGCTTAACGCATCAGCTGCTTCATTTTTCTGTCGGTCTATATGATCCACCTGATATCCTTTGAAGTATCCAGCAACGGCGTCTACCTCTTGGCGATACGCTGCCATGAGCGGATCCTTGGAGTCCCACTTGCCAGATACTTCCTGTGCCACCAGATCTGAATCGCCAAAACACTTGACCCGGCTCAAGTTCATCTCCGTGGCCATCCGCAGACCATGGAGGAGAGCTTCATACTCAGCAGCATTATTAGTACAAGGGAACATCAAACGGAGGACATAACAGAACTTGTCACCTCGTGGGGAAGTTAACACGACTCCAGCCCTTGAGCCCTCCAATTGCCTTGAACCGTCAAAATGAATAGTCCAGTATGTATGATCCGGCTTCTCCTCAGGTGCTTGCAACTTTGTCCAATCGTTGATGAAATCCACCAGTGCTTGGGACTTTATCGCAGTACGGGGCACATATTTTAATCCGTGCGAGCTAAGCTCAATGGCCCACTTTGCAACCCGACCAGTAGCTTCTCTGTTCTGGATTATATCCCCTAACGGAGCTGAACTGATAACGGTGATTGGGTGGCCCTGAAAATAGTGCTTTAGCTTCCGGTTTGCCATGAAAACTCCATATACCAGTTTCTGCCAATGCGGATATCTCTGCTTTGACTCGATGAGCACCTCACTGATGTAGTAAACCGGTCGCTGAACCGGATATTCCTTGCCTGCCTCCTTGCGCTCTACCACAATGGCAATGCTTACCGCACGGGCATTGGCAGCCACGTATAACAGCAGCGGCTCATTGTCCACTGGGGCAGCAAGGACCGGCGACTCTGCCAATTGCCTCTTTAGATCCTCAAACGCAGCATCAGCTGCATCACTCCAAACGAAGCGGTATGTCTTTTTCATCATCTGATAAAGCGGGATTGCCTTCTCCCCCAAACGGCTGATAAACAGGCTGAGTGCTGCAATACGGCCCGCCACACGCTGGACATCATTGATGCACGCCGGTTTAGCCAGGGATGTAATCGCCTTGATCTTCTCCAGATTAGCTTCAATCCCTTTGTTTGATACCAAGAACCCCAGGAGCTTGCCCCCGGAACACCAAAAACACATTTCTCCGGATTAAGCATCATTTTGTAAACTCGGAGATTTTCAAAAGTTTCCTTCAAATCATCTATCAGTGTCTCCTCCTTCCTGGATTTTACCACAATGTCATCGACATATGCATGAACATTCCGCCCAATCCGCCCTTGTAGGCAGTTCTGCACACAACGCTGGTAGGTCGCCTGGGCACTCTTAAGCCCAAATGGCATAGATACATAGCAGAAGGCTCCAAAGGGAGTTATAAAGGTTGTCTTCTCCTGGTCCTTAACTACCATCTTGATCCGTTGATAACCTGAATATGCATCCAAAAAACTTAGCCGCTCACATCCTGCCGTAGCATCAATAATTTGATCAATACGGGGGAGAGCAAAAGGATCCGTTGGGCAAGCCTTGTTCAGATATGTGTAATCAACACACATTCTCCAAGTTCCATTTTTCTTAAGTACTAGCATCGGATTAGCCAACCACTCTGGATGAAACACCTCAATTATAAAGCCTGCTACCAAGAGCCTAGCCACTTCCTCTCCAATAGCCTTGCGCCTCTCCTCATTGAAGCAGCGCAGATATTGCTTGACCGGTTTAAACTTAGGATCAATATTAAGATTGTGCTCAGCGAGTTCCCTCGGTATACCTGGCATGTTAGAAGGCTTCCACGCAAAGATATCCCGGTTCTCACGGATGAACTTGATGAGCGCGGTTTCCTATTTCGGGTCTAGGTTAGCGCTGATAGTGAAATGCTTGGATGAATCGCCATGAACAAAGTCCACCTGCTTAGTCTCTTCAGCTGATTTGAACTTCAGCGCCGGATCATGCTCTATGGTTGGTTTCTTCAGCGGAGACATATCCGCCGGATCAACATTGTGCTTATAGAACTTCAGCTCCTCAGTTGCACAAACCGCCTCAGCATAAGCTGCGTCACCGTGCTCTCACTCCAATGCAATTTTGCGGCTCCCATGAACCGTAATAGTTCCCTTGTGGCCTGGCATCTTGAGCTGTAGATAAACATAACACGGCCTAGCCATGAACTTGGCATAAATCGGCCACCCAAACAAGGTGTGGTACGGGCTTCTGATCATTAATACCTCAAAGGTCACAGTCTCTGACCTGGAGTCATGCTCATCTCCAAAGGTGACCTCCAAATCAATCTTGCCAACTAGATAGGCCGATTTACCGGGTACCACCCCATGGAACACTGTGTTGGACTGTTGAAGCTTCTTATCTGTCAGCCCCATACACCGAAAGGTTTCATAATACATGATGTTGATGGTGCTGCCTCCATCCATAAGCACTTTGGTGAACTTATAGACACCTACCTGTGGTGCTACCACCAGAGCGAACTGTTCCGGATTATCAACCCGGGGTGGATGATCCTCTCTGCTCCACACAATGGGTTGCTCAGACCAACGTAAAAAACGTCGTATCGCCGGTTCAATAGAATGCACCGCCCTCTTCAGAACCTTCTGATCCCGTTTACACAAACTCGTGGTGAAGACGTGATACTGCCCACTGCTCAGCTCCTTCGGATTATTCTCATATCCGGATTGCTGCTGATGTTGACGCTATTGATTCCCTTGGTTATTGTATCCGCCCTGACCATGCTGCTGGTTATGCTGATTGTGCCCATTGTGGTTATTGTTATTGCCTTGATGTCCTGAACCGGACCCACTACCTTGATAACCCAGACCTTGGAAGCCAGGGCCTGGTCCGCCGGGGGGGGGGGCCGTGATCATACCTGTTCCGGTTCATGAACTCCTGCATGATGAAACAATCCTTCCAAAGATGTGTAGCTGGTTTTTCCGGCGTACTGTGCTTTGGGCAAGGCACGTTCAACTGGCGCTCCAGACTAATAGGCGGCCTTTCATTACGTGGGGGCGGTCTACCCTTGCGGCATTGCCAATCCTCCTGAGCGCTGGTGTTGGCCACAAAATCTGAGCTGCCATCCACTTTACGCTTACCATTGTATCCTTGGTTCGCCGGATTGGCCTGCGGCGGTTTACCATTCTTGCTTGCCTTCCCTGACTTGTCTCCCTCTGGGTCTGAATGCTTGGTGTTATCATAGTATCCATACTTTACTAAAGCGCCCATGAGTGTCCCCGTGTCATTACAATCATGCTTAAGCCGTCCCAACTTCTGCCTCAAAGGCTCAAACCGGCAATTACCTTCTAGAGTTACCACTGCTGTACTTGGGTTGATGCTATTGGAGGAGTGCAAGATTTCTGACACTCGACGTACCCAACTGCTTGTGGACTCCTGCTCTCCTTGGACGCAGGTAGCTAAGTCGACGACAGACATTGGCTGCTTGCACGTATCTTTGAAATTTTTGATAAACCGGCTCCGTAGCTCAGCCCATGATCCGACGGAATTAGGTGGTAAACCCTTCAGCCATGTCCGGGTCGTGCCCTCGAGCATCATTGTGAAATATTTGGTGCATGCTGCCTCATCCACATCGAGCATCTCCATTGCCATCTCATAACTCTCAACCCATGCCTCTGGAGCAAGATCGGCCGTGTAGTTGGGCACCTTGCGCGGACCTTTAAAATCTTTGGGTAGTTTCACGTTCCGTAAAGCGGGGATGAGACACGGCGCGCCCAGGGAACTGGACATGACCCCCGGTTCGATTATGGTGGTGGGACGAACCGGTGTCGCCTGACGGGCTTCGTACTGTGCTGTTACCTCGGCCTCCCGGAGCTGTCTGGCTTGATCCACCACCTCCTGAGTGTGCGACTCTTCTCCTGTTGGATTATCCCGCCTCTGCTGATGACGCCTCTGTGCGCTGCTTGATACGACTAGTTCATCCAGATGCCTCGTATAACTCCGGCTCGAACGGGGCGTCGAATGAATCCTCTCCCGGCTATAGGAATAAGCTTGGTGTTGAGTTAGCGCCGTGTCCAATAACTCCTTGGCCCGTCGTGCCTCCATTGCTATGGGGGGCGTTCCTTCAATAGGGAGGGCGGCCAATCGAGAATTGGCAGCAACTATGTTGACCAACGGATTAGAATAATGACCAGGAGGGGTGGGCACATGTTGGGCCGGCACAACTTGGCGGTTTGGCTCTACGGTCGGCGGCTGAACCGATGCGCCTGTTCCTGGTGCTCCTCCCCAGTTTACCTCTGGCTGGTTACTGGTTCCCGCGCCTGGCGTGCTAAAGAGATTCCTTGCCTCATAAACCTGCGGCACGCGAGATCGTTGCCTTCTCATCATTACCTCTTGCGAAGCGGTCTGATCTAACCTGAGTCGATAGGCTTGAGCATCTAGCTCCGCCTGCTTTGTAGCCATCCTAGCTTTCTCAGCAGCCAGGTCCAACCTGCCTTGTTCAATCCGGCTCTTCACCTGAGCGACCTCCGCGTCATGCTGCTCCTTGTTAGCATGTGCTACCTCTGCTGTTACTAGCGCTGTCAAAGTATCAACCAAGATAGATAAAGTATCAGATGGCGATGGGGGAGGATCTCCCGCTCTAGCTCCCATTGCCTCTGATATCAACGCCCCTGTTGTTGAGGACTGCTGCACGGGTTGTGATTCAGCCATGAAGATAGCAACCCTGTTTGGCGGATCGAGGGGGTCCGAAATACTGTCACCATCGGAACAGCCCTCAGACTTGCCATCCTGCAGCAGATACAAAGATTCGGTCTCTCCGAAAGAAGATTCATCGCCGGAATAAACAACAGTCTCGCCGCCAGAGTCCGATCTGTCCTCGGCTTGTACTCCATGCACTGTTCCAACGAAGACGTTGATACGTCCAAAACGTATCTATAATTTATGCTTGCTCCATGCTTCTTTTGTGTGATATTGCTATGATATTGATGCACTTCCATACACTTTTGATCATATTTGGACTAACCTATTAACTCGGTGCACCACAGTGCCAGTTCCTGTTTTCTGCTGTTTTTCTATTTCAGGTTTCCCCCATATTAAAAGTGCTCCAAAAATTCCAGGAGAAATATAGGAAAAATCAGCGTACAGGAAGCTTCGCGAAGAACCAAAGATGGGCCAGAGGGGAGCCAGGGGAGGCCCAGGCGGCCACCTGGCGCAGCCCCACCCCTGGCCGCGCCAGGGGGGCGCCTGGGGCCCCTGCTCCGCCTCTGGCTGCCCCCCTTCGCCTATATATCCCTCTCGTCCCGAAACCCTCGAGGATAGAACCCTTTTTCGTGATCCCGCCTCTGTTCTGCCGCCGCAGCGCTTCCAAGATCGGGAGCATCAGGAGAACTCTTCCCGGCACCCAGCCGGAGGGGAGAACCACCACCGGGAACTTCTCCACCACCATGGACGCTTCCCAGATGAGTCGTGAGTAGTCCACCTTGGACCATGGGTCCATGATCAGTAGCTATGTGATGTTCTCCTCCCCTCTTTGCTCTTCATGGTTTAGACCTCGTGAGCTGCCCTACATGATCGAGGAACATATGTAATCTTTCTGCTGTTGCTTTGCTGAGTTTGCTGGGATCTGATAGATTATGAGACTATGTTCAGATTGTGTTTGAGTAATATATTTGATTCACCTCTTTTATATCTTTGTTCTTGAGTAATTCTTGCATGTTCTCCGTTGTTGTTTATTGCTTTGGCCAAGTAGTAGGTAGTAACTCCAAGAGGGAGCGTTATGCTTGATTGTGGGTTCATGCCCCCTGATGACTAGCTTGAGTGAAAGAAACATGAGTCTAGGGGATGTGGTGTTGCCACAAGGGAGAAAACAACGGTGCTTGTACTTGCGGGTGCAAGGATTGTTTACTTTACGCAAAGTTCTTTTAATGCAGTTGTCTGTTGCTTTGAGTTCACACTTTGGGTGGGATTCGCAACTTAATACCAGTGAGATGTTCTGGATAGATATCTCAAGGTGGATGATTAGTAGTAGATGCAGATGGATTTCGGTCTACTTGCCTTGGCATACCGCCCATGCTTTTGAGCCTCTACCTTTCTTTGCAGCATAGTTAGCATTGGTTTGCGCACATAATCCTGTCAACTGCCCAGCTATAATTTGTTTACCTCGCTTTGCTGTTTTATCGTCTTTTGGGAGAGAGACGTCACTAGTGAACATCATGGGACCCCGGTCCATATTACCACCGCTCATCACACCTTCTATTTACTTCCTGTTTTTATTTCCTAGTTGCAGTCATAGCTATCATTATTATCTCTTGTGTTTGATCCTTTGTAAACAACAAGGCCGGAGGGATTGACAACCTCTCTGTACTCGTTGGGAGCAAAGTTATCTGTATCTGTGTGGAGGTCCCGTCAACCGCTAAGTTTCTGGCGCCGTTGACACCTACTTGTCGACCCTCGGAGTCTCACGGGATTCCATCCTTGGTATCTTTGCCAAGGGAAATTTGCCGCTACGCTACATCTTAACCTTCCACTTGGGGTAACCAACGAGGGGCGAGAAGCCATCAAGCAAGTTTCTGGCGCCGTTGCCGGGGACTCCACTCTTCAATATAGGGGAGTTGCACGCTATCTTTTATCTTTGCTTTTTAGTCTTGTTAGTTTACCTTGCAGTATTTGCTTTAGTGTCCCTTACAAAAAATCACGAAAATAGTTATCTTGCTTGCTGCTGCTATGGGTTCCACCGAGAACACCAAGTTGTGTGACTTCACTAGTCATAACAACAGTGACTTTATCTGCACGCCTATTGCTACACCTACCACTTCAGCACCTTCTTATGAGATTAAACCTGCTCTGCTGAACCTAGTTATGAAAGATCAATTCTCCGGTGCTGGAGATGATGCTGCTTTGCACTTAAATAATATTGTTGAGCTCTGTGATATGTAAAAGTACAAAGAAGTGGATGGTTATATTGTTAAGCTTAAGCTTTTTCCTTTCTCCTTGAGAGGAGGAGCTAAAATCTGGTTTCAATCCTTGCCTAGGAATAGTATAGATTCCTGGGACAAGTGCAAGGATGCCTTTATTGCGAAGTACTATCCCCCTGCTAAAATTATCCAATTAAGGAGTAACATAATGAATTTTAAACAATTGGATAATGAACACGTTGCCCAAGCTTGGGAACACATGAAATCTCTTCTCAAGAACTGCCCTACTCATGGTTTGACTACTTGGATGGTTATCCAAACTTTTTATGCAGGCTTGAACTTTACCTCGCGGAACTTGTTAGATTCGGCCAAGGGAGGAACTTTTATGTCAACTACACTTGGTGCTGCCACGAAGCTTCTCGACGAGATGATGACCAATTATTCCCAATGGCACACCGAACGCGCTCCAACAGGTAGGAAGGTAAACTCTGTCGAGGAGATTTCCTCCCTAAATGAAAAAGTTGACTTGATCATGTCTCTACTTTCCAAGCAATCTTCTATTGATCCTCATGATGTTCCTTTAAATTCTTTGATTGCTCAAGATCAAGTAGATGTGAACTTTATCTCTAGAAACAATTTCAATAACAATGCTTATAGGAGTAATTTTGGTAGCAACCCTAGACCGTTCCCCTCTAATTCCTATGGGAACAACAATGCTTATCCTAGCACCAAGAACTCCACTTCTGAACTAGAGATTATGCTTAAAGACTTCATCACTACCCAAAAGGCCTTCAATAAGAGCGTAGAAGAAAAACTAGACAAACTAGATAATCTCTCTTCGAAGGTAGACAATTTAGCCCATGAGGTAGAGTTGCTTAAAATTAGAACTTCTCCTCTTGAGGAGAGGAAGACCACTCCTATGAATGCTATTCAAGTGCAAATTAATGAAAACATTAGGATGATGGCTAAACTTAAAAAGAGATGGGCTAGAGAAAAGGAGGAAGAAGATAGAATTAAGAGCCTTCCTACCCACCACACTGTTGCTACTATTCAAGTTGTTGAGGATATCCAAACTCTTAGCACCCAATGCACTCCTAGTCCCATTGGACCTATTAATGGTGATGCTATGACCTCAACCGTAGAAGAAGAAACTCCTATGACCATAGAAGCTACCAAACAAGTGAGCCTAAAGGACACCACTACCACTTTACTTGATAGTAGTGACCTTGATTTTGATAATTGCACCCTTTCTAAAGTTATTGGTTTTCTTCACAAAATGTCTAGAGATCCCCACACTAGCACACTTAATCTTGCCTTCACGGAGCATATCACTAATGCTCTTATCAAAGCTAGGGAGGAGAAGCTTAGGGTAGAAGCCTCCATACCTAGAAAGCTAGAAGATAGTTGGGATCCTATGATTAAAATTAAGTTGAATAACTTCTCTTGCTATGCTTTATGTGATGTTGGAGCTAGTACCTCCGTTATGCCCAAAAGAATGTATGATATGTTTGAATTGAAACCTTTTGATCCTTGTTCTTTTGGTGTTCGTCTTGTTGATTCTTCCGTAAAGAAACCTTTGGGGAAGATCGACGATGTTCTTATCATTGTCAATGACAATTATGTTCCCGTTGATTTTACTATTATGGATATCGAATGTGAACCTTCATGTCCAATTATTTTGGGACGTCCTTTTCTTCGCACCGTTGGTGCTATCATTGACATGAAAGAGGGGAATATAAAATTACAATTCCCTCTCAAGAGAGGTATGGAACACTTCCCTAGAAAGAAGATTAAGTTTCCATTTGAGTCTGTTACACGGGCTAGCTATTCTCTTACTCTTGATAAGACTTGATCTTCTCTTTTTGCATCATCCCTAGCTTAAAGGCATAAAAGAAAGCGCTTTTGGGAGGCAGCCCACAACGAATTAGGTTTTATTTTGCTTTTGTTGTGTCTTGATGTTTGTTACTACAGTAGCATCATCATTGTATATTTTCTTTTCAGCTTTGTGCCAAGTTTAGCCTCCGATTGCAAGAAAGTTCAAAAGTTGTGACGTGCTGTCCAGAAAACAGATTATGTCCTTGGACAGAAAAATTCGAATAAAATCACCAGATCATCTTTTTGATCTGAATTTTTTTGACAGCGTGCTCTATACAATTGGCTTTCGAGCGTCTGTTCTGATTTTTCTGATTTGAGTTACAGAAGTGCCCCGAAAAAATTATTTACTACCTGCTGGTCTGTTATTCACAGATTCTGTCCTGTTTTGCCTTTTCTTCCTTTTGCAAACCTTGAGCTTGCTTTTTCTTTGCAAAAACCTTTTGGCAATCTTGAGAAACAGTAGCTCTTCAAGATTATCTTTATTTCCAGTAGGGAAAATTTATTTTATTGTGGGTACTAAACTCGTTAATCAGATTATGATGAGTTATGTATGAAGGGAGTTTTCAAGTGTGCGAGGGAAGATGATAAAAGAAGATTCAGGAGGGTCAAACGCTCAAGCTTGGGGATGCCCCCGTGCACCCCCAAGAAATATTCAAGAAGACTCAAGCGTCTAAGCTTGGGGTTGCCCCCATGCATCCCCTTCTCCATCAACAATTATCAGTTCGTCTTTCGTTCCACTATAATTTTATCACTTCATGCGTTATGTGCTATGCTTGGAGCCTCTTGCTCTTAGTTTCTTTTTTTTAGTTTCCTTTAGCTTTGCTTGTTGTTCACAACAAGTTAGAACCCAGCTTTCTTTGCGTGGGAGAGAAACACGCTCCACTTCAACCTAGAACACAACATAGGATTTTCATGCTTATCTTTGTTGTGTGTGTTCTTTGTCTTTCCATAGCTGCTGTCATGTTTAGCTCTTAGTTTTCATGCTTTTCTTTTTAAAGAGCTTTTGTTTAGTTGGTTGCTGAACTCTCTTGAGTTTTCATGTTTATCTTGTTAAGAGAGTTTGCCTGTTGCACTAAGTTGTGTGTCTTAACTTAAAGTAGGTAATTGAGGTTGCTATTTAATTTTAGTAGTAACTTGCAATAGTTTTGAGGTATTGCCATGAGTAATGTCTGAACTTTTGGTGTCAAGAGCTTTAGCCTATTAGTGATAGATGTCGTATTTTGGGCAATCCGTGTTTATTTAACCTACAAAATAGTTGAGAACTTTAGCTACTAGATGGATCACTAATCTTTGGAGAGATCGAATATTAGAGTACACTCACGTACCATGAGTCGAGGATGCGCAAGGATAACCAAACCCCCATACACTCCTCCTCGGGGTACTTGTCTCTTTGTGAACCTCCTCATTAGATTGAGAGTTACCGATAATAAGTGCATGAGTTCTTCGGACTAATGTGAGTATTCGAAAGTTGACACTTCCACCTAGCCATATTTTTCTAGCCTCTTCGGTACCGTGCATTGCCCTTTCTCACCTCGAGAGTTGGAGCATACTTCGCCGGTGCATCCAAATCCTTGGCACGATACGCTCTGTCATCATAAGCCTCATTATATCCTTCCTCAAAACAGCCACCATACCTACCTATCAAGGCATTTCCATAGCCTTTCCGAGATACATTGCCATGCAACATCCATCTTCTCATGACTTGATCTTCATGTCATACATGCTTTTGCTTGATCGATGAGCTGCATGCTAGTTGGGCCTTGCCCTAATCATTGCTACATGACGCGCTAGTATCATTGCATATCCTGCTACACTGGCAGAGGCATACATTTGCATACATCATGATAGTTTCATTTTCTTTATGTTGAGTACTTTTGTAAAGTGTGAAAGATCTTCTATACTTCTTGTAATACATAGAGTGTTGGCCCTAAAGTGAGGAAAAGATCCCAAAGAGGACAAAATCAAAAGATCCCAAAGAGGACAAATGAGAGTTAAATAGAAAGAGCCATTGAGGCCACAAAAAAATAAAAAAATATAGAAAAAAGAGAAAAAGAAATAAAAAGAGAGAAGGGGGCACACTACTATTCCTTTTGAGAGATCCACACTCGTACTTCATCTTATACCTTGTACTCCATAGACATTATCATTCATGCATATAGCTATGTGGGGACCTTCACACTATAGAACTTGGCTTGTATATTCCAATGATGAGCCTCCTCAAAAGAGCTCTAGGTCTTCTTGAGCGAGCAAGTTGGATGCACCCCCACTAGTTCCATTGGAGTGCTTACCTTAGCTCATATGTGCATCCGTTGCATGGCAATCCCTACTCCTCACATCATATCTATCATTTGGCTTTCTCTCGCCTATGATTGTCCTCATTGATGTGAGCCTTTCACAGCTTTTTTGTCTTCCCCCTTCATCATTTTTCTCTCTTTGCCATCCTAAGTGTCAACTTTCTTGCTTACGCTCATCCATTGCATGAGTGCTCAAAATATCGAAAGGGAGTGGATCATTTTGACTTGTACCTGGCTAGTGGTCTGGGGATGAGTCAAGATAAGATTCCAAAGAAGACCAAGTGTGAAACTTTAGTAGATTAAGTTCTCAACAATACAAAAACTATGTTTTACTCTCTCGTATATCCCTATCCCCTTTCTTGCACGCAAACACCATTTGGAGACATTCGAGTCACGGACAGCGAGAGCTCTTGCACCTTTATGTTCTTATGTTGCTTGTTACAATGCTAATATAGACTCTTGCTTGTTATGACTTGAATTGAATTACATGCCTTGATTGCTTTACTTAAAAAGTTCTTATATGGTTGGTAGCATGTCACCATAGAAATTATGCTTGTTATCATTTACCTACTCGAGGACGAGCAGGAATTAAGCTTGGTGATGTTGATACGTCCAAAACGTATCTATAATTTCTGCTTGCTCCATGCTTCTTTTGTGTGATATTGCTATGATATTGATGCACTTCCATACACTATTGATCATATTTGGACTAACCTATTAACTCAGTGCACCACAGTGCCAGTTCCTGTTTTCTGCTGTTTTTCTATTTCAGGTTTCCCCCATATTAAAAGTGCTCCAAAAATTCCAGGAAAAATATAGGAAAAATCAGCGTACAGGAAGCTTCGCGAAGAACCAAAGATGGGCCAGAGGGGAGCCAGGGGAGGTCCAGGCGGCCACCTGGCGCGGCCCCACCCCTGACCGTGCCAGGGGGGCACCTGGGGCCCCTGCTCCGCCTCTGGCTGCCCCCCTTCGCCTATATATCCCTCTCGTCCCGAAACCCTCGAGGACAGAACCCTTTTTCCGCAATCTCGCCTCTGTTCCGCCGCCGCAGCGCTTCCAAGATCGGGAGCATCACGAGAACTCTTCCCGGCACCCTGCCGGAGGGGAGAACCACCACCGGGAGCTTCTCCACCACCATGGACGCTTCCCGGATGAGTCGTGAGTAGTCCACCTTGGACCATGGGTCCATGATCAGTAGCTATGTGATGTTCTCCTCCCCTCTTTGGTCTTCATGGTTTAGACCTCGTGAGCTGCCCTACATTATCGAGGCACATATGTAATCTTTCTGCTGTTGCTTTGCTGAGTTTGCTGGGATCTGATGGATTATGAGACTATGTTCAGATTGTGTTTGAGTAATATATTTGATTCACCTCTTTTATATCTTTGTTCTTGAGTAATTCTTGCATGTTCTCCGTTGCTGTTTATTGCTTTGGCCAAGTAGTAGGTAGTAACTCCAAGAGGGAGCGTTATGCTTGATTGTGGGTTCATGCCCCCTGATGACTAGCTTGAGTGACAGAAACATGAGTCTAGGGGATGTGTTGTTACCACAAGGGAGAAAACAACGGTGCTTGTACTTGCGGGTGCAAGGATTGTTTACTTTACGCAAAGTTCTTTTAATGCAGTTGTCTGTTGCTTTGAGTTTACATTTTGGGTGGGATTCGCAACTTAATACCAGCGAGATGTTCCGGATAGATATCTCAAGGTGGATGATTAGTAGTAGATGCAGATGGATTTCGGTCTACTTGCCTTGGCGTACTGCCCATGCTTTTGAGCCTCTACCTTTCTTTGCAGCATAGTTAGCATTGGTTTGCGCACATAATCCTGTCAATTGCCCAGTTGTAATTTGTTTACCTCGCTTTGCTGTTTTATCGTCTTTTGGGAGAGAGACATCACTAGTGAACATCAAGGGACCCCGGTCCATATTACCACCGCTGATCACACCTTATATTTAGTTCCTGTTTTTATTTCCTAGTTGCAGTCATAGCTATCATTATTATCTCTTGTGTTTGATCCTTTGTAAACAACAAGGCCGGAGGGATTGATAACCTCTCTGTACTCGTTGGGAGCAAAGTTATCTGTATCTGTGTACAGGTCCCGTCAACCGCTAAGTTTCTGGCGCCGTTGACACCTACTTGTCGACCCTCGGAGTCTCACGGGATTCGATCCTTGGTATCTTTGCCAAGGGAAATTTGCCGCTACGCTACATCTCAACCGTCCACTTGGGGTAACCAACGAGGGGCGAGAAGCCATCAGACGTGCTTCACGGCGGGCTTAATCCGGGCAGGTCTCGCACGCTGAGCCGACTCGACGATGTTGGGGAAGATGTTCGGCTCAGGGCCCGGTTCGCCGATCTTGCCGATGAAAACGTGGATGCCGCCGAAGGGGGCCCGGTACCCGTATTCGATTGAATCGGCCTCGGGGCCCCAGCCTGCATCGTCGATGTAGATCCGGCCGCGACGACTCTTAGTCATCCGGCCCACTGTGTAGCCCTTGAGTCCTTCAAAGCCGCCCTTCAAGAACTCGAAACCACCGTGCGATAGCCCCACGGTGGGTGCCAACTGTCGTGGATTTAGCACGGCAGATGTCCTAGAAAAAGGACTTAGTCATGAGGCCATCGCTACGGGTTAGCTTAAAGGGGTTAAAGCGGACGAAAGACACAGTGATTTTATACTAGTTCGGCCCCTTCGATGAAGGTAAAAGCCTACGTCTAGTTTGGGGTGGTATTGCTTGGGCTTCGATGACCAGGGAGCGAATCCGCTTTACCTGTGTCTCGAGCTGTTGTTGTCTGTCCTGAACCGTCACCGGATCGTCCCTTTATATAGAGGCGACGCCCGGTCCGGTTTACAGAGTCCCGAGGCCGGCTCATAAACGTGTCCGCCCCGGTCTCTGTTCTTTCTATCTTACATCCCAAGTTACATAACATGACGGTTATCAAATCATGGGCCCTAACACATGGGCTCTAAACCTCTTGGGCTACAATCTTCAGATTCATACTCCGCCGGGCCTTTGATAATATAGTCTTGATAACGTAAACCGGACCCTCCTGTCCGATTCGTAACCATCCATTATATTTTTATATTATATATCGCTTTCTTTAAAAGAGCAAGTACTTCGGTCTGTAAAGTTATCTCACGCAGGACCCTAAACCGCCATATCGGTGCAAAGTTAAAGGCCGACTCACCCGTCTGCGCCGGTTCACCAGACTATACCGGCTTACGACGCCGTGGCCGACTCATGTGTCTGTGCTGTCTCTGATGTTGCGGTCGTTTTTCTGTCCGCCCTGCGGTCCGGTCTACTCAACATGCCGGGTTGACTAACGGACACCGATGAGGATCATAAGGTCCAAATACATCAGGTGATATCCATCTAAATCTATTTTCTTGGTATATATTGTTTTCATCAAGAAAACAGTTACTTTGATCCGTATATTTTGATATGCAGGACTGTTATTTATTAAAGGGACCAAAGAGAGTTTGTTGCACAACATAACTCAAACATAGGTACCCGGCGAGCACAGCTCAGAAATATGTCACATGGGGGCTTCTGTTTATAAAGTGCTGATCTAACTACCCTCCTGATTCGGCGACCGAACCAAGACCATCATAAGAGTATCACATGGGGGCTTCTGTGGGCAAGGGAGTTCCTATGGCCTCTTAAACCGGCGGCCACATCAAGACCATCATAAGAGCACAGCTCTGGTTGCTTCGGCAATTTCCACATGATGATGAGGGGCAAAAGAGAGTTTGATGCCTAGCACAACTCAAACATAGGCCCCGACGAGCAATGCTCAAACGCTACTTGGGGGCTCCTGATGCAAGTTCATCAGGGAGTTGAAAACTCTTGTAGTGAACACGGCTTGGAAGCTTGGTGTATACACCTATTACCCCGGATTAACCTGCCTGCATCAAGTAAATCACGCCGTCCAGGTAAACCTGGCATGACCCGTCGAACGTACACACAAGTCAATCCTTCGAGACCCTGAACTTGGTAACGTTAAATTGACAATCATCAAGTGATTACACAAGTCATATCTTTATAAGATTTTGAACATTGGTAGCATTTGACATTGATGATTTGGTTAAGGATTGCGGATCAATTTAACAGGCTTTGCTAAAATGGTTAATGACAGTAGCCTGGCAGCTCATAAAAAGCCTCGAATTTGGAGCCTGGCAGCTCGTAAAAATCCTCGACTACATGGCCTTATTTGCCCAAAAACTTTATTTTTTATTTTTTATGTTTTATCAAATCTTTATCTTCAAGGTCATTGGCTTTTCAAACAAGTCCATTGATCCAGGAGTGGATGACTACAAAAGTTGCCGCTACATCTGTATTTACAGAGTTATAGTCTGGGTTATAAACACCAGTACTAACTTACAGTTAAACCGGAGTTCATCATAACCCGTTTCGGTTTCATAAGGAACCGGCAAGTAATCAAGGGAGTCATCAATACTTGTACCTTGGATCATTATCTTTACCTACCAGATTAAGGTTTATCGTGATACACTTAATCACAAGTATGATGCATACTTTATATTTTATACACAGTTCAAGTTATAAACTTAGACCATGTGTTTGGGCTATGACACCTCAAACAATGACCGGTGATTATTAAACCGGCCTGGCTTTTGACTATAAGTCGCCAGTATGAGATAAGATAATGACCGGTGTTTATTAAACCGACCTGGCTTTTGACTATAAGTCGCCAGTATGAGATAAGATAATGACCGGTGTTCATTAACCCGGCCTGGTTCTGATCAAATATCACTGGAACTGGTTTTTAAACCGGGTTATATTATTCAAAATCTTTAAATAGCCAACATGGCTGGATTCTTATCATGGTTATCAATAATCAATATTATGATTGAGGTTTTCAAAGTCGCTTCAGCGCAATGGATATCATATTACCAATGGAAATGATTTATTCTATAACTGAAGGAACAGTCCCGAGTCGCTCCAGGCTTACAACCCGGCACTTGGGGCCTACATTATTCAAATTGAGATTACATCAAATATGCAAGTCTCATGTCACTGCCAACATGCACCATGGCACTTGGGAGCTAATGCAAAGTCATTGTTTGATCACCTTTACTGAAGACCCGACTCATCACATCATAATGAGCCGGTCCTTGGGGGCTACCAATTGCTCCTGCCAACAATTCAAGGTACACAAGTATTAATCCATTATATTGAAGGTTCCACTGCTCAGTTGGTAAAGCACAAAGCTTTTAACCTTGTGGACGTGGGTTCAAGCCCTACGATGGAGTTACATTATATAATGTTATTTTCAATGAAGTATATATCAAGTCCCAGCTCAGTATTATCTTACTAAGCGGGCCCTTAGGGGCTACACGTTGTTGTTCAAGTCTACATGATCATATTTTCAAAGTCCCTGCTCATTATTGCATAATGACCCGGCCCTTGGGGGCTACACTGGTTGAAGTTTTTGAGCATCAGGAAATTACAAGTCCCAGGTTGCTGCAAGCATGACAACCCGGTACTTGGGGGCTACATAATATGGAGTACTCAGTTTTTACTAGTTACTGGAATAAACAATCTAGATTTCTTCAAAATTTGCAACATTTATATTGAGGCAAGTCTTAAGCCATCACTTTGTCCTGCTCAAGAGTTGGGGGCTACAGGTATTATATTATTATCGAAGAAATATTTTCAAATTCTATGTTTGAAGCAAACCAGTTTGACCCGGCGTCACCAATCATTATGACCCTATGGCTGCAACCCGGACTTATTAATAATCATGAACCGGCGTTGGCAATAATCATGAACCGGCGTTGGCAACAGTCATGACCCAGAATCATCAGTTTTATAACCCGGCAATGGTGGTAATCATAAACCGGCATCTTCAAGCCGGCTGGATATCAGTTGAATATTTCAAAGACTAATATTTTTGTCAAGTCACAGCATTGAAGGCTGATTCAAATGGATTCTTTATTTACAAAATATCTTCTGCAAGCAAATTGATTATGAAGCTGGTCTATTGACCCGGAGTTTCCAGAAGAAGTGCCTGAATTTTTTGCATTGGTAATGTTTGAATATATCTGTTAAGGAGATTTGCTATGAGATCATGGATACATATCAAGGAGAAAATGACAAGGATTTAAGGATGATCAGGTGCCGGTTCAGTAAAATATTTTAACCGGAGCACAACCTATCAAATTTGTTCTCGTGCTTATGTATGCAGGAAGGATCAAGTTTAACATGGATAAATCCAAATTAAACTGTGGGCTAATGTCGGGGATATACCCCGCAGCGTAACCCGGTCGAAAGTATAACCCGGGCGGACTTGGCGTTTCATTAATAAACCGCCGGAGGATTGGCGACTTATGAGTCTGGCGATTCATGAGCCTAACGACTCATTGGTGATCCGGTGGGTGTTTTAGATGGATGACAAGGCCCAAGGACCAGAAGGCCGGTTCATGTTATGGTGGGCCAGTTTATGAAGAAAGCATAAGGAATATTTTCCTACAAAGGAAGCAAGACTAGGACTCCTTGTAATAGAGTAATCCTAATCCTACTAGGACTAGTCATGTAACTCGCCCCTTCAACATATATAAGGAGGGGCGGGGCTCCCCAGAGGGGGACAAGCAAGAAGAAACAATTTCTAGGGCTATACACAAGAGCCGGTTTACCGGCGACACCATGAGGGTCATAATGAGATCTAGCCTCAAACAGCATGTAGGGCTATTACCGGATGATGTTTCCCGGGGCCCGAAGCTGTCTAAATCCTTGTCTTGCGTTGCGTCTCTCGATTCCGCTCAACCCCTCTCAAGCTACCACATAGATGCGTTGGCCTCGCGACTAAGTCCTTACCCTAGGACATCTGCCGTGACAATTCCACGACAGGAATAAAGAGGACTTGATACTTTAATGATGTGGTTGGGTTTTACCTTAATGATCTTTAGTAGTTGCGGATGCTTTCCAGAGTTCCAATCATAAGTGTGTATGATCCAAGAAGAGAAAGTATTTTAGCTTATGCCTCTCCCTCAAATAAGATTGCGATAGTGATTACCAGTCTAGTTATCGATTGCCTAGGGACAAATAACTTTCTCGTGACAAAAAGCTCTCTACCAAAACTAATTTAGTTGTGTCTTTATCTTAACAGCCCCTACTTTTTATTTACGCTCTCTTTATTATCTTGCAAACCTATCCCACAAAAACTATAAAGTACTTCTAGTTTCATACTTGTTCTAGGTAAAGTAAACGTCAAGTGTGCGTAGAGTTGTATCGGTGGTCGATAGAACTTGAGGGAATATTTGTTCTACCTTTAGCTCCTCGTTGGGTTCGACACTCTTACTTATCGAAAGAGGCTACAACTGATCCCCTACACTTGTGGGTTATCAAGACCTTTTTCTGGCGCCGTTGCGGGGAGCAATAGCGTGGGGTGAATATTCTCGTGTGTGCTTGTTTGTTTTATCACTAAGTTGATTTTATTTGTTGTCCTAAGTTGTTTTCTATCTTTAGTTATGGGTAGGAAACGCAAAATACCAAAAAAAATAATGGTACCTACTGAACCAATGGTTGAAGAACCACTCAAAATCTATCACACTACTGAAGCTTATTACTTGGATCATCTTCGATCCCTATGTGCTCGGGCTGAAACCCCAACTAGCTTAGTTGAGGGAAAATCTTTAGATGAGCATGCTTGTTATGTATGACACCGCATATCTGAAAAAGGGAAACTTTTACTGGATCAAATTCATCGTTTGCAATGCTATGCTTGGAATTTATGTGAAATTTATGATTTTACTTGTTGTTCTGAAGACCCTACGAAACACCTTCCCTACCAATGTGAGTTTAGTGATAATGGAATCGTATCTTCGTATGCTAAGGGTGTTTATAGTTACTATGATGTTCAACAAATTGAAGAATTTGTTGCTTTTAAGGGTGCTTATGAAATTGCTTCTTTGATTGAAAAGTATGATGCTACTCTTTAAAAATCTGAAAAAATTTCCATATTTAAATATTGTTATGATAATTATGCTTCTAATGCCTATGTTAAACCATATATTGAGGACTACTCCGCTGTCCAAGAAGAGACTAATATTTTGCAGGAGTCTATGGAAGAAAAAAATGATGACATTCTGAGCTCATTGGATGAAAAAGATGACGAGGAGAGCGAAGAACAAAAGGAGGAAGAGCATATTAGCTACCCGTCCCCACCTTCTAATGAGAGTAACTCTTCAACTCATACATTGTTTAATTACCCTTCGTGCTTACCGAAGAACGAATGCTATGATGATTGCTATGTTCCCTTGGATTCTTTTGAGATATCCCTTTTTGATGATGCTTACTATGCTTGTGGCCAAGATGGCAATATGAATTATGCTTATGGAGATGAACTTGCGATAGTTCCTTATGCTAAACATGAGATTGTTGCTATTGGACCCACGCATGATAGTTCTATTATCTTTTTGAGTTCTCCAAACTACACTATATTGCAGAAGTTAGCACTTATTAAGGATTATATTGATGGGTTGCCTTTTTTCCGTTACACATTATGATTTTGATGAGTATAATATGCATGTTCTTGCTGCTCCTACTTGCAATTATTATGAGAGAGGAACTACATCTCCGCCTCTCTATGTTTCCAACATGATAAAAGTGCAAGGAACTGTTTATACTATGCATTGGCCTTTACAATGTGTGCATGAATTGTTCTTTTATGACATGCCGATGCATAGGAAGAGAGTTAGACTTCGTTTTTGCATGATATATGTTACTTTGTGCGCACTACTAAATGTCAAATCATTGTTAATTAAAATTGGCTTTGATATACCTTGGGATCCGGGTGGATCCATTACTTGAGCACTATATGCCCAGCTTAATGGCTTTAAAGAAAGCGCTACCAGGGAGAGAACCCGGAAGTTTTAGAGATTCATTTATTTCTATTGTGTGCTTTTATAAAGTTTAAAAACAGAAAAATAAAGAGGGGAACCTAAAAATTTTCAAAAAGAAAAGCGAAAGTGAGAAAGATGAGCATTGTTAAAGAGATAGCCTTGAACTTCATGCCCATGGAAACTTTGTGAACCTTGATTACAGAAACTTTTCAAAAAAATAAGTATCCCCTTTTATAATTCCATTGTATTATAAAAATAATGTGCCAAGAGTTTCCTTTAGGATGATTAAACTGGTTGTTGGTTTGTGCGGTGCAAAAACAAAAACTTTGGCTATAGTGCGCGATTTTACATTTTTTACTGGAACGTCAAAAGGATCTTAAACTTTTTGAAAAGTATTTCTATACAAATTGTTGATTTTTCCTATATTTTCCATAATTTGTAGGGTTACAGAAGTATGGTTAATGTTCAGATTACTACAGACTGTCATGTTTTCACAGATTGTTGTTATAGCTTTATTATTTGCATATGTTTGAATTCTTGTTGATGCCTCCTTGACTTGGGGCCATAGAATTGTGATAGCATACAGTAGGTAATGTTTGTTCATAATTATATAATAATGTTAGAGCAGTACATGATGGGATTTTATTGATCATATGCACTAACCCCGCTACTAAAAGTTCGGTTAAGTTTTGTGTGGATGAAGTGTTCGAAGATCGAGGAGGTCTTGATGTGAGAAGAAGGAGGAGAAGCAAGAGCTCAAGCTTGGGGATGCACAAGGCACCCCAAGTAAATATTCCAGGAGACTCAAGCGTCTAAGCTTGGGGATGCCCCGGAAGGCATCCCATCTTTCTTCAACAAGTATCGGTATGTTTTCGGATTCGTTTCGTTCACATGATATGCGTAAACTCTTGGAGCGTCGTGTGCATTTTATTTTTCTTTTAATAAATGGACCATGCTGGTATGATATAGTCCTTGGTTGATTTATAGAATGCTCTTTGCACTTCACTTATATCTTTTGAGTATGGCTTTATAAAATGCTTCATGTGCTTCACTTATATCATTTGAAGTTTGGATTGACTATTTCTCTTCACATAGAAAACCGCCATTTGTAGAATGCTCTTTTGCTTCACTTATAATTGTTAGAGCGTGGGCATATCTTTTGTAGAAAGAATTAAAACTCTCTTGCTTCACTTATATCTATTTAGAGAGTTGACAGGAATTGGTCATTCACATGGTTAGTCATAAAATCCTACATAAAGTTGTAGATCGCTGAATATGATATGTTTGATTCCTTGCGATAGGTTTGCGATATAGAGATGCTAATATGTGGGAGGTACTAGTGAATGATTGTGGTTTAGTAAAAATATTGGTGTTAAGGTTTGTGATTCCCGAAGCATGCACGTATGGTCTCCTAACTATGTAACCAAATTGGCGCGCATTGTATTTAGATTGTTTATCTTTGCGTGAAGGTCGGGGGCGCGCGATGGTTAACTCCTACCAACCTCACCCCTAGGAGCATGCATCGTAGTATTTTTGCTTCGAGGGCTAATAGATTTTTCGCAATAAGTATGTGAGTTCTTTATGACTAATGTTGAGTCCATGGATTATACGCACACTCACCTTTCCACCTTGCTAGCCACTCTAGTACCGCGCAATTTTCGCCGGTGCATCAAACCACCTTATATCCTTCCTCAAAACAGCCACCATACCTACCTATTATGGCATTTCCATAGCCATTCCGAGATATATTGCCATGTAACTCCACCGTTCCGTTTATTATGACACGCGCCATCATTGTCATATTGACTTGCATGATCGTAAGACAGCTAGCATGATGTTTCCATGGCTTGTCCATTTTTTGATGTCATTGCTACACTAGATCATTGCACATCCCGGTACAACGCCGGAGGCATTCATATAGAGTCATATTTTTGTTCTAGTATCGAGTTATAATATTGAGTTGTAAGTAAATATAAGTGAGATGATCATCATTATTAGAGCATTGTCCCTTGAAAAAAAAAGAATAAAAAGGCCAAAAAAGGAAAGGCCAGATAAAAGAGAAAGTCCAAATAAAAAAAGGAAGGCCCAAAAAAAAGAAAAAAAGGGGGCAATGCTACTATCTTTTTTCCACACTTGTGCTTCAAAGTAGCACCATGATCCTCATGATAGAGAGTCTCCTATGTTGTCACTTCCATATATTAGTGGGAATTTTCATTATAGAACTTGGCTTGTATATTCCAACGATGGGCTCCCTCAAATGCCCTATGTCTTCATGGGCAAGCAAGTTGATACACACCCACTAGTGTAGCAACCACGATCTGAATGGACCAAAGTCTGTGTGTTATGTGTCATCCCTGGATCGGTAATGCTGACACACACAATACTTGAAGGATTTATAACAGAGTGGCAATCACACACTTATTACATTGAATGTCTCAAAAGAGAACTTATTACAAAAGTCTATGGCATAAAGCCATCTAACAAAATAACAGCGGAAGGCTTGGAAGCTAAGTGAGTCCATCAACTCCAACGACATAGTTGAGTGCATGACAAAAGACCTAGCGCACCTTACTCTTGTTCTGAAAGTCTGCAACGTAACATGTTGCAGCCCGAAACGGGTCAGCGCATGGAATATGCTGGCAAGAGAACACAGTAGAGCAAGTAATAGAAATAAAGGCTAACACTATATGCATATTTGGCTGGTGGAGGCTCTAAGGTTAAAGTTTTTGCGTAAAGCCAATTTTTCCCTACAACAAAGCAATAACTTTTATTTAACTATCATGGTAGTTGAAACATCATTGAAAAGGTACCTCCAACTCAATCCCAATTAAAGTAGTCATCATTAACCCAACAAATTTATTTTAGAGTGATGAGATCAACCAATAATTCAAGTACCAGATACTCAAGATGGCCATAACCGAGGACACGGCTAATCATAATTAGTTTGTACACTCTATAGAGGTTTGCGCACTTTTCCCCACAAGACTTGATCTCCTCCGTTGAATTTCTCGCACTGCATGGTGTTTGAGAAACGGATGACTGAGACACAGTCTTTCAGAAGCATTTACTCTTTACCCGGGGTGGACCCGTACACCTACTTTCCCCTACATCAGCTAGTCCACCACTGAAAGAGCTCACACAACTTACTCATACTATGCCAGAGCCCATAATGGCATTGTGGCTGCACATGGAAGTTTCTAGCATGAATAGTTTTATGATCCCTTTGAGCCTGGGTGGCATTCCATAGGATAATCACACGGTTCCTCCGGGATTTCCTAGGACAACACTGGATTCTCCAGGTGCCTTGCAACCAATCCACCCAGATGTGTATTGAAGTAGCCACCTTAAGTTGAACCATTAATTAACAACTCACATCTGTCATGGATATTCTCTCAAACCCAAACCACGTCTACGAGCATAGCATGATAACCTAAGCATAACGTAGAAGTAACTCCCAAGGGTTTGAAAATAATGTAGGTAATAGGTTCTACCTCAATCTACTTCCCAGACCCACAAGTTAAGAGATCCTACTCATGCAATGTGTGAAGGTTTGATCTAATGCATAAAAACTGGGTAATAAAGGGTATGATCGAAGTGTTACTTGCCTTGTTGTTGATTCGCAAAACCTAGAGACTCATAGTAGCACACTTCGCACTCCGGGAATTCTATCGCAAGCAAACAATAGCATACATAAGCAAACAAGAAAATATGCACATATAAAACTCCAAATAAGAAGATCTAACCCGAAAGTTCAACTTAAGAACTCCGGTTTGCAAAAAGAATCAAATCAAACGGAGCAATGAAACTCAAACTGCAAAAGAAACAAGATTCGATTACTAAATTGATCTAAAGTCAAATTTTACAGTAGCAAAACCTTGTTCAAGTTGGTTAAATGGAAAGAGGGCTTCAAGACGAAGGTCTGGGCTTTTTAATCGCCTGATTCCAACTCTCGAGCGAAAATAAAAACTAAAAACAAGATCAGGGCAGAAATCACGATCGAAAATAATCGCGGATAAAGCCCCAAAAAAGAAAACTGACGAACAGGCTAACGAACGAACGTTCGTTGTCTGTGACAAACGGGCGAACAACGTACGTTAAAACGAACGTACGGACGAACGTCCACTAAATAACTAAACCAGAAAAAACGAACCGATCTATAAAAAAACAGATCTAGGGTTTCGAAATCAACCGATCGGTTTTTCGAGAAAACCGACGGCGACGGCGGCGGCAACTACCTCAGCGGCGGCGGGATCGGCGGCGGCTGCTCCGGCGAGGCGGCGGCTGCGTGCGGCGGCGAGGCGGCGTGGCGCGGCGGCGGCGTGGCGGCGGCGCGGGGGCGGCGCTAGGGCAGGTGGGGCGCGGGGCTGGGCTGCGGGGCGGCGGGCGGCTGGGCTTTTAAAGGGGCCCCGGGCGCAGTGTCCTAGCCGGACACGGCCCGGTAAGTCGGTTGACTTTTTTTAAACAGTCCTGACGTACTAAAACAGGCGGAAAAAAAATACTAAACGGACTCCAAAAATTCCGAAATAAATTTTCACCGTCCTCTAATAATATTTAGGACAAAGTGAACATTGTTCCCGGACCTAAATGCAATTTTGAAAAACACGCATTTTTACTATGCAAATAAAACCACAAATAAATCCGAATATAAACCAAAAGTGTTTTTAATATTTTTCCTCCAATATTTCTTTTATTTTGGAGAAGTCATATTATCTCCGCTCATATATTTTACTAAGAAATATATTTTTAGGAGAGAAAAACTATTAAAACCAAAGTGATCCCCATACCGGTATTCGAGAAAACTCAAATACGAAAACGGTAGAATTCCCAACTCTCTCCGTAGGTCCTTGAGTTGCTTAGAATTTTCGAGGATCGCCATGCACAAATGCCATAAAATAAGCAATGCAATATGATCTATGTATAACATTCCAAATTGACAATTTGGGATGTTACAAACCTACCCCCCTTAGAATGAATCCCGCCCTCGAGATTCGGTTTGGCCAGAGAACATGTGTGGGTGGTCCTTGCGTAGATCATCCTCTCGTTCCCAGGTGGCTTCATCCTCGGTATGGTGACTCCACTGGACTTTGCAAAACTTGATAACCTTGTTGCGGGTGACTCTGCTTGAAAACTCGAGGATCTTGACGGGTTTCTCCTTGTAGTTTAGATCACTATCCAACTGAATTGCTTCCAGGGGCACTGTGTCTATTAAAGGAATATCGGCCATCTCTGCATGGCACTTCTTAAGCTGAGAAACGTGAAACACGTCGTGAACTCCTGACAATCCTTCGGGTAACTCCAACTTGTAGGCAACCTCTCCCATGAGTTCCAAAACACGGTACGGTCCCACAAATATCGGGGCTAACTTTCCCTTAACTCCGAAACGTTTAACTCCTCGCAGAGGCGACACTCTCAGGTACGCTCTATCTCCAATTTCATAAACTACTTCCTTGTGCTACGAGTCTGCATAACTCTTCTGCCTGGACTAAGCTACCTTCAGTCTATCTCGAATCAGCTTAACCTTCTCTTCTCACTCTTTGATCAGGTCTGGTCCAAACAACTGATGGTCTCCGACTTCATCCCAAATCAATGGTGTTCGGCACCTCCTCCCGTACAATGCTTCGAACGGTGCCATCTTCAAACTGGCCTGGTAACAGTTGTTGTACGACAACTCCGCATAGGGCAAGTTGTCGTCCCAACTAGATCCATAGTCTAGCGCACAAGCTCTCAACATGTCCTCCAGAATCTGATTGACTCTCTCGGTCTGTCCATCGGTCTGCGGATGAAAAGCTGTACTGAATTCCAGCCTCGTTCCCAAAGTCTGGTGTAACTGATGCCAAAACTTTGAAGTAAATTGTGTTCATCTATCTGATATGATGGTCCTCGTAACTCCGTGTAGACATATGATCCTGGTCATGTATATCTTGGCCAACTTTGCACAGGTATACGTGGTTTTCACGGGGATAAAGTGGGCTACTTTGGTCAAGCGATCCACTACTACCCAGATTGAGTCATATCCCGATTTGGTCCTGGGCAATCCGGTGATAAAGTCCATGCCAAGCTTATCCCACTTCCATTCAAGTATCGGCATAGGCTGTAGCAATCCTGCTGGCTTCTGATGTTTCGCCTTCACTCTCTGGCATACATCACATACTGCTACATACTCGGCAATATCCTTCTTCATTCCCGTCCACCAGAAACGTTCTTTCAAATCCAAATACATCTTTGTGTTTCCAGGGTGTATCGAGTATGGTGAATCATGTGCTTCCTGTATTATCAACTTCCTGATCTCGGCGTTGTTGGGCACATAGATTCGGTCTTCAAACCATAAGGTGTCGTGTTCGTCCTCACGAAAACCCTTGGCTTTTCCTTCACTCATCTTCTCTTTGATATCGGCAATCTCTTTGTCATCCTTCTGGGCTTCTCATATCTTTTCCAACAATGTTGACTGTACCTCCAGTGTTGCAACAAAACCTCTAGGAACTATCTCCAAACGAAGCTCCCGAAGATCTTTGATACGTCCAAAACGTATCTATAATTTCTCCTTGCTCCATGCTTCTTTTGTGTGATATTGCTATGATATTGATGCACTTCCATACACTTTTGATCATATTTGGACTAACCTATTAACTCAGTGCACCACAGTGCCAGTTCCTGTTTTCTGCTGTTTTTCTATTTCAGGTTTCCCCCATATTAAAAGTGCTCCAAAAATTCCAGGAAAAATATAGGAAAAATCAGCGTACAGGAAGCTTCGCGAAGAACCAAAGATAGGACAGAGGGGAGCCAGGGGAGGCCCAGGCGGCCACCTGGCGCGGCCCCACCCCTGGCCGCGCCAGGGGGGGCGCCTGGGGCCCCTGCTCCGCCTTTGGCTGCCCCCCTTCGCCTATATATCCCTCTCGTCCCGAAACCCTCGAGGACAGAACCCTTTTTCGCGATCTCGCCTCTGTTCCGCCGCCATAGCGCTTCCAAGATCGGGAGCATCAGGAGAACTCTTCCCGGCACCCTGCCGGATGGGAGAACCACCACCGGGAGCTTCTCCACCACCATGGACGCTTCCTGGATGAGTCGTGAGTAGTCCACCTTGGACCATGGGTCCATGATCAGTAGCTATGTGATGTTCTCCTCCCCTCTTTGCTCTTCATGGTTTAGACCTCGTGAGCTGCCCTACATGATCGAGGCACATATGTAATCTTTCTGTGGTTGCTTTGCTGAGTTTGCTGGGATCTGATGGATTATGATACTATGTTCAGATTGTGTTTGAGTAATATATTTGATTCACCTATTTTATATCTTTGTTCTTGAGTAAATCTTGCATGTTCTCCGTTGCTGTTTATTGCTTTGGCCAAGTAGTAGGTAGTAACTCCAAGAGGGAGCGTTATGCTTGATTGTGGGTTCATGCCCCCTGATGACTAGCTTGAGTGACAGAAACATGAGTCTAGGGGATGTGATGTTGCCACAAGGGAGAAAACAACGGTGCTTGTACTTGCGGGTGCAAGGATTGTTTACTTTACGCAAAGTTCTTTTAATGCAGTTGTTTGTTGCTTTGAGTTTACACTTTGGGTGGGATTCACAACTTAATACCAGCGAGATGTTCTGGATAGATATCTCAAGGTGGATGATTAGTAGTAGATGCAGATGGATTTCGGTCTACTTGCCTTGGCGTACCGCCCATGCTTTTGAGCCTCTACCTTTCTTTGCAGCATAGTTAGCATTGGTTTGCGCACATAATCATGTCAATTGCCTAGCTGTAATTTGTTTACCTCGCTTTGCTGTTTTATCGTCTTTTGGGAGAGAGACATCACAAGTGAACATCATGGGACCCCGGTCCATATTACCATCGCTGATCACACCTTCTATTTACTTCCTGTTTTTATTTCCTAGTTGCAGTCATAGCTATCATTATTATCTCTTGTGTTTGATCCTTTGTAAACAACAAGGCCGGAGGGATTGACAACCTCTCTGTACTCGTTGGGAGCAAAGTTATCTGTATCTGTGTGCAGGTCCCGTCAACCGCTAAGTTTCTGGCGCCGTTGACACCTACTTGTCCACCCTCGGAGTCTCACCGGATTCGATCCTTGGTATCTTTGCCAAGGGAAATTTGCCGCTACGCTACATCTCAACCTTCCACTTGGGGTAACCAACGAGGGGCGAGAAGCCATCAAGCAAGTTTCTGGCGCCGTTGCCGGGGACTCCACTCTTCAAGATAGGGGAGTTGCACGCTATCATTTATCTTTGCTTTTTAGTCTTGTTAGTTTACCTTGCAGTTTTTGCTTTAGTGTCCCTTACCAAAAATCACAAAAATAGTTATCTTGCTTGCTGCTGCTATGGGTTCCACCGAGAACACCAAGTTGTGTGACTTCACTAGTCATAACAACAGTGACTTTATCTGCACGCCTATTGCTACACCTGCCACTTCAGCACCTTCTTATGAGATTAAACCTACTTTGCTGAACCTAGTTATGAAAGATCAATTCTCCGGTGCTGGAGATGATGCTGCTTTGCACTTAAATAATTCTGTTGAGCTCTGTGATATGCAAAAGTACAAAGAAGTAGATGGTGATATTGTTAAGCTTAAGCTTTTTCCTTTCTCCTTGAGAGGAGGAGCTAAAATCTGGTTTCAATCCTTGCCTAGGAATAGTATAGATTCTTGGGACAAGTGCAAGGATGCCTTTATTGGGAAGTACTATCCCCCTGCTAAAATTATCCAATTAAGGAGTAACATAATGAATTTTAAACAACTGGATAATGAACACGTTGCCCAAGCTTGGGAACGCATGAAATATCTTGTCAAGAACTGCCCTACTCATGGTTTGACTACTTGGATGGTTATCCAAACTTTTTATGCAGGCTTGAACTTTACCTCGCGGAACTTGTTAGATTCGGCCGTGGGAGGAACCTTTATGTCAACTACACTTGGTGCTGCCACGAAGCTTCTCGACAAGATGATGACCAATTATTCCCAATGGCACACCGAACGCACTCCAACAGGTAGGAAGGTAAACTCTGTCGAGGAGATTTCCTCCCTAAATGAAAAAGTTGACTTGATCATGTCTCTACTTTCCAAGCAATCTTCTATTGATCCTCATGATGTTCCTTTAAATTCTTTGATTGCTCAAGATCAAGTAGATGTGAACTTTATCTCTAGAAACAATTTCAATAACAATGCTTATAGGAGTAATTTTGGTAGCAACCCTAGACCGTTCCCCTCTAATTCCTATGGGAACAACAATGCTTATCCTAGCACCAAGAACTCCACTTCTGAACTAGAGATTATTCTTAAAGACTTCATCACTACCCAAAAGGCCTTCAATAAGAGTGTAGAAGAAAAACTAGACAAACTAGATAATCTCTCTTCGAAGGTAGACAATTTAGCCCATGAGGTAGAGCTGCTTAAAATTAGAACTTCTCCTCTTGAGGAGAGGAAGACCACTCCTATGAATGCTATTCAAGTGCAAATTAATGAAAACATTAGGATGATGGCTAAACTTAAAGAGAGATGGGCTAGAGAAAAGGAGGAAGAAGATAGAATTAAGAGCCTTCCTACCCACCACACTGTTGCTACTATTCAAGTTGTTGAGGATATCCAAACTCTTAGCACCCAATGCACTCCTAGTCTCATTGGACCTATTAATGGTGATGCTATGACCTCAACCGTAGAAGAAGAAACTCCTATAACCATAGAAGCTACCAAACAAGTGAGCCTAAAGGACACCACTACCATTTTACTTGATAGTAGTGACCTTGATTTTGATAATTGCACCCTTTCTGAAGTTATTGGTTTTCTTCACAAGATGTCTAGAGATCCCCACACTAGCACACTTAATCTTGCCTTCACGGAGCATATCACTAATGCTCTCATCAAAGCTAGGGAGGAGAAGCTTAGGTTAGAAGCCTCCATACCTAGAAAGCTAGAAGATAGCTGGGATCCTATGATTAAAATTAAGTTGAATAACTTCTCTTGCTATGCTTTATGTGATGTTGGAGCTAGTACCTCTGTTATGCCCAAAAGAATGTACGATATGTTTGAATTGAAACCTTTTGATCCTTGTTCTTTTGGTGTTTGTCTTGTTGATTCTTCCGTAAAGAAACCTTTGGGGAAGATCGACAATGTTCTTATCATTGTCAATGACAATTATGTTCCCGTTGATTTTACTATTATGGATATTGAATGTGAACCTTCATGTCCAATTATTTTGGGACGTCCTTTTCTTCGCACCGTTGGTGCTATCATTGACATGAAAGAGGGGAATATAAAATTCCAATTCCCTCTCAAGAAAGGGATGGAACACTTCCATAGAAAGAAGATTAAGTTGCCTTTTGAGTCCGTTATACGGGCTAGCTATTCTCTTACTCTTGATAAAACTTGATCTTCTCTTTTTGCATCATGCCTAGCTTAAAGGCATAAAAGAAAGCGCTTTTGGGAGGCAGCCCACAACGAATTAGGTTTTATTTTGCTTTTGTTGTGTCTTGATGTTTGTTACTACAGTAGAATCATCATTGTATCTTGCAAAATAAAACTTGATCTTCTCTTTTTGCATCATGCCTAGCTTAAAGGCATAAAAGAAAGCGCTTTTGGGAGGCAGCCCACAACGAATTAGGTTTTATTTTGCTTTTGTTGTGTCTTGATGTTTGTTACTACAGTAGAATCATCATTGTATCTTTTCTTTTTAGCTTTGTGCCAAGTTTAGCCGCCGATTGCAAGAAAGTTCAAAAGTTGTGATGTGCTGTCCAGAAAACAGATTCTGTCCTTGGATACAAAAATTCGAATAAAATAACCAGATCATCTTTTTGATCTGAATTTTTTTGACAGCGTGCTCTATACAATTGGCTTTCGAGCGTCTGTTCTGAGTTTTTTTATTTGAGTTACAGAAGTGCCCCGAAAAAATTATTTACTACCTGCTGGTCTGTTTTTCACAGATTCTGTCATGTTTTGCCTTTTCTTCGTTTTGCAAACCTTGAGCTTGCTTTTTCTTTGCAAAAACCTTTTGGCAATCTTGAGAAACAGTAGCTCTTCAAGATTATCTTTATTTCTAGTAGGGAAAAAATTATTTTATTGTGGGTACTAACCTCGCTAATCAGATTATGATGAGTTATGTATGAAGGGAGTTTTCAAGTGCGCGAGGGAAGATGATAAAAGAAGATTCAGGAGGGTCAAACGCTCAAGCTTGGGGATGCCCCCGTGCACCCCCAAGAAATATTGAAGAAGACTGAAGCTTCTAAGCTTGGGTATGCCCCCATGCATCCCCTTCTCCATCAACAATTATCAGTTCGTCTTTCGTTCCACTATAATTTTATCACTTCATGCGTTATGTGCTATGCTTGGAGCGTCTTGCTCTTAGTTTCTTTTTTTAGTTTTCTTTAGCTTTGCTTGCTGTTCATAACAAGTTAGAACCCAACTTTCTTTGTGTGGGAGAGAAACACGCTCCACTTCAACCTAGAACACAACATAGGATTTTCATGCTTATCTTTGTTGTGTGTGTTCTTTGTCTTTCCATAGCTGCTGTCATGTTTAGCTCTTAGTTATCATGCTTTTCTTTTTAAAGAGCTTTTGTTTAGTTGGTTTCTGAACTCTCTTGAGTTTTCATGTTTATCTTGTTAAGAGAGTTTGCCTATTGCACTGAGTTGTGTGTCTTAACTTAAAGTAGGTAACTGAGGTTGCTATTTAATTTTAGTAGTAACTTGCAATAGTTTTGAGGTATTGCCATGAGTAATGTCTGAACTTTTGGTGTCAAGAGCTTTAGCCTATTAGTGATAGATGTCGTATTTTGGGCAATCCGTGTTTATTTTCGAAAACCTACAAAATAGTTGAGAACTTTAGCTACTAGATGGATCACTAATCTTTGGAGGGATCGAATATTAGAGTACACTCACGTACCATGAGTCGAGGATGCGCAAGGATAACCAAACCCCCATACACTCCTCCTCGGGGTACTTGTCTCTTTGTGAACCTCCTAATTAGATTGAGAGTTACCGATAATAAGTGCATGAGTTCTTCGGACTAATGTGAGTATTCGAAAGTTGACACTTCCACCTAGCCATATTTTTCTAGCCTCTTCGGTACCGTGCATTGCCCTTTCTCACCTCGAGAGTTGGCGCATACTTCGCCGGTGCATCCAAATCCTTGGCACGATACGCTCTGTCATCATAAGCCTCATTATATCCTTCCTCAAAACAGCCACCATACCTACCTATCAAGGCATTTCCATAGCCTTTCCGAGATACATTGCCATGCAACATCCATCTTCTCATGACTTGATCTTCATGTCATACATGCCTTTTGCTTGAACGATGAGCCGCATGCTAGTTGGGCCTTGCCCTAATCATTGCTACATGACGCGCTAGTATCATTGCATATCCCGCTACATCGGCAGAGGCATACATTTGCATACATCATGATAGTTTCATTTTCTTTATGTTGAGTACTTTTGTAAAGTGTGAAAGATCTTCTATACTTCTTGTAATACATAGAGTGTTGCCCCTAAAGTGAGGAAAAGATCCCAAAGAGGACAAAATCAAAAGATCCCAAAGAGGACAAATGAGAGTTAAATAGAAAGAGCCATTGAGGCCACAAAAAAATATAAAAAATAGAAAAAGGAGAAAAAGAAATATAAAGAGAGAAGGGGGCACACTACTATTCCTTTTGACAGATCCACACTCGTACTTCATCTTATACCTTGTACTCCATATAGATTATCATTCATGCATATAGCTATGTGGGGACCTTCGCACTATAGAACTTGGCTTCTATATTCCAATGATGAGCCTCCTCAAAATAGCTCTAGGTCTTCTTGAGCAAGCAAGTTGGATGCACCCCCACTAGTTCCATTGGAGAGCTTACCTTAGCTCATATGTGCATCCGTTGCATGGCAATCCCTACTCCTCACATCATATCTATCATTTGGCTTTCTCTCGCCTATGATTGTCCTCATTGATGTGAGCCTTTCACACCTTTTTTTGTCTTCCCCCTTCATCATTTTTCTCTCTTTGCCATCCTAAGTGTCAACTTTCTTGCTTACGCTCATCCATTGCATGAGTGCTCAAAATATCGAAAGGGAGTGGATCATTTTGACTTGTACCTGGCTAGTGGTCTGGGGATGAGTCAAGATAAGATTCCAAAGAAGACCAAGTGTGAAACTTTAGTAGATTAAGTTCTCAACAATACAAAAACTATGTTTTACTCTCTCGTATATCCCTATCCCCTTTCTTGCACGCAAACACCATTTGGAGACATTCGAGTCACGGACAGCGAGAGCTCTTGCACCTTTATGTTCTTATGTTGCTTGTTACACTGCTAATATAGACTCTTGCTTGTTATGACTTGAATTGAATTACATGCCTTGATTGCTTTACTTAAAAAGTTCTTATATGGTTGGTAGCATGTCACCACAGAAATTATGCTTGTTATCATTTACCTACTCGAGGACGAGCAGGAATTAAGCTTGGGGATGTTGATACGTCCAAAACGTATCTATAATTTCTGCTTGCTCCATGCTTCTTTTGTGTGATATTGCTATGATATTGATGCACTTCCATACACTTTTGATCATATCTGGACTAACCTATTAACTCAGTGCACCACAGTGCCAGTTCCTATTTTCTGCTGTTTTTCTATTTCAGGTTTCCCCCATATTAAAAGTGCTCCAAAAATTCCAGGAAAAATATAGGAAAAATCAGCGTACAGGAAGCTTCGCGAAAAACCAAAGATAGGCCAGAGGGGAGCCAGGGGAGGCCCAGGCGGCCACCTGGCGCGGCCCCACCCCTGGCCGCGCCAGGGGGCGCCTGGGGCCCCTGCTCCGCCTCTGGCTGCCCCCCTTCGCCTATATATCCCTCTCGTCCCGAAACCCTCGAGGACAGAACCCTTTTTCGCGATCTCGCCTCTGTTCCGCCACCGCAGCGCTTCCAAGATCGGGAGCATCAGGAGAACTCTTCCCGGCAGCCTACCGAAGGGGAGAACCACCACCGGGAGCTTCTCCACCACCATGGACGCTTCCCGGATGAGTCGTGAGTAGTCCACCGTGGACCATGGGTCCATGATCAGTAGCTATGTGATGTTCTCCCCCCCCCCTCTTTGCTCTTCATGGTTTAGACCTCGTGAGCTGCCCTACATGATCGAGGCACATATGTAATCTTTCTGTTGTTGCTTTGCTGAGTTTGCTGGGATCTGATGGATTATGAGACTATGTTCAGATTGTGTTTGAGTAATATATTTGATTCACCTCTTTTATATCTTTGTTCTTGAGTAATTCTTGCATGTTCTCCGTTGCTGTTTATTGCTTTGGCCAAGTAATAGGTAGTAACTCCAAGAGGGAGCGTTATGCTTGATTGTGGGTTCATGCCCCCTGATGACTAGCTTGAGTGACAGAAACATGAGTCTAGGGGATGTGTTGTTGCCACAAGGGAGAAAACAACGGTGCTTGTACTTGCGGGTGCAAGGATTGTTTACTTTACGCAAAGTTCTTTTAATGCAGTTGTCTGTTGCTTTGAGTTTACACTTTGGGTGGGATTCGCAACTTAATACCAGCGAGATGTTCTGGATAGATATCTCAAGGTGGATGATTAGTAATAGATGCAGATGGATTTCGGTCTACTTTCCTTGGCGTACCGCCCATGCTTTTGAGCCTCTACCTTTCTTTGCAGCATAGTTAGCATTGGTTTGCGCACATAATCTTGTCAATTGCCCAGCTGTAATTTGTTTACCTCGCTTTGTTGTTTTATCGTCTTTTGGGAGAGAGACATCACTAGTGAACATCATGGGACCCCGGTCCATATTACCACCGCTGATCACACCTTCTATTTACTTCCTGATTTTATTTCCTAGTTGCAGAATAGCTATCATTATTATCTCTTGTGTTTGATCCTTTGTAAACAACAAGGCCGGAGGGATTGACAACATCTCTGTACTCGTTGGGAGCAAAGTTATCTGTATCTGTGTGCAGGTCCCGTCAACCGCTAAGTTTCTGGCGCCGTTGACACCTACTTGTCGACCCTCGGAGTCTCACGGGATTCGATCCTTGGTATCTTTGCCAAGGGAAATTTGCCGCTACGCTACATCTCAACCTTCCACTTGGGGTAACCAACGAGGGGAGAGAAGCCATCAATCTTCTGCTAACTTCTTTGGCAATCCTCCCTTCACTAGGGTATTTGCATAACTCTTCCGGCTCAAAGCGCCTGCAACGACATTGGCCTTTCCGGGGTGATAGTGCAGCTTCATATCATAATCCTTTATAAGCTCCAACCATCTCCTTTGTCTGAGGTTCAGCTCCTTCTGAGTGAAAATGTACTTCAAACTCTTGTGATCCGTGTACACATCACAACGATTTCCAATGAGGAAATGTCTCCAGGTTTTGAGCGCATGCACTACCGCTGCTAGCTCCAAATCGTGCGTAGCATAATTCAACTCGTGCGGTCGAAGTTGACGAGATGCATAAGAAACAACTCTTTCGTCCTCCATGAGTACTCCTCCAAGTCCTAAGCGTGAAGCATCGCAATACACTTGGAAATCCTTGCGTATATCGGGCAAGATCAGCACTGGGGCTGTCGTCAAACGTTTCTTTAACTCCTGGAAACTTTCTTCGCACTCTTCAGTCTAATGAAACTTTGTGTCTTTCTTCAACAATGTCGTCATAGGATTTGCAATCTTGGAGAAATTCTCTATGAATCTCCGGTAATATCCCGCGAGTCCAAGAAAACTGCGGATCTCTCCAACTGAAGTGGGTGCCAACCACTCAGTGACTGCCTGCTCTTTGACTGGGTCCACTGCTATACCTTCTCCTGATATAACATGCCCTAAGAATCCAACTTCCTTCAACCAAAACTCGCATTTGCTAAACTTGGCGTAGAACTGATGTTCTCTGAGCTTCTCTAGAACCAAACGCAAATGCTCCGCGTGTTCCTCTTCGTTCTTCGAGTACACCAAGATATCATCAATGAATACCACGACAAACTTATCCAAGAACTCCATGAACACCTTATTCATATTACTCATGAAATAGGCAGGGGCGTTAGTCAATCCAAATGACATAACCGTATACTCATATAGCCCATACCTTGTAGTGAAGGCTGTCTCAGGTATATCCTTCTCTCGGATCTTCAACTGGTGGTATCCTGATCGTAGATCGATCTTGGAGAATACTTTAGCTCCTTGAAGTTGGTCGAACAAATCATTGATCATCGGCAGTGGGTACTTGTTCTTAATCGTCACTTCATTCGGTGCCCGATAATCAACGACCATCCTTAAAGATCCATCCTTCTTCTCGACCAAAAGCACTAGGGCTCCCCAAGGTGATGAACTTCGTCGAATAAATCCTTTCTCCAATAACTCCTTAATCTGCTTCTTGATCTCCTCCAGATCATTTGCTGGCATCCGATATGGTCTCTTCGATATCGGTCCGGTGCCAGGCAATACCTCAATCAAAAACTCAATATCCCTGTCTGGCGGCATGCCTGGTAGCTCCTCTGGAAATACATCCGGGTAATCCCTTACTACGGGCACTTCCTCCTGAACAACTCCCATGAGTGAATGCACTTGTGTCCTTCTAGGCGAATGCCTAGATACATACTTGATCTTTTTTCCCTCCGGGGTGGTAAGAAAAATAGACCTACTGGCACAATCGATGTTCCCTCCATACATCGATAGCCAATCCATACCTAGTATCACATCCAATCCTTGTGACTCCAAAACTATCAGGTCTGAGGGAAAAACATGTCGTCCAATGGTCAATGGCATCTGAAAAGATCCTTGATTTGCCATATATTCCGCTCCAGGTGAACTTACTAACATGGGGGGTCATAAGGACTTTGGTGGGCAACTTATGTCTATTTATGAATCCCCTCGAAATGTATGAATGCGATGCACCAGTATCGAAAAGAACTATAGCGGTAAATGACCTAACCAAAAACTTGCCGATAACTGCATCTGGTTGTTCTTCAACCTCCTCCACGGTCACGTGGTTCACTTGTCCTTTGTTGAAAGGGTTGGGCTTCTTCCCGGCGCTTCCATTGTCGTTCCCATTCTTAGCTTCAGGGCACTCCGTGGCATAGTGTCCATTCTCCCCGCACTTGAAACAGGTAACGTGGCTTAAATCCCTCTTGGCGGGTGTGGATGGAGTAGAGCGGTTCTGATTATTGCTTTCTCCATTCCCATTCCCATTCTTGGAGCCATTGTGGTTGTGAGAACTTCCTCCATTATGGGTGTGTCCTCCATGGTTATGGGTGTATCCTCCCGACTTCGGGGTGAAATGGGGCTTCTGTTGGGCTCCAGAATTATTCCTTCCTTGTCTATACTTCCTCTTGCGGCTCTCAATCTACTACTGCTTCCCTTCAATCATAAGAGCTTTGTCTACCAACTCCTGGTAGTTGTTGAAGGTTGCCACCATCAACTGCATGCTCATCTCATCATTCGGCCCTTCCATAAACTTCTCTTGCTTCACGGCATCTGTGGCCACATCATCCGGGGCATAACGAGATAAAGTACTAAACTCATCTACGTACTGAGCCACAGTACGATTTCCTTGACGCAAGCTGCGAAACTCTCGCTTCTTCATGCCCATGGCCCCAGTTGAAACATGGGCAGTGCGAAAAGCATGCTGAAACTGATCCCAAGTGATATTGGCTACAGCGAAAGTGGTTGTGTAGTTCTCCCACCATGCTGCTGCTGGTCCAGCCAACTAATGTGCGGCAAAACGCACCTTCTCAGCATCCATGCAGTTTGCGGTGGTCAAATCCCTTCCAATCTTGCGCAGCCAGTCATCAGCAACTATTGGTTCAATGCTGCTGGCAAACACCGGTGGTGGCAACCTTAGAAAACGTGTCAGGTTGTCCACGGATGGTGGTGGTGGAGGGTTGTTGTTGTTGTTCTGATTGTTCTGGACAAGAAGTTGCATCAAAGTGTTCTGCTGCTGGATCAACTGAGTGAGCTTAGGGGGAAACTGAAATCCGGGCTCACGTCTCGGAGGCATCTGATGGGTGTAGAGGGAAGAGATTAGAATAGAAATGAGGTATAAGGGGAAAATTCACTACCCATATGCACATGAGACAAACACAATCATATCACACCAATGAATTTCAAGCAAGGACATACAAAGATTCTAACTAACGTTACAAAAGTGCTTTAAATTCTACTTTAAGGGGGAAAACTACTAGTCATAGGGTGGTCATCTAAAAATTTTGATCGGCCGAAGATTCCATGATATCTGTTCCAGCTTTATCTTCATAGTTTTCATCACTATCATCGGGGTCTGAGTCGGTGTCGTCAATGATTATGTAATCCTCAGGATGAATCTCGTTGGGTTCTTCTTATTCTTCTTCTCCTCCTGGTGTTGGATCTCCCATGAATACTCCTAGCTTCCTTGTCAAGTCATCATTCTTCTCCACAAGTATTGTCATCTCCTCCTCATATCTGTCGCGTGTAGACTTGAGTTCTCCTTCTAGCTCCAAGTTCCTGGTTAGCGCCTTCTTCAAATCTATCATCCCTGCGCACATCTGATGCTCGTGTCGACGAATGTGCTGGTTTAACTCCTGGATGAACGCTGCAATGGACCTGTCCTTCTGGGTACTGATCATGTCCCATTGCTCATCTCGGCGTCCACATATCTGGTAGATAGTGTCCTTCAGTTCCTGCTTGTAGACTTCTCCAATGCGTCTCATGGTAATGTGGGCTGCCATACTCTTGCCTAGGCTCCAGGTTGGTGCATCAAAAGAAAACTCTATTGGCTCAGTGGATGGTGTGAATGTCCTCTCGAGAATTTGAACTTGAATACTTCATCGCTCTTCTTCTCGTAAAGTGGCGGTGTAGGTCCCGGTGAAGCTTGGTATTCTGATGTTCAGGTACCTAGTGACTTCCTTCAAGTGTCGTCCAAAAGGTGTGTCTTCATCTGGTTGAGTGAACTTATTCCTCGGATCCACCATCCTAAAGAGTAGAAAATGGAGAGGAGTCAGAAATGAGTAGAGAAGAGTGGCCTAGGGTTTTCCTTAGTGGTCGTGTCCTACAGTCAGCGTGTGCTCTGATACCATCTTGTAGCGACCACGATCCGAATGGACCGAAGTCTCTGTGTTCTGTGTCATCCCTGGATCGGTAATGCTGACACACACAGTACTTGAAGGATTTATAACAGAGTGGCAATCACACACTTATTATATCGAATGTCTCAAAAGAGAACTTATTACAAAAGTCTATGGCATAAGGCCATCTAACAAAATAACAGCGGAAGGCTTGGAAGATAAGTGAGTCCATCAACTCCAACGGCATAGCTGAGTGCATGACAAAACACCTAGCGCACCTTACTCTTCTTCTGAAAAGTCTGCAACGTAACATGTTGCAGCCCGAAACGGGTCAGCACATGGAATATGCTGGCAAGATAACACAGTAGAGCAAGTAACAGAAATAAAGGCTAACACTATATGCATATTTGGCTGTTGGAGGCTCTAAGGTTAAAGTTTTTGCGTAAAGCCAATTTTTTCCTACAACAAAGGAATAACTTTTATTTAACTATCATGGTAGTTGAAATATCATTGTGAAGGTAACTCCAACTCAATCCCAATTAAAGTAGTCATCATTAACCCAACAAATTTATTTTAGAGTGATGAGATCAACCAATAATTCAAGTACCAGATACTCAAGATATCCATAACCGGGGACACGGCTAATCATGATTTGTTTGTACACTCTGGAGAGGTTTGCGCACTTTTCCCCACAAGACTCGATCTCCTCCGTTGAATTTCTCGCACTGCATGGTGTTTGAGAAACGGATGGCCGAGACACAGTCTTTCAGAAGCATTTACTCTTTACCCCGGGTGAACCCGTACACCTACTTTCCCCTACATCAGCTAGTCCACCACTGAAAGAGCTCACACAACTTACTCATACTATGCCAGAGCCCATAATGGCATTGAGGCTGCACACGGAAGTTTCTAGCATGAATAGTTTTATGATCCCTTTGAGCCTGGGTGGCATTCCATAGGATGATCACACGGTTCCTCCGGGATTTCCTAGGACAACACTGGATTCTCCAGGTGTCGGGGATATACCCCGCGGTATGAACCGACCGGAATTATAACTTGGCCGGACTTGGTATTTTACTTAAGACGGTTTACATTTGGCAAGTTACTGGTAACCCGGCAGGCGGATCATGGATGACAAAGCCCAAGGCCCAGAAGGCCGGTTCATATTAATAGTGGGCCGGTTTATGAAGAAAGCATAAGGGATATTCTCCTGCAAGGAAAGCAAGACTAGGACTCCTTGTAATAGATCAATCCTAGTCCTCCTATGACTAGTCATGTAAACCGCCCCTTCAACATATATAAGGAGGGGCAGGGCTCCCCAAAGAGGACAGGTTTTAGAGTTACAAGTTAGAGGAGAAGTTTAGACAAGTTTCTAGGGTTAGACACAAAGAGCCGGTTTACCGACGACACCATGAGGATCATAATGAGACCTAGCCTCAAACAGCATGTAGGGTTATTACCGGATGATGTTTCCCGGGGCCCGAAGCTGTCTAAATCCGTGTCTTGCGTCGCATCTCTCGATTCCGCTCAACCCCTCTCAAGCTACTACATAGATGCGCGGCCTCACCACTAAAGTCCGCTAAACCGGACATCTGCCGTGTTATTTCCACGACAGTTGGCGCCCACCGTGGGGCCTGCGCACGGTGGTGTTGAGTTCTTGGAGGGATCTCTCTCAGGGATCGAGAAATTCGTGTTCGGCTGGATGAAGAAGAACAGGCAGAAAACAATCGCACAGGATGATCCGGATTGCATCGAAGCTATGACACAAGCATCAACGTTGATTCTACTACCCGAGTTCACGAGTCTGAAGGAACCAAACCAAGTCAACATCATCGAGAAGAAGACCGAAGACTAGTATGGATACATGCAAGGAAAGTCACGTGCGCGACTAACGGCAGTTTTTGGGAAGGGATGAGGCCAGAACTCGGTTTCCGTTTGCGTCTAAATCGCCGCCAAACTCCAGCTCGCTTGAGTCTCCGCAGCGGACGAGTGGTCGTCGGTACCGCCGCCAAACCAGCTCCGCCTCGGGTTCATATAACCATCGCCACGCCAGAGTCAATGCCCCCCCTGCACAACTTACCTTCGCAGCATCTGAGCCGTCGTGGCCTGCCTGAGCCCTCGCCGAGCCGCTGGCTGCTTCTTACTGCGCCTTACCTGCCTCGCTTCAATGAACCGCCAAGCCGCTGGCCGCTCCTGTTGTTCTTTTTCGTGGCCATGGGTCGGTTAAGTCGCTGTCGGCTGCTGCTGTTCCAGCGCTCCGTGCTGTCGTCTGTTGTGGGCCCACGACCGCTGCTACTACCTTCAATCAAGCCGTCGCTGGCCATTCAAATCGCAGCTGCAGTTCGTTCAAGTCCCGAAGGAATCGGGAGACTGCTCCATGTCCCACATCATCACGCAATGAAATCATCGCTACCCACTACTACTAGTTGATTGCTTGTTCACGTGATGGCTACAGGATTACTGGTGCTAGTGGCTGATCTTTGCTTCATCAACGATCCACCAGGTGTTATTCTTCCTATGTATTTTATCAGTATGTACTAATTCATCCGACAACAATTACACTCGCGTGTAATATTTTTTATGCAGGATGACTATTAAAAAAAAGGGTAGTGGTATGCCACGGATGCACGTTCAGCTGTGCTGCACGGCTTCGCGAACCTGCGTGCCGCGGTCCGGTTTACATCAATGCGCCGGCCGACTCGCCCGTCCGCCCTCGCCGCCGGTTCAGGCATCTGCACCACCTTACAACGACGCAGACAACTCGCCCGTCCGCCCTCGCCGCCGGTTCAGGCGTTCGCACCGGTTTATAAACACCGCGGCCGGCTCACCCCAAAGCCCAGTCTGCATCGATTCACCGGGACCGCATCTGCGATCGACTCGCTCGTCCGCACCGGTTTACAATACCACGGCCAACTCCTCTGTTCTCCAAACGAATCAGGTGATATCTTTCCTATTTATTTTTAATACATATTAATGCGTCCGAGCAAAAATTCCTCGCCCTGCTGTATTTTATATGCAGGAAAATTATTCATTATAAATGGCATTATACCACGAAGATGGAGGCACGCCAAATATTGTTCGACACAAGTGATCGCCGTTACTCAATGGACTCCCGCACCGGTTTACAAAGCCGTGGCTGTCTTACGCGATAGCACCAGTTTATAACATGGAGGACAACATGCACATCTCCATCGGTTTACAACCCCACTGCCGGTTTAACTGTTTGAGCCGCTTCTGATACTGCAGTCGTTTTACTATCCAACTTTTGATCCGGTCTATTCAACGTACCGGTTCAAATTCACTCAGGTGATATCCATCTACAATATTATTTCTCTTATTATATATTATTTTTTAAGAAAATAAGATGCTTTGATCAGTTTATCTGGTTTTGCAGAACATACGCACTCAGCAACAATAAAACTCACTGAAGAACATGAGGTCACATCCGGCTCAAAGAGGACGCTTCACGGAAACCCTCTGGATGGTAATCCATCCAGTGATTGGTTTATATTTACCCACAGGTTCGAGGAACCATGGAGGCCCTCTGGACAGTCGGGTTCACCCGCATTCAGTGATTGGCTAAACTCTTATGGACAGTCGGATTTACCCACAGGTTCGAGGAACCATGGAGGCCCTCTGGAAAGATGGATAATCCACATCCAGTGATTGGCTAAAGTTTTTCTTCTGCACCATCGATCGGCCCTCTGAAAAGATGGATAATCCATATTCAGTGATTGGCTAGGCCCTCTGGAAAGATGGATAATCCACATCCAGTGATTGGCTACATTGTTTATGATGGTTTATTAAGTATCTATCGGCCCTCTGAAAAGATGGATAATCCACATTCAGTGATTGGCTAGGCCCTCTGGAAAGATGGATAATCCACATCCAGTGATTGGCTCAATTTTTTCTTGCGGTTCTAACGGCCCTCTGAAAAGATGGATAATCCACATTCAGTGATTGGCTAGGCCCTCTGGAAAGATGGATAATCCACATCCAGTGATTGGCTGAACCTTGCTTTGAGCCTGGCAGCTCTTAAAAAGCCTCGACTACATGGTTTTATTTGCAAAATTTGCATCTTTTGGTGTTTGTGTTTTACAACTATTTAAACCGGAGTGGAACAGCTACAGAGGCTGACCACATATCTATAAAGTGAAAAGTCTGGGTCACGAAAACCAGCATGAATAAACCGGTGGTCATTCTAACCCAGATCATCCATCAGGCAACAAGCCACAAAATTTCTGAACAAAGTTTTCAGAACGAGATAAACCGGTGTCTATTATCAAAACCCGAGTTTGTTATTGGATCCATGAAGATCTTCATCAAGAAATTTTAAGGTTCTACCGGATTAAGAATATCAAGCATACTTGATCGCAGGTAAGAAGTATCTTGTTTTTAAATACATATTAGCAGTACATGATCAGTTATAATGACCGGTGTTTATTAAAACCGGCCTGGCTTTTGACTATAAATCGCCAGTATGAGATAAAATAATGACCGGTGTTTATTAACCCGGCCTGATTGTGATCAAACATCACTGGAACCGGTTTTCAAACCGGATTATATTCTTCAATAGCTAAACATGGCTGGATTCTTATTATGGTTATCAATATTATGATTGAGATCTTCAAAGTCGCTCTAAAGCGCAATGGATATTATTTCAACGATGGAAGTGATTTATTCTACAAAGGAATAGTCCCGAGTCGCCGCAGGCTTACAACCCGGCACTTGGGGGCTACATTATTCAGATTGAGATTACATCAAATACACAAGTCTCAAGCACACAAACAAGTTGTCTACTTGACACTTGGGGGCTAATGGGCAGTTGAAGCAGTAAAACAACAGCAATTCAAAGACAAAAGTCTCAAGCACACAAGCAAGTTGTCTACTTGACACTTGGGGGCTAATGGAAAGATCATTTGCTTCATCTGGAAGTACCGGTTCACCTTATAAATGTAGCTAAACCGGAACTTGGGGGCCCTGCAACTAATCCACCCAGATGTGTATTCAAGTAGCCACCTTTAGTTGAACCATTAATTAACAACTCACATCTGTCATGGAAATTCTCTCAAACCCAAACCACGTCTACGAGCATAGCATGGCAACCTAAGCATAACGTAGAAGTAACTCCCAAGGGTTTGAAAATAATGCAGGTAATAGGTTCTACCTCAATCTACTTCCCAGACCCACAAGTTAAGAGATCCTACTCATGCAATGTGTGAAGGTTTGATCTAATGCATAAAAACTGGGTAATAAAGGGTATGATCAAAGTGTTACTTACCTTGTTGTTGATTCGCAAAACCTAGAGACTCGTAGTAGCACGCTTCGCACTCCGGGAATTCTATCGCAAGCAAACAATAGCATACATAAGCAAACAAGCAAAGATGCACAAATAAAACTCCAAATAAGAAGATCTAACCGGAAAGTTCAACTTAAGAACTCCGGTTTGCAAAAAGAATCAAATCAAACGGAGCAACGAAACTCAAACTGCGAAAGAAACAAGATTCGATTACTAAATTGATCTAAAGTCAAATTTTACAGTAGCAAAACCTTGTTCAAGTTGGTTAAACGGAAAGAGGGCTTCGAGATGAAGATCTGGGCTTTTGAATCGCCTGATTCCGACTTCGGGCGAAAAGAAAAACTAAAAACAAGATCAGGGCAGAAATCGCGATCGAAAATAATCGTGGATAAAGCCCCGAAAAACAAAACTGACGAACAGGCTAACGAATGAACGTTCGTTGTCTATGACTAACGGGCGAACAACGTACGTTAAAACAAACGTACGGACTAACGTCCGCTAAATAACTAAACCAAAAAAAAATTGAACCAATCTATAAAAAACAGATCTAGGGTTTCGAAATAAACCGATCGGTTTTTCGAGAAAACCGACGGCGGCGGCGGCGGCAACTACCTCGGCGGCGGCGGGATCGGCGGCGGCTGCTCCGGTGAGGCGGCGTGGCTGCGGCGGCATGGCGGTGGCGCGGCAGCGAGGCGCGGCGGCGCTAGGGCAGGCGGGGCGGGGCTGGGCTGCAGGGCGGCAGCCGGCTGAGCTTTTAAAGGGGCCCCGGGCGCATTGTCCTAGCCGGACACGGCCGGGTAAGTCGGTTAACTTTTTTTAAAACAGTCGTGACATACTAAAATAGGAGAAAAAATACTAAACGGACTCCAAAAATTCTGAAATAAATTTTCACCATCCTCTAATAATATTTAGGACAAAGTGAACATTTATCCTGGACCTAAATGCAAATTTTAAAAATCCGCATTTTTCCTATGCAAATAAAATCGCAAATAAATCCGAAATAAAACCAAAAGTGATTTTAATATTTTTCCTCCAATATTTCTTTTATTTTGGAGAAGTCATATTATCTCCGCTCATATATTTTATTAATAAATATTTTTTAGGAGAGAAAAACTATTAAAACCAAAATGATCTCCGTACCGGTATTCGAGAAAACTCAAATACGAAAATGGTAGAATTCCCAACTCTCTCCGTAGGTCCTTGAGTTGCTTAGAATTTTTGAGGATCGCCATGCACAAATGCAATAAAATATGCAATGCAATATGATCTATGTATAACATTCCAAATTTAAAATTTGGGATGTTACAACTAGTTTTCTTTTGAGCTTTCGTACACTTATAGCTCTACTACATCTGTTACATGGCAATCCCTACTCACTCACATTGATATCTATTGATGGGCATATCCATAGCCCATTGATACACCTAGTCGATGTGAGACTTTCTCCCTAGTTTGTCTACTACCACCTTCTATTCCATCCATAGTGCTATGTCCATGGCTCACGCTCATGTATTGCGTGAAGAGTTGAAAAAGTTCGAAAAAGTAAAGTATGAAAACAATTGCTTGGCTGACACCGGGATGGGCATGAGGGGCACCTTGTGTTAAGAAAAGGGAGCATAGAAGACTATATGATTTTGTAGGGATAACGTTCTTTAGCATTGATATTTTGAAAGACTTGATTTTTGTTGGGATGCCCGAGTATTAAATTTTTTTATGTCAAATGATAGACTATTGTTTTGAATCACTCGTGTCTTAATATTCATGCCATGATTAGACTACATGATCAATATTATGCTAGGTAGCATTCCACATCAAAAAATATCTTTTTTATCATTTACCTACTCGAGGACGACTAGGAATTAAGCTTGGGGATGCTGATACGTCTCCGTCGTATCTATAATTTTTGATTGTTCCATGCCAATATTATACAACTTTCATATACTTTTGGTAACTTTTTATACTATTTTTTAGACTAACATATTGATCCAGTCAATGTTGGGGATATCGCTTATCGGGAACTTATCGGTCGACCCATGATAAGGGGTAAATCGGCCAGTTTATCGGCATATCGGGCGATTTATCGGCATATCGGCTGATTTATCGGCCGATTTATCTTATCGGTCCGACAGCGGTAAGCGATAAATCGGCCGATTTATCGGCATATCGGAAGATATCTTGAACAGTGGATCCAGTGCCCAGTGCCAGTTCCTATTTGTTGCATGTTTTTTGTTTCGCAGAATATCCATATCAAACAGTGTCCAAACGGGATAAAAACGGACGGAGTGTTTTTTGGAATATATGTGAATTTTGGGAAGCTGAACCAATGTGAGACGATGCCCGAGTGGCCCACGAGGGTGAGGGGCACGCCCAGGGGGCAGGCGGGCCCTGGGCCCTCGTGGCCACTCCTTATGGCGGTTGATGCCCTTCTTTCGCCACAAGAAAGCTAATATCCAGATAAAAATCGTGTCCAAAAATCAGCCCAATCGGAGTTACGGATCTCCGGGCATTTAAGAAACGGTGAATGCCAGAATCTAGGAACGCAGAAACAGAGAGAGACAGAGAGACATATCCAATCTCGGAGGGGCTCTCGCCCCTCCCACGCCATGGAGACCATGGACCAGAGGGGAAACCCTTCTCCCATCTAGGGAGAAGGTCAAGGAAGAAGGAGAAGGAGGGGGGCTCTCTCCCCCTCGCTTCCGGTGGCACCGGAGTGCCACCGGGGCCATCATCGTCACCACAATCTACACCAACAACTTCACCGTCGTCATCACCAACTCTTCCCCCCTCTATGCAGCGGTGTAACCCCTCTTCTACCCGCTGTAATCTCTACTTAAACATGGTGCTCAACGCTATATATTATTTCCCAATGATGTATGGCTATCCTATGATGTTCGAGTAGATCCGTTTGGTCCTATGGGTTAATTGATGATTGTGATTGGTTTGAGTTGCATGTTTTATTATTAGTGTTGTCCTATGGTGCTCTTCGTGTTGCGCAAGTGTGAGGGATCCCCGCTGTAGGGTTTGCAATGTGTTCATGGTTTGCTTATGGTGGGTGGAGTGAGTGACAGAAGCACATACCCGAGTAAGTAGGTTGTTTGCGTATGGGCATAAAGAAAACTTGATACTTTAATGCTATGGTTGGGTTTTACCTTAATGATCTTTAGTAGTTGTGGATGCTTGCTAGAGTTCCAATCATAAGTGCATATGATCCAAGAAGAGAAAGTATGTTAGCTTATGCCTCTCCCTCAAATAAGATTGCGATAGTGATTACCGGTCTAGTTATCGATTGCCTAGGGACAAATAACTTTCTCATGACAACAAGCTCTCTACTAAAACTAATTTAATTGTGTCTTTATCTTAACAGCCCCTACTTTTTATTTATGCTCTCTTTATTATCTTGCAAACCTATCCCACAAAAACTACAAAGTACTTCTAGTTTCATACTTGTTCTAAGTAAAGTAAATGTCAAGCGTGCGTAGAGTTGTATCGGTGGTCGATAGAACTTGAGGGGATATTTGGTCTACCTTTAGCTCCTCATTGGGTTCGACACTCTTACTTATCGAAAGAGGCAACAACTGATCCCCTACACTTGTGGGTTATCAGTAGACCTAAATGATTTTGCATCTACTACTATTACTCCACACATCGACCGCTATCCAGCATGCATCTAAAGTATTAAGTTCATAAGAACAGAGTAATGCTTTAAGCAAGATGACATGATGCAGAGGGATAAACTCAAGCAATATGATATAAACCCCATCTTTTTATCCTCGATGGCAACAATACAATACGTGCCTTGCTGCCCCTGCTGTCACTGGGAAAGGACACCGCAAGATTGAACCCAAAGCCAAGCACTTCTCCCATTGCAAGAACTATAGATCTAGTAGGCCAAACCAAACCGATATTTCGAAGAGACTTGCAAGGATATTATAATCATACATAAAAGATTTCAGAAAAGAATCAAATATTGTTCATAGATAATCTTGATCATAAACCCACAATTCATCGGATCTCGACAAACACACCGCAAAAAGATTACATCAAATAGATCTCCTCGAATATCGAGGAGAACTTTGTATGGAGATCCAAAAAGAGTGAAGAAGCCATCTAGCTAATAACTATGGACCCGAAGGTATGTGGTAAACTACTCACAACTCATTGGTGAGGCTATGGTGTTGATGTAGAAGCACTCCGTGATGGATCCCCCCTCCGGCGGAGCTCCGGAACAGGCCCCAAGATGGGATCTCACGGGAACACAAGGTTGAGATGGTGGAATTAGGTTTTTCTCGGTTGCCTCGATGTTTTTAGGGTACATGGATATATATAGGAGGAAGGAGGGCATCTGGGGAGCTAGAGGGGGCCCACGAGGGTGGGGGCGCGCCCAGGGGGAGGGGGCGCGCCCTGGACCCTCGTGGCCACCTCCTTCGTTCCCTCGCGTGTACTCCAAGTCTTCTAGGTAGATATGGTTCCAAAAATAACTCTCCCGAAGGTTTCATTCCGTTTGGACTCCGTTTGATATCCCTTTTCTGCGAAACACTAAAATAGGCAAAAAAAACAGCAATTTGCACTGGGCCTTGGGTTAGTAGGTTAGAGCATCTCCAACCGCGCCCCCAATAAGCCCCCCAAGGCCGTTTTTTAGCGTCGGCGCCGAAAAATCGGCCCAGTCGCGCCCCCACAATCTTGTTTTTCTCCGGATTGTGCCGATATTGGCGTCGGCGCTCCCAACCCGAAGCCGGCGCGCTGGGGGGCGCCCGGGGGCGCCGGCACGTACGTTTTGGTGCGAAAGAGCGGCGGGACCGGCTCATCAGCAAGACGAAGGCTGGTCGTCCTCATCGTCTCGGTTTTCCCGCAGGGAAATCAATGCCAAGGCTCCCGCCGGTCAGCCTGCCCATTGATTCACGGGCGGTGCAGTGCGGCGACGCCGCCCCGCCTTCCGCCACGCGTTCACACTCGGCCGCCCCCGAGCCACTATAAAAGGCGCCCCTAACCGCGCCGGTGAGGCACCAATCCATCGGTAGTCCTCCCCCTCCTCGCCGCCGCACTTCCTCCCCTCTCTCCGCCATTCGAGCCTCTCTCTCCCCCCCGGCAACCATGAGCGCGAGGTACCCCGGCGACGCAGCGCGGCCAATGGTTTAGGCCACCGCTCGCTGCATGAGTGGGAGGCCAACCTCCTCCACGAGGCCAACTACCCCGCGCCGCCCGACGTACACGCTCCATCGCGGTGGAGGCTCAGCGTCGGCGGGGTCCCAGTCCCCCCTCTGCCCATCCCCGAGACGCCCTACTTCCATGCCGAGATCGAGCGTGCGCGGGCGTCCCTGACGGTCGAAGAGAGGGCGCTCCCGGAGTACGCCGCCGACAACCACGTGGCGTGGGCGATACACTTTGAACGCCGGCAGGAGGAGCGGCTCGTCTCCACCAACATCGCGCCGATGCCGCGCGACCGCAACAACAGCGAGGTCCGCCGCCTGTGGTGGGGCGTCCCTGGCCACACGCTCAGCGGCGTCCTCGCACACGTCAAGGGGCGAAAGGACCCGCGGCTCGAGTGAAGCAGCGCGCCGGGGCGGCCGTGTCAAGGAGGAGAAGCATCGGCCGTAGTTTAGGGTTTTTTCGTCCCTTTTATTCGTGTAAAAAACTTCTAAATTTCGCCGAAATATGTCGTGTTTGTTCAAATATGGTCGTGTTTGCTGAAATTTGGCCGAACTGTGGGGACGTCTAGGGCCCGACCTGGGGGCGACGGCTGGGAACGTGCTCGCCCCCACGCCGAAAATAACGGCGGCTCGCCCCCAAGCGGCGATGTTCGGCGCGTCTTGGGGGCGCAATGGCTGGAGATGCTCTTAGTCCCAAAACTAATATAAAAGTGTATAATAAAGCCCATAAACATTCAAAACAGAATATATAATAGCATGGAACAATAAAAAATTATAGATACATTGGAGACGTATCAGTCTACATGTCGTCAAGCATGATGTTAGTCGATCGAGGCGAACGGGGCCGTTTCTTCTCAGACACCGCGGAGTCAGGCCAAATCTGCAAAACCAAAAAATGAGATAGTAGCGTCGCTGAACTATCAGTGAAACTTAGAGAAACTCCAATGGGGCGACCCATTTCGTCCGCAGCCGTCTGTTTGGGTCGGTGTGGACAAAAGAGGAGGCCCAACGCGCGGACGCAAACCCAAATCGAGTCCGCTTCGCGTCTGCGCTGACGCATTTGCGGCCCAAATTTGCGCCCGGAATGCATCGACGCGGACGCGGAACGGACGCCGCACGCGCCTTCTCAGTGTCCGCCGTGTCTCCACCTGGCGGCCGTCCAACTACCCGCTGCCCATGTGGTCAGCTTAATTTATGACCTCGGGCCCACGTGTTAGTGACGATGGTCGTCCTTTTTTAAGCCAACCGCGCGGCGGGGCCGTCCTCATCCGCTTCCCATCCCCATCTAGCCACACTCGCTCCCCCGTCGCTGGCAAACCCTAGCCACCCTAACCACGCCCAGCCACCCCAGATGGGGCTCTTCTTCGGCGCCGGCAGCAGCAAGGCGAAGGGCAAGTCGCCCACCATTCCTTTCCCCCGGGAGTTTGCCCCTCCTCCGCCAGCGCTCGCCGGCAGAGGCAACGCGTGAACGTGCCGGTGCACCAGGCGGAGTGGCACTGGCAGAATCGCATGCCACTGTCGTACCCCTGATGTCTACTACGCAAACTTCTTCTTGTAGACGTTGTTGGTTCTACAAGTGCAGAGGTTTGTAGGACAGTAGCAAATTTCCCTAAAGTGGATGACCTAAGGTTTAACAATCCGTGGGAGGCGTAGGATGAAGATGGTCTCTCTCAAGCAACCCTGCAACCAAATAACAAAGAGTCTCTTGTGTCCCCAACACACCCAATACAATGGTAAATTGTATAGGTGCACTAGTTCGGCAAAGAGATGGTGATACAAGTGCAATATGGATGGTAGATATAGGTTTTTGTAATCTGAAAATGTAAAAACAGCAAGTAACTAAAGGTAAAAGTGAGCATAAATGGTGTTGCAATGATAGGAAACAAGGCCTAGGGTTCATACTTTCACTAGTGCAAGTTCTCTCAACAATAATAACATAACTGGATCATATAACTATCCCTCAACATGCAACAAAGAGTCACTCCAAAGTCACTAATAGCGGAGAACAAACGAAGAGATTATGGTAGGGTATGAAACCACCTCAAAGTTATTCTTTCTGATTGATCTATTCAAGAGTCCGTAATAAAATAACATGAAGCTATTCTTTCCGTTCGATCTGTCATAGAGTTCGTACTAGAATAACACCTTAAGATACAAATCAACCAAAACCCTAATGTCACCTAGATACTCCATTGTCACCTCAAGTATCCGTGGGTATGATTATACAATATGCATCACACAATCTCAGAAACATCTATTCAACCAACACATAGAACTTCAAAGAGTGCCCCAAAGTTTCTACCGGAGAGTCAAGACGAAAACGTGTACCAACCCATATGCATAGATTCCCAAGGTTACGGAACCCGCAAGTTGATCACCAAAACATACATCAAGTAGATCACGTGATATCCCAATGTTACCACAGATAAGCACATGCAAGACATACATCAATTGTTCTCAAATCCTTAAAGACTCAATCCGATAAGATAACTTCAAAGGGAAAACTCTATCCATTACAAGAGAGTAGAGGGGGAGAAACATCATAAGATCCAACTATAATAGCAAAGCTCGCGATACATCAAGATCATGTCATCTCAAGAACACGATAGAGAGAGAGAGAGAGAGAGAGAGAGAGAGAGATCAAACACATAGCTACTAGTACATACCCTCGGCCCCGAGGGTGAACTACTCCCTCCTCGTCATGGAGAGCGCCGAGATGATGAAGATGGCCACCGGAGAGGGATTCCCCCCTCCGGCAGGGTGCCAGAACGGGTCTAGATTGGTTTTCGGTGGCAACTGAGGCTTTCGGCGGCGGAACTCCCGATCTAGGTTATTTTCCGGGGGTTTCTGTATTTATAGGATTTTTTGGCGTAGGGCACAAGTCAGGGGGGATCTCCGGGCTGTCCACGAGATAGGGGGCGCCACCAGTGCGGGTGGGCGCGCCCCCCACCCTGAGAGGGCAGCCCATGGCTCTCCTGGCCCAACTCTTTTACTTCGGGGGCTTCTTTTGGTCCAGAAAAAATCATCAAAAATTGGCTCGTCAATTGAACTCCGTTTGGTATTCCTTTTCTGTAAAACTCAAAAACAAGGAAAAACAGAAACTAGCACTGGGCTCTAGGTTAATAGGTTAGTCCCAAAAATCATATAAAAGTGTATATAAAAGCCCATAAAACATCCTAGAAGGATAATATAATAGCATGGAGCAATCAAAAATTATAGATACGTTGGAGACGTATCAAGCATCCCCAAGCTTAATTCCTGCTCGTCCTCGAGTAGGTAAATGATAAAAACAGAATTTTTGATGTGGAATGCTACCTAATATAATTCTCAATTTAATTTTCTTTATTGTTGCATGAATTTTCAGATCCGAAAGATTCAAGATAAAAGTCTATATTGACATAAGAATAATAATACTTCAAGCATACTATCAAAAGCAATCATGTCTTCTCAAAATAACATGGCCAAAGAAGGTTATCCCTACAAAATCATATAGTCTGGCTATGCTCCCTCTTCATCACATAAAATATTCATGTCATGCACAACCCTGGTTTCAGCCAAGCAATTATCTCATACTCAATTTTTTTCAAACCTTTCAACTTTCACGCAATACATGAGCGTGAGCCAAGGATATAGCACCATAGGTGGAATAGAGTGGTGGTTGTGGAGAAGACAAAAGAGGAAGATAGTCTCACATCAACTAGGCGTATCAATGGGCTATGGAGATGCCCATCAATAGATATCAATGTGAGTGAGTAGGGATTGCCATGCAACGGATGCACTAGAGCTATAAGTGTATGAAAGGTCATCAAAAGAAACTAAGTGGGTGTGCATCCAACTTGCTTGCTCATGAAGACCTAGGGCATTTGAGGAAGCCCATCGTTGGAATATACAAGCCAAATTATATAATGAAAATTCCCACTAGTATATGAAAGTGATAAAACAAGAGACTCTCTATCATGAAGATCATGGTGCTACTTTGAAGCACAAGTGTGGAAAAGGATAGTAGCATTGTCCCTTCTCTCTTTTCTCTCATTTTTTTGGAGGGGCTCTCCCTTTTTTTAGCCCCTCTCTATATATTTTTTTGGCCATCTCTTTTTTTTATTTGGCCTTTATCTTTTTTTTGTTTCCTCACACGGGACAATGTTCTAATAATGAAGATCATCACACTTTTATTTACTTACAACTCAAAGATTACAACTCGAAGCTAGAACAAGATATGACTCTATGTGAATGCCTCCGGCGGTGTACCGGGATGTGCAATGAATCAAGAGTGACATGTATGAATGAATTGTGAATGTTGGCCTTGCCACAAATACGATGTCAACTACATGATCATGCATGGAAATATGAAAATATGAAGCGTGTCATATGAACGGAACGGTGGAAAGTTGCATGGCAATATATCTCGGAATGGCTGTGGAAATGCCATGATAGGTAGGTATGGTGGCTGTTTTGAGGAAGGTATATGGTGGGTGTATGGTACCGGGGAAAGTCGCGCGGTACAAGAGAGGCTAGCAATGGTGGAAGGGTGAGAGTGCGTATAATCCATGGACTCAATATTAGTCATAAAGAACTCATATACTTATTGCAAAAATCAAAGAGTCATCAAAACAAAGTATTCAACGACTGCTCCTAGGGGAAGGGTTGGTAGGAGTTAACCATCGCACGATCACGACCTCCACACAAAGGATGACAATCAATAAATACCTCATGCTCTAACTTTGTCACATAGCGGTTCACCATACGTGCATGCTACGGGAATCACAAACTTTAACACAAGTATTTCTTGAATTCATAATTACCCCACTAGCTTAACTCTAATATCAACATCCTCATATCTCAAAACAATCATCAAGTATCAAACTTCTCCTATCATTCAATGCACTTTATGTGAAAGTTTTTACTATACCCATCTTGGATGCCTATCACATTAGGACTAGTTTTATAACCAAAGCACATTACCATGTTGTTCTAAAAGACTCTCAAAATAATTTAAGTGAAGCATTAGTGTTCATCTATTTCTTCGAATTAAAACCACTGCCGTGCTCTAAAAAGATATAAGTGAAGCACTAGACCAAATGACAAACTACTCCAAAAGATATAAGTGAAGATCAATGAGTAGTTGAATAATTATGTAACTATGTGAAGACTCTCTAACATTAAAAAATTTAAGATCTTGGGATATTATTCAAACAGCAATCAAAACAAAATAAAATAAATTGACGCTCCAAGCAAAACACATATCATGTGGTGAATAAAAATATAGCCTCGAGTAAGGTTACCGATAGACGAAGACGAAAGAGGGGATGCCTTCCCGGGGCATTACCAAGCTTAGGCTCTTGGTTCTCCTTGAATTTTACCTTGGGGTGCCTTTGGCATCCCCAAGCTTAGGCTCTTTCCACTCCTTATTCCATAGTCCATCGACTCTTTACCCAAATCTTGAAAACTTCACAACACAAAACTTAACAGAAAATTTGTAAGCTCCGTTAGTATAAGAAAATAAAACCACCACTTAGGTACTGTTGTGAACTCATTCTAAATTCATATTGGTGCAATATCTACTGTATTCTAACTTCTCTATGGTTCATACCCTCCGATACTACTCATAGATTCATCAAAAATTAAAACACAAAACCACATCTAAACAGAAGCTAGATGCAATATTTATTCCTAAATAGAATCAAAATCAAAGAAAATAAAATAAAGTTGGGTTGCCTCCCAACAAGCGCTATCGTTTAACGCCCATAGCTAGGCATGATGATTTCAATGATGCTCACATAAAAGATAAGAATTGAAACATAAAGAGAGCATCATGAAGAATATGACTAGCACATTTAAGTCTGACCCACTTCTTAGGCATAGGGATTTTGTGAGCAAACAACTTATGGGAACAATAATCAACTAGCATAGGAAAGCAAAACAAGCATAACTTCAAGATTTTAAGCACATAGAGAGGAAACTTGATATTATTGCAATTCCTACAAGCATATGATCCTCTCTCATAATAATTTTCAGTAGCATCATGAATGAATTCAACAATATAACTATCACATAAAGCATTCTTGTCATTATCCCCAGGCATATAAATTTTATTACTCTCCACGTAAGCAAAATTCTTCTCATTCATAATAGTGGGAGTATCATAAGAGACTTGAATGCTATATATTGTTTCCACATTAAAAGAGTAATATTCAGAAAAAGGGTAATCATAATCATGACAAGTTTGATAAATATAATCATCACTTTTTATGGCATAAGTGTCATCACAATAATCATCATAAGTAGGAAGCATGCTTTCATCATAATAAATTTGCTCACAAAAACTTGGGGGACTAAAAATATCATCTTCATCAAACATAGCATCCCCAAGCTTGGGACAAACATTAATTGCAGAAAATAAATTCTCAAACATGTCATTCTCATCAAACATAGCATCCCCAAGCTTGGGCCCTTTCATATCATAAGCATAATCACTCTCATCATTAATAGTATGGATAGCACCGATAGTATAGTAATTATCATCCTCACAATGGGTAATAGGAGGGACATTATTCGGAAGGGATACCTCTTTACCTTTGCTTCTTCGTCTTTTATTTTTCTTCTTCACATTATGTGTGGGTTTAATCTTCTTTTCGGAGCTCTTTATTAATGAGATTGGTTGAATAGAAGGCTCTTCCTCGTTACCTGATTCATCATAAGAAAGAACAGGAGGATATTGGGAAATCTCTTCCCTTTCATTAGTATTATCTTCATCTTCTATTTGTTTTCTTGTCTTTAGGTAATTTTCAATATAAGGATTTTCAATGCAATTCACCGCACAATACATATAAATTTCCTCTAGATCAAAATCAAGAAGTTTATCAAGGGCAAATCCTGGAAGATGCTTAGTTCTACGTTTGATTTCTTAATAACCCAAAAGCAAGCTAAGTTCATTATGATGTGCAAGGGAAATCAAGTCATCACAATTTTTGGACACGATTTGATCATGAAACAATTTGCATTGGAGAGTGAAATGACCACGTTCATTGCAAAGTCCACAAGTACGGCTAAGACATATTAAATTTTCAGCACAATCATCTAGCCTTTCTTGCAACCATTTAGTTTCTAAATACTTATGTCTCTTGCAAAATCTATCTTCCCTATTTGGTACGTACTTGCAAACTCCATGCACTCCACAAAAATCGACATGCTTATAAGAGATATTTTCATCATGACTAGTGCAATCATCATTAGTACCATGTATATTCAAATGATTCACACTAACAACATTGCAATCATGCTCATCATTCAAAGATTTAGTGCTAAACATTTTAATGCATTCTTCTTCTAGTACTTGAGCACAATTGTCCTTCCCATCATTTTCACGAAAGATATTAAAAAGATGAAGCATATGAGGCAACCTCAATTCCATTTTTTTTTTCTTTTATGAACTAAACTATTGATAAAACAAGAAACTAAAAGATTCGATTGCAAGATCTAAAGATATACCTTCAAGCACTCACCTCCCCGGCAACGGCGCCAGAAAAGAGCTTGATGTCTACTACGCAACCTTCTTCTTGTAGACGTTGTTGGGCCTCCAAGTGCAGAGGTTTGTAGGACAGTAGCAAATTTCCCTCAAGTGGATGACCTAAGGTTTATCAATCCGTGGGAGGCCTAGGATGAAGATGGTCTCTCTCAAGCAACCCTGCAACCAAATAACAAAGAGTCTCTTGTGTCCCCAACACACCCAATACAATGGTAAATTGTATAGGTGCTCTAGTTCGGCGAAGAGATGGTGATACAAGTGCAATATGGATGGTAGATATAGGTTTTTGTAATCTGAAAATATAAAAACAGAAAGGTAACTAAAGGTAAAAGTGAGCATAAACGGTGTTGCAATGAAAGGAAACAAGGCCTAGGGTTCATACTTTAACTAGTGCAAGTTCTCACAACAATAATAACATAACTGGATCATATAACTATCCCTCAACATGCAACAAAGAGTCACTCCAAAGTCACTAATAGCGGAGAACAAACGAAGAGATTATGGTAGGGTACGAAACCACCTCAAAGTTACTCTTTCTGATCGATCTATGCAAGAGTCCGTAGTAAAATAACACTAAGCTATTATTTCCGTTCGACCTATCATAGAGTTCGTACTAGAATAACACCTTAAGACACAAATCAACCAAAACCCTAATGTCACCTAGATACTCCATTGTCACCTCAAGTATCCGTGGGTATGATTATACGATATGCATCACACAATCTCAGAAACATCTATTCAACCAACACATAGAACTTCAAAGAGTGCCCCAAAGTTTCTACCAGAGAGTCAAGACGAAAACGTGTGCCAACCCCTATGCATAGATTCCCAAGGTCACGGAACCCGCAAGTTGATCACCAAAACATACATCAAGTAGATCACGTGATACCCATTGTCACCACAGATAAGCACATGCAAGACATACATCACGTGTTCTCAAATCCTTAAAGACTCAATATGATAAGATAACTTCAAAAGGAAAACTCAATCCATTACAAGAGAGTAGAGGGGGAGAAACATCATAAGATCCAACTATAATAGCAAAGCTCGCGATACATAAGGATCGTGACATCTCAAGAACACGAGAGAGAGAGATCAAACACATAGCTATTGGTACATACGCACAGCCTCGAGGGTGAACTACTCCCTCCTCGTCATGGAGAGCACCGGGATGATGAAGATGGCCATCGGAGAGGGATTCCCCCCTCCGACAAGGTTCCAGAATGGGTCTACATTGGTTTTCGGTGGCAACAGAGGCTTTCGGCGGCGGAACTCCCGATCTAGGTTATTTTCCGGAGGTTTCTGTATTTATAGGATTTTTTGGCGTAGGGCACAAGTCAGGGGGGTCTTCGGGCTGTCCACGAGATAGGGGGCGCCACCAGTGGGGGTGGGCGCGCCCCCCACCCTCGTGGGCAACCCGTGGCTCTCCTGGCCCAACTCGTTTACTTCGGGGGCTTGTTTTGGTCAAGAAAAAATCATCAAAAATTGGCTCGTCAATTGGACTCCGTTTGGTATTCCTTTTCTGTAAAACTCAACAACAAGGAAAAAAACAGAAACTGGCATTGGGCTCTAGGTTAATAGGTTAGTCCCGAAAATCATATAAAAGTGTATATAAAAGCCCATAAAACATCCTAGAAGGATAATATAATAGCATGGGACAATCAAAAATTATAGATACGTTGGAGACGTATCAACCCCGACGCCACCCTGCCGCACGACTGGAACTTGGATCTGGAGAGGATCCCAGTGCCGGTGGTGCCGCGGTCAGCGAGGGCGCACGCGGAGGAGGTGCGGCGCCGCCGGGCGCTCCTGGCGCCGGAGCAGTGCCATGACCCTGCCGACGCATCGGACTCGTCCAACTGGGCGCGCTGGTTTGCCTTCGAGCAGGAGGAGGCAAGGCGACGCGGTGTCCGCGAGGTCGGCCGCACCGTGCCACCGTCGTCGCTCGTCGTCCGCGAGGAGGACCAGGAGGCGGAGGCCGCCTACCAGGAGGCCCTTGCGCCCGTCTACCTGGAGAGCGAGGAGGACGAGCGGCGCAGGGCAGCGGCGGCCGAGGAAGAGGATGCGGCGTACGAGGCGGCCTTGGCATAGGCCATGGCCCTCTCTGCAGCGGGTGACTGCGTCATACCGCCGGTGACTCCACCGTCCCCTCCTGCACCGGCAGAGCGTGTGAAAGCTGAGCCGGAGCCATCCCCCATCGAGCGCTACTCCTGGACGGGAGTACTGCGCGAGTGGGTCAGCGCGCCACCGGTCTGGCTTGAGGCAACACCAGCACAGGAGGCGGCATACCTCGAGCATTGGCGCCGGCGACGATTGGCCGAGGAGCGCCGCAAAGACGAGCACCTCGAGATGCTCGAGCGCGGCGCCGAGGAGCAGGCGCGCGAGGCCGAGGAGGAGGCGCGCCAGGCCGCGGCGGCACATGCGGCTGCACATCCCGCGCCCGTAGAGCCTACGCCGGACATGAACGACCTCTGGAACAAGGCGTTCCCCTAGGCCGGCCTAGCGCCGACGCTCATCGACCTCACAGACCCCAAGGACGACGACGACGCCTTGGGCAGCCCGCCGCCTCATAGTTTAGTTTTTATTTTATTTTTCTTAAATGCAAATGTGGATGCGTGGACTCTCGTCGGCCCTTGTTGCCAGCTTTAATGTTGAATTAATGTTGTTTTCACTTTTAAATATGCATGCATTCTTTTTTTCTAGCGCCGTCAAAATGGGTCGGGCTAGCGTTGGGCGCACGTGCTGACCCAAACGAGGAAGCGGACGTTCGTGTCCGATTTGCCGACCCAAACGGACAAAAAGCGGACAAAATCGCCGTTCATTTGGGTGTAGCCGCGGGCGCAAGGAGACGCCGAGTTAGTGATGGGCGCAGTGGTGTCGAGGTAGTGGTGCACTGGAAGGATGATGGTGTTGACGACGCGTCGCGCCGGGTTTGCCAAGCCCGGGAACACATCGTGGACGAAGGCACACATCGGTGTTGCCAGCACCGGGCATGCTTAGACGGACGAAGTCGGATTTGATGAAGCGCCGCACCAGGCTTGCCAGGCCCGGGGACATGTCGTGGACGAAGGCACGCGGCGGTGTTGCCTGCGCCGGGCATGCATAGACTGGGACCTGCACGAGTTGTACGCCATGTTGAAGAAGTAGGAGAGGCCAGCAGAGAACGACTCGACGATAGTTGCGGCACCAATCGGCGCGGGGCCAATGTCACCCACGGTTGTCGTAGTAGATGAAGCGGCCAGGGTAGATGATGGCGACATCGGCGATGGGCTGGTGCTGGACAAAGACGAAGGGGGTGGACGGGCGGCTGAGGCGGCCGAAGAAGAGCAGCGGCGATGGCCTGACGGCGGTCGCGGTGGCTAGGTTAGGAGCGCGACGGCGATGCTCTAAGTAGGCGAAGAACCCTGACAGCGTGACGAAGACCGGCGTGGACGGTGGCGTTCCTGGGCCCAGGGAGACGGCACGACGCATACCACGGGAAATCGACGTGCAGGGACAGCGAAGTAGACCGCCGGCCGCGGCGCTACGGCCCGAAGGGGCGACGCAGCGGCGGCTGGTAGGTCGGGGCGGTGGTGGAAGACCTCGGGGCGGCGGCAGGGACCGCGGGCCGCGGCGCTACGGCCCGAAGGGGCGGCGCAGTGGTGGAGCGCGGGTGGTGCAACCGCGGGGACGGCCTCGGGACGGCTGCGTGGACCATGTGACACGCTCGCTACAACCCGACGGAGCGACGCAGTGGCGGCGCGAGGGTCGGTGCAGCCACGGGACGGCCTGGAGCAGACGGCCTCAGGGCGGCGGGGGACCGCGGGCCGCGGCACTACGGCCCGAAGGGGTGGCGTAGCGAAGACGCGGGTCGGTGCAGCCGATAGAAGAACCACGGGGTGGTTGCGCTGCGGTCCGACATGGCGACGCAGCGGTAGCCCATTGCTCGATCGGTAGTAGGGCGCGCTGTACTCGGGACGGTCTTCACGGGGCCTGCGAAGGCGCCTGCAACCGACGGGCCAGGTGGGTCGCACGGCGTAGATGAGGCGGATCGCGGCGGCGGGCGGGTGATCAATCCGATCGCGCTTGAAGTCGGGGACGGGGAGGCGGGGTGGCGGCGGAGTTCGAAATGAAGCCGGCGATGAAGGACGGCGTGGGACGTCGTGCAATGAGCGCGACAGCACCGGCGCCCGGGCTGTGAGGCCCGAGCGACCAGCATAGCAGGAGCGCCCGAGCTGAGGCAGCCGACGAGCCTGACGCAGCCGGCCCGACACAACCGAGGATGAGGCCGGCGAGGCAACCAGCAGGGCCGCCGTGTCGACGTGGTGGAGGCGGGTGACGTGAATCGATTGGCGGACCGGCGCGCGAGTTGCGGCTATGATTGGCCGTCGCATGGCGCGTGGCCGCTGGCTGGGGGCGATGCAGGTGTCCCGATCGGAGCAGGGTGGTGACGGCCGGCGCAAGTAGCCGGCCAGTCGAGCCGGTGTCGGAGTAGAGGCGGGCGGGTGTCGAGGGCGGCGGTGGGTGGCGCAAGCCGATCTTAAATCAAAAAACCAAAAGTAAACGCCAATCAAAGCGACCAGCGAGAGAGAGAAAAACCGGAGCAAATGCTTGGAAAAGACTCTTAGGGCAATCGGTCAACACGACCGGCGAACGAATCCTTGATACGGGAGGCGCGGCCCCCGGCGGCGGTCATGAAGGCCGACCGTCCGGGAACGGCGCGCGGGGGCGAAAGCGACGACGGCGGTTAAGGTTTAGGATCGATTAGGCTGATACCATGTTAGAAGGGGAAGAGAGATTTGATGAAATAGTTGTTTTATAATTAATCTATATACTCAACAGGTCCGTTGGAGTTGCTCTTAGAAGATCCAGTCAGTAGCTAGCTCTACCTACTCTATGTTTCTCTCATCGTTATTAATAAACTAAACCTAATCAACGCACATATTCTACTGCCACAGTACACTGTGTACACGTACTGGGGGTTTGTTTATCGGGCCGGCAGCATATTTATAACTGAGTGTGATATTGACTGATCGATTCTTAGTCAAACAAACAACCGATTCCTTTTATACTTGCTTAAGAAAACGATTTGTTCTAGTTTTTGTTCTCTAAAAAATGGATCAAGCCCCGTTGCTATCTTCGCTGTCTCTTGTTTGTGAGACGTACGTGCTTGAATTTAGTTGGAGTGCTATGTGAGACTAAGGACAGGCTCTCACTTTTCATTAAAACGGTTTGATGATGTCGGCCAGGGTAAACTTTTCTACATCTTGGGGAGTAGTAGCACTACTGGCAAGCAACCTGGCCTTCACGAGTTGACTTACAACTAAAAGTAATGCGATATCTTATGTAGGCACATTTGGCAAGAAATCCAATATGTACTTTCTTGTAAACTAATATAAAGCATTTTATATCACTAGGGACCCAAAAGTGGCCTACCAATAAAAAGGCTCTTCAACCGTTACCAGTTTTTTCTTCCAGGACTAGGAGAATTATCAGATCATTGTGCCGCAGTAGTAGCAACTCAAGGCGTTCAAGTTAGAGCATCTCCCGCCGTTGAGCCCCCAGGAGACATTTTTTCGTCTCTTGGGGGGCTGCCGGCGATAATTTTAGGCTGGGGGCGAAAAAAATTCCACTCGTTGCGTGCCCAGGCCGCGCCCGCTCGCCGAACGCGCGTCCGCGCCAAGGCCGCGCCCGCTCGAGGACCTGCACGCCATCTCGTCGCTCCCTAGCCTCGCCGACTCCTGGATCCTCCACGGCTCAGCCTTGACGACGGAGGATGAAGCAGCGGCCACCTCCGCGAGCACGACGAGCGCCGCGCCGGCGAGGTCCGGCTCGACCTGCCCGGTGGCCACGTACTGCTGGAAGAGGACCCAGGCGAAGCACACGTTGTCCAACATCCAGTTGATGCCGAACGTCGCCCACGTCCTCTTCATGAGCTCCAAGAGCTCGTCCACCTCGTCGAGCATGACTGTCTCGTCCTTGAGATCGAAGATGCCTGGAGGAGGGAGACGTAGAGGAGCACACGGGGGTTGTCCTGCCTGGCGCACCGGTCGCGGACATCGTCCCGGACGCGCCGTCCACTGTCCAGGGCGGCGAGGAGGCGAGCGGCGAGAGGACGCGGCGCCGGCGTTGCGCTGCTCAGCAGCAAGGAAGCGGGGCGGCGAGCGCGGGGACAGGGAGCTGCCGAGGAGGCGGGCGGCGAGCGCGGCCGGAGCGGCGAGGACGCGGGAAGGCGAGCGGCCGGAGCGGCGAGGAGACGGGGCGGCGCGAGGAGGCAGTGCGGCGAGGAGGCGGGCGGCGAGCGGGGAGAGAGGCGAGCAAAAGTGGATGGGGCTGGAGGAGATTCTTTTTTGCATGTGGGTGGGCCTGCAGAGGAGAGAGAGGGAGAAAAGAGGCTGACCTATGGGTTTAGGCATGCAAAAAGTAGTGCCGGCGGTCCCAAATGCCCCCGGTTTGCTGGGTGTGGGCTGAGGTCGCCGACGCTATTTTTGCCTCAACCCGACGAAAAACGAGGATTTGGGAGCATGAGTGGAGCGTTTTTTATCCGTCGGCGTCTAAAATGTGACTTGAGGGTGTGTCTTGGCCTCTTGGGGGGCCTAGTAAAGATGCTCTGACCTACACGCAGCAGTAGTACACGTTTGCGTAGAAGATACCGGTGGCGGCTTTCCGGTTGATGATTGATCGGGCAAGCGGAGCCCGGCGGAAAAATCAAGCTCGACCGAACCTACTCAGTTATTAGACGGACCCGACGCGTCACCTCAGCCTTTTTATCCGCTGGATTTCGTTCAATCTTTGTACATACGATGGGCCCGCCCATGTATATCGGCAGACAGTGACATTGCTGGCTGCTTCTTCGTTCGCTCAACTTTGCTCATGCCTAACCTTGCACCGTACCAGTAGAAGATCCCGACGTGCGTCTTGTCACGGACTTTTCCCATTCTGATTAGCGAGAGGAATTGCGGGGGAGGTGAGATGGTGGATGGGAGTGGCCATATAATTCTGTCCTCGTCACACTCCGGGCAAATGCCCTGTATCCGGGCGCCGCACCAGCCGGGTGCCTTAGAGCATCTCTAATAGTTTGTCTATATGGATGTCTATACTCGTTTTTCACGACGTGAGCCAAAAATAGGTGTCCAACAACTTGTCTATATGGTCGTCAAAATATACACATTGTCTAAACCGACCTTGACACCACGCCTGGACAATGTGAAGGCGTCGTCTAAACTCAGTTGCAGTCATGATTTCTTCCTCTCCCCAGCGACGTCCCACATGTCATGGTCCCTGTATATAGACGTTCTGATGCAAAACTGAACGTGTATATGAGAGAATCTTTTTAGACCATTGTCTATATGAATATATAGACATCCAAATATACACATGCTATTGGAGATGCTCTTAGAGCAACTTCAACCGGCCGACTCAACCACACGATGATTTTATCCGTTTTTTATCTGTTTGGGTTGGCAAAGCGGACACGAACGTTCGCTTCCTCGTTTGGGTCGGCGCGTGCGTCCAATGCTGGTCCGACCCATTTTGACGGCGCTAAAAAAGAAGAATGAATGCATATTTAAAAGTAAAAACATTATTAATTAAACATTAAAGCCGGCAACGAAAGCCGGCGAGAGTCCACGTGTCCACATTTGCATTTAAGAAAAATAAAAAATAAACTACGAGGCGGCAGGCTGCCCTAGGCGTCGTCGTCGTCGTCCTCGGGGTCCGTGAGGTCGATGAGCGTCGGCGTCGGGCCGGCCCAAGGGAACGCCTTGTTCCAGAGGGCGTTCGTGTCCAGCGCGGGCTGTTCAGAACGCTGCGGTCGACCTCGCGGACGCCACGTCGCCTCGCCCCCTCGTGCTCGAAGGCGAACCAACGCGCCCAGTTGGGCGAGTCCGATGCGTAGGCGGGGTCGCGGCGCTGCTCCGGCGTCAGCAGCGCTGCACCTCCTCCGCGTGCGTCATCGCCGACCACGGCGCCGCCGGCACTGGGATCCACTCCGGATCCAAGTGTCAGTCGTGCGGCAGGGTGGCGTCGGGGTACGACAGAGGCACGCGGTTCTTCCAGTGCCACTCCGCCTGATGCACCGACACGTTCACGCGCTGCCTCTGCCGGCGAGCTCGCGTCGACGGAGGAGGGGCAAACTCTCGGGGGAAAGGAATGGCGGGCGATTTGCCCTTCGCCTTTGAAAGAACATGCGGTGCCCCCATGTTTGGTTTTGGTAATTGATGACAATCTCTATGGACTAATGGTTTCCTTGAGTTATATTTGAAGGGTTTGTCCATAGGCTTTTCTTGGAGTTCATTTGTTGGTTTCAAGGAGAGTTTGTGATGACCAAGGTGCTATTAAGGAATTATCCAAAGATTGGTCTTGTGAGTGTTGAGCTTATTGCAAGCATGTCTTGAAGAAGAAGAGTGTGTTATCATTCATGTTTACCTTTAAGACATCATCCAAATGAAGAGTTGGAAAGATTCAAGGTTGATCAAGACTAAGTGAAGGAGTGAATCAAGTTGATCAACACACAAAGCATAGAAGATGTACCGAGAGGGATCAAGCAATCCTATGGTATGGTAAGCATTGTCAATCACGCTTTGTGTACTAACCCATGGTCTTCGTGAGAGTTCTTTGTGGGGTTAGGTTGCGGTGTGCAAGTTTAAGTGGAGCATCACGAAGAGATCAAGTGCTTGAAGCTTGCCATCCATTGTGGTGACAATGGACTTGTGAAGATATGCCGAAGAGTGGCTCACCCATAGTGAAGTATGGGGGAGCAATCTACTTGTCTTCATCGAGACAACGCAATCAAGAAAGGTGGTCCAACTTGAGGAAGTCAAGATCGTCTACATCTAGCTCAAGTGGACTTTGTGCAAAGCAAAGGTTTGCCCTTGATAGGTTTTCTATTTTACCGGTCTCGTGGTGGTAGTTGGGAGACCGGGTTATAGGATCGTTTGCCGTACTATCAAGGGGGGCTCTCAAGTTGGTAGCTTGATCGTATCGTTAGTAGAGAGCTCAAACCATTGCATCCTTGCATCATGTTTCTTGGTTCTTGTTTGGTTCTCTTTGTGAGTCTTAGAATTTATGGTCATCTTGATTACAAGCTTCAGTTCATCGAAAATGGAGTTCACATGTGTCTTCTATGATGTTTTCGGTGTTGGGTGTTTTACCGGTCTTATCCGAGGAAGGGTTCTCACCATTTTCTTATGGGCCTTTTCTAATTTGCTTCTTATTGGTTTTTCTATCAAGATTGTGTTAGCCCTTGTCGCTAGCTTTCCAACAAACTTGGTTTCATCGAATTCGGAGTCCTTATGCAAAAGTTATTGTCGTTTTGGTGTACTGAAAAGGCTGCAGCGGTACTACCACGGGTAGGAGCGGAAGTAATTTTTTACAACCGCTTTCAGAAGCGGTACTACCGCTTTCGGGAGCGGTACTACCGCTTGGAGCAGTACTACCGCGGCTACTTCCGTGGCTACTTCCGCTCGGGACCAAAAACTCGTCACAAGTCCAGCGGTGGTAGGCACGGATGTAATTTTTTAGTACCGCTCGCAAGCAGTAGTACCGCTACCCTTAGCAGTACTACCGCTACCCCTAGCGGTAGTACCGTGAGGTCAAGCGGTACTACCGCTCCGACGGTTTTTCTGGCCTTTTTGCCTCCTCGCTGTTGTTTTTCTAAGGGGTACTAATGCCCTAGCGGTAGTACCGCTCCTGGAGCGGTAGTACCGCTCTGTGCGGGCTGTGAGCATAACGGTTGGATTTTTTCCCACCTATAAAAGGGGCTCTTCTTCCCCCAATGAACCTTATCCTTTGAGCTCGTGTTCTTCCCCCATTGTTGACCTTCTTAGAGCTTGCTATCTCTCAATCCCTCCATGGATTCTTGCTAGTTTTGGGGGGAAAAGAGAGAGGAGATCTAGATCCACATTTCCACCAATCACTTTCTCCTCTAGGTGAGGGGAACCCCTTGGATCTTGATCTTGGAGTTCTTGGTGTTCTCCTTCTTGTTCTTCCTCTCATTTCCCTCCCTAGCATTAGTTGCTTTGGTGGGATTTGGGAGAGAAGGACTTGGGCACTCCGTGTGCCCTTGCCATTGCATTTGGTGCATCGGTTTGAGTTCTCCACGGTGATACGTGGAAGTGAAGTTGAGAAGCTTATTACTCTTGGGTTCTTGGTACCCTTGAGCTTGTTCCTCTTGGGTGCTTGGGCGCCCTAGATGGTTGTGGTCACCTCGAAGCCATATTCCATTGTGGTGAAGCTTCGTGGTGTCGTTGGGGAGATAGCCCCAACCTTGGTGTTCGGAGCTCAATCATTGTGGTGTAAAGCTCCGGGCAAGCGTCGGGGTCTCCAATTAGGTTGTGGAGATCGCCCCGAGCAATTTGACGGGTTCCGGTGACCGCCCCCAAGGGTTGCCAAAGTGTACGGGTTCGGTGACCGCCCCCAAGGGTTGCCATTTGTACGGGTTCGGTGACCGCCCTAAAGGGTCCCTTAGTGGAATCACGGCATCTTGCATTGTGCGAGGGCGTGAGGAGATTACGGTGGCCCTAGTGGCTTCTTGGGGAGCATTGTGCCTCCACACCGCTCCAAACGGAGATTAGCATCCGCAAGGGTGTGAACTTCGGGATACATCGTCGTCTCCGCGTGCCTCGGTTATCTCTTACCCGAGCCCTTTACTTATGCACTATACTTTGTGATAGATATATTGTTTCTTGTCATATATCTTGCTATCACCTAGTTGTTTATCTTGCCTAGCATAAGTTGTTGGTGCACATAGGTGAGCCTAGTTGTTGTAGGTTTTGTGCTTGACAAATTAACCGCTAGGTTTATTCCGCATTTGTTCAAGCCTAAACCGTAATTATTTTAAAGCGCCTATTCACCCCCCCCCCCTCTAGGCGACATCCACGATCTTTCAATTGGTATCAGAGCCTCGTCTCTCTTTATAGGGCTTTACCGCCTAGAGAGTAAGGATGTCGACTAGGGGTTTAGGTTTCTCTGACACTCTTAGTTTCAATGGCACAAATTTTGATGTTTGGGTAATTCGCATGCTTAATCTCTTTAGGGTCATGGACCCAAATTTAGAGCGAATTGTAGATATGGGTTTTTCTCCTCCAAAGGATGCACAAAGATTATCTTTAGAGGATGAGAAAAACTCTTATCTCAATGCTCAAGCTTCTAATGTGCTTTTTGATGCTTTGAGCAATGTAGTTATATTTCAACTCATGCCGTTCCGGGATGCTCATGAGTTGTGGACAAAGCTTCAAGATAAATATGATGTGTCCAAGAACTGTAGGAATGATTGTTCTCCCTCCACCTCCGGCCGTGTTGTCTTCTCAACTTCTTCTACTTCACCTACATGTGGTTTGCCACAAGGTAATGATATGGTGAGTAGTGTTGGTCATTGCAATGATGATAGTATGCTTATTGTGGATGATCCTTCATCACTATCTTACTGCAATGCATCTTCTTTGGACTTTAACACTTCGAGCACCCTACATGTTTCACATGCATGTGTTGATAGTCCTTGCATATCATGTAGAAATTGCTTAACTAAAACTCATGATGATATGCTTGCTATGTCTTGTTGCCATGATAAAAATGCATCTATTTCCTCGAATTATTGTGCTAACAATGTAGAGGAAACCCAACACCCCATGGAACTAGATGTAGTCTTGAATGGTGCTTCAAGGGATCCTACATCATCATCTATTGCGTTTTGCCTTATGGCTAAGGCTTCAAAGGTATCTCCCACTTTGAACCCCAATATATCTTGTCATGATAGTGATGATGAGAATGATGATGATGTAGAAAATGATGAAGAGAATGACAATGTTGCCTCCTTAAAAATTAAGGGGGAAATGATTTTTAAAGCTCTTCATAAGAATAAAATTGCTCGTTCCAACTTCATGGAAATCATGTCTATTGCCATTGAGGGCAAGAAATATATAGAGGAGTTGGAATCTCATCTAGAGGAGCATGAGGTCACCATTGAGAAAATGGAAGATCATGAGCGTGATTACGCTAATGAGATCGCCGACCTCTTGCAAGCTCTTGAATTTGAACAAACCACCAAGGAATCTCTTGAGGAGACTTTTGCTCTAGAACTATCTAGAATAAAGGAATCCCGTGAAAGAGCTCTCGAGGTGGCTAATGATTTTGAAACTAAAAATGAGAAGCTTGAAGTTACACATGCTAAACTCCTTGAGGATTTTGATCACCTCAAAAATGGCTCAAGGGTCATTAAGAGTGAGCTCATCAAACTCACCGAGTCTCATGCTCAACTTAAAGCTTCATATTCTAAAGAGCTTGCCAAGTTGCCTTCTCGTCTTGCTATTATTGATGATGCTTGTGCTACTAACTCTATTTCTAGTGAAGCATCCATTTTGAAGGAGAATGTTGAGCTAAGGGCTCAACTTGAGTTGCTATCTAGCAATTATGGGAGATTGGAAGAAAGTCACTAAAGCTCACAAGCTCTCATGATGATCTTCTAGTATCCCATAATGTGCTAAAGATAGCTCATGAGGCCATGATCATCAAGGTAACATCTAGTGAGTCTCATGTGGTCGCTAGCACTACTTCTAGTCAAAATGCTATATTGCCATGTGCTAGTCCTCGTAATTCATCTATGCATAACATTGGTACATCTTGTGATGAATTGCTTTCCTTGCCTTGTTGCTCTAACAATGAAGGCTATACTTCCTCTAGTACTTGTGTTGATACTAACCATGTAGAGGAAATCAAAGAGCTCATGGCCCAAGTCTCTTCCTTGAAGAAAGACTTGGAAAAGTGTCATGAAGGAAAGTCCACACTCAACAATATCTTGAGTGTGCAAAAATCCCCCAATGACAAAGGTGGACTTGGATTCAACTCCAACAAGAAGAAGAAGTCCAAGAGCAACAAGAAGAAGGGCCAAGAACAACTCAAGAATTCGACCAAGATTATTTGCTTCAAGTGCAAAATTGAAGGGCATCATGTTAGATCTTGCCCATTGAAGAAGAAGGTCATTAGTGACAAGCAACAAGGGAAGAGGCCACAAGTTCAATCTCGTGCTCAACCGCAAGTTGGAGAAAGGCCGCTTCCCAAGAAGACTCATGGTAATGCTTCTCATTTTGAGAAATCAAATGAGAAGAAAGTAAAGAGTAGATGTTGCTACCTATGCCGTGAGAAGGTTCACCTTGCTTCTTCATGCACTAGTGGTAACTTATCCAACCCAATTATTATTGATGATGTCTATTTTCTTGGGAAGGATAATGTTGGCAATGTGTTTGCCAAGTTTTTTGGTACTCAAAGTGGTGTCAAGAAAAGAACCATTTGGGTGGCCAAGCCTATTGTGACTAACCTCTTAGGACCCAACTTGGTTGGGGACCAACAAGCTAAAACTTGATCAATAGGCGTTGTTGGAGGGCATTGGAGACTTGGTACATTATGAAGAATTAAGGGGTCTTCATTATTCATATTGTCTCAAGCCAAGTCATTCGGATGATCAAGTTTCTATCTTATATCCAATGTTCCTCCTTGCGGTAACTCGTGCTTAAATTGTTTACATTGAAAGTTACTTGCCCCTTTGCATGTTTTGGTTTTGTTCCTTGCATGTGTTTGTATATGATGTGCGTCCAATTTGTATATCTTGAGAAATCAAGTATCTGTATATTGGTTTGCACATCATGTATGTGTGTGTCGTGCATTGAGCCTGTGTGCTTCTTGCTTTTATCTTAGTTGGCTCTTGTGAGAGATTAATGGAACATCCCATTTTGGGGGAGTGATGTGCTTTGTGCACCTCACAATCCTATAAATGTGTGTCATGAGGAATACCATCTAGTATTGATATTACAAGATTATCTAGTCTCTATGTGGTATGTCTTCTCATGAGAAAGTCAAATTCTAAATGTTCCATTAATTATCTCTTGTTGGTTCTCTTTTGCATCTTGGTAAGTTTTTCATTGGTATCACATTATGGGGGAGTAATATTCTATGTGCATATTACAAGCCTAGAAAATGTGTAAATTTGAGATATTGTCACCTAGAGTTGATAGTATAAATTATGTTGTTCCTAGGTGGCATGTTAGCTCTACAAGTTGCATTTTGCTTGTGTTTGGTGTGAAGATGATGTTGGATATCATTGCTATCTATCATCGGGAATTATTTCCAAATACCTCTTGTCTTTGACAATTGGTAATCATTTATGTGGTGGAAATTATTGATCATCTTTACATTGTCTTTTGGTCTTATCTGTCTTATCTCTTGCCAAGTTTGTGTCAACTCCCATTTCCTTCCATGCCACTTCTGGATCTCGTGTTTTATTGTTTTTGTCGAGTGTTTTCTAGATATAGTTAAAGTGGTGATCCCACCCTGTGCATTTTGTACTCGAATGCAAAATCTCTCTAAATGCACAATTCGTGGGGGAGCTATCCTATTTTCGATAGAACACTCATCTTGTGATCCATATCAAGTGTGTGTTGATGGAAGGCAAGCCGTTTCTTTTTGGTACTTGTGCCATCATGAAACTTTGTAGATGGGTTGGTTTGTTTGGAACCATCCTCTCTTTTGGGAGTCTGGTATCTTTCCTTTTGCATGTATCAATGGATATCTCATTCCTTGATCTATCTTCTAATAGATATCTTCCAAGTGATGATTTCTCCATTTGGTATCCTATTTTCACTTGGTATTTCCTTTTATTTTGTTTCGTTTCTTGAAAGTCTTGAGCATGCATATTTACTTCATGTATTTTCTTTGGCATGCTTTCTTTCTTTAACCCAATATATAAGGGAAACTCCACCTAGTCTCAATTTGGATGAGATGTGCATGAAATTCATTTTCATATATAAATGCACATATGTTTGTGGAGTTTTTCCTATGTATTGGTGTTTCTAACTCTTTGGTCCCAATGAGTTTGGGTACCATTTTGTTTGTATTGGTGTTCTAGAAAGAATTGGAGATGCATTGGATGCTCGGCTCATTCAAAAGGAAGGTGGTGTCACCATGTGCTTATTGGAGTCAAATTAGGATGATCAATGAACTACTATCTACCTTCATTTGGTATCTACTACATCCTTCCAATGGTATCTCGGTAACAAGTATCATCATCTACTTCATGCACACATTTCTTGCACCAACCTTGCGTAGGTTGCATCATGGCATGTTAGTCATTCCTTCTTGTGATATTTGTTTCCTTTCTCAAAGCATCCCAACAATGATGCCTTGTTGCTAGTTGTGATGTCTTTGATGTTTGCTTGGTTGGAATTCATGTTTATTCAATAAGACCTTATCTAGCCATGTGCTATGCGTTCACGCAAAATATCTTATTGGTATAATTATGACTTCCTTGTGGATATCTTATTACTTCCTTTTTGTAACTATTTCGAGTGTACATTCTTCTTTGTGGATTGATATCATCATGATTTTCATCTACCTAGAATCTTATACACTTGATAGAAATTACATATCTAGAAGATATCCTTTCTTTCACGACCACCTTGTCTTTCTTGTATCATTTCTTTGGTGGCTCCGTGAAAGCCTTTGCCTTGAGTGCGGATCTTATATCGTTGCATCTTGATGCACTCTTTTGTGGTGAAGATCATTTTTTTTCTCTTGCTTGTCTTGACGAGGCTTGTGCCATTTCTATTGGTTTCCCTCCTCATGACAAAGCTATCCTTTTTATATCTTCACCACAGGTTGTCACAAGCATAGGTTACTTATATGATTAGTAGTGAGCTTGTGAACCCATTTGCTGTTGTGTGTGGGAATGATAGGCCTTGCACTGTGTATCTCATTCACTCAAGAGTATATTGATGCTTAATGTTCATCCATACATTAATCTTCTCAAGTGCTTTGCCATGACTCACACACATCTTTTTGGTTGAGCCTACTCTTAAGTTGACTCTTTTATATATTGCTCAACCAGTTGTTTGTTGCAAGTGCTAGCCTTTGTTTCCTTCATGTTCACTTGCACTTGGTGTGAGTGTCTATTGATCTTGGGGGAGTGATGATCCTATTTTGTGCACTTGGTATCCTAATAAAAATATTCGAAGGAGTGCATAAATTATGGGGAGCTTCACTAGTTTCTCTAGAACACTCCTTTGCTCTTATCATAATATCTTTTAATCATTTGGCATGTAGGATCATTGGTCTAGTTAGGTCAATTGGTATCTTTTGATAGCTTAATTCAATTGGTATCCTCTGATTGCTTGATTGCGTGTTTTTCTCCCTTTGTTATGCCTTTGTGGCATATCATTCTTTTGCAATCTTTGGGCCTCAATATAGTTTGTCTTCCTCCAAGTATTTACAGTTGGATATATGTATTGCATTCCACTCTCTATTTTGAGGAATACATAATTTATGGAGGAACACAATTTATATTGACCTTCTAAGTTTTTCGCCCATTTTGGCAATCGATGCCAATGGGGGAGAAGTTTCAAAGAGTTTAGTTTTGTGAGGAAGTTTAGAGAGTTGTCTCTTTGCTCTTCTTGCTTTGGTTTTGTTCCTAAGCTTTTGCATCTCATGCGCATACATTATTGTTGCATGGTATGGTGATGCATAATTCCTTATATAAACTCTCTTGAAAGTGATTGTCATCAATTACCAAAATGGGGGAGATTGAAAGAACATGCGGTGCCCCCATGTTTGGTTTTGGTAATTGATGACAATCTCTATGGACTAATGGTTTCATTGAGTTATATTTGAAGGGTTTGTCCATAGGCTTTTCTTGGAGTTCATTTGTTGGTTTCAAGGAGAGTTTGTGATGACCAAGGTGCTATTAAGGAATTATCCAAAGATTGGTCTTGTGAGTGTTGAACTTATTGCAAGCATGTCTTGAAGAAGAAGAGTGTGTTATCATTCATGTTTACCTTCAAGACATCATCCAAATGAAGAGTTGGAAAGATTCAAGGTTGATCAAGACTAAGTGAAGGAGTGAATCAAGTTGATCAACACACAAAGCATAGAAGATGTACCGAGAGGGATCAAGCAATCCTATGGTATGGTAAGCATTGTCAATCACGCTTTGTGTACTAACCCATGGTCTTCGTGAGAGTTCTTTGTGGGGTTAGGTTGCGGTGTGCAAGTTCAAGTGGAGCATCACGAAGAGATCAAGTGCTTGAAGCTTGCCATCCATTGTGGTGACAATGGACTTGTGAAGATATGCCGAAGAGTGGCTCACCCATAGTGAAGTATGGGGGAGCAATCTACTTGTCTTCATCGAGACAACGCAATCAAGAAAGGTGGTCCAACTTGAGGAAGTCAAGATCGTCTACATCTAGCTCAAGTGGACTTTGTGCAAAGCAAAGGTTTGCCCTTGATAGGTTTTCTATTTTACCGGTCTCGTGGTGGTAGTTGGGAGACCGGGTTATAGGATCGTTTGCCGTACTATCAAGGGGGGCTCTCAAGTTGGTAGCTTGATCGTATCGTTAGTAGAGAGCTCAAACCATTGCATCCTTGCATCATGTTTCTTGGTTCTTGTTTGGTTCTCTTTGTGAGTCTTAGAACTTATGGTCATCTTGATTACAAGCTTGAGTTCATCGAAAACGGAGTTCACATGTGTCTTCTATGATGTTTTCGGTGTTGGGTGTTTTACCGGTCTTATCCGAGGAAGGGTTCTCACCATTTTCTTATGGGCCTTTTCTAATTTTCTTCTTATTGGTTTTTCTATCAAGATTGTGTTAGCCCTTGTCGCTAGCTTTCCAACAAACTTGGTTTCATCGAATTCGGAGTCCTTATGCAAAAGTTATTGTCGTTTCGGTGTACTGAAAAGGCTACAGCGGTACTACCGCGGGTAGGAGCGGAAGTAATTTTTTACTACCGCTTTCGGAAGCGGTACTACCGCTTTCGGGAGCGGTACTACCGCTTGGAGCAGTACTACCGCGGCTACTTCCGTGGCTACTTCCGCTCGGGACCAAAAACTCGTCACAAGTCCAGCGGTGGTAGGCACGGATGTAATTTTTTAGTACCGCTCGCAAGCAGTAGTACCGCTACCCTTAGCAGTACTACCGCTACCCCTAGCGGTAGTACCGTGAGGTCAAGCGGTACTACCGCTCCGACGGTTTTTCTGGCCTTTTTGCCTCCTCGCTGTTGTTTTTCTAAGGGGTACTAATGCCCTAGCGGTAGTACCGCTCCTGGAGCGGTAGTACCGCTCTGTGCGGGCTGTGAGCATAACGGTTGGATTTTTCCCCACCTATAAAAGGGGCTCTTCTTCCCCCAATGAACCTTATCCTTTGAGCTCGTGTTCTTCCCCCATTGTTGACCTTCTTAGAGCTTGCTATCTCTCAATCCCTCCATGGATTCTTGCTAGTTTTGGGGGGAAAAGAGAGAGGAGATCTAGATCCACATTTCCACCAATCACTTTCTCCTCTAGGTGAGGGGAACCCCTTGGATCTTGATCTTGGAGTTCTTGGTGTTCTCCTTCTTGTTCTTCCTCTCATTTCCCTCCCTAGCATTAGTTGCTTTGGTGGGATTTGGGAGAGAAGGACTTGGGCACTCCGTGTGCCCTTGCCATTGCATTTGGTGCATCGGTTTGAGTTCTCCACTGTGATACGTGGAAGTGAAGTTGAGAAGCTTATTACTCTTGGGTGCTTGGTACCCTTGAGCTTGTTCCTCTTGGGTGCTTGGGCGCCCTAGACGGTTGTGGTCACCTCGAAGCCATATTCCATTGTGGTGAAGCTTCGTGGTGTCGTTGGGGAGATAGCCCCAACCTTGGTGTTCGGAGCTCAATCATTGTGGTGTAAAGCTCCGGGCAAGCGTCGGGGTCTCCAATTAGGTTGTGGAGATCGCCCCGAGCAATTTGACGGGTTCCGGTGACCGCCCCCAAGGGTTGCCAAAGTGTACGGGTTCGGTGACCGCCCCCAAGGGTTGCCATTTGTACGGGTTCGGTGACCGCCCTCAAGGGTCCCTTAGTGGAATCACGGCATCTTGCATTGTGCGAGGGCGTGAGGAGATTACGGTGGCCCTAGTGGCTTCTTGGGGAGCATTGTGCCTCCACACCGCTCCAAACGGAGATTAGCATCCGCAAGGGTGTGAACTTCGGGATACATCGTCGTCTCCGCGTGCCTCGGTTATCTCTTACCCGAGCCCTTTACTTATGCACTATACTTTGTGATAGATATATTGTTTCTTGTCATATATCTTGCTATCACCTAGTTGTTTATCTTGCTTAGCATAAGTTGTTGGTGCACATAGGTGAGCCTAGTTGTTGTAGGTTTTGTGCTTGACAAATTAACCGCTAGGTTTATTCCGCATTTGTCCAAGCCTAAACCGTAATTATTTTAAAGCGCCTATTCACCCCCCCCTCTAGGCGACATCCACGATCTTTCAGCCTTGTTGCTGCCGACGCCGGAGAAGAGCCCCATCTGGGGTGGCTGGGCGTGGCTAGGGTGCCTAGGGTTTGCCGGCGACGGGGGAGCGAGTGTGGCTAGATGGAGACGGGAAGCGGATGAGGATGGCCCCGCCGCACGGTCGGCTTAAAAATGGACGACCGTCATCGCTGACGCGTGGGCCCGAGGTCATAAATTAAGCTGACCGCGTGGGCAACGGGTAGTTGGACGGCCGCCGGGTGGGGACACGGCGGACACCAAGAAGGCGCGTGTGGCGTCTGTTCCGCGTCCGCGCCGACGCATTTTGGGCGCAAATTTGAGCCGTAAATGCGTCGGCGCGGACTCGATTTGCGTTTGCGTCCGCGCGTTGGGCCTCCTCTTTTGTCCGCGCCGATCCAAACGGACAGCAGCGGACGAAATGGGTCGCCCCATGGGAGTTGCTCTTAGAGCATGTACGATGGTCGATAAGGTAGTATTATCTTAAATCTTGCATGTAATTTAGAGATGACAAAAAAATATGTTTATAGTGGGTCATTTCTTAGTCTTATCTTCAATAACTACACCTTCTTAAAAACGTATTGAGACATATTGTGCTAAGAGATCATCTCTTGTCTTCTCTTAAATAAGAGAAGACAAATCTTCTCTTATGATTTCTCTCTCCTCCACCTCATCATTTATCCTACGTGGCATTGTTCAGATAGAATCATTGTACATGCCCTTAAATTCCTCTCGAACAACGGTCCTGTCAGTGACCGATCAGAAAAGACGACTCACCGATCTCAACCGTTCGAGTTGACCGACAACTCTCATATCAAGCCCAAATTTATAGTGGATATGGGAGGCCCGAGCACGTTCGTGACGTCTGATCTGGCCCACTTCGACCCCACATATATTCATCTTCATCCGTCGTCAGACCAAATCCTAGCCACTTCATTCTACTCCAGTCCCCTCCGCCCTTCCCCGGCATGGCAGACAAAGGATCCGAGTCCTTCGTCAACCGATCTGCGAACTGGGACCTCATCCAAGCCGGGCCCGAGGAGGAGATGGCCGTCCACATTGTGCTTTGCCGCGCCCATGAGGTGAGGTGAATGTTCGACTACGGCCAGACTTGATCCGCCGCGAATCAATTGCGTCCGCCCAAATGGTGCGTGGATCTGGCGTGAGGCACGTCGTCGCTACCTCGCTGTGCGCTTCGCCTGGCGTTCGAACGTCGTGGCGGACGCGCTGCCCCTTCGTTGGCACGGCGACGCCGAGGTCATCTGTAACCCGTCCGTTGAGTGTATGGCGTGGTGTGCCCGTCGTGCGAGGCGGAGGCCGCGTGAGGTCACGGCAACCCTCATGGCTGGCATCGGCGAGGCGGAGTCGCACACTCCGACGCCGAGACGGGTGGCCAGTTGTCGTGGCCTGCGATCCCAAGTGTCGTAGCCGCGTCATGGTGGGTGTGGCCTTCGACCACAATGGATTCGTCATCGACCTCACATCCATCGACTACGTGTAAGCGATGACTCCGACGAGGAAGAGTAGGGCATGAGAAACGGCAGCGCCATGAGTCTTATGAGCCGGCGCGTGTCACATGTCCTACTCTAGCAACACTTCGAGTAGCGCAGCCGATCGTTGGACATGGGCACGCTGGAGCCGAGTGAGCTCCGGTTAAATTCGATATCATATTGCATGTAATTGTATGGATTTGAGATTTCATAATTGAAGTATACAGTTATGAAATTATTATTTAAGATGCAACCGGTCACTGTCAGTGGACGTGTTGTAAACATACACGAAGCCGATTTGCCATGTCCTGTTGTAGATGCTATTGCCTAAACAAACCCTCCACCTTTGCTTTTGCTTTGGAGAGGACGAAACGTCACGCGCAAAACAAAAAGAGAATCTGGGTCAACGACTCCCTCCTCCTGTTGCGTAGGGGATCAACCAAGGCACTTTTTTTGCTTCATCAGTTGGGTCCGTTCCACTCGTGAGCGGATCACCACAGAAGTCGGAGAAGTCAAACGACAAGAGGAATATATATATACTACTACTCCTCCAGAAAAGCGATCACTAGAAGTCAAACACGATCGGAATGCGATAAAGCGTGGAAAGTTGCACCCGTTGGTACTTTGAACAGTCCCAGGCTCCCGGCCAAATCCGCACTCCCCACCATTTCCACATGGATTTTTCTGGCGACCATGCATGGCCCATGACTCCATTCCTATCCTCTCCTCCAAGATTTATTAAACTGGTTTCTCGTACTCCCTCTGTACCGAAATATAGGTCGTTGGGGAGTTGGTTCCGACCAGATGAAAACCTGCCAAATGACTTTAATACCCCTGGTTCTAAAGTTGAATCCTCGTCGTCTTCCACCTCCGTCCCCGCCCCCACCTCCGCCCCACCTCCACCTCCATCTCCGGCGTCCAGGCGCTGCACTCCACCTCCTCTCCCACGCCCAGGCATCCACACGCTCCGCTCCACCTCCTCTCCCACGCCCAGGCATCCACGCGCTCCTCCTGGCCCGCGCGCGCCCAGGTGGAGGCGAGCTGGTGCTGGGCTCTTCTTCACCTGCGCCCAGGTTGAGGTGAGCTGGTGCTGGGCTCGGCTGCTGCCACGCAGGTTCATCTCCTCTCTGGTCAAGTTTCTCCTTGGTTGAGTACAGTGCACCTCTGTGTCGCTGGAATGAACTGCAAACATAAACAATTTGATGAGCATTTGATTCAACTGGCTAATAATTTGATCTAACCATTTGACAGAATTTGTATGTACTAATGCAGCAATACTGTCAAATTCAGTTTGCATAAGTCAAATGGAAATAAATACAACAATACTGTCAAATTATTGCAGTGAAGATCATTGACAGAATAAATGACAAAAACTTCATTGAAATGGAGTAAATGACATAATTTGGTCAAATTATTGCTAGGAAGCTTCATTCCTAGCTACTCAAAATTATTGCTAGGAAGCAAAATTCAGGAAAAGGAAGGCAAAAGCAAGCACAAATGTTAATTATAATCACTGCAGGCACAAGCTACAGAAAACATGCTGCAGAAATTTTGTCTTCCTGCAAATGACAGAAAACAACAACAATTCTCTCTGATTAAACATTTTGTACGGATTCAGCAAGTGTTGCTGCAATTGAACATTTTTTCTTCCTGCAAACAAAAGAAAACAACAGTAAACAGCCTATCTAATCTGATTCATTTGCAAAATTAAGAGGAACAAGGTACTCCAAATTTCAAATTTGTAGAGGTACCACTGCCAACTCTAGAACAGCAGGGTACCTACTCCTAATTCTCTTTGCTGGAACAACAGGGTATCTACTCCTACTCTAGCTCAACTAATCTTACTGAACTTTGACTGAATTACAAATTTCAGAGTTCAGAGTTCGAATACACATCTTACTGAATTTTACTCCATCTTACTGAATGCAACCACTAACTAATCCTACTCCATCCATCCAGCCAGCCTCTGGAGTACAGTCAAGCTGGAGTACACATCTTACTGAATTTTACGCATCCACTAACTAATCCTATTCCATCCATCCATCCAGCCTCTGGAGTACAGTCAAGCTGGAGTACAAGAAAAATCACCATTGGTCTCACGAAGCTAAACTGGAGTAATTTGTACGGACTGAGTAAATCTCTGGTGAGGGAGTAATTTATACAGAAGTTAAATCTCTCTGCTACCCAATTGAATGTTTAACTTCCTTACAGCAGATGAATGACAGCAAGCACACGCATTCATTACAGCAAGCTCAAGCATCAAACAAACCTCACGGCGTCGTCGTGGTCGGGGAAGTCATCCGGCGTCCAGATGCGGCTCCAGCTCCTCATCACGGCGAGATCCATATGCGGCTTCAGCTCCTCCCGCTCGGGATCCAGCTCCTCACGCCGCCGTCTTCACGCCCGCGCCAGGCTCCGCTTCAGCGCCTCCTTCATGCCTCTATACAAACAGATCGAGCGCCGGTGCACTCAGATCTAGCGCCAGTGCACGCCTCCTCCTTGCCCAGCAGCGCGTTGCCAGCGCACCAGCGCATAAAAATTGCAGCTTTGTGTATCTGCCGCAGGCAGGTTAGCGGTGCGAGATGAAGCAGGGTGGTGGGGAGAGGTGAGAGATGAATCAGGGTGGTGGCGGCGGTACGGAGCAAGATGCCGTCGAGAGGGAGAGAGAGAGCGGCGCATTGGCTGGGAGAGGGCCGGCGTCGCGGGAGAGAGATAGGCGACTGGTGGGCAGCGTCACGCGACAGAGAGAGAGAGGCGAGTGTGTCGGTCGGCACGAGAAGAGGGGTAGAATGGGAAACTCGAGAAATTTCGTAGCCTAGAAAATTTTGTACTCCAGATCGTTAAACGACCTACATTTCGGAACGGAGGGAGTAGTATTTATTACTACTGCTACTAGTAGTACATAAATAAATAAATAAATAAATAAATAAAACTAAAAGGGGAGAAAATATCCAGAGAAAGAGAGAGAGGGGGAGAGCGCCATGCATGGGGCCGGCCATCACCCATGTCACACAAAGAAGTCAGGTTTATTAAGCAAAGGAGGAGTAAAAGCAAGGGGGATGACCACCGCCGCCTCCTCCTCTATATAGGGGGGCACTTTCCTACCCACCTCCATCTCCTCTGGCAGTCTGGCCTCCATGGCGAACCTCCCCACCCACGCCACCAACGCGGACGCCTCCGGCTTCAAGCTCTTCGGCCAGGTCATCCAGCCAGACGCCCACCGCGCCGCCTCCTCCTCCGCCCCCGCCCCGGCCTCCACCTCCATCTCCATCTCCGCGGGTCAGAGCGCCGCGGCCCCGCCGCCGCCGCCTCCTCCGCCGCCGTCGACGACGCAACAGGCCGCGGTCGGGGGCGAGCCGTTGCCATGCCCGCGGTGCGGGAGCAGGGAGACCAAGTTCTGCTACTTCAACAACTACAACGTGCGGCAGCCGCGCCACCTCTGCCGCGCCTGCCGCCGCTACTGGACGGCCGGCGGCGCGCTCCGCCGCGTCGCCACCGCGTCCCCCGGCCGCCGCAGGCCCCGGCCCAGCGCCCGATCGGCCGCCGCCGCGGCCTCGGCGACCGCCTCCGCCTCCGAGGAAGCGGCAGCAGCGGAGAGCGTTGACTCGCGGTCGTAGGAGCCTTTCCGGGAACTCGCTCAGCGTGCGTGGTCGTGGTGGAGCAAGAGCAAAGCAATGCTCCCGGGCCGACGCGTCGGAGACACCGCGACCATCACCTGTCCACCTTTTGGCTCTTTGTTTTTGGGGGAATTTATTATTAATATTATTATTGATGTAGCCATGTAGGTTCTTTCTACCATTTCGATACCATTTTAGGATTCTTTTCGGTGGCCGGAAGGATGCGGCCACGGCCAGCAATGAAAGAGATACTCGTATTAAGACTGAAAGAGAGGAAAAGAAAAATACTCCTGTACTTGGCTGAAATGAATGTACTTTCTTCTTGCGAGCCGTGGCAATGATGATGAAGATGATCTTTTTCCTTCTGCCCTTTTGCTGCCCCATGTTTCTCCTCTGCATCCAGTTATTAGATGCAGTGCAGGGAGGGACCATTCAATTTCAATGGATCACGTGGAACCGATGACACACACACTCCTACTACTATTGAGTTGAGTTGCTGTAGATGCGCGGCTTAAATGGAATGCATACGTGGTTGGTGGGGTGTTCTTGTAAATAAAGTACCACTTGAATGCCAATGACACCAACGCAGGGCCAGAGGAATCTACCATCAAGCAAGAAGAGGAAAGGAGGCATCTACATACCTGAGAAGGTTCGCATTGTCCCAACAAGCAGGCAAGCTTCATCACTCCCACTTTTAGCTATTCCTGGTAGTGATGGCATAGTGTCAATTTCTAAACTTAGTTCTTCTTCTCATTGTCAACGATAAGCATCATACTCATGCCATCGCTAAACAATCACCGGTGCATTATCATCACATGGTGCAATGTAGTATTAAACTCACACATGCACACAGCATTCCAGTCTGGCATTTGAACAGGGTATATAGCATTTTTTTTAGTAATTTGTAAAATACAGCTTCCCGAGCTAGTATGTATATTCACAGCCCCCACTATTTACATTCTGCACTGATCTGAATCCTGCCGACCTCCATGTTAAATGCCAACTGAACCGTAGGGTTCGGGGTCAGTGCGCCAAAAGTTCGGAGGTGGGCACTGCACTGTACAGGACTTGAATTTGACAGCAGCCTGTCTGCCAACTTCTCTTTGTACAGTCATAGTAAACTTTTTCAGCGGAATGCTGTTAACCAGTCGATATGTTCAGAAAGTATCCTCAGCGTGCATCTGATCTACCTGGCGACATCTCCAGGCTCCAGATTAGACTCTTCTAAAACCTTAATAAGACCTGTAAAAAATAACAAGAATGGGATCAGCATTAAACAGAATCAAGTTACTTCATTTCAAAACGTGTAGCTACAGTTATGCTGCTTAAAGGGCAGGATGAGCATAAATAAATCTTTAAAATCCTTCAATTGTCAGAAGGGGTACAGTCATGGCAGCTTCAAATTATGGTTGACATGGCATGGGCATATACTGTGATATCGTGCTGAAGATAGGATTGGTGAAGCTCGGCCCCTTACTATATTGATGAATGGTGACCAATCTCCCCCCAAAGGCAAACAACCTTCTCTTTGTTTTTCTATCAGCCAAAAAAGTGTTCAAACTTCGCGATTCCCAACATCAGGTATTGATTCCTGAATCGCTTGTGTAAACATAGCAATCTTGTAGGTAAAAAACCCAACGAGCATGGGTATCAACTCCAGGTGCATGAAGCCGTAATCTGGAACTAGTATCCTGCACCGGAAAAGCAAAGGCAAACATGCATGTAAGTTTTTATTTGTTTGTTTGACATATTATGAATATTTCAGTAGCAAATAATTTAAAAGACTTGATCTACTTACGCATTCCATCGATTGTACATCATCACAAGAACCATCGGAATAAGCAATCTTGGCTGTGCTGCAGCGCCCCTGCAAGCATTCCAGAACAAATTTAGATGTTTGGTTTATTACAAGCAAGTAGGCAAGTAGCAGAAGCTACCTAGCATTTTCTAAACGCAGTCAAAATCTGTTGTAAGTATGTCTGCAAAATAATGCAGGGTGACCGGCATAGGTTGTATAATGAACGGAATATCCACTGAGATTTCACACGGGGAGAGCTTGATTTCAGATGACGAATTATTAGTCTTTTCGTCTTCGTTTTGGCTAAGCCCCTAACACAAGGCAGATTAGCAATACAAAGAGTTTGCATGGAAGGACCTGGACAAGTCATACTTTTCTTCACGAATCATGAGATGCCAGAGTTACATAGGTGAAAACGGAATCAGGTCTGGACAGGCCAGGCAAAGTTTGGTAGTATTAAGTCAAGGCTAGAATGGTTTGTGAAAGATCTTTAAATAAGAAAGATATTTTTGCTTGCAGGTTTGTCTGTCTATCTGAAAGACGGGCTATGAAAGCCGTCAATTTTGACCAGACTGCAATGTTATAAAATGAGATCATAATTAAGATTTAGCAGTGTAGCTCTCCCAAACTAAACTTAGTGTGAGCACTATTTTAGGTATAAGTATTAATATTTTTTATTGAGTGTAATTCTAAATCCAATTTGTAAGAGAATCAGCTAGAAGTACATACTTGGCAGCTGCTTTGGTTCCACCCGCCAGAGAATCCACACTGGTTCCAAGCATGCGGAGATACACCAGAGATCCAATCAGCCCTGCACTAAAGCTGAAGAGTAACTGATATTAGTGTAGCATGCAAGGCAGCACTTTGGAGATAGAATGAACAAGACGCAAACTAATCCTGACAATCGGTAACAAAGAAGGCCACACCCCAAGTTTGTCTAGAAATAAATAGCCAAACTTAGTTTCAGACACAAAATGAACAAACGTCATATATGAGAAGCAATAATCAAAAGTGAATTCAATGTAACTCATCCAAGAAAATACATACCTCGCAGCAATTTCTGGAGTGTATGAAACATAAGCAGAAACCACCCCGACGCCACCAATACCTAAAGTAAGCAACTGCAACCTTTCTTTCAACTGCAAAACACCCTCGATTTCAGTAATAAAGTAACACAAATTTGTGCATATTTCATTCTTGGATAACACTTGGACCTTGAGCACTTGGCAAAGTACAACTCCAAAAGGAATAGTTCGTGTTGATGGTGAACAGGGAGGAAACTAGCAGTACTCGATCCTGATATATTGACTTAAAAGAGATATTACCTTTAGGTATTGCTCTCTGGCCTCAGCTGCCACCACCTTAGGGTCCCCTTTCAGCTGCACTTTCTGCTGCGACTCCCTTAGTATGACATCCTAAAAGGGGACCAAAATCCAAAACAAAAATTAGAAAAGGGGTATACACCATCATAGTATGTATGTTATGGAAGTGTGAAGATGGTGAATTTTTTTTAGAAGGGTCTCACATGTACACATCAACGGATATCTAGAGATTATTAACAACAAGTCAGTTATAGAAATGCAACAGCTTACAATGCCACCGGTGGTTGCCCTGGTCGCTCGGTCCCATTGCTCCTGCTCCCGTCGAGTCGGAGCTAGCTTCCATCTAATGAAGGTGGATCTATTGACAGCCTACATCCGAATTCCAACAACTCAACTCATTGACATCCCCAAGAGGCAAGAGAATAAGACTACATTCTGAGGGCAAGGCATTTGATCGAATAACCTCAACGCTAGTGGATCGACCACGGCGGGCAGCCTTGAGCTGCGTCTGCAAGATTGACTTGGCTGGTGCCATAAGCTCCTTGCTCAGGTCAACATCCATACTACAATGCACACCTTAAGTTACAAAACCGTGCAAAACGATTGTCGGGACACCAAGTGGGGAGCAGATGAGGTGAGGAGAGTAACCTGTCAAGGTCCATTGCGCGGTTGATGCTTAGAAACCCTGAGTCCTCGTCCGCCTGCTCAAACGAATTGCTTGGTTAGGAGCTTAGAATAAGAACCCTCACTGCAGAACATTTATGCTCGAAACAAATGAAACAAATTCGCTGAGCGGGACTAAGACGCGCGCTTGCTTGCTGCCCCGCCGGGAGCGGGAATGGGCTTACCGGCGTGACGCGAGGGATGGTGGCAGGCGTGTCGGTGCCGCCGTTGGCGATGACGCGCTCCATGTGGGGAAGGAAGTTCTTGTTCCAGATGAAGTCGTCGGTGTTGCCAATGGGGTCGCGGTCCTCCTTCCCCATCCAGTACTTGCGCGGCTTGATGGTGGTCGGGCCACCGCCGTAGGACCCTGGCTCCATCCCCGTGGACCACTTCTGCGGCTTCTTCTTGGGCAGTATTATCTTCACCGGCCTCCGCTCCGCCGGCTGGTCCGCGGCGGCCGCCGCCGCCTCTCCCGAGGCCGCCGAGGCGCGAAGCGGGCGCACGGCCGCGGCGCGGCTGGTGACGACGGCGAGCAGCGACATGGCGGGCGAGCCGCGTGAAATATCTCGGCGGGGGAGTGGAGGAGAGGGAGTGATCCGGAATCGGGACGGGTGAACGGGAGAGAGGCGTCGTGTGCTGGCGCGACGAGTCGCGTCTGCGAGTTATCAGCGTATCGAGCCTGCACAACTGCTGGAAAATATCCACTTGCCACTTGCCAGCTTGGGAAAATATACATTGCAAAAGACCACCACAATTGAGCAAAAGTCATCAAACACCCACCAAAATGCATGTTTTCTGGTGGGTTTTTTCTGAAACATTCATAGCTTCGACCGAATTGTGGTGGTTTTTTGCAATTTACCCTTTGGCAGGTGCAAAGTAACACGAAATTCTGAACGATTTACTGGCTCGAACTTGTATGGTTGCCAGGCATGATATTCTATGGAATGGAACAAATTACTGAAGAACCAGGATGGATGCTTTCAGCTCGAGGACCAAATATAACAGGATAATAGCACTCCTAGTTCCCAGAACCGATGAACTACAAGTCTGCAGCACAATAAACCTTTCACCCCCTTCACTACTACAGGACAGGGCACACATGACATGGAAATCAGGCTATATCACACATCTCCCCTGCACAAAAATTGCAGCAAAAAGGAATACAATATTTGCGATGCGCTGTTTCTCGCAGGCAACAGAAGAGATAGAGAGAGGCTCCGCATCACTCAAAACACTCTCTGCTCACTTCTCAGAGAGAGCCGGCCAGCATTGTGTAACGCAACATTACAAAGTTGTCCACGCATGGCGGTACCAGGAGTGTCGAAATGGCTGCTAATCTATTTTTCATGCTATATATTCCAACAGGTGCTGCAGTTGGTACGGCGCCCTGTCAAAATACACTAGATTTGCACACCGGGCACGAGGTCCTCATCCGAAGCCACCTGTCGATGCACTGCGCAAGAAAACCACACCCACAAAATATGTTAGAATGGAAATTCAGAATCTGGAGCAGCTTCAATATACAAATAACATGTGTACCTCTTTATGGAATTTATGTGCACACGGCAGATGCCGGAGGGAAGCACCATCAGCAGGGCAGTCCAGGCATATAGGGCAGGGCTCGTCCCGGTGGCTTTCTCCCTGACAATGTAAAGAGGGGAGAGGCAAGTAAGTTAGCCCTTCCAAACCCCACAGATAATGCACATCCATCTTGTCTTTAGTAAGAAACTTAATTGAGAACCTCAGCAACAGATAGTGGCAAGCTGTCAATTTCACTGTCAGAAGCTCCTCTGCGATGGTTGTTGTCATCAAGCGCTACCAGGTTCTCATAGTCATCACTAATATGTGAGCAACAAGAAACTGTTAGTCAGAAACCCATAATAAATATGCATGAACCAACAAGTAGTATGAATCTGTGGGGGTATGAGGTTAGCCATCTAAGTTAACCTATTGGGAGTATGAGGATAGCCATTTAAGTTAACCTATTGGGTACTATTGCACAGATAGAAGTAGAGGCTGGAAGGGTGATCCTTTCGCTGTCTAAAAAATGCAAACATCGATAAAGCTATTTTAGGAATTAGCACTTCAGCAATATGAAACAATCCAGAACATAAGACAGAAACAAACAACACATGCAAATAAGTATAGCAAAATCAGGACAAGTATGCAACCATGATAATAATTATATATGCCTGGCTGCAGACATTTCCATCAAAACAACATTGCACCGATGACAAAAAAATAGCATTAAAACAGTAAGCACTTACTCATCTGAATCTGTTGGATATGTGTCTGCGCAGCTTTCAAGTGCTTCTTGGAGTGAGTCCAGCACAGCCATTCTCTACATTAGAAACACAAAAACATGAGTAGAAGTTTTGGACTTTTGGGCACCCATGCCAGCAAAGATGGTGCCACATAGACAAGTAATAGAGGTTCATCAGGAGACTAGCTTAGGTATTCATGTTCAATATGTTACAAGGTATCACCCCTTAAGGATACAAGCGTTAGAGCATCTCTAGGAGAGCCCTCAAACCCTCAAATCTCTATAAATAACCGTTTTTTTACGGTTTTCGTCCAAAAAAACCCGTAGACTAGAACCCCTAAACCCTCAAATCCGTAAAAAAATTTAGAGGTCCAACCCTCAAACCTTCTCCCGGCCTGTAGAAGTGAGGGTTGGGGGGAGTTTCTCCCCCCGACCCGCACTCCTTTTCCTCCCGAGCGCGGGAAGGATTTCATCCCGCCCCGCCCGCCCGCGCTCGCTCCTCCCGCCCTCCGGCTCGCCCGCCGCCGCCGCCGGCCGCCCCGGCCGCCCTCCGCCGCCGCCCCGGCCGCCCTCCGCCGCCTCCCCCCGCCCCGGCGCCGCCCGCCCCGCCGGCCGCTCCCGCCCGTCCCGCCCCCGCCGCCTCCCCCCGCCCCGCCTCCCCCCGCCCCGCCCGC
>LR738711.1:694318992-694460073 GCA_902687465.1 Secale cereale | reverse complement strand
CGATGCGTCGGATTGGTCGTCATCCGACGATTCTGACATTGACGAGTTGTTGCAAGACGACGACGTTGAGATGATGAGCCTCCTCGTCGATGTGCAAGCGTTTGAAGATCGCGTGAAACTTATGGATCAGAGGAGAGGGTCGAAGATGGGGCGACTCACCATCTACCGGAACCGTGCTCTCGGACACGAGCATTTGATGCAAGACTACTTCGCGGAGGTACCTACATACCCTGCTCGTCTCTTTCGCAGAAGGTACCGAATGCGTCGTAGTTTGTTTGTGAAGATTGTCAAAGATTGTGAGGCTGCCTCCTATTACTTTACGCGTCGTAGAAACGCCGCCGGTATCATGGGGTTTAGTGCATATCAAAAGATATCGGCGGCAATGCGGGTACTCGCTTATGGCATACCCGCGGATTATACCGACGAGTATCTTCGCATTGGGGAAGATACAACCACGGAGTCCGTCCGTAGGTTTGCCAAGTTGGTCATCCGGTTGTGAAGTCCATCAAGGAGAAAAATGGGGTGCCCTTAACAAGAAAAGAGGCTCATTTCACCAAGGCACAAGAGGCAGCCCGCAAAGATATTGAGAGAGCTTTTGGTGTTTTACAAGCAAGGTTTGCCATAGTTCGGGGTCCAGCTCGGTTTTGGGACAAGAAAACCTTGGTGAACATCATGAAATGTTGTGTGATTCTACACAACATGATCCTAGAGGATGAGAGAGGGTTAAACCTCCCTTGTTTCTATGACAATGTTGGTACGCGTGTGCAACCGGAAAGAAACCCTTCTCGCATACAAGCCTTTCTTGAAGCACATCGTGAGATTGAGGATGCAAGCACTCATGGTCGTCTCCGGGATGATCTAGTTGAGCACCACTGGCAGTTGGATGGACGGCGTACTGGCCCATGATGTATCTTTGTTGTTTTTACTTTTCTATGTCCTATTTGATTCGAACAATTGTTGTAATAATTTGAATGATTATTGTTTTATTCGGTGCTGTAATGATAACTAGAATGATTATTGTTTTATGTCAAATGTGATTGAATTTGTGATATGTCATATGATGAAATGTGATGAAATGTGTGATATATGAAATGACAGTTTTAAGGGTTTGGGTTGGGTCAAAGACTAGAACCCTCAAACCCAACCCTTAGAACGGAATATTCCGATCTAAGGGTTTGGTTTGAGGGTTCTAGTCTCTGCCTCTGTTTTTCAACCCGTAAAAGTGTCAAAACTGGGCAATTCTCAACCCTTAAAACTGATTTTACATTTGAGGATTTGAGGGTTCTCCTAGAGATGCTCTTAGTAGTTGCAGTGGCCTAGCCGGCTATTACTTTATGCTTTCCAGATGCAATTGGCTACGTGTTAGTTGTTCCAACTAGTAGTTGAGGTCTCGATAAGAATATCTGCATGTAATCTGCAAACCAACCAAAGAATAAACCTTCCAATATCCGGCACTGCTCAGAGCCTTTATGATTGCATCCTGAGACGCATTCTCTCCTTCCATCCCCTTTTTCCTTACACTGAAATCAACCCCATAAAATGATTGTTGCCACATCAACACTTCAGTATATTACATGGACTAGAGAAAAAAAAAAAGTATCCTCTTATGTTGATGTGGCCTGATCAGTTAAGGGGTGGAAAGAAGGGGTTTTGCTTTAGTACGCCACCCCAAGGATTTTTTTTGGATTTTAAAGCATGTTGTCCATTATTATTTAGGGGCAGACATTGATTAATAAAATGTATTGTTGGGATAAAAGGAACCGAAACATCCATACTTCTGCTATTACTACCAATAAAATGCAAGAAGTATGATATTTAGGTTTTCACGAGCTGCTCATACATGAACATGATAAGTAAACAAGAGGGACAAGTAGTCAACCATTCAAAGGACCCTCGATATTCCAAAGTAGAGATGTTCTTTTGCAATGCAGGGTAAAGACTAACCATGAGAAGATGCCGAGCGCGGAGTTGTTGGATGGCTCTCCCACCTCCCCCCTCCCCGCCCTCCCACCTCTCCTAGCCTAGCCTCCCCCTCCTCCGGCCCCGCCGCCGGCGACCCCCTCCTCCCCCAGCCCTGCCCCCACCCCCTCCCTCCCCGGCGCTCATGGCCCTCCCCCGCGGCTGCTCCGGCGACCTTGACCTCGGCTCCGACGACTCGCGCCGCTGGATGGACTCCGATGGCGAGTCTTCCGCGAGGTCCTACTGCGAGGTCGTCCGCACGCCCTCGCCGGCGCCGGGCCCTGTCCCCGCCTCCCCCTTCCCTCCGGCCGCGTCCGGACCCGCTGCGCCGGCCCTGCGCGCCCCCGCTGCCACCCGCCTCGGGCCCCGCAGCGAGGTCCATCGCGTCCATGGCGCCCCGGAGGTCGATGCCGATGGCTTCCAGGCCCCCCGCCGCAGGAATCGGCGTCCGGCCGCGCGCCGCGAGGCCGCTCCTCCAGCCCGCCGCGGCCCCTCCCCGGAGGCGACTGCGGGCCTCTGCTTCCGTTGCCTGGACCCCGGCCATCCGGTGCGCGAGTGCACCAACGAGGTCCGCTGCCGCCGCTGTCTCTACTCCGGGCACGGCTCGAGGGATTGCTGGAAGTTTCAGCGCGGCGTCCTCCGCGCCCCCTCCCCTGCTGCCGTCGCTGCAACGCAGACCGCCGTCGCCGCTACGCCGACCGCCGTCGCCGCCGAGGCGCCGCGTCCCTGCATCGTCGCCCCGCCCGCGATGCTGCCGCCGCCCTCACCTCCCCCTGCCATCGACCCTGTGCGTGTGGTCATTCCACGCACTGTGGAGATGGAGGAGGCCGAGCTCGTGCTGCGCCGGGCGTTGGTGGTCTCTGTAACTGGAGGCCAGCCGGCGGTCGCCGCCCGCGACATCGAGAGCGTCTTGCACGCCTCCTTCAACCTCCTCCCAGGCGATTTCACCATCCATGCACACCGCCCCGAAGATTTCCTCCTCGTCCTCGCCACCAGAGAGCTGATGGACCGCCTCGCCGGAGACCACTTCATCAACGGCCCTGGCTTCTCCCTCGCGCTCCGCCCGTGGAACAAGATGGCCCATGCACAGCTTGGCTCGCTGGACTACAGCGTCGAGCTCGAGCTCCGCGGCATCCCGGCGCAGGCATGGCACCTGTCCACCGCCGAGCACCTCCTTGGCACCAGCTGCTGGATTGAGCGGCTCCACCCGAGCACGCGCTCCCGCGCTGACTTGGCCACCTTCCGCCTCACCGCGCGAACGCGCGACCCCGCGAGCATCCGCCAGGCGGCCATCCTGGAGATCGTCGAGCCTGCCCCGTCCCGCAGCCGCGCTCGCGACCGCACTCTCCCGCCGGCCATGCGCACACTCATCTACCCCGTCACCATCATGATTGCCTCGGCCGCACCCCGCCGGATCGCCGAGCCCCCCGCCAGCAACGGCCCCGGCCAGCGCGAGGACGGCCCTCCGGACGGCAATGATGGAGACGCAGGGCGAGAGCACGTCGCGGGCCGCAACCGCGGCCGCCGCCGCGGGCGCAAGCGCCGTCGCTCCTCTGCCGCCGCCCCTGACGGCCGCGCGGATGGCATGGCCGTCGACGCCCCGGCTTGCTGTGTGTCCAGTCGCCGCGGCCGCGCTGACGGCGTCGCCATTGATGCCGGCTGGCGCCTGCCCCAACGCCGTATGGCCGGGACGGCCTTGCCCCGTGGACCACGGCGTACGATGGATCCCTGGCCGGTCGCTGGGGGCCCCTCGGCATCTCGTCGCTTTTCCATAAAGGGAAAGTGTCGGGGAAAGGAAATGCTGGCAACTGGCGACAAGGCTGGACCCTCCACGCCACCTTCGTCCTCTTGCCACAAAGATGATACAGCTGGCCAGCGGTCATTGGCTTCGCCACCCCCCCGCCCTGCGCCAACCACCCCAGCCCTGTCGCCTTCCCCATCCGGGGCGGGCCACACGACGACGGTCCTGGACGCGGCAGGTCGTGACATGCATGGGGATCAGGATAACCCTGTGGATGGCCAATCACAGGCCAGCATAGTACCAGGCACTCTGCCTCCTACGCCCGCAACTGGCACACTGTCGGGACAAGGCTGCGCTCGGCCGCTGTCGCCCGCTGGCGCCCCCGGGGCCCCTTCTGACCAGTCCACGGGCTGCACCCGCGCCCTGGGGATTTCTGCATCGACATCTGGCCAGACCCCAGTGCGGCGGGAAGACCTCGCGGCCACAACCAGGCCCGCCGTCGGGATGCCGTCTCCCCCCGCGGCCCAGCAAGGGGCCCTGCCCCCCGCGGCCCATCATGGGGCCCTCCCCCCCGCGGCCCATCATGGGGCCCTCCCCCCCGCGGCCGTCTCCACGCCTGCTGACGGGATGTCGCCCCCCCCTCCTCCCCCCGCGGCCCTACATGGGGCCTCGCTCGGCGTAGGCCTGGCAATGGGCCTCCATGGAGACGGACTGGCGACGGCCCAGCATGGCGAGACACCAACACCGCCAGGGGGCCGGCAAGAGGCCCATCACGACGCACGGCTGGCTGAAACCCAATGCGGAGACGTGGCGGCGGTGGCCCAACATGGCGATCCTGCCGACGCCAATGCCACGTCGCCATGCCCGCCCGCGCGTTTCGCCTCCCCCCCCATCACCCTACGCCGCTCCCGCCCACGCACGACGGCGACTTCTCCTTGGACATTGGGAGACTTTCTCACTGCCGCCACCAAGCAGATCGATGCCGCCCTCCCGCAACCCGGCAGGCGAACGCGACGTGCGCCTCCCAACTTTACCCCGCGGCGCGGACGCTCGGCCACCTCCCCACCGTGCAAATCTGCTGCCCCACCAACGGCAGAGAGACGTTCGCAGATCCACATCCTGCGCACCCTTGGCATCGTCGGGGTCGATCAGAGGATCACGGCGGCGGAGATGAAGGCGTACGAAGGCATCTTTGCCACGCCGATCCCTCTGCCCATCCTCTCAGCCATCGCCGCGCTGGTCGATCGCGAGCTACCCGCTGATCCCACGATCGCGCCTGTCACTACGGTGGCCGCTGGGCGCCCGATCGCGGCATGATCGCGCCCCTGCCCACACTCCGTCGACCTCTTCTCCATGGATCACGAACCTAAGATCCTCATCTGGAACGTGCGCGGCCTCAACGCGCGCGCCCGCCGCACCGCCATTCGATCACTTGTTGTAACCGCTAATGCGTCCATCGTTTGCCTCCAAGAAACTAAGATGGCTTTGGTTTGCTCGTCGACTGTCCTTGAAGCGCTTGGCTCGGAATTCGACGACTACGTCTACCTTCCCGCGATGGGAACTCGTGGCGGCATCCTGCTCGCCTGGAAAAGCAGGGACGTAATCATCTCAGACCCAGAATTCACGGCAAACACATTGACGGCCAAGGTGTCCCACGGCAGGGGTGCACCATGGTGGATCACCGTGGTATACGGACCCCAGCTTGACGCCGACAAGATCGCCTTCCTACAGGAATTGCGCGACGTTCGCGCGGCCTGTGGCGGCCCCTGGATGCTTTGCGGCGACTTCAACCTCATCTACCGTGATGAGGACAAGAGCAACGGCAATCTCAACCGCCGCATGATGGGTCGCTTCCGGCGCACAATCAACGACCTCGCTCTCAAAGAGGTCTACCTCAACGGCCGGCGCTTCACTTGGTCTAACGAGCAATCACCCCCAACCCTGGTGCACCTCGACCGCGTCCTTTGCACCGCCGACTGGGAAGAGCTGCATGGCGAATGCCACCTCCGGTGCCTTGCCTCGGTCATCTCCGATCATAGCCCCTTGCTGCTCGACTGCAGACCGGCGCCCCCAGGACATAGACGATTCCGCTTTGAGGATTTCTGGACACGCTTGGACGGATTCCACGACGTCGTGGCGGACGCCTGGCGCTCAGTCCACGACGACGATCCCTTCCGGCGCCTCTTGAGACGCATGAAAGCTACTGCGCGCAGTCTCACCAGCTGGAGCTCGCGGACCGTTGGTAACGTACGTCTCAAGCTCGCCATCTCCAGGGAGCTTCTCCTCAGGCTTGACACGGCGCAGGAGAACCGGCCCCTGTCCCCTCATGAGGACTGGCTTCGTCGACAGATCAAAGTCTCCTACCTCGGCTTGGCCTCCCTTGAGCGGACCATCGCCCGGCAACGCGCCCGCATTGCGACCCTCAAGGACGGAGACGCCAACACCTCTTTCTTCCACCGACAATGCACCTATCGTCGGCAGAAGAACCGAATGCACAGCATCATGGTGGACGGCGCCCCGGTATCCACCCCTGGCGACATGGCGGCTGCGGCCTACGAGCACTTCCACGGCCTGCTCGGCTGCGAAACGCCCCGTGAGTGCGGCCTCGACCTCACTGCGCTAATCACACCCTCAAACCTTGATGACCTCGACGCCCCCTTTGAGGCCGAGGAAATCTGGAACGCGGTAAAGCGCCTGCCTGCTCGCAAGGCCCCGGGTCCAGATGGCTACACCGCCGAGTTCCTGCGCGCTTGCTGGCCTATCATCCGTCAAGACTTCGTCGACGTCTTCCAGCAGCTGTATGACATGCGTGGCCGAGGTTTTTGCTCGCTCAACCAAGCCTTGCTTACCTTGCTCCCAAAGCGTGCGGACGCAAGCAGCCTTGGCGATTACAGGCCCATAAGCCTCATCCACCTCGTCGCCAAAATCTTCGCCAAGGTCCTCTCGCTCCGCCTCGCGCCAAAGCTCTGCAACCTCGTCAGCACTTGCCAGAACGCGTTCATCCCCAAGCGCAGCCTACATGATAACTTCATCCTCGTACGCCAGTCTGCGCGCCTTCTGCACCAGCTCGGGGCCCCTCGCGCCCTCCTGAAGCTGGACTTGGCCCGTGCCTTCGACACCATCAGATGGCCGTTCTTGTTTGAGGTTCTCCGGCAATACGGCTTTGGCCACCGCTTCCTGGAGTGGCTCGCCATCTTGCTCTCCTCGGCCAGCACGAAGGTACTCGTCAACGGAGACCCCGGCCCTACCATCTGGCACCGATGTGGCCTTCGCCAGGGCGACCCTGTCTCTCCACAACTGTTCGTCCTCGCCGTCGACACGCTTGGTCGCCTTCTCCGCCGTGCCACGGAACTAGGCGTTCTACAGCAATTACACCCACGGCGCCAGGTCCCCTCGGTCTCCCTCTACGCCGACGATGTGATCTTATTCTGCCACCCCACCATCGGCGACGTCACTGCCATCAGGAGCATCCTACTGCTCTTCGGCCGCGCCTCAGGTCTCCACGTCAACTACGCCAAGAGCTCCGCCACCTTGATCCGTTGCACGGCGGACGACGTCGCGCCCGCAACCAACTTGCTTGGCTGCCCCCTCGCCGGGTTCCCGATCACCTACCTGGGCATCCCCCTCACTCTGCACCGCCCGACGGCCGTGCAACTGCAGCCCGTCGTCGACAAAACGGCCGGCATGCTTCCCTCCTGGAAAGCGCGCCTCATGAACAAAGCTGGCCGTCTCGCGTTCGTCAAGGCCATCCTCAGCGCAATCCCGATCCACCAGCTTCTCGCGCTCGCGCCACCCAAGAAGACCATCCGAGCACTTGAGAAAATCCAGCGCGGCTTCCTATGGGCTGGACGCGCGGAGGCAAACGGAGGCCACTGCCACGTCAACTGGCAGCGCGTAGCCAGACCGCTCTCGCTCGGCGGCCTCGGCGTGCGCGATCTCGCCCGTACAAGCCTCGCGCTCCGCACCCGCTGGCTCTGGTTCGAGCGTACGGACAGCACCAGAGCTTGGGCCGGCCTGGAACTACAATTCTCTGCTGAGGAGCGCGCGTTCTTCTTTGCATCTACAACCATGCAAATTGGAAACGGCACGGAAGCCCTATTCTGGGAAGACCGTTGGATTGGCGGGCGCTCTGTGCGCGAGCTAGCGCCCTCCCTTTACGCTTGCATCCCCAAGCGCCGACGCAAGCTAAGAACCGTCGCCGATGGACTCCACGCCAACCAATGGGCACATGACATACATGGCACGATCGGCATTCAGGAGATTGGGCAATACCTGCGGCTCTGGCAGACCATCAGCGGTACGACACTCTCTGACGCGCCCGACCGACTCACCTGGAAGTGGAACGCACGCGGCGCATACTCTGCCAAATCTGCCTACCTCGCCACATTCAGTGGCTCCGTGGGCTGCGACGCATGGAAGCTCACCTGGAAGAACTGGGCGCCTCCGCGAGTCCGCTTCTTCCACTGGCTCGCCCACCTGAACAGGTGCTGGACGGCTGATCGCCTTGCCCGCCGCGGCATGCAACACCCCACACGATGCCCCCTCTGCGACCAGGCACCCGAGACCATGCACCACCTCACCCTGGCATGCCCCTTCACCAGACAGATCTGGCACGACGTGCTACACTGGCTTAGGCTCCCCTGCGCCCTGCCCGGCAGAGAGATCTCCCTCAATGACTGGTGGCGCACGGCGCGACACGACACTCCTGCGCCCATGCGCAAAGGACTTGCCTCCGCAGCTCTCCTCGTCCCATGGATGATCTGGAAGCACCGCAACGATTGCGTTTTCAACAGAGGCCAGCCTTCGTCGTCCGAGCTGCTCGCAAAGATCAAAATCGAGGCCACACTCTGGGCCAGAGCCGGCGCCCTTGGGCTTCGCGCCATTCTGCCGCAGACATGGGATGTACACTGACAGGCCACTAGGCATTGTAACCGCCTCCTAGGAGGATTGTAACCATAACTTCTTCCTTTACAAAGCAATGAAATGCAAGCCCTTCTTGCGTTTTCTCGAAAAAAAAAAAAAAAAGACTAACCATTTCTAAATCCATGTTTTCTTGTCCAAAACATCCTTTGGTCAATTGAGAGATAATCATCTGAGAAACGAACAAATGTCAGTCCTCAGTCAAGTGAAGGTCGAAAAAATAAGCTTATCAATGAGTCCTACATTCTGTTGCTCTGATCCTGGGCCGCTGTTTCTTGGCAACCACCGTCTGCTTGTTATTGGAGCCGATGTGTGACCAGCTGTCCATGAAGTAGAACCTTGAACTTGCGAGCGCCAGCCGTATGAATACAAGTGTGCCATTGAGCGGTCCCTCTGGCTCTGAGGACAAAGTACAGTTACGAAATTAAAGGAAAGATGGGATGCAGATACATGAGGAAAAGAATCAACGTAATGCCATAGCCAATAGGTGACAGCAGGGAAATGCAGTTATGAAGTTTGAATTTGAAATACAAGTCAAGAACACAAAACTCAAGAGTAAGAGCAGTATGAGATAATCAAGTTTTAAGCGTTTTGCTAATATGAGCAGTTTTTTTTGTTTTTTTTTTAGTATTCTCCCAAGCTAAATAACCCCAAAACAGGTATTAAGTGAATATATGATGCCATGCCAACTTTGTCTCGAATATTAGTTGGTGCAATGCAATTCGCCTTTGAGCTCCTGATTTGCAAAGTGCAAAGGTTTCATCAATAAAACAGAGAGGGTAGCTATGGTTTCCGGCAAACTTAACTGAGAGTTATGGGCATCAACATATCAGTTCAGTCATAACTCATAACTAACTGAAACCATGCCACTTTTCATAAAAAGATGATCACATGATTCTTGCAAGATTTTTCAGTAAGTGTGTCCCCACAACATATGCATCAAGACAGAGCAGCAACTTACAGAGCTAGATTGGCCCTCTCTCGCAGCGATTCTGGCACGCGCAGCATCTTCCTCTTGCAGTGTCCAAGCTAGAGTCGAATCAACCTGCAAGATGACAGAAATCGGTTGGCCGTTTAGTAAACTCGCATCAGTAGTGAATCATCAGAAGAAGCCAAGAAGGGACTGTCCGGAAAGAAAGAAAACAACAACTAAGAAACGGACTTTCACTGAAAAAAGGCACAGCAAGATTGAGAAGTAACCAACAGAAACAACCTGCTGGGAAGATTGCGAGCCTGGCTGTTCCTGGTTGAACTGCTCTTGAAGCTTGAGAGCAAGCATCTCATCTGACTGAATTTGCCTGGCCTTCAACTGGCTCTCATCAGGAAGTGGGAAATGGAGCCCCTTGATCCTCGACAGCCATGCGCTACTGTCTTCCATGAGTAGCTCAGGGATGGCCATAGAGCTCTGTCCAGGCATATCCTTTTTGTCTGGTTCTTCAGAGACTGATCTGCAAATCTCATCACCCCAAGGTCTCCAACAACACTCGGCCGTTTCATGTCTTTCGTCTCTAGATTTGTGTGCCGCTGCACTCCATGAATCCCACCCCACAGGCCTAGCTCCCAAGATACCAGCACTAGAACCATGCGATCCTCCCCTGAGCGAAGGAGGTCCTGATGCCCACGCGCTCCCCCCCTCGCCTGCCTTCTCCTTATCCTTCTTCACCGCCTGACTTGGCTGCTGCAGCGGCCAGGCCATTCTGCTTGTCTGCTCGGGAAGACTCCCGGGGCCGCGGGATGGATCCGCGGGCTCCCAGGCAGGACGCTTCCGATCAGGCGAGTGCGCGCACGCCTCGTCCTCGGAGTCGGATGACACCAAATCCACCACCTCCATTTCCTGCAAAAATGGGGTCAATATAGCATCTTGCAACTTCTCTTTTACAAAGAAAAGAAAAGAAAAGGATAAGCTTTCGCCCCCTTTCTGCGATTGATACGAAGAAGCTCAAGAAAACTGGTGGCGCGGGACAAATTCCCGATTCAAGTGATCTCGGCGCTCAACAAAAAGTTGTTGATTCGTGGTTCTCACTAAATCGTTGTTGAATGACCGGGCCAAGAAGCCGCGCACAGACGCACGAACAATCTGGAAAGAAAAATAGAAGGAAAAAGGAAAGGGAGGAAAAAATCAGGTTGGGGCATACTACATACCTGCAGAAGGAGAAACAAGGGAGGGGGGCAATGCTAGGGCTGGAGCTCGGGTGCGCCCGTGGGGAGGAGGCGGAGGCGGAGGCGGAGGCGTCTAGGAGGGCGTGTGGTTCTTGGCTCCTCGCTTCCTCTTCTTGATTTTGGTTCCCAGGGAGACGAGGCGGGTGCTTTCCTCGGTGGGCCGTGCACGATGAAGAAGAGGTGTCTGCCCGGAAATAGAAAGCTTTTGCACTTTGCCCCCGCTTGTGACCTGTCGACATGGAAATACTGCTTCCGTTCACTTTTACCGATTTACAAGAGAGTGGACCTTTTTTTTTTACCTCCGCCTCTTCGGCGTCTTCGCCTCCTGGCTCAATGTAGTGGACGCGGGGGACGTAGTCGAACACGGCGGCGCTTCTGGACACGTTTGTGGAGATCGGTGACGGCGTTGTTCACGACGGTGCCATGGACACGCTCTTGGGCTCCGCTGGGGTAGGTGGATCTGGGGCTTCTGGGTGTTCTTTATTGACCGAGGGGAAAGATGGGAACGGGGAATGCATGGCTGCCAAGGGTTGGCTTGAGATAAGAACGTGAGGGAGGCAGTGTGGGCTACCACGGCTTCGGGTGTTCGCGGTCCCCGCACTCCCTGATGTACGACGGGAGGAAGAAGAAAGTGGGTGCGAGCGGCACAAACACTCACAGACATGTGGGACCAGGCGGGACACGTTGCATGAGTGGCTGTGAGGATATGCGGGCTTGCGATGAGAAAATGATAGAAGAGGATTAGGTGGGCTGGTGGCGTTGGGCTGGCTTTCTTAAAAGGCAATAATGCCCTTTACCTTTTTGTGAAAAAATAAGGGAGGAAAACAAAATGCAGGGGCATTTTGTGAAGGTGTGAAAATAAAATAAAAACATATTGCTGGAAGATTATTTAAGTTCTTAATTTAGAAAGTGGTTTGGGAAAATTGGGAAAGTTCAAATTTAAACAAGTTTGAATTAATTTTGAACCATTTGAATTTAGAACCTCAAATCAAACGAACTCCAAAATGGCTCAAATTTGAGGAGGTGACCCTACACATTAAATGTGGTTTATGGGTGAAGCTTGAAGATTTATTTTGAAATAAATTTGGCTCTGTAGTTTTTTAAAAAAAACTTTAAAAGAAAAGGCTAAAAGCTCTTTGCAAAGTTGAAATCTCACAAGTTACTTTCTGAATTTGAACCAAGTTTTCAAATTGTTTGGAAACAAAGAAAGGCAAGATGAAAACAACTCAAGACCAAATCCATACATATCATCCAATAACTTAAATTAATATTACAAATAGGTCCAGAAAGGCTAGGTTTTGGGGTGAGCCTGTTATAGGTTCTCATAGGGTTGGAATCCCGAGTTTAAATATTCCAAGCACTTTGTGCATAGATCCAGCGACTAGAATCCGAAAAACCAGCCGCCATGTTTGCACAAATTGCAAGAGGAAAAATCGATACAATCAAAAGTGGGCACCCATCTTGGAATCTTGTCCTACACCATCAATGGAGGTCCACCCTCACAATAAATTGACATGCAAACCACAAATATTATTATCTAATGATTGTAGAAAAACACTAGCAAAATAGTAGCAAACCATATACCTTGGTCATGAACAGATCGAATTGCGAAGAATTAGATATCCTTGTTTGCATAAAAAGATGCTCAAAATGATAAACATGAGGACACGTATTAGGTGGAAACCATCGATAATGGGATCCAAGACCAAAGTCGTCGATCCTCCATGTCGGATGTTGGTCGGGTGGTCGTGTTTGTCGAAGGTGATTGGGTAAGCCGACCATGTGTTGTACTTTGGGGCTATGGGGAGGGGGCGAAAATGCTAGGGCTCGAGCTTGGGTGCGCCCATGGGGAGGAGGCGGAGGCTCTAGGAGGGTTGAAAGTGCAAGTTATCGACTAGAAGGGGGTGAATAGGCGTTTTTTTATGAAAGTCTTCAAAACACGGGGGCTTTGAAGACAAATGATAGAAATGAACCTATAGGATAAACAGTGGAAGATAAACGTATCCAGACACATGATAGTCAAGCAAGCATCATGAAGATAACACAAAGACTATTGATAGCTAGATAACATGGATCGAGATGGAAGATATAACTGAAGCAAAACAGTGGACAGTCTTCACACAGTGAAGTCAAACAGATCATACAAACACGCAATGACTTCACAAAGGCAAACTGAAATGTAAAGGAAGTTGGAGATAGAACCAGTTGCTTGGTGAAGACAAGGATTTGGTAGACCATTTCCAGTTGTTGTGTCAACTGTACATCTGGTTAGGGCGGCTAGGTATTCAAACCTGAGGACACACAGTCCCGGACCTACAGTCCTCACCGTATTCCCCTTGAGCTAAGGACACACAGTCCTCGCCCAATCACTCTGGTAAGTCTTCAAGGTAGACTTCCGAACCTTCACAGACTTCGTTCACTGGCGATCCACAATCTTTAGGACGCTCAGCACGTGACGCCTAACCGGCTGGAGGAAGCACAATCCTCAAGTGTAACACATCTTCAGGTCACACAGATAGAAAGACTTCAGTGATGCTTAAATCTCTTTGGCTCTGGGTGTTTTGGGATATGTCCTCGCAAGGATCTTTTCTCTCAAAGGCTTCGGAGGTGGGTTGCTCTCAAACGACAAAAGTTGTGCACTAACTCTGAGCAGACACGAATTTATGGTGTAGGGGGTGGGCTATCTATAGCCATGAGGCAACCCAACATGATATGTCCGAAATGACCCTTGGTCACTAAGGAACTGACACGTGTCCAACGGTCGGATTGAGAACACACGCGACAACATTACTTGAGCTCCAAGTAAAGCCGACTTATCCAGCTCTGGATAAGATTTGCTCTCATTTGTCTTCGCTTGAAGACATAGGTGTTTTGGTTGAGCATCACATCAGTCATTCGACTATGTTCACTTGGACCCCACTTAACAATGTGGTGGTTCCTACGACTGCAGAAAGAAAAAAAAACTACGAAAGAAACTATGTCTTCGCATTCTATAGTCTTCAATGAATGTCTTCACAGGTCATTATCTTCACGGGAATGTCTTCACGCACCACCACTGTCTTCAATGTCTTCACACATTTGTAGGGGTCATCTCTGGAAGTTAAACCGAATATGTGAGGGACTATTACCTGTGTCATCCTGCAATTCTCACAAACGCGTTAGTCCCTCAACCATGTTAGTCGCCAATACTCCAAAACCAACTAGGGGGCACTAGATGCACTTACAATCTCCCCCTTTTTGGCGATTGATGACAAACAGGTTGAAGTTTTCAACGGGGATAAATTATGTGGAATTATGGATAACACGGTCAATGGCTTCATAAGATTGAGAGGGCTCCCCCTGAAGATGTGCACATAGTAGATTTGCTTTTGAATGCAAAGGCACATGGCAGGTTTTGCTTTGTGGAGATCTCCTTCAATCTTATGAAGACAAACCATCATGTATACAAGGATGTAGTGAGGATAATGATATGCATAATGGGAAATGGGCGTCTACTGAATGACTTCATGCACATAGGATAGATATTTAACCAAGCAGAAGAAACAACAGCAAATGTAGCACACGACCATCAAATTTTAAGTGTTACAACTCAAGAGCCAAATGTTTCAAAACGAGAGTTGTAAGAACTTAGCAAAAATAATGCAGCCAGCCCATATATGGACCCGCTTGAAGACTATCAACTCATATGCTTCTCCCCCTTTTGTCAGTAAGGACCAAAAAGGTTTGAAGACATAGAGTATCTATGCGTTCCTAGGCGATGAGACGCTGGTGCAGTCGGGTCGACGATGGAGTTTGGTGGTGCAGAGGGGCCTGACGCAGAATCGTGATGCAGTGAAGCGATTGTTAGAGAAGTGGCGTCGTCTTCTTCATTGATGACACGAGCAACAACAGTTGCAGCCAGCGATGAATACTCAGAATCTTCAATAGATGGGGTTGGACACCAAGTCGCAGCTTATGGAGGACTAGAGTCAAACTTAAAGTGCTCAATGAAGCCATCTGCTTGAAGATCAACTTCAGAGCATAGCAAGGTAAGGCTCTTCCAGGACCGTCGATAGGCTTCATGTGCAACAAATGAATTCTTGGTAGCCAAGTTGCGAATGTGATTCACATCAGTGAGAAGACTTTGCATCTGCCACTTCATCCAGTCATGATGCCTATCCTACTTCTGGTGAAGCAATACAAGAAGCTCTCGGTCATTTAGGACACGAGAACGCTTCTTTGGCCGTTGAGGAATGGTGCTACCAGTGGCATTAGTGTTGGCACGATGCGGGAGGCGCAGATGCCCAGCCAAAGGATAAGCAGTGACATTTGCATTTGGCACATACACACTGTCAACATGTTGCGTGAAGCTTTGGTGATCAGCATTGAGCAGTTGAAGTGGTTGCTTAGCAGGCTCATGATAGATGGCTTCATAAGACGTATCAACCTCAGGCAAGAAGACAACATGATTGAGTGCAGAGGCTTGATAGTTGACAGTTGAGTGAAGCTTAATGAGCCTCATAATCCAAGGAGCATAAAGCTTGAGGCCAAACAGATCAACACCAGATGCAGCCAGTTGGCGAATGAAGAAGTCATGAGTATTGAAGCGGATGCCATTGAAAATATACAAGATCAAAGTCTTCATGACGCCTTCCAGAGTAGCTTCACACAAGTGTCCCTTGACAGGCCAGAGAGTACGCCTCAGAATATGGTATATGGTGCGAGGCAAGTACTCAAGGTCCTTGACGAAGAATTTCTTTGGAAGATCAGCATCAGGGGGCAATGGCTTCATCATGCTAAGAATTTCACTCATGTTGGGCTCAGCTTTCTTGAAGATGCTTTGGAGCTCTTTCTGATATAGAGAACAGCTTGGTTCGTACAACTCACCAGGAGTGGGCAGGGAAGTAAGCTCAAGTAGTGTCTGAGCTTTGGCTTCATGATGAACGCCACCTGTCATCCACTCAAGGACCCATGTCTTCGGAACCCTGCTATATCCTTTGATGTGCAGAGTAGCATAGAGTTGCAAGAGAAGTTCTTCATTCCAGTGTTCCTTGCAGTGACGAAGGGAAGCAATCCAACTTCTCTAAAGTAGTCAAGGGCTTCTTCAAGGCAGGACAGTCCAGCAATGGCATCACAATCAAGACGTTGGTGTGGAAATATCCGGTCGTTGCTGAAAGCTCCAGAACTGATCAGAAGAGATCTTTGGCTTCTTGTATGGGTTTTTATCAGAATCAAAGAAGGTGTTGTTTACCATGAAGCGTTGCACTCTGAATGATCCTTGTGTTGTTGCAATGCTGGGAAGCCGAGGCAATCTAGGCTTGGGCTTCAGGGTCTGAGGCCGACGCTCCACATGATAATCATATTGCGGGTCTGGGGCAGCAGGAGGCTTCAGAAGAGGCCATTTGACAGGTACAAGCACATCATCTTTATTGTAGGCTTGGGCCATGGTGTGATGCACAAAAGAAGGAGCAGTCACGTCAGGAGCAATCACTTCAGGAGCAGCAACGACTTCACATTGCACATTGGCTTCAGCCATGATAGTGTCATTGGCTTCAGTGTTCATTGATGGAGCAGCCACATTTGCTTTAGGTTCAGTGGCTTCAGGGAGAGTGGACTCATGCACAACAGTATCTTGGTGGATGGGTTCTTGCATGACGGGCACCTCTTCTTGAACAACAGTTTCTTGGGGAGGGGGGGTGACTTCACGAGTTTCTTCTTTTTCTTCATCGCCTGATGCAGCCGGAGTATCTTCAGCCACCTTGGCTTCAGAATCAGGAGCGGACGCTAAAGGAATAGCATCAGGAAACACTTGATGTGCCATTGAGCTTGAGTTTTGTTCTCATCTTCAGGAATGCTTGTCATGGAGGCTTGAGGCCTGAGACCTTTGCGAAGCCTTTTAAACTTGGGCAACGCAATTGGTAAAGCATTTGCATTGGTCTGCTCCATGTCTTCCTCAGGTGTGGCGGTGGAAGAATCAAGTACCGGAGTGGTAACAAGAGACGACGGAGTGCGAGGAATGACTTCATGTAGGGGAGGTGTTCGGGTGTTGCTCTTCCAAAATTCATCTTGAGCAATTGGCGTCGTGGGACCGCCAATGCTTATGAGTTCACTGGTCGTGAGAGCAGGTGATTGAACTGGTTGGGGTTCAAGTTGAGGAAGGACTTCATCATCATTAACATTGTCATCATGACTAATGTGTTCAGCTGTAGGTGAGTCAGCAGCTAGAATCTCTTCAGTCTGATGAGCCTCTGAGGGAGCAGGCTCATGGATAACCAGATGACGTTCACGATTGTAGGAAGCAGGCAAGGCAACATAAATGGGTTCGACCACCAACGGCTCTGTGGAGGAAACATGAGGTTGCTATGAATCCTTTGAAGCTTTTAGCTTTTACTTCTTCTTGGAGGGAGCAGCAGCAGAGGCATCATGATGCTTGCGTTTCTTGGCTTCAGTTTCAGCCTGCCTCGTCTTCTTTTGAGCAGAGGCTGCCGATAAGATCTTTGGCTTCGGGCTAGCCATGCTGTCAGGGAAGACAATGCTGGGTCTTTTCTGCCTTTGTGATTCAGTGTCTTCATCAGCAGGCTTCTTCTTCTTCTTTGGCTTCTTGGCAGCCAGCTTGGGGTCAATGCCTGGACGGCCAAGAGCTTTCCTCTTCACAGCTTCATTGTGAGCTTGGACGCATTTTTCAGCATAGTGCTTGAGACGTTCCCTTGAGCCCTTTGCAACTTCACGACGCTTGGCAAATTCAGCCTTGAGGTCTGTCATCATAGTCTTGAAGCCTTGAACTTCTTTTGCACTGAGGCTTGCCATGTGCTTCTTGAACAGAGCCTTCTCATGATCAATTTTGTTCTTTTGCTCAATAACCTTCTGTGCAACAGTCAGTTCTTGAGCAATGTATCCTTGGAAGGTCACACTAATATCAATCGGAAGCTGAAGATCATCAAGTGAAAGAGATGTATCCTCAAACCATTCATCAATGAAGTTGTTGATGATATCAGTGTCAAAAAGGGGCAAATCATTGAAGATTTTGGTCTGTTGCTTACTCTTAATTAGCATTTCAAGTGCATCATTAGCAAGATCTTCATCACTGGATAGGTCAATGATATCATCATCATTACGCAGTATGCTACCAGGAGTGAGTCCTTGGCCAGATGGCTTCACAAGCAGCTTTGACCTCTGAGAGATGCGAGAGTGATCCTCATACTGCACACTGGGTTCAGGAGGTACAGTTTTTAGGGGCTTCACACTTGAAGCTTTTGGGGTAGTAGCAGGTATGGAAGCCTTTGATTTCTTCTTGGGCTTCACAGACTCAGGAACAACTTCAGGTTCCATGTCTTCAACAACATCTGCCACAGTTGCTCTTTGAGCTGCAATGTGGGATAGCAATCCATCAAGGCCATTGAAGGTGCCGACGCAATTTTCATTTGCTTCGCGTGATCCATCAGACCGGGGCCAAGATGGGCCGGGATTGAAGTTAATGCCCAATTCTTTCCTGTTCTGAGTTGCTGAGTTCTTGGCAAATTTGTAGTTTTCTTCAAACAATTCATCATCACGACACCATCGGAGACTAGATGGGTCAGCATTTGAAGGCATTGGTCCTCTGACCATGCATGGATAGAAGCTCTTGGCAATGGCTTCAGACACAGTCTTGGGCTAGAGCTTCTTGTAGACGATATCACCCCATGGAGGGCGAATGACATTCTTTGAAGCATACTCAAGAGTTACAAATTTGTACATAAACCATTGCTCTGCCCAATATCTTCGAATCCATTGGATACGAGATTTGTGTTCTCCATAGGTCTCTTCTGGGTCAGATTTGTACATGATGAATAGATCAGGAGGAAGATCTTTGGCGGTGTCAGTACATCTCTGCCTGCCACCCTTCTTGGACTGTTTTTCGTAAGCCATTTGGTTCAGACAGAAGGGCTTCACAAAGCAGTTTGTCTTCCGACGACTGGTCAGACAGGAACTGACTTCAGGAGATTCAATGTGACGCTGTAATAATTCTACAAATGAATGCAGCCTATGAGAACCAAGGGATTCTCCCACGGACATGTACCCGTGACAGCCTTAGAGATGCGAGGGAAGGGGAAGAGGTCATATTTTTTTCAGAAGATTTCGAAGATTAAGTAGTATTGAAGACATTGACCTCACAGTGCGAAGACATTCACTTATATGGAGTGAGTTGGTTCCAGATTTGTACGAATCCAGGAATAAGTGCAAGCAAGGAATCTAACTAGTAGTGAAGCATAAGTGAATATATTTGCAACATATGAGAGAAAGAAAGAAAGAAATAGCTTTCAGATGTACAGAAACCACTTGTGGTGAAATTTTATGAATTTAATGGATCAAAACAACGGTAAAAAGAGATATATTTACCGCGATGAAGAACTGCTAGACGGAAATAGTAGAATGCCGAGCAGGTCGATCGTCCGTGCCCTAACTTGGTGGCGGAAGACACCTACGGAGGCGGCGGAGAGACGAGGTCCACGACCGGCGGGAAGACGGCGTCGAAGAAGTCGTGGCAGCTAAGAGCTTCGTCTCCGACGTCGACTGGAGCTAGCGGAGGCGCTAGGGTTGAGCGAGATGGCGAGAGGTGGGAGAGGAAATAATGACCGCGAGGGTGGAGTATTTATAAGGAGGGATGACAGTGCAGTGCAATTACGCTGGTGCCCCTGGTGGTTCACATTTGAACAACACGTGGCTGGCATGCATCTTATGGATAGTTGAGCCATGATCCCACGCGCGCCTGATATGTCGGATGGACATTTCAGTTTCTCCGGTTTTCAGGCAAAAAGGGATATAGCATTAAAAACGTTTTAAATGATTGTCTCTATATCTTCAGCTGACAAGGACACAGTGAAGACATTCAACAAGTGTTAATAGAATGCATATGAAGAGATAGAGAGAATTGGAGAGATAAAGAATAGAGAGGACCAGGGTCCGATCACATACACTTAGATTAAAAGGTTTGAAGACATAGCTATAAGTGAATGCTGTAGAGGACAGAGCGCGCACACACACACACACACACACACACACACACACACACTGCTTCCTTCTTCTGTTCCGAACCACATAGAGGGGCAGTATCAAACCTTCATGGAGCAGCGTTTCTGGATAGTTTGATCGATTTCTATTGTTTTATTTGTGTGTGCGCTGCTTTAATATGTGATTAAACACACAATTCAGCGAGAAAACGACGGAAATCGTTTGATTTGGCGGATCTGTGTCTGTTCTTCCGCTCGTGCAGGAGTTTCGCACCCTGCTGGCTGTTCATATTCGATATAGCATGGTCCTAGTGTGTTACTAATTTTGCGTTCATGTTTGTGTTATTCCGCGACAGATTAATTTGCTAATAGGATTGAAATTTTAGTATAATTGGTCGAGTATCTCTCTGTTCTAGCGCAAAAACGGCAAGTTCTCTGTCCTTCCCCGTCCGGATCGAAATTGTTGTGTTTTTTATGTAATTTTCTGTTGTTTTCAGCAATTATGTGCTGCCTTGATCCTATCTGTATGAATTGCAGCGGATTAAGTTGTTAATTTTGAAGAATTTAACTTTTGTCCATGTTTTTTGTGTTCTTGCGGGCGCCACTGGCTCTGGTCGTTACTCAAGATGTTTTTTGAGATTTTTTGCATTATATAGTTGTTAGAATTGCATTGCAGGCTGTGTTTTTCGTCTGCGAATCGTGGAGGGGTGAACTGCAGTAATATGCAATGCGCGGTGAATATTGTAGCACGGTGAACCGCATTAATATGCAATCCGAGCCTGTATGAACTGCATTACAGCCACGGGGGGGTGGGGGACTAGTTTAATAAGTTTTTTTGCTTGGTCAAGCACGGTGGACTGCAGTAATATGCAATGCGAAATGCACATTGTTATGTAACCGCACTGCTTTATTTGTCGTTTTTTTTGGGTTGTGTCTTTACATACATATATATATATATATATATATATATATATATATATATATATATATATATATATTGGTGGGTCAATTGGCTCCCCTCCCACCTTATCCCTGGCGGCTCCCATCTCACCTTATCCCTGGCGGCGCCACTCTTCCTCGATCTATTTTTTTCCCAACCAGACCCTACGCCTGGCAATGGATTGCACGTGCGGCTGCCTGGCAAGGTTGGAGCCCATGCTGGAGACATGCGTTTTTTCTGAAGGGTTGGTTCTGAACCAGAGGCAGCGGCACAGCGCGCTCTATTCCCTTCTCTATTCTTCAGGTATTGGATTTCGGGCTCCATTCGTCCATCAGATGACTGACGATGATGTCAGTGATTCATGGGTATGTATTTCTCACATATTCTTTTTCAAGTGTTGTTTGTAGTTAACACTATCTGAATATATGTAGCAGTATTAGTTTCTGAAGAAATATTTTTGCACTAAGTATAAGTGAACTGCTTTTCACACAGAAGTTTTATTATGAACATTGTAGGAGCAGCGGCAATTTTGTCTAGTCAATATTATTATATGTTAACATCAATATTTTTTATGAAGATTGTAGCAGCAATTTAGTTTCTGAAGATTGTAACCTTTTTCTTATTTGTTCTTATTTTTTCTGTTCTTGTTGTTTTGCTTGCAGAAATTCCCTTCTGGTCTAGTCAGGGTAACAGAAAGCTGTGTTAATTTGGTCTTGGTTAGCAAGAATGGATATCATGATGTTGATGTTATGTATTCTGTTGGCTCTGATGATTGTTTGGTTCTCAAAGATGGCTGGAAGGAATTTGTGGAGGAAGCTGGTCTTCAGGCTGGGGATGTTGTCATGGCTATGTTTTATAGGTATGCAAAGTGTTTGGAAGTCAAGTTAAATTTGCTTTAGATCAGTCTTGCTTGAGCAGCAGCAGCATGAGACAATTTTGTTGTAATAATTTGACATTTTTGTGTGGCTTCTAGTGTATTTCCTATAAGAAATCTGAGTATAAGTGAACTGTTGTTCACATATAGTTTTTCATGTGCATCCTATCAGCAGCAGTAGTTGAAGAATATACATATTGGAAACACCCACTAAGCTTTCTTTTTTTTTAATCCACATACGGAACTAGAGTTTTTTAATAAAAGAGGACTGCATCAACCATTATAATAGCAACAGTTTTGTGAAAGAATACTCTCTATGAACTGCTTTGATAGATTGTTTTTTATGTGTATTGTAGCTACAGCAGCAGTTTGAAGCAATATACATACTGAAAACAAACTACTAAGAACTGCATATTGTTGATAGATACAAACCAAGGTTCTGCGCTCATAATTAACAAAGTACATCATCGAGCAAACTAATGCAACATAAGCAAACATTGTGCCAAAGCAAATTACAACGAAATCAAACTAATCTACATAAGCAGAAGGAAATAAATCGAGCACTTGCGACAGGAATCCTTGGCTATCAGCATCTGGCCTGTTTCACCAGTTCCACCCGTTGGAGTTGGAGGTGGAAGTTGATCCCCCCTTGCCCGCCACCCTCCAGGATGACCTCGGGCGCTTCCTGGTCTTCTCTTTTTCAGAGCGCGCGAGGCCTTTCTGCACTGTGGTGATTCGGTTCCATACCTCGAACGCAGTGTAGGCGTCCTTGGCAGCATACTCGACGTGCCTCGTGCTGAGAATCGAAGTCCACACGCTGTGGTCGTGGTCTGTCATCTTTGTCTTCATGTCTGCGTATTCGTCGTCGATGATGGCAGCAGCTACATCACCAAGTGAGTCCAGTGGCTTCGCTCCATCAGGCACCCTCCAGTTCGCCTGAATGTCAACGAAGTTGGGGATGTGGAGGTTGCAGCGTGAAAGCTTCTCCTTGTCCTGCTCGATGCAGAAACCAGCGAACTCGAACCTAAGGGAAGTGAACCACAAGTTATACTTCTCGGAACTGCATACAGAGACATATAGAACTGCAACACATACTCGGCAGACAGAATTGCTTACCTTGGGTCGCCGAGGAACCTGTCGAAGGGGATGCATCTCTCGCCCATTGTACCACATACCTGGAAAAGAAGCACTGGGTGGTACTTGCCGATGGAGAGTTGAATCAGGGCCGCTCTGCTCTTGTTGGGTGTGTACTCGAGGTCAATGCCGACGATCTTCTGGCGGCGCCGCTGGAGAACTTCCTTGTACTCTTCGACGTACGTCGCCATGGCGTCCACGTCGTTGGTGTAGATCACCTTGAGCTTGGTCTTTCCGTGCGCATGGACATCGTCGTAGGTCTTGGTGAACGGCATGGCTGGAAAGAGGAGGAACAGGAGGAGGAAGGGCAGCGTCGTGTGTTTGTGCGGACGATCAGGGTGATGGAGCGCGGGATTTAAAGGGGAGCTGCAGCAACTTCTGCCGAGGCCACGATCTCGTCCCCCAACCGTGTTGGCGATCGTGGGTTCGTGATGATCGTGGCCTTCGCGCGGCTTGCAACCGGCCGGATAGAGGAGCGGGCGCGCGGCGCTTCGGGCGATAGTGGGCGCTTTTATTTCGGGCAGGCGAACCGAATCATTTTCGATAAGCGAACTGCATCGTTTGAGAAACCGAGCCGTTTTCTGTAAGCGAACTGCATCGTGTTACAACCAAGACGTTTTTTTATTTTTTTCTATGACCTATGGGCCCGTCGGCCTTTTATTCATTAAGTCTCTCTTCTTCTTCTATGTTTCTTGCAGCCCCCCTTGGCCCCTTCCGCTTCCTCTCCCCCGCACAAAAATCCCCCTGCCCTCGTGCTCTCGCGTTGTAGAGCGACAACGCCCGCAACCACCGCCGTCCATAGGGGCGCTCTCGTGGTGGACAGCGACGACGCCCGCAGCCGCCGCTGTCCGTAGGTGCGCCTCCTCCGCCGTCGCCGTCCGCAGCCGCTTCCTCCGGCAGTCACATCGTCTCACGGTGAGCCCCAAATCGCCCCAACCCGTTCCATATCTTGTGCTAGGGTTATTTTTTGGAGTCAGCATTCTCTTCTTAAGGTTGTTTTGTATGCTTGAAATTGCAACGCCCTATGGATTGAAAGTTTTTCCGTGCCTGCTTTTGGGGTTTGCTGTCTAGGGTTTAATTATTATCCCTTTCTAATTGCAGACACAACATGGCTTCTTCCTCCCCAATTGATGCGTCACCAGTTAGAACGGCTTCCCCATCTCGTACTACATCAAAGTGAACTACATTTTTCATACACGGTCAATTTTGCTTCTTGTTGAACGAAATAGTGCACTGCATCGTAGATTCCTTTTTAGCAAGGCCCATTTTTTCAGACATGTGGCAAACTGATATGAACTGCCTCAAGTTAATTGTTTTTACATTTTTGGAATGACATTAAGTTACTTGTTATGTTTAATTGTTAAACATAAACTGCTAAAAGAGCACTGCATTTGGACATTGTTTTGTATTTTTTTTGTCTATCCACTATGCGGTTGCCAAATTGATATGAGCTGCATTAAGTTTTAGTTTTTGCCTCTCACAGAACTGCATGAATTTGTTTTGTTTTGTATATCTAAGCGCACTTCTTTTTATATGTGGTCAATTGGTCACTGAACGAATTAGTGCACTGCATCATATATCCCTTTACCAATGTCCATTTTCAGACACGCGTCAGTATGATATTCAAGCGACATGAACTGCATTTAGGTTTACTGTTATGTTTTAACTGTTAAACATAAACTGCTGAAAAGAACACTGCATTTCTACATTTGTGTTTCCAAGTTGATATGAGCTTGTAGGATCTAAAGTATGTCTAGAGGGGGGGGGGTGATTAGACTACTTGTAAATATAAAAATTCTGCCTTTTGATCATGAACAGTTTTTGGCAGTTTCACAATTATGATCAAGACAAGTATCACCCTACACATGCAATTCTAGAGTATAAGCAGCGGAAAGTAAATTGCACATGTAGTAAAGAGAGGTGGAGAAGATCAAACGCAATTTGGAGACACGGAGATTTTTCTCGTGGTTCCGATAGGTGGTGCTATCGTACATCCACGTTGATGGAGACTTCAACCCACGGAGGGTAACGGCTGCGCGAGTCCACGGAGGGCTCCACCCACGAAGGGTCCACGAAGAAGCAACCTTGTCTATTCCATCATGGCCTACGCCCACGGAGGACTAGCCTTACTCGGGGTAGATCTTCACGAAGTAGGCGATCTCCTTGCCCTTACAAACTTCTTGGTTCAACTCCACATCTCGAAGACGGAGGCTCCCAAGCGACACCTAACCAATCTAGGAGGCACCACCCTCCAAAAGGTAATAGATGTTGTTGATGATGATGAACTCCTTGCTCTTGTGCTTCAAATGATAATCTCCCCAACACTCAACTCTCCTCACTGATTTGTCTTTGGTGGAAGAAAGGATTGAGTGGAAAGCAACTTGGGAAGGTTAGAAATCAAGTTTCATATGGTAGGAATGGAGCAACTTGATCTCAACACAAGGGTAGGTGGTTCTCTTCTCAGAAAGTGTAAGGTAGGAGTGGTAGTACTTTCTGATGGCTCTCTCCACGAATGAAGAGGGGGTGGAGGGGTATATATAGCCTCCACACAAAATCCAACCGTTACACACATAATTGTACAATCTCGGTGTGACCGAAGTGAAAACTCGGTCAGACCGAAAGTTCAAATATAGTGAACGTTGGGGTTTTCGGTGGGACCGAAAATACCATCTCGGTATGTCCGATATGAGTCAAAGATAGGAGCTTGCCATTTTCGGTGGGACCGAAATTAACAACTCGGATATTCCGAAATGATGTCAAATGGTTACAGAAGGTTGGCAGTCCAGTTTCGGTGAGACCGAACTCAAAATCGGATTGACCGAAATTTCTAGGGTTTGGAATATAGCTGAGGTGGTTCATCTCGGTGGGACTGAGTTGGAAGAATCGGTTTGTCCGAGATTACTTATGAGTGTGTTTAGAAGTGAAAGTTGCTGATAGTTAAAGGAGCTAAATCACTAAGCACTTGAGCAACCAGATCATCAACACAACCTCATCCCCTTTTAATAGTATTGGCTTTTCCTATGGACTCAATGTGATCTTTGATCACTAAACCAAAAATGGAGTCTTGAGCTTTTGCCAATGCTTGCCTTAGCATTTTGAGGGGTCCACTTCTTCAGTCATATCCATACCCATATCATCGAACTTCTCTGAAATGATTCTCAAGTAACTATTAGTTCAATGATATATATGTTGTTATTAATTACCAAAACCACCCGGGGATTAGTTGCACTTTCAATCTCCCCCTTTTTGGTAATTGATGACAACATATAGATCAAAGCTTCGACAAAAGATATAATCAATGGATAATATCGCCGCTTTGAGAAGTATGTGATAAACAAGAGCTCCCCCTAAATTTGTGCATTATTTTAAAATTTGCATTTGAATGCAAATGCACAATCGATTAGGATTATGGGTCACTCTTCCATGTCACATACATCTTGGTGGAGCGCACAAAATGATAAGAATGAATAACATGCACCCAATCACCAAGACATGAGTAAATAGCCATACAAGAAGGAATAGCATATGATAAGCATTAAGCACACATTAAAGCATAGTACGACCAAGCACTCATTAAGGTAGCATCAAACGTAGTATCAAGCACACTGAAAGTATCAAAAGACCAAAAGAACCAAATGTATCTCAAAGAAAACCGGCAAAAGAACGAAAGAGCACTCTCTCTCTCGAAGCCCTATGATCTATACAATTTCTCCCCCTTTGGCAACAAGTTACCAAAAAGTTTGAAAAAGCATAGAGCTAAGCGTCACTGTGGGCTCTGCTGGCGGCTCCCGTCTGGGTAGATGTCGGAGTAGATATGACGGCATCGGCGAAGACTTCAGCTGATGTCTGCGCTGGAGGAGTGGATGCTGGAGCTGTGGCTGGAGTAACTGCTGGAGCTGTAGGAGGTGCTGAAGTGGTAGCCCTGGATTCAGTCACTGGGATAGCTGCTGATCAGGATCCTCTGGGAACCTGAGCAGTCTGGCGATGAGAGTCCTGGACTAGATCATCCTGCATGAGCTCTGCTCTCTCCTGCCTTGCTTCCTCCATGTCTGCCTCAAGCTTGTTGACAGTCACCTGAATCTCAGTGAGCTTCACGTCCAGAGCGTGGATCTTGTCGTCAACAATTCTCTCTAGGCTCTCCTGAGATTGTTCAATGCTGGCCAGGCGTTGTTCAATTCTCTGGGTAGCTTCAAGAATCTGCTCTCCGAAGCTCTTTGGTTTAGTTGCTGCTGCTGCTGCCTCTTTGTCAGCTTTGGCTTTCTTCGCAGCTTCAATCTTGGCTTGACCTTCAACTGAAGTTGGATCCTCCTCATCCATCACAACAACGTTATCTTCATGCTCTGGCTGCAGTGGCAAGTGCTTCCTATCCAACATGAATTTGCCCGTGCCAAACTTGGCATTGATGAGCATCTGAATCTGCGGGGCAAATCCACACGACCTCTTCTGGTCAGCTGCAGTCCTCTTAATGGTCTCTACCATTAAGTCCATCACCTTGAAAGGTGCCTTCTCATCAAGAATGTGCAGCATATTGATAGAATAGCCTCGAATCATGCGGTGGTCTCCAGACTTGGGCATCAAGGTATGCCTCAGAATAGTGTTTGTGGTGGTCAGACCTGCCTGGAGATAGTACACTGAGCCAAGCTTCCATCCTTCCAAATCAGCTGCGGGGATCTCCTTGTACATGTTCTTCATGGAATCATGGTTCTTCTTAGGAATCCCATAGACATCAATGTCGTCCTCTCTCTGTACTGGAGCATTCAGAAGTTCTGCCCATTCTTCAACAGACGAAGAAAACCTTTGACCTTCAGTCATCCAGGTGATCTTCCCATCAGGATAAAAGTGGGCTGTGGCGTAGAACTGCATGATCATCTCATCGTTCCAATCTGTCAATTTCTGACCCACGAACTCATCAACTCCACATGCAGTGAAGCTCTCATGCACATGGGGAAAGAAGTCTCGGTGCTCTTCACTGTCAATGTACTCCCAGTCAACATACCTGGTGTCTGCAACAATAGGCTTCTTATCCATCAGCACGGTCTCATAGAAGTCCTGCTGCTCTCTGGTGTGGAATCTGGGGTTCACAGCAGTCCTTCTCCTCACGGCATATGGATCAGACTGTCTCCATAGCCTGAGACCTCTATCCTTCCTTGCCTTCATATCCTCGGCTTGAGGATGAGCATCGTTGTGGAGTGGCAACTTTGGACGGAGCTTCAGCAACACATGTTCTTCATCAGACTCAAACGATGGCATATCACCTTTGTTCTTCTCAGAGGCTGGGATGTTCCTGGTTGTCCTCTTGGGCTTGGCTGGAGCTGCCTTGGCTTGAGCAGGCTTCTTGGGCTTAGAAGTGGCTTGAGCCCTAATAGCATCACCCATGAACTTAGCCTTCTGAGGAGGAGGCTGGGGTGCATCTTCTTCTTCTTCATCCACTGCTGCATCAACATGAGGTTCAGCATACACAACTCTCTTCCTCTTGGAAGTTTTCTTCACTTTACTTGGAGCTGGCTCTTCCAAGTTCAGCTTCTTGGCAACAGCTGATTGCTTGACCTTGTTGGTGCCTTTCTTCGACTGCTGCCCTTCATGCTCTTTGGCAACAACTTTTCTCTTGGGCTTGGAGGTTACTTCCTCAGCAACGAAGTCAGAGTCCTCATCATCAGAATTTCTCTGCTTTCTGGTTCTGGTGGCTGCAGGAGGCAAACCACTAGGGGTGCTCCTCTCACCATCATCACTAGGACTACTAGCCTCAGGACTAGTATCTGCCTCAGGAATCTCTGCAAACGGTGACTCAGACCTGTTCTGGCTGTCACTGGCATCTGACATGGCTGACAACCTGTGAATAGATAAGGTATAGGCAGAGTAGAAGAGTTATCACAACTGCAGAGGTTTTTGCAAAAAAAAATGAGTTCAAATCTTAGTTTTGAGTTTTCACAGAATGCATTTCGGTCAAACCGATATTCAGTTTCGGTGAATCCGAAGTGTATACAGAGGCTTATCACACCACTTTCGGTCAGACCGAAGTGGGTTTCGGTCCTACCGAAACACTAGGGTTTCACTGAGACTCTACATCGGTCACACCGATTTGCACGACTCGGTTAGACCGAAAGGTGCAGTGCAATGGCCACAGGCCAAATCGGTCATTCCGAGTTTTCAAAACCGGTTTCACCGAGATGTATTCCGTGGAAACCTAAACCTAAGAATTTCGCTCGAAACTAAAACGATCTGATCTGATGTTAAGGAGTTTTCCAATCGTGGCTAGATGCAGGGCAAACCAATCGTGCAAGAATCAGATGGGGAGCACGAGAGGGATCGAGACTCACCCTAACTTGGTGGAGTCCCTCTACGGCGGCAACGGCGCGGAGAAGAATACCGTTGACGGCGGCGGAGACCTGCGGCGAGGGCGCACAGGCGACGACGGCGACGATCCGAAGACCAGGGCGACGGCAGCAGGGGACTTGGGGGCGAAACGGTTTGAAGAAGTAATCGCGCGCTTCCCTCAGTATTTATATCCCCATGCTGTCGGTGGGACCGAGTTGAAAAACTCGGTGACACCGAAATGTATAACTGCTGTGCAGTTACGCATATCGGTCACGCCGAGATTTTGAACTCTGTTTCACCGAGATGAAACCTAGATCAGTCTAAGCGTTTCGGTTGGACCGAGTGGGAAAAGTTGGTCAGACCGAAAATGACTTAGAAGGTTTTGGAAGTCAGCCTTAGACGGGTCGGTGGCTCCGAGTGCTCCTCACTCGGAGGGTCCGAAAATGACTTGTTCAAAGTTGTGATATGAGCATGAATAGAATTTGAGACAAGAAAGCATAGATAGCTAGGGAAGGTGCTTAGGCATTCTTGTCCATCCATTTGGCCAGAAAAATCAAAACAACCAAAACAACAAATGGATGTCCTCGAATGGATAAAATCATGCATTCAACATGCTCACACAATAAGATAGCAAATGAAATATGTGTCAAACATGCACAACCAACACTCTAGCTACTAGCACACAATTTGTCGATGACTAGGTCATCTATATATGAGTATATTGACTTAGGAGCCAAATGAGAACATTTGATCATAGGTCATACTCATCGTTTAAGCACAAGTGGGGTTACCACTTTTACATAAAGCATTGATGTGTTCACATCATTTGGAGATGCTTTAGCTCAATTTTTAGAGCAAAGCTCCCCTAGATGTGAGAACCCCTTTTAAAGGGTCAAACTAACCTTGGGTTGTCGTAGAAGACTTCATGTAGATGTTGAAGATGTGGATGCTCAATGTTGATGTAGATCATCAAGAGTTGGGAGCTATCCTTTGGATTAGGGCACTTTCAATACCTACATGGGTTAGTCCCACAAGGAACAAACAAGAATATCCATAGACATAGATTGAAGTACACAAAAGATGATGTCCATGAAAGCAATGATTACCTTGTCCCTTGACTTACCAACAAGAGGGTTTGTGACTCCATGGACTAGTGCATGATGTGGAAGTTGATTGCACAAGTTCTTGCCAAAATGAATATGAGTGAAGTTTGTTGGCGGAGTCACCCTCAAGAACCTTCTAGTTCTTCTTCTTTGGGATCCACATCATCTTGATGGGAATCCTTGGGGTTGTAGTTGAGCTTGACGAAGTAGAACTTGATGTGTCCTTGGGAACCCACTTGACCATGGCTTGAGGTGCTTCAATGAATACATCAATCTCCTCTTGAAGCTTGTCCTTGGCCTTTAGCTTGTGGTCTTGTGGTAGAAGGTCATCTTGAGCTTGTTCCACATTGGAAGAAGTAGGATCATACTTCTCCTTTTGTGAAACAAACTGTGGAGTAGGGTATTGACCTTCTTCCCACTCAACACCTTCGGCGTTGAACTTTCGCTCAAAACCAATCCCTTGATTCTTCCGGTGCCTTCCTTGTTTGCGAACAATCTCCTCAAAGTTCTTGCTTCCGGCAAGACTCTTGTAGACACCTTTCTCTATGATTTCCTTCAATAAGCTATTTTCTTGCTCAAGTGTAACTTGGCTTGAAACATTGTTAGTGGAATCAAGAGAACTACTAGAAGCAACAATATTGGATTTAACATGGTTGTTGTTACTACTAGAGGAAGAATTTTTCTTATGCTTGTCATGTTTAGTCTTAATAGGTGGCAAGAAATTAGACAAGAGAAGTCGTTTGGCAAGATATGAAGAACTCTTCTTTCGAAGATCGTCATTGATCGCTTTTAGAAACTCATGTTCTTGCTCTAGAGTGAGCTTCTCGAAGCGCAGCTTCTCATGAGATCTTAGGAGCTCTCTATGATCTTCTTGAGTTGTTTCATGAGCTAACTTAAGAGTGTTTAGTTCTTTAGTTAGACGCTCAATCTCCTTCATAGCATTGTCATTCGACTCTTCTCGACTATAAAGACTACTAGCATTTTCATCATTACTAAGCTCACTAGATTTATCATGCAAGAGCTCATCTTCACCAAGCAAGTCATCCTCATCACTATCAAAGTCAATGAATTCAGGGTGTGTTACCTTGGGGCCTTTAGCCATGAAGCATCTTCCAATTCCCTCATTTGGTGAATCAAATAAGTCGTAGGAGTTGGAGTTGGAGGATACGAGTGCAAGTCCGGCAACACCTTCATCTTGACTGTAGTCGGAGTGATAGCTTCCATCGGATTGATTGTCGGAGTCGGAGCCGGAGACCCATTCACCTACATGAGCTTGATGTCTTCTTCTTGTGTAGCTCCTTGATGACTTGTCTTTCCTCTCCGAATCCTTGCTTCTCCGAGAGGGTCTTCGTTCATAACGATCATCTCTACTCCTTCTCTCTCTCCGAGGTGACTCATCTCTTGCTCTTCTTCTTGGAGATTCTTCTCTTCTCTTGTGGGGAGCCGTACACTCATTTGAGAAGTGTCCGGGTCTTCCACAATTGTAGCAGTTTCGATCACGACTAGAAGATCTCTTTTCATCATATGATCTAGACTTTGAGCTTCTTTATTTGCCTCTATTCTTGTAGAACTTGTTGAAGTTCTTAACCATTAGGCTTATCTCTTCATTGGAAATTAACTTGTCACTTGAGGTAGTGGGAGCATCACTTGTAGCTTTGTAAGCACCACTTGACTTGTTGTGAAGCTCTTCCTTATCCTTAAGTGTCATCTCATGAGCAACAATTCTTCCAATGACTTCAGTTGGCTTGAGAGTCTTGTAGTTTGGCATCATTTGGATCAAAGTGCACACGGTGTCATATTTTCCATCCAAAGCTCTTAGAATCTTCTTGATGATGAAACGGTCGGTCATTTCTTCGCTTCCTAAGCCGGCAATCTCATTTGTGATGAGAGCAAGCCTAGAGTACATTTCAGCGACTCCTTCACCATCCTTCATCTTGAACTTGTCAAGTTGACCTTGAAGAATATCTAGCTTTGATTCCTTCACAGATTCAGTACCTTTGTGCATTTCAACCAAAGTATCCCAAATCTCTTTAGCATTCTCAAGATGGCTGATTTTGTTGAACTCCTCGGGACACAAGGCATTGAAGAGAATGTCACAAGCTTGAGCATTGTTTTGCAACATCCGCAACTCTTCCGGTGTAGCTTCGCGATCCGGAACTTTTCCTTCCTCGAAGAATTCACCTTGCATACCAACACAAATAATGCCCCATGCGGCTGGGTTATGACCAAGAATATGCATTTTCATTTTATGCTTCCAACTAGCAAAATTTGTACCATCAAAGTAAGGACCTCTACGATAATTACCCTCACTAGACGCCATACTCTCCTAGGTTGTGAAACCAAGCTTATGGAGTCCAATGCAATGGAAACCAAAACAATGGAGACCAAAGCTCTGATACCACTTGTAGGATCGAAAGTATGTCTAGAGGGGGGGGTGATTAGACTACTTGTAAATATAAAAATTCTGCCTTTTGATCATGAACAGTTTTTGGCAGTTTCACAATTATGATCAAGACAAGTATCACCCTACACATGCAATTCTAGAGTATAAGCAGCGGAAAGTAAATTGCACATGTAGTAAAGAGAGGTGGAGAAGATCAAACGCAATTTGGAGACACGGAGATTTTTCTCGTGGTTCCGATAGGTGGTGCTATCGTACATCCACGTTGATGGAGACTTCAACCCACAGAGGGTAACGGCTGCGCGAGTCCACGGAGGGCTCCACCCACGAAGGGTCCACGAAGAAGCAACCTTGTCTATTCCATCATGGCCTACGCCCACGGAGGACTAGCCTTACTCGGGGTAGATCTTCACGAAGTAGGCGATCTCCTTGCCCTTACAAACTTCTTGGTTCAACTCCACATCTCGAAGACGGAGGCTCCCAAGCGACACCTAACCAATCTAGGAGGCACCACCCTCCAAAAGGTAATAGATGTTGTTGATGATGATGAACTCCTTGCTCTTGTGCTTCAAATGATAATCTCCCCAACACTCAACTCTCCTCACTGATTTGGCTTTGGTGGAAGAAAGGATTGAGTGGAAAGCAACTTGGAAAGGTTAGAAATCAAGTTTCATATGGTAGGAATGGAGCAACTTGATCTCAACACAAGGGTAGGTGGTTCTCTTCTCAGAAAGTGTAAGGTAGGAGTGGTAGTACTTTCTGATGGCTCTCTCCACGAATGAAGAGGGGGTGGAGGGGTATATATAGCCTCCACACAAAATCCAACCGTTACACACATAATTGAACAATCTCGGTGAGACTGAAGTGAAAACTCGGTCAGACCGAAAGTTCAAATATAGTGAACGTTGGGGTTTTCGGTGGGACCGAAAATACCATCTCGGTATGTCCGATATGAGTCAAAGATAGGAGCTTGCCATTTTCGGTGGGACCGAAATTAACAACTCGGATATTCCGAAATGATGTCAAATGGTTACAGAAGGTTGGCAGTCCAGTTTCGGTGAGACCGAACTCAAAATCGGATTGACCGAAATTTCTAGGGTTTGGAATATAGCTGAGGTGGTTCATCTCGGTGGGACTGAGTTGGAAGAATCGGTTTGTCCGAGATTACTTATGAGTGTGTTTAGAAGTGAAAGTTGCTGATAGTTAAAGGAGCTAAATCACTAAGCACTTGAGCAACCAGATCATCAACACAACCTCATCCCCTTTTAATAGTATTGGCTTTTCCTATGGACTCAATGTGATCTTTGATCACTAAACCAAAAATGGAGTCTTGAGCTTTTGCCAATGCTTGCCTTAGCATTTTGAGGGGTCCACTTCTTCAGTCATATCCATACCCATATCATCGAACTTCTCTGAAATGATTCTCAAGTAACTATTAGTTCAATGATATATATGTTGTTATTAATTACCAAAACCACCCGGGGATTAGTTGCACTTTCAGAGCTGCATTAAGTTTAGGTCTCCCTCTCACACACATATCTTTCTTATGTTTTTCTCACCCACAGTTTTATCTCCTGGTGGGTCAGGGGGTGGTGGTGTTAACTATTTGATTACACGTTATTTCACAGCCGATGTTGTCGGTGGCGGTACATCTGATCAGGGCAGCATTCTACCTGAATTGAGTGAAACCCAGTCGCAATCTGTTGATGGCACAGAACCAGTTACACAGGATTGGATGGTCCCTGATCAGATTGCAGCTGATGTTGAGAGGAAAAGGCAGAAAGCGAATACGCTCGGTAATACTTTCGTGAAGGCCCATAAGGCGAAGCAAGTAAAGTTTGAGGAGGGTAAGGAGATAGGATGGAGGATTGCAGATTCAAAGAAGTCTGCTAAGTTTGCCCCCGCAAAGAATCCTGTGAAGAGAAAACTCAACACTGTTGCAGAGCAAGGTTTAAGTTCTCCACGCCGGAGCCCGCGTGTTGATTACTCAAAGAGACCTAATTATGCCGAGGTTGATGTGGATGGGATTCAAGGAAAGCGGAGACGCGCGGACGATCACTCTGGTGTTGATTCTGAGCGTCGATCTAAGCTTGCGCGGGAAAATGCAGCTGAAGAAGTGATACGTCCAAAATGCATCACTATTTTATATCGTAATTCATCCTTATTCATTGATATATTTCACATTACGATGATGTTCTTATGTTGTTTTGGCCTATTTTAAACAATTTGCAACTTTCCGGTGCCGAAGCAGCAGACGCAGGATTCAGCGGTAAAAAGTGGACGCTGAGTTGCTGAAGAAGAATACCTCCAAATTACCTGAAAATCGACGGAGGGTATTTTCTAGAAGGATCACGGAGATACGCAAAAGAGCAACCAGAGGGGGGCCACAGGGTGCCCAGGCAGCCACCTGGCGCGGCCCCCACCCTGGCCACGCCGGGAGGGTGCCTGGAGCCCCTGGCCCACTCCAGGCTCCCCCCTCTGGCCTATATACTCCTCGTCATCCAGAAACCCTAAAGAGGGGAGAGTTTACGGAGTTCCGCCGCCGCTCCGTGGCGGAAACCTACAGAGAAGAAAATCCATCTCCGGCGGGCAGATTTCACCGGGGAGATCACCTCCCGGAAGGGGAGATCATCGCCATCGTCATCACCATCGTCACGGGCATCATCGAGATAATCATCAACATCATCCCCAACATCAGCACCATCTCCATCTTCATCCAATCTCATCTCACAATTGCAACTTGTGTTGTAATCCGTACTATCTATCCTCTCTACTCTATCGGTGTTGATTACTACTTTGTGGTGAATGCTATTGAGTTTTGTTGGAGAAATATCATTGTGTCCAGATTGTTTATCATCCATCTATCTCCACTGATCATGATCTCTTTTATGTCTTGTGAGTAGTTACTTTAGTTCTTGAGGACATGGGAGAAGTCTTGTTGTTAGTAGTCATATGATGTTGAAGTAATATGTGTTGTTTGATACTTAAGTTGTGTTGTTATTTTCCTAGTGGTGTTGTGTGAGTCGAACATTCAACACTTCGCCTTATTAAGGACCTAGGGGAATACATTGTGTACAAAGAATGCTTACGGTGGGTTGGCGGAGTGACAGAAACCTGAACCCCAGTTCGCACGCTTTTGCACAAGGGAACAATGGATCATCGATCGTATTGCTATGGTTAGGCTTTTGCCTTAAATACTATCTTGTATTAGCGGATGCTTGCAAGGTGTTTAATCATAAGAGTGCACTCATCTTAGTCTAGAGGGCGTACTAGCATAGATCCACCCACTCAACACTTATCAACACATCACATAGTACCGATACGGAATATGGCGAAAGCACATGACTACCTCTCCCGTGTGTCCTCAAGAACACTTTAGCCTTTATAAGTTCAGTTGCTAGGCCTCTCCTTTGCTCAGAAAGGATTGGGCCACTTGTTACTCTCCAGTGCCTTTTACTTTGCTCGCTTTTACTTTCCTATTGCTTATATCAAGAAAACCCCTAAAAAGTTATCTTTCAATGCTTGCAGTTATTCCTTGCTCAGAATCACTTATCAATACCTTCTGCTCCTCATTGGGTTCGACACTCTTACTTATCGAAAACGCTGCAATAGATCCCTTACGGTTGTGGGTCATCAAGTACCGTTTTCTGGCGCCGTTGCCCGGGAGTGTAGCGCTATTGGTAAGTGAAGCTGGTAAGGAAGTTTTTATGTTTCTGTTTTTATTTTGCTGTTGCTGCTCTTTGTCCTTATGGACAACCTTGCTATTGGATCGTTGCTTGTGGGAAGACGCTCCACATCTGTGGTGGTTGCTCCTCCCCCTACTGAAATTGTGCCCTATAAAATACCAGCTGGTTTTATCGATTATGTTTTGGCTAATCGTTATGCAGGAGACAGACATCCCGGTGAACACTTGCTATATCTGTCACAACTATGTTCATTATTTAAGCTTGCAGGTGTATCAATGGAGTTTGTCATGAGGAAATTGTTCTCCGTATCGCTTATAGATAAAGCTTCAGATTGGTATAAGCTTCTCGATAACTCACACTTGCTTGATTGGCAAGAGCTTATGTCTCTCTTTTATACCAAGTTTTATCCTCTTCATGAAATTCATCGAGACAGGAACTATATCTATAACTTTAGGTCTCGTGACGGAGAAAGCATTGCTCAAGCTTGGGGGAGATTGAAGTCCCTAATGCTCAAGTGTCCTATTCATGAGCTCCCCAAGAAAATTATACTTACAAATTTTTATGCCAGGCTTTCTCGTCAGGATAAGGAGATGCTGGATGCCTCCTCTAGTGGGGTATTTCAGACGAAGAGTGTTGAAGAAAGGTGGGATCTCATTGAAAGGATCCAGAGGAATACCGAAGATTGGGAAATCGATAAAGGTATTGAACCCGCTATAAATTATGAGCATGATTATATTGAGAGCTATGTGAAAACTGATTACTTCAATACCTTTTGCTCTAAGATTGGTCTTGATTCCCATCTAATGATTGATTTCTGTAAGGATTTTGCCTCTCACGTTGATTCTTTTAAAAAGAAGAGAGATCAGCATCATGAACCTTTCAAAGAGTTACATGTTGATATTCATGTTGCTGACCCTATTTTGCGTGCAGTTATATATGAAAAGCCTCCTTTTCCCGCAAGGATAAGGGAGCACTCTCTTGTGACAGGCATAATAAATAAAAGTGAGAGAAGAATTGATGAGCCTGAGGACCAGATCAAGGTCGATCCTCAAGTTGCATTGGTTAAAGACCTTGTTACTAATGATGTTTTGGATTCCAATGTAAATTTTTGTGCTGTTTCCACTAACCTTGTCACAGCCAAGAATAAAGGCCCAATTTCAGGTACTCCAGTAGTATCTGTTAAAATAGGAGATCACAATTATTATGGGCTATGCGATTTGGGATCGAGTGCTAGTGCTATCCCCTATTCACTTTATCAAGAGATCATCGGTGAGATTTCACCTTGTGAACTTGAAGAAGTTGATGTTACCATTCATCTTGCAAACAGAGCAACTATCTCTCCTATCGGAATTGTGAGAGACGTTGAAGTCCTATGTGGAAAGGTAAGATACCCTACCGACTTTCTAGTACTTGGTTCAGTGAGGGACAATTTTTGTCCTATTATTTTTGGTAGACCTTTTCTCAGAACTTGTGGAGCTATAACAGATTGCAAGAAAGGTAAAGTTTATGTTGAATTCAATGGTGAGCCATATGAATTTAACTTTTCTAAGTTCTCTAAGCAGCCTCGTGGTACCGATTTACCTAGTGATGATAAAATTATTGAAAGTATTGCTTCTATTGCTATTCCCCCTAATGATCCTTTGCAGCAATATATGGAGGACCACGAGAATGATTTGCATATGCAGGAAAGAAATGAACTAGATGAAATATTCTTGAGACAACCTGCAATCTTGAAGCACAACCTTCCGGTTGAACCTTTGGGAATTTTATCAAAACCAAAGGAAGACCCAGTGTTCGATCTTAAACCTCTTCCCGATACGCTCAAGTATGCTTATTTAGATGAAAAGAAAGTATATCATGTTATTATCAACTCTAACCTTTCAGGATATGAAGAAGAGCGACTATTGGAAGTACTTCATAAACACCGAGGTGCAATTGGCTATACCCTTGATGACCTTAAGGGATTAGTCCATCTATCTGTCAACATACTATCAACCTTGAGCCCGATGCTAAACCAGTTGTTGATCATCAACGATGGTTGAACCCGAAGATGATGGATGTTGTAAGAACTGAGATTCTCAAGCTTCTAGCCGCAGGTATTATCTACCCTATAGCTGATAGTAAGTGGGTAAGCCCGGTACATTGTGTTCCTAAGAAAGGAGGTACAACTATGGTTCCTAATGATAAGAATGAACTAATACCTCAGAGAATTATTATTGGATATAGAATGTGTATTGATTACAAGAAGCTGAACAAGGCAACCAGGAAGGATCACTACCCCTTGCCGTTCATCGACCAAATGCTTGAAAGGTTATCCAAAAATACCCACTTTTATTACCTCGATGGTTATTCTGGCTTCTCTCAAATTCATGTTAACACTGCTGATCAAGAGAAGACCACTTTTACTTGTCCCTATGGTACTTATGCTTACAGGCGTATGCCTTTTGGTTTATGTAATGCCCCTGCTACTTTTCAAAGGTGTATGTCTGCTATCTTTCATGGTTTCTGTGAGGAGATTGTGGAAGTCTTCATGGACGATTTCTCCGTCTATGGAACTTCCTTTGACCATTGTCTCCACAACCTTAATAAAGTTTTGCAGAGATGTGAGGAGACAAATCTGGTACTCAACTGGGAGAAGTGCCACTTCATGGTTAACGAAGGAATTGTTCTTGGTCACAAGATTTCCGAAAGGGGAATTGAGGTGGACAAGGCCAAGATCGAAGCAATTGAGAGGATGTCCTATCCAAGGGACATCAAAGGTATTCACAGTTTTCTCGGTCATGCTGGTTTCTATAGAAGATTTATTAAAGACTTTTCTAAGACTTCGATACCCCTCACTAATCTTCTCCAGAAGGACGTTCCTTTTGTATTTGATGAAGATTGTAAGGAGGCTTTTGAAGTTCTTAAGGAAGCTTTAATAACCGCTCCTATAGTACAACCACCTAACTGGAATTTACCTTTTGAGATTATGTGTGATGCTAGTGATTTTGCTGTTGGAGCTATTTTAGGGCAAAGGGTTGATAAGAAATTGAATGTTATACATTATGCTAGTAAAACCCTTGATAGTGCTCAAAAGAATTATGCTACTACTGAGAAGGAATTCTTAGTAGTGTTTGCTTGTGATAAGTTTAGGCAGTATATTGTTGATTCCAAAGTTATTATTCATACTGACCATGCTGCCATTAAGTACCTTATGACAAAGAAGGATGCCAAGCCAAGACTTATCAGATGGGTACTCCTTCTTCAAGAATTTGATTTGCAGATTGTTGATAGGAAAGGAGAAGACAATCCGGTGGCGGACAATCTTTCAAGGATGGAAGATATACCGCATGATCCCATCCCAGTCAACGATAGTTTTCCAGACGAGCAACTTGCCGTTGTAAAAGTACAATCTCTTTCCGATCCTTGGTTTGCAGATTATGCTAATTTTATCGTTGCGAAGTATTTGCCTCCAGGTTTAACATTTCAGCAAAGGAAGAAGTTCTTTCATGATTTGAGGCACTACTTTTGGGATGACCCACATCTTTTCAAAGAAGGTCCAGACGGGATCGTGAGAAGATGCATACCGGAACATGAGCAGAAGGACATTCTCAGACAATGTCATGATAGTCCCTATGGAGGACATCACGCCGGTGAGAGGACCGCACATAAGGTTCTTCAATCAGGTTTTTATTGGCCTACTCTCTTTAAGGATGCTAGAAATTATGTTTTAGCCTGTGATAAATGTCAGAGAGTTGGTAACATTAGTAGAAGGAATGAGATGCCTATGAATTACTCACTAGTGATTGAACCTTTTGATTGCTGGGGTTTTGATTTTATGGGTCCTTTTCCTTCTTCGCACAAGTACACTCACATTTTAGTAGCTGTTGATTATGTGACCAAGTGGGTTGAAGCAATCCCCACTGAAAGTGCTGATCACAAGACATCTTTGAAAATGCTCAAAGATGTGATTTTCCCTAGGTTTGGTGTACCTAGGTATCTCATGACTGATGGAGGATCACACTTCACGCATGGAGCTTTTAGAAAAGCTTTAGCCAAGTACGATGTCAATCATAGAATTGCTTCACCGTACCATCCTCAAACTAGTGGGCAAGTTGAGCTCACCAATAGAGAGATCAAGTTGATCTTACAGAAGACAGTAAATAGAAATAGAAAGGACTGGTCAAATAAGTTAGGAGATGCTTTGTGGGCGTATAGAACTGCTTACAAAAACCCCATGGGCATGTCCCCCTATAAGATGGTTTATGGCAAGCCTTGCCATTTGCCATTAGAATTAGAGCACAAAGCTTTCTGGGCTGTTAGAGAGCTTAATGCTGACCCAAAGTTAGCTGGTGAGAAGCGTCTCATGAACTTGACTTCTCTAGATGAGTGGAGAAGTGAAGCTTACGAGAGCGCTAAAATGTTCAAGGAAAAGGTAAAGAAGTGGCATGATAGGAGGATTCTGAAACGTGAATTTAATGTTGGTGATAAAGTTTTGTTGTTTAGATCCCGTTTCAGGTTTTCTCCAGGCAAACTACTTTCCAGGTGGGAAGGGCCATTTCATATTGAAGAAGTCTATCGGTCTGGTGCAATCAAGATTTACAATTTTGAAGGCACCAAACCTCAAGTTGTGAATGGGCAAAGACTTAAGCATTACATAGCAGGAGACCCTGTCAATGTTGATGTGAATATGATATACACAACAACGCACGAAGAACATGTTGCAGCCCTGTTTCAGACACCAGCAGAAGCAGAATAAGAAAAGGTATGTATTACGGTAAGGAAACATCGCGAACCGCCATAAAAGTTCCATATTATGAGTTTTTGCAAAATTAGGAAAATTCTAAGCCTAAGTGGAGCCGGAGACAAGCTCCAGGGGGGCCAGGCGCCCCCCTGGCGCAGCCTACCTCCTGGCCGCGTCGGGAGGCCGCCTGGGCACCCAGGAGTCCGTCTCCGACCCCACTTTAGCTTGTTACCTTCCTTTCTGTGCAGAATTTTTTGCTATATATTTGCCCGGATTGTTCCGGCAACGTATCTCGCGATTTCGTGTGTTTTCTTTTCGATCTATTTCTGCCAGGGTAAAAAGTTATTGTTAGAGATGTCTTCTTGTGGCTCGAGCGGAGAGGACTTCTTGGGATGGCGTCTACGTCAAGTCCAGAAAGATCTTAATCAAGGGAAGCACGTTGACTGGGCTACCGAAGAAGAGATTGCCGCAAGACAAGCGGAGATGGAGCGCTCCATGAGGGAGGAAGTCAAGACTATCACTGCCCAACAACAAGGAGGCCCAAGCAATCCCATCATGGTGGGATCTGTCCAACCTCATTATGATCTTTCTCTTAACCTTTCAGGGCCCTCTACTTCACTTGAAGATCAACGTACGCACTCCACCATCTCCAAGGCTTATCGCATCACCAATCAGCTGTGCGAAGATTTCCGTGTACTAAAGGTACAAGTGGAGATCTTGGAGAAGGAAAACCAAACCCTTCGCCGTGTCATAAGAGATTTGAAGAATCAACGTCAACAAGAATGAGGAGTGAAATCTCCTTGGGTAATGGCATCCCCTTGGCTTGTTCCAAGCTTGGGGGAGTGCCCAGTATCTTTATCTTTATCTTTTGTCTTTTAGAGTCAAGTAGAGTCGTATCATGTCTAGGGAGGTTATTATATGAAATAGGTGTGTGCATTGAGGTCTATCACTCCTTCTGTGGAGAGATTGTATCCGTGAGTGTGGAGTCGTCTATGATGGAATATTAATGAGAAGTCTATTGGTTCCTTTGCTGCACTCGGTATTCTCTTCATGCAATCGACCTTATATGATGATTCTTATGGGGAGTATTGACCTTATATCAGGTATGGCTTTGAAAACTTTATTTAATCTTGGCAAACATAGCTTTGGTCATAACAACAAGCATGATTTTCTTAAAGTAGCGACATAGCCAAAACCTTTATGTTATTATGCTTGAAGTGTTATGCTGACAAGGAAGACAACTTGATGTGTTATGCTTATTTTAATGTTTATGTTTTATATTGCTTTGTATCTTAGTCATCATCAATTGTCTGTTCTCTCAAAGCCTTTGCTAGCCTAAACTCTGTACTAAGCAGAATTCTGCTTGTGCATCCATACCCTTAAACCAATACCTTCCATATGAGTCCACCATACCTTCCTATTCGTGGTATTCCACTACCACCTCCTAAAGTATAGAATTTATGTGTTATCCTTAAATGTTCAAAATCTTCTATTTTGTGCCCCTGTTTTAGCTCATGAGTAAGTAGTAGTTAATTCATGATCTTTTTAAGTTGGACAAGTTTTACCCCGGGATTGCATGTCTAATCTGCAAGCCCCTAATACGAGGAGGAACTGGCATGAGTGCGCCCGGCTCATAAAGGATAATACAACAAACAAACCCTCCTTCACGCTTTGTTCATGAGAAATCAGAAAACTTTGGCAGTGATAAACAAAGGAGATTAAGGGGATGTGATCGTCCCCGTGCGGGAGCCGTTCCTCTAAACTTGTCCAGTTTGAGAAGTAATTGAGTTATCTATTAGCATTCGTTGACAAATCATGCACCTCTCAAAACTTGTTTTCATTCTGTTTGATTTAAGGATAGCACATGAGTTTTCCCTACTTCCCTAGAGTAGGGCCTATCTCTTAGTTTTAGGTTGAGTCAGTTATTCCTACTTCCTTCTATTCTTAAAGAGAGCAGACATTTCATGTTGACGAGGATTCATTCATATAAAGTTGCATTAAGATTTGTCATATCATATCCTTGTTGACATTATCATTTGATAAGTAAGTTGTTTTTCAAGCCCAGCTAAAGCAAACATCTTCCTTTGTGTTAACACTTTCACTTCTTGCCTAATAACATGTTCTTTCAAAAGCTTCAATTAATCTCATCAAAACATAAAGAGAAAGAGAAAAAGTAAAAGCTATTAGTTGTTCTTTGACCAAAGGACATGTTTGCCATGATTTGATGAGTTTCCTTAGCCCTACTTTCGATTATAAGTGTTACCACTCTTTTATAAGGGCCTTATGAGTTGAAGATTGCTGTTGAGGATATTTGAGTTTGGTGAAGAAACTGTGATGCTTCTTGTCCGCATTCTATTTATCGACACTTCACTCTCTAAACTTGTGGACAGGTTTACCGAGCTCAGTATTCGCTTGGGGACAAGTGAGGTCTAAGCTTGGGGGTGTTGATACGTCCAAAATGCATCACTATTTTATATCATAATTCATCCTTATTCATTGATATATTTCACATTACGATGATGTTCTTATGTTGTTTTGGCCTATTTTACACAGTTTGCAACTTTCCGGTGCCGACGCAGCAGACGCAGGATTCAGCGGTAAAAAGTGGACGCTGAGTTGCTGAAGAAGAATACCTCCAAATTACCTGAAAATCGACGGAGGTTATTTTCCAGAAGGATCACGAAGATACGCAAAAAAGCAACCAGAGGGGGGCCACAGGGTGCCCAGGTGGCCACCTGGCGCGGCCCCCACCCTGGCCGCGCCGGGAGGGCGCCTGGAGCCCCTGGCCCACTCCAGGCTCCCCCCTCTGGCCTATATACTCCTCGTCATCCAGAAACCCTAAAGAGGGGAGAGTTTACGGAGTTCCGCCGCCGCTCCGTGGCGGAAACCTACAGAGAAGAAAAGTCATCTCCGGCGGGCAGATTCCGCCGGGGAGATCACCTCCCGGAAGGGGAGATCATCGCCATCATCATCACCATCGTCACGGGCATCATCGAGATAATCATCAACATCATCCCCAACATCAGCACCATCTCCATCTTCATCCAATCTCATCTCACAATTGCAACTTGTGTTGTAATCCGTACTATCTATCCTCTCCACTCTATCGGTGTTGATTACTACTTTGTGGTGAATGCTACTGAGTTTTGTTGGAGAAATATCATTGTGTCCAGATTGTTTATCATCCATCTATCTCCACTGATCATGATCTCTTTTATGTCTTGTGAGTAGTTACTTTAGTTCTTGAGGACATGGGAGAAGTCTTGTTGTTAGTAGTCATATGATGTTGAAGTAATATGTGTTGTTTGATACTTAAGTTGTGTTGTTATTTTCCTAGTGGTGTTGTGTGAGTCGAACATTCAACACTTCGCCTTATCAAGGACCTAGGGGAATACATTGTGTACAAAGAATGCTTACGGTGGGTTGGCGGAGTGACAGAAACCTGAACCCCAGTTCGCACGCTTTTGCACAAGGGAACAATGGATCATCGATCGTATTGCTATGGTTAGGCTTTTGCCTTAAATACTATCTTGTATTTGCGGATGCTTGCAAGGTGTTTAATCATAAGAGTGCACTCATCTTAGTCTAGAGGGTGTACTAGCATAGATCCACCCACTCAACATTTATCAACACATCACATAGTACCGATACGGAATATGGCGAAAGCACATGACTACCTCTCCCGTGTGTCCTCAAGAACACTTTAGCCTTTATAAGTTCAGTTGCTAGGCCTCTCCTTTGCTCAGAAAGGATTGGGCCACTTGTTACTCTCCAGTGCCTTTTACTTTGCTCGCTTTTACTTTCCTGTTGCTTATATCAAGAAAACCACTAAAAAGTTATCTTTCAGTGCTTGCAGTTATTCCTTGCTCAGAATCACTTATCAATACCTTCTGCTCCTCGTTGGGTTCGACACTCTTACTTATCGAAAACACTGCAATAGATCCCTTACGGTTGTGGGTCATCAAGAAGCGCTGGACAGTGATTCTGATGAGGAGGATGTTGATGTTAGTAAGGTATACGCTGTTTATTTATTTTTTTCTTCTGTTTTTTAAGTTGTTTGGCATGAGTTTGCTGATGTGAACTGCATTTTTTATTCTTTTTTTGTAGACTGCTAAGAGTACCAAGAGGAAGAGGTCTGAAGATGATGTTGCGCATGAATGGCGTTTTAACAAGACTGTTCGGCTGTCCATTCCAAATGTAATCAAAGCCGTCGCTTTGTTGGGTGAGGCGCACAGAACTTTGGTGCGGCAAGCAGGTTTTGGCATTGTCTTCGACCAGAAATTAGAGAACAATGTTCCTCATGTTCTGATGTGCAAGATGATGGGAAAGATCGACCCTGATACGATGAGATTGGACTGCGGGTCAAACAAGGTTCTGGAAATCAATCGTGAGGCTGTCCATCACATTTTTGATTTCCCTATGGGTTCTCACACTGCTCCCAGGCCTGTTGCCAGCGGCCATGATGATTCGCTGGCTAATCTGAAGGATGAAATTGGTTTTAACCGTTCTCGTAGCATAGATGCGAAGGACCTGCTTATTTTACTTCGCACGCTGGCTGCGGACCCTGCGAAGGTTAATAAGACTGTGAAGGTTTTTTTTCTCATTGTTTTCCAGTGCTTGCTTTGTCCCAGCCCCGCAACTCGGTTGTCCAGGATAGCTGCTATGGTTGAAAACTTGGATTTTGCATCTATGGCTAGCATGGACTTTTGTCAGCTTGTTGTCGACGAGCTGCAGGCCGCTGTGTACAAGTGGAATTCGAAAGGGAGCAAGCAGAACTGCGCTGAGGGTTGCACCATCGTGCCCCTGTTCATGTACCTGGATTCGTTGAATCTTCGAAAAGTATCGGTTATGGATAGACGCACGCCACGCGCCGCAATACTGTCCCATGTGCAGTTGAAGAAGATTCACAACGCCGACATTATTGTCAGGGGAAAGATACACCTGGACTCTTACAAGTTTGGCAAGCTGCCAGTCAGTGCATAGCCAGCCTTTGTGTTTGTTTTATTCCTTTTTTTCGCGCATGCTAAATGTGAACCTCTTATGTACTTTTTTTGTGAACTACATCTCTTTTTTGTTAATTTTTTCAGTGGAAGGCGGAAGCGGACATTGTGTACAAGCGTACTGCAGTTGCCGAAGAGCCTGAAATATTTTGTGAGCCTCTTGCTAGGGCGGCTCCAATTCGACGGGGTCGTGGTTTTGCTAGGGCAGCTGCTGGAGGTTTTTCTGGCCAGGCTTCTGCTGATCGCAATAAATTTGTTCAGGTCGATGAGCTTCTCGACAGGGTCATCAATTTAACTAGTGATTTCCCAACATCCGGTTCCAGGATGAGGAATATTGCTGGATTGTTTCCTGAAGGCAAAGGCCCTTCTGAAGCAGAAATCGAGGCCGCTCATAACTTTGACCGTGGGCAGCTTGAATTCCTTAAGCAGACAGTTACAAATATCAGGTCTTCATTCGTTCAGTTTAAGCAGTCTCAGGACGACAAGTGTACTAGGTATGAGCAGGAAGCTGAGGCATTTGTGAAGGAAATGAACAGGCATGAAGATGTTGTCCGGCCTTCTTTGCCTGACCCCGTAGATGTGGATGTTTGTCTTTTTTCATATATGAACAGTTTTTTTACCCATATTTGTTATCTATTTTTTCTGTGTGTTTGTGGCATTGACTATTTGTTTTTCGCATCCTTTTGTTCTTTTCGCAGTGTGGAGGAGAATCTTCTAAGGCTAACGCTTGTCGTGATGATGACCACCAGGACCACCACGGTGTTGATTCTGATTATTTGTTTGACAGGCCATTGTCCCCCGTTGACGAAGCTGCCAAAGACAATCCTCTTGACGAAGGCGTCGTCGACAAGGTTTGATTTCTTCCTTCTTTTTTTTGTTACAGTGAACTTCATTGTTTAATTTTTTGTAGTGTCCAAAACAAACAATTATATTTTTGCACCAGCAGTGGCAGCAAACTGCAGTTTTTAACTTTTTTGTATTGTGCACCAGTAGTGGTAGTGCACTGCAGTTGTTGTTTAGAGAAGAAGCATCATCTTTTTTAGCAGTGAACTGCATGATCTGGTGTTGGTTTTTTAGTTGTAGAACTGCAGATTTGGATAATAGTTTTATTTATGTTTTTTTGTTTATTAGGATGCCGAATCAAACGTGGAAATACATGGGAAGGAGGCAGAGGGTGACGCTGGCAAGGACGAGGAGGCTGGCAAGTGTAAAGAGATGGAAGGCGACGCTTCTCTGGTGAGTATAGAGAATTTTGCATTTTGTGTTTTATTTTTTATTTTTCATGGGAGCTTCATGGTCCGTTTTATTAGTGAACTGCATTCTATCTTTTTTGTGTAATGTGTTTTATTTTTTAACTCATCAGAACTGCGGATTAAATATTGAAATCCAAGTGGAGCGCAACATTGAGGATGATAATGTGGAAGGGAGAGGAGGGGAGGAGCCTGATGCGGAGGTTGATAAGGCAGAAGGTAGAGACGGAGGGGAGTGTCCTGTTGAGGCTGATAAGGCACAAGAGAGAGAAGGAAGGGAGGATATCGTGGATTGTGATAAGCATGAAGAGAGAGAAGGAGCTCCTTGTGTTACAGTTGAAATTGCAGAAGAGACAGAAGGAACTCCTAGAGTCAGATTTGATGATGCAGGGACATCCGCTGGCATTGATGGTGTTGTTGGGCCTACTGTTTTGTTGCTTGGCGATGAGGTGCCTGAGAAATTTTGTGTCGTCCCTCGCGCCTCTGAGCAATCTGTTGGCAATCTGGCTTTCCCAGCCGAGACAACAAAAGTCCCAGCTGAGACAGTTTCGGTTGGTTCTGAAGAGGAACAACCAAGACTCTCTCAGGACATGAGCAATCAAGCGCCGCTTGACGATGATATTACCGGGCTGGATCACTTGACGCTCAGCGAAGATGTATATGAGCAGCCGCATGAAGTTTATTCTGAAACCGAAGGTAAGCGAACTGCATTATTTTTGTTCTTTCTCGGGGGCGAAATGGACCGTGTGTGTTTTATTATCTGATATCGTTCCCACTCTGTATGCAGATGAGGAATTACCTGTTGTTACTCCTTTCAGGGTTGATCCAGCTCTTATGAGAAGATACAATGAGTTATATGACGCTGTTACGAGGGCTAGGAGGGATAAGAAGAAGAAGTATGACATTTTTTGTCTTACACCCCGGTTATTTAATATGTTATTTTTTCAGGGACACCCATCTTATCACTTTTTGCTGGGCTTTTTTCTTCTTGTCTGAAGGCATCTAGTTGCGTTCAAGGGCGAGTTTGGTGATATTACTATCGGTCATGTTGGCGAGTCTTTTTGGTCGTATGGAACGCTGAGCACGCGCCTCACAAACATTGGTGTCTCTATGTTAGCTGAGAGGTTCAAAGGATCTCAAACGATGATTGTCCCGTACAACCTATGTGTAAGCATTTTCATTAATTTATATTTTATCCCTCGTCCAATTTTTATTTGTGTTATAAGCATTTTCATTAACTCTCTGGTTTTGTCTTTTTTGCAAAATTCCATTTGGAACGGCGGTGCCACAAATTGGGCTTTGAAAAAGATGTTTTCTTCAAGCGCAGAGGAACGTGTGGACAAGAAAAACTTGGTAACACATTTTGACCATTTTCGTCATCTTGAAAATAAGTTTTCTGTTTTTCTATTTTCTCATCTGGTTTGTTTTATTCTTTTTTTATTTCAGATTATGTTTGCAACATTTGACCCTCCTCCCGCAACAATGAAGGACGCGATAGGCCACTACTGCTTGGTCACTTTGAACCTGCGAGAGAAGCGTTTTGAGTTTCTCGACTCATTGAACGAGGCCGATAGCGCTCCTGCAAATCTTGTCTTCAGGAAAATGGTCAGGAACATCAAAAAAGTTTGGAAAGATGGCAGCGCAAGCTGCGATGAGCCGTTGAACCCTCCCACCCTTGACGGCTTTGCGCTGACTCATATTAATGTCCTGCAACAGGGAAACGGGTTTGTACTTGTTCTCCTTTTTTCTTTTTCCTCCTTCAGTTTTTTGTGTGTAAGTGAGCTGTATTGTTTTTACTAAATTAGAAGCACCTTTTCCCTTGAGCGAACTGCATTACTAATGTGTTATTGGTTGTTCTCCCTCGGTTTTTGGTGTGTATGGAGCTGCATTGTTTTACTAACAGCAGTAGCACTTCATTATTGAGTGAACTGCATTAGTAATGTGTTTATGTTGGTTTTCTTGCAGGCATGATTGTGGATTTTACATGTTCCAATTCATGCAGACCTGGGATGGTGAAACGATTGCTAAGTTTGGGAAGGAGCACATTGGCTACATCAGGAAGGCGATGCTCTATAGTTGGCTGACCTCGTCGCATTGCTGTCTTGACCTGACATCACTTTTAATTTTTAAAGAAGGTTATTACATTTTTTTCAGTCACACACCCTTCTTATTAAGTGAACTTCATTGATACAGAGAGGGGAGGTCCACTACTTTTGTTAAGCTTTTTAGTAGAACCCCATTCGCATGTTAAAATGACTTTCCTTAGTGAACTTGATGATTCTTTTTCATTTTGCTCATTATCCATTTTTTTGTGTGCAGGCTTTGACGAAGGTGCACACCAAGGTGGTATTTCCTTGTTTGAAACTCAGGTTCACACTCCAACGATTTAGAAACTTGTCCTTGATGAACCCCCCGTTAAGCTTGTGAAAGAACCTGTGTGTAAGAGGTTGAGGAGTGGCGCCGACACTTCGAATGAAAAAGCTCTTGAGAAATCTCCTGTCAATGTCAAGCATGGGAAGAAAGCAGTGAGCCCTCCGAATGCTGAAGATAGTGATGATGATTTTGAGAGGCCACCACCAGTGCCTAGGAGGACCAGGAGCGCAGCTGTGGAACGCCCGACGGACAGCGAGGCACTAATTCTATCAAATAAGAGGCCTGTGCAGAAGCCATCAAACTTTCGATCTCCTGTACAGAAGGTGAATCCTGCGAGATTCAGCTATCTTGCGGAGATGAGGAAAGTCTTGCAACTCATCACGAGCACACCATTCAGGCAGAAATACAGCGAGTCAGTTCTTTTTTCGTTAGTTTTTTCGCTTTTTGATTTTTAATGTGTGTAATGTTCTTCTGTGTTTTTGCTTTTGTGCTCCTAACCCCCCACCTTCGTCGTTTCTTTTGTGCAGGTGCGTGCTTTTCATGCACAGGAATCCTATCGAAGTCTACACCATGAATGTGGACTACATGTTCTTAACTTTCACCAGAGGTGGTTTTATGGACTCGGAATTGATGGATCATATCATCAGGTACTGGAAGAATGACGAGCATATGAATGTGGTTTATCGATCTGGCGAACGCGTTCTGCTGTCCCCTTTGTTAATCACGGTATTTCTCTTTTTTTCCTTTTTTTTTTCTTTTTTTCTGCTCGAGTGAACTGCAGTAAATAGTGCATAATAATTTGTTTTAGAATGTACTGAACTGCATACATTTATTTTTTTGTGTTTAACCCATGTATCTTAAATGAAACAAATTATGGGGAGAATTGTGAACTGCATACTGTTTTTAGAGAAGCGTGATCCGTTTTTTGATTAAGCGTCGGAGTGAACTCTGAGGGGGAACTGCATTAACGTTCTTTTTGTGAATTACCCACACGCAGTATGTGCTTCAAATGAATGATCACGTGGATAGAGATGAAGATGGAAACGTTGTGTTGCCTTTTGTCCACGACAAGTTTAACGTTGATGATGCAGCAAAGCAGTTCAAACTTTATGTTCGTGATGACGAGAACCTTCTTGATTGCAAATTAGTAAGTTATCAGATTTGCTTTTGTTCAGCCTTATGTACTTATTTTTCTCCCAATTTTTTCCAGTAATCCTTTTTTACTCATCAAACCCATAACAATTTTGATGAAACAAAATCAGATTCTGTTACCACGGATGGAAAGACCAGCATTATTCGCTATACACGATGAATAGGCACCGCGAGACCCTTGACATTCATGACACTAGGAGGTACAGTGGACTGGTTGATCAAACGACGAGGTGGCATAAGTCTGAATACCACAGCGACCGCACTGAAATGGTAAAATTTTTCCTTTTTCACCTTCTTCTTGTTTTCATGTGTGCGAGTGTTGAACAATATTTGTTGTGATGTGTATTTTTTTATTTCCACCAGATGATCAGGATGACTGCATTGTTGAAGAAGGTTTATGGAGAAAAGGAGTACAAGAGAAAGGAGTCGGTAGACTGGGTCGATGTTTTAAAGAAAGCTAGCTTTTTGGGCTCCCCTGAGCACGGCCCCAACGAGTGCGGCTTTTTTGTTCTGAAGATGGCTCAGTTTTATGACGGCAAAAGCTTTGTTGTGAAATTCGCAAAGCGTAATGTAAGTATCTTTTTTTAACCCAATAATAATCCCTCATTCCTTGATATTTTTTTTGTCAGTTTCTTTTTTGTAGATGATGTTGTATATTTGTTTATTTTTTTCTTCATCGCAGGAAGCTGTTGTTCAGGATTGGAAGGCTAAGTTTTTGTTCCAGATCCTGTTCCACCCTGAAAACATGGTCGTAGTCACCGAGTTCCCGGAGGATCTAAGAAATCTCTGCATTTCTCTTGGCTTTTCTCCAAAACTGGATTCGCAGGAGCAGGATGAGGCATAAATGATAGCAGATCTTTTTTTATGTGTGTTGATGTCTTTTCGTGTGTGCTCCAGAACTTTTTGTAAACAGTATCTATGGTCGCTGTGTGTAGTTCTCGATCTGCAAAACTGTTCACACCATGCTGTGTGCTTTTGTATATACCGGTCTAGTTAGTTTTTGTGTTTTCCTTTTTGTGGCGGACAGGGACAATGTCAAATATGTACACAATGGAGCTTTCAGCCAACTCCTCCTTGTGAATTGTAACATGTTTGTAGCGCACTGCATTCACTTATATGACTAGTAGCCAAGTTTTTTTAAATAAACGCATCCGCACTGCATCTCACCTTATCACATGGGACTGCAAAGACGAATTCAACGTGTTTGTCGTCGAGTTTCAAATTTTTTGAAAAAATGTATTAGAAGATAGAAAATCAACCGTGTCTGCTAAGGGAGAGCTAAATTTTTTACATTTTTTTGCACTAAGCGCACTGCACTGTGTACTCGAAGCGTACTGCACTGTAAGCTTTAAACGCACCACACACGCACTGCACTGTACGTGAAGCCTAGTCTGACTCTATATTTTTTCTTTCTAAGTGCATTCTATATTTGTCGGGGAAACTGATCCACCCACGAACACCTATGGGGACCGAGCCCCTTTCGGTACGGCAGGGGGCGGAGGTCGCACGAAGAGCAGATCGAGGCGAGGCACACGAGCAGTTTACCCAGGTTCGGGCCGCACGGATGCGTAAAACCCTACTCCTGCTTTGTGGATTGTATTGAGTTCTTGCTCGGGAGCGCTAAGAGCTAAAGTACCCTCTAGCAGCTAACGAGACCGAGCGTGAGAGTGTTCGAACCCCCCTCTACGTTGCGCATGGGCCTCCTTTTATAGGCTCAAGGGGTCACCGACAGATGGCAACGCAGATGAGGGCAAAAATGGAAAGATGTTGTAGTTGGTACAACTACCTGTACAGTGTATCGCACCTAACACTGATGGCAGGGGACAAGGGCATTAAATGCCCGTCTGTGTCGCCCAAACAGTGCATAAAGGGACCGTCAGGGGCGCCACCGTTCGCCACGATGGCAACCTTGTCAGCGCCGCTTGCCACCGCGTACCCCTGGCTGGACAGCCTCCCGCCACATACGCCTGGAAGGGTCCCAGAGCGACACGTGGATGGATGCGCTGGAGCGTGGGTACAGAGTGGTAGCTTGCCGCGACAAGCGCCTTGCCGCGGTCGTTGTCTTGTCGCATCCGGGAGCTTGCCGCTCACCGAGCCTTGCCGGGACGCGTGGCGCGTCGCGGCAAGTTCCTTGAGATGCCTTGGTTGGCCTTCCCGGCAAGCTCCTCTTGCCGGGGCCTTGTCTCCTTGGCTTGAATACTTTGTTCTTCAATGGCTCCAAAGGAACCACGGAGGACCTTGGCGGTCGCCCGGCAAGCCTTGCCGCGGGACGCTGCGACTGCCCGTGCACAAGTTCGGGATACTAAGGGTCCCCCTACTTTAGTACACCGACAGGAGCCCCCGGGCCTGGGCCATACACGGTGCCGAGCGCTGTTGGGCCAGGCCCAAAACAATGCACGGGCACGCGCGGCCTGAGGCACGCCGTATCTTACTCCGTATCCACCGCGCCCTCGCTTAACGACACGCGTTAACTGCGGCGTCATCGGAGAGATCGTGGGCGATTTCTTTATTCGGAAATGCGGAACGTCCACCCCTCCCTCCTTATAAGCAGGGGAAACAGGGGCAGTTCGTCCATCCGCCCGTTGCTACTCCAACCTCGAAAGCGTCCGCCGCTCCCCTTCTTCCCGAAACCGAAAGAGAGCGGCGCCCCGCCCCCATCGCCACCAGCAGCACCAACGCCGTCGACCTCCCTCACCCTTTCCGCCATGGCTCCGAAAGGCGAAAAGGGGAAGGCCGCGAAGTTAGCCGAGGCACAGCTGTAATGCCCCGGATGTAATACTTTTCCTTTTGGGCATATAATATATCTCCGGCTTCATCTATTCCATTCCGGGTTCCTTGTCTTTCGGGTTTTCGTTGTTTTGTTGTGTGCGTGTGTGGCATTCATTCATATCATGTAGACATGTGCATCGCATTGCATTTGTGTTGTCAGTTGCTTCCGGTTCCACGCGTTCCTTCCCGTTGTCCGTTTCGCGTTCCGGAGCTCCCTCACGTGTCCGTGGCGTCCCGTAGGCCTACTTTGGTGTTTGGCCATGTAATGTTACCGGTTTGGCGCGAGACTTGTCGTGTGTTGTTGTTTTGTTGTGTGTAACCCGCCTGTCAAATCTCGTCGCGTTTGGAGTCCGTTTGCTACCCCAACAGTTATTCGTGTGGGCTCAAAGTGCCTCCACTTTGTGGCCCAAGGCACCCCTCCAACAGCCCACCAAACCACTCCTAACCACTTCTATCATCTAGGCCATCCAAATCTGATCCTGTGGCCGAAAACCGCACTTCATTTGGACAACCCTAGCTACTTGTGCCTATATATTTGTCCACTCCCCCAAATTTTGCCCCAAATTAAGGAAACCCTAGCTCCTCTTCCATCTTCTTCTTCCACCTACAGCCACCTCACCGGAGCTCGCCGGAGAGTTCGCCGGAGTTCGCCGGAAATCTCGCCGTAATACTCCTCTCCACCACCTCCTCACCATCAACCTCACCACCAACCTCCCTCCGGCCCCTTTTTTTCTCATCCACCACCCAGCCGCACCATCCCCAAGCCGCCAGCATCGAAGTCGCAGCCGCCTCCTCCGGCCGGCCATATCCCACCGGAGCCGCTGCTCGCAGGCTCCCGCAGTCAGGCGCTCGAGCGCCAGATCTGGCGCCTGCCCGATCCGATCGGGAATACCCTAGTGGGCCGCGCCGCTAGGCCCGTCTGCTCAGATCCGCCGCTGGATCCAGATCGCCAGCAAGCCGCCCCGTTGACTCCGCTTCGCCAGATCGGGGCGCCTCCCTTTGCCACCCGCCTGGGCCGCCGCGCCGATCCACCGGCCCAGTCCCCGTCTTCCGCCTGGGCCCGAACGCCCTAGGTGGCCTCCTCCCGCACCGGCCCGTCTCGCCAGGCGAAGCAGCCCGATCGCCAGGCCGGATCCCTCTCGCGGACCCTCCTCCAGCCGCCAAGCCGCCGGGTGGCCTGGGCCGCTCCAGGCCGAAGCCGCAGCGCCTGGATCGTGGGCCTTCCGTGATCCGCCGTCGGGCCCGAGGCCGCCCTGCCTCCAGCCGGGCCTCCGTCGCGGGCCAGATCCGCCGGGCCGCCAGGCCGCGAAGCCACTCCGCAGCGCGCCGCCAGATCCGCCTCCTTCTTCCACGGGCCTCCTCCAGCCGCCGGGCCGATCCGCGAAGACCCGAGGCCCGTTGAATTTTCGGATCCAGATCTGAGAGGTTGATTCAAAGTTCCTAAGTCCCTGTGATTTGTTGTCTGATGCTATATTAGAACTGCAATAACTTCTTGTGTGTTGATCCGTTTTGCGCAAATGAGGTGTCCAGACGTTCGTGGTGATTAGCACTACGATTCATTCCATTGTGCCATGCATGTTAGAGATCATCTAGATGCTTATTTTTCTGTTGCAAGAGTGCATCCCGATATAAACTGCTGCTATGTGTTGTTTTTATGCCATCTTTGCATAGTGGTAACTTTTAGCTCGTTTACCCGAATGATGCAAATGACATGTCCACATGTTCGTCTTGCCATGCTCTACATGTTGTTTGTGATAGGTTGCATGATAGATTTATTCTTGCCATGTATATCTTCGTTGCAAAGTGCCATGTGGCTGTGATGTTGTTTCACTTATTATGAAATGCCATCTTGTTGAGCTCATTGCTATCGTTGTGTTTATCTCCATGATGCATGCTTGTATGTTTCGGAATCACCATCATGTGTACTTTGATGTGGTGCTTACCACTTGCCATGTTTAGTTTCGAGGTGACTTAAACTTGCTCTTTTAGATGCCATGATGAAACTGCTGTTTTAACACTTAGTGGATTTTCACTAAGTCTGAAATCTGTAACGTTCCAATGCCATGTTTGCGTGCTGTTCTAGGACAAACCATGATAGTTTTTGGAGTGTCTCTTGATGGTTCCTTGTAGTAGATATTGTTGGCTTTCCATTCATGTTCTCACATGCTTATTTGAGTGGCTGTAGCATGTTTAACTTTTGCTCCAAAGTTTCAATAAAATTCTGCTGTCAGAATTTTGTTGTCAAGTTCAATATGTCCAAGCTTATTGCTATTGATCCGTGGCTCCTTTGGGGGTGCACCTTTGGACTTATTTGCTGCAGGATATGTCTAGTTTATGTTCATACTCTTTGTCATGGTGTTTGAGTGCTGTAGCTTAATTTTTTAGTGCTCCGAAGTTGCTATGTTGCTGTAATTTTCAGCTTTCGCATGTATCTTGTTTCGGGCATAACTTTTAGCCCGTATCTCCGTTTGGAGCGAGTCTTATATGAAACTTGATTGATTTTTCGTGTAGATTCATAATCTCCTATTGTTATCTTGTTTTGAAGTGTTTTGCTTGAGTGCTATTTTCCGTGCTCCGTGTGCTCCCTTAGTGCATCCATCATTTTGGTGTGCACATTGCATCTTGTTGATTCGTGCCTTGTGTGATTGTATTGTTTAGAGCCGGAAGCTGAGACCGAGTACGAGTACGAGCACGAGGTTTCCAACGAGGTTGAGCACGAGGACCCTTCTTACGATCCGAACGACTACTCTTCAGGCAAGATGACCGAACCCCGATAACATTACTATCTTTGCCTATTGCTAGTAGTTCCGCTCTATAGTTTTGCCTCGATGTCCATGTCTTTCTTGTCAGCCTCCTACTTGTAACCATGACCATGTTTAACCACCCTACCGATGCAAACCGTTGCTTGGCTAAGTACGCTTCGCTCAGCCCTTCTTATAGCATTGCTAGTTGCAGGTGAAGATTGAAGATGCTTGCTTCATGTTGAAGTTTGTTGGGTTATATCACACTATATAAATGCTTAAAATGAAATCATCTATATATTGGCAAGGGTGGAAGGCTAAGCCTTTTGCTTGGTGATTTGTTCCACTCATGCCGTTAGGAACCGTTTAAACCGGTGTTATGTTCCTTGATTATGCGTTCCTAACACGGTTGGGGTGTATGGGACCCCCTCGATAAACAGCTAAGTGCTAAGTCTTTTCCAGCAAGTCCCAACATTGGTACTATTTGCCTAATAACAAATTAAACTTGCATAGGGAGTAATTAACCCTCTTTCTTAATCAACAACCTCGGGCCAGTGCTCCACATGAGTGTTGGTCCGAAACGGGGAGTCTGTGGGGCCGCCTTGGGGCAACCCGAGGTATCTGGCATACACCTGTAGAATCGCCCATCCGGTCGTGTCCTGAGACTAGATACGCGCGGCTACTATCAGGGTGTCGACACGCCGGAAGGATTTGCTGGATTAGCCTTACCTTAGTTCGGAGTATCTTGAGCACGGGATTCCGAGAATACTCGGGTCTTCCCACCTTGGAGTTGCGACTCCACGGATCGTGGGCTTGTAATGGGTCAAGTTGGAATACCCCTGCAGGGTTATGAACTTTCGAAAGCCGTGCCCGCGGTTATGTGGCAGATGGGAGCTTGTTAATATCCGGTTGTAGATAACTTGACACAATGTTCCAATACACTACCAGCGTGTGTACCGTGACTGTCAATTTCCGAATAGGGATTCGGGAGTTGAACACGGTGGGGTTATGTTTGTTGAGCTTTAGCTAGGATCACTTCGTGATCATCTCTCGACCCAGGCCTTCTCTTCTCGCACTCTTTCACGTAAGCTAGTGCTAGTTGCTGCTGCAAACACTTATTCTTTTCTTCAGCCTTTTTCCTCTCCCAAGGCTTAAATAGTCTTGTTACCCGGGAACGGGATTGCTGAGTCCTCTGTGGCTCACAGTTACTTCACCACACCAGATGCAGGTTCAGTGGTGAGCTATCCAGGTGATGGCACCGAGCTAGACTAGGAGTACGACGACTATGTCCGTTATCCTGATGATCAGTAGTGGAGACTTCTACTAGGATTCGATCCGACCTGTGGATTTTAATTATGTTTGGTATCTTGTCTTTTGGATTTTACCCTTAGAGGGCTGTGATGTTTTATTGATGATGATTGAGACTTGTATTGTATTTGTGTGACGTGGCGAGTGTAAGCCAACTATTTTATGTTTTCCATCCCCATCTTTTACATGAGTTGTGCAAAGATACCAGACTTGCGATCATTCCAGCATGGGGTTATGTCTCTAAGTCGTGCCTCGACACGTAGGAGATATAGTCCCATCCTGGGCATTACAGCAGCGGCTTGCGGCGCTGCGAAAGGAGCGGGCAATCTTCCCCCCCAAGCTTGCCGCGAAGGAGCTGAGGGAGTACTATTACCTTTTCTGGTCGGGGAAGACGCGGGCGCATCCGCGCACCCAGGTACTCCCAGCTGCTGCTTGTAAAACGGCTCCGAATGGATACGCTTTCTTCGCCTTGTTCTTCTACTGCGGGCTCTGCCCGCCTTTCTCTGAATTCTTCTGCGATATCATGAACACCTACGGGTTCCACCTCCTTGATTTCACCCCCAATGCCGTCCTGACCATGGCAGTTTTCGCACACCTCTACGAAAACTTTGTCGGAGTCCATCCCAATGTAGCCCTCTTCCGCCAGTTCTTTATGCCCCGAGTTGAGGGAGGAGAGCCTTTATCCGGCGGAATCTCCTTTTTAGATATTTGCTTGACTGTTTTTCTTTTCCGGCTTTCAGATCCATCTGCTGCTGAACCGATGGAGACTGAGGTCGTTGCTGACGACGCCGCTGCCACCGAAGAAGCAGCTGGCACCGACGATCCCGCCGGCACAGAGGCCGCCAAGGCTGCTGCCGCAGCAGCTGGCGAGGGGTCTGGCGATCGCACTGACAGCCCTGAGGCCGCAGGAGCGCCAGGCGCTACACCGACCGCCGAGCTCTCCGCCGCTGCTGCAGCCCCAGGCTCCGAAGAGCACGAGCCAGGCGCCTACTTGAAGGCCGGCGACGGCGTCTTCATCAAACTTCCCTGGGCATCAAGCTCCAGGGCACCGGTCGAGGGAGAAGTCTTTGACGGAGAGGTGCTCGCCTCCGCCGGGTTGACGCTCGTGGACGCGCCGAGCAGCAGCAGCAGCGAGCCCGAGGAGGAGCGGCTGCTGCGGAAGCTGTTGTCGCTCTACCGCGCTCGGCAGGCTAAGCTGGACTGCCACAAAGTGCTGGCCGCCAAGGCGGGAGCCGACATTGAGAAGCGCGCGGAGGAGCTCCGGGCCCTCAACCAGGCAGCTCTCCGGTCCCTGGAAGAGGAGCGGGAGCAACTTGCCGAAGAGCAGACGGCCTTCTTCCTCGAGAAGGCCGAAGTCAAAGAGCAGCAGCGGCTTGCCGCTGAGAGGCTGTCCACGCGGGAGGGTGAGCTGGCGTAGCGGAAAGTCAACCTCGACAGCCACGAGGAGGAGCTTGCCGCGTGATACGTCTCAAACGTATCTACTTTTCCAAACACTTTTGCTATTGTTTTGCCCTCATTCTTGCATGATTTGAACTAAACTAACCCGGACTGACGCTATTTTCAGCAGAGCTGCCTGTATGGTTTTATTGTGTGCAGGAAAATGGATTTTTAGGTGTCTCAGAAAATTCCAAGAAAAATCACAGAAAATCCACGCACCCGAAGGGCCATTGTGCCAGAAGAGGGGCCAGAGGGCAGCCAGGGGGGCCCCAGGCGCCCTGCTGGCGCGGCCCCACCCCTGGCCGCGCTAGGAGGCCACCTGGGAGGGTCCTCCCCCCTCTGGTGCCCTACCTTGGCTCCTATTTATTCCCGTGGCGAGAAAACCCCAGAACAGAAGTCGTTTTTCCAGTTTCCGTCGCGGAGCCGCCGCCACCCTCTGTTCTTCTTCGGGAGGGCTAATCTGGAGGCTGATTTGGCCTCCGGAGAGGGGAGATCGTCGCCATCGTCATCATCATCACCACTCCATCCTCCCTCCATGACTTCTCCTTCCATGTGTGAGTAATTCCCTGCTGTAGGCAAAGGGGATGGTAGGGATTGGATGAGTTAGATCATGTAATAGTTTATCAGATTGTTGGGGGCATGTTGCCTATCATCTACTTTGGTGTTTATCATCTTTGCTTCAACTTGTTGCTCTTAATGCTTGTCACTTTGGGCCCGAGTGCCATCTTTTCAGATCTGAACCCTATGTGTTTGCATGAATATATTTGTGTTCTTGATCCTATCTATGAGTTGTTTGCACCTATTATGGTCCGGAACCGGCGATCCCAAAGGTGACAGCTTGGGACACCAAAGGGGATGGTCCATAATTTGAGGATTCCATGTATCCATTGAGTTTATTGCTTTATTCCGGTACTCTTTGACAGGAGCACCTTAATCTCCATAAGTTCCTCTTGGCCCCGTTCGTAGCGGGATGGTAGGACAAAAGATGTTGTGCAAGTTCTTATTGCAAGCACGTACAACTACCTGTGGGATACATGCCTAATGTTTGATATTTGCCTAGATGATCATTACTTTTCTGTGTGCCTTGCCCCAAGTTAGATTCATGATGTATCTCATCCATGCAGCGCCCAACCATCCATCTCCCTAGCCTACAGTGTTTCAATCCTGCTGGTTATTAGTTGTTACTTTTTCTGTCACCACCATCACTATCATATCACCGTTACCACTTATCTTTTGTTGCAAGTTAGTATATTTCAGGTGCGGTTGAATTGACAACTCAACTGTCAAAGCTTATAAATACTCTTTGGCTCCCCGTGTGTCGAATCTATAAATTGGGTTATTCTTACCCACGAAGACTATCTCGATCCCTTACGGTTGAGGGTTATCAAGTACCGTTTTCTGGCGCCGTTGCCGGGGAGCATAGCAATATTTATAAGTCTACTTGATGTATCCTACCTGCTGCACTTCATCCGCTATGGGTAAGAAAGGAGACCCCAAGGTTCCGATCTTACTATCCACTACAAGAAGAGGTACTGTTCTGAACACTAGTGCTACACTTGATTCACCTTCTGTTATGAGTAAGTTTGCCTCACTGATACGTCCAAAACGTATCTATAATTTCTGCTTGCTCCATGCTTTTTTTTTGTGTGATATTGCTATGATATTGATGCACTTCCATACACTTTTGATCATATTTGGACTAACCTATTAACTCAGTGCACCACAGTGCAAGTTCCTGTTTTCTGCTGTTTTTCTATTTCAGGTTTCCCCCATATTAAAAGTGCTCCAAAAATTCCAGGAAAAATATAGGAAAAATCAGCGTACAGGAAGCTTCGCGAAGAACCAAAGATGGGCCAGAGGGGAGCCGGGGGAGGCCCAGGCGGCCACCTGGCGCGGCGCCACCCCTGGCCGTGCCAGGGGGGCGCCTGGGGCCCCTGCTCCGCCTCTGGCTGCCCCCCTTCGCATATATATCCCTCTCGTCCCGAAACCCTCGAGGACAGAACCCTTTTTCGCGATCTCGCCTCTGTTCCGCCACCGCAGCGCTTCCAAGATCGGGAGCATCAGGAGAACTCTTCCCGGCACCCTGCCGGAGGGGAGAACCACCACCGGGAGCTTCTCCACCACCATGGACACTTCCCGGATGAGTCGTGAGTAGTCCACCTTGGACCATGGGTCCATGATTAGTAGCTATGTGATGTTCTCCTCCCCTCTTTACTCTTCATGGTTTAGACCCCGTGAGCTGCCCTACATGATCGAGGCACATATGTAATCTTTCTGCTGTTGCTTTGCTGAGTTTGCTGGGATCTGATGGATTATGAGACTATGTTCAGATTGTGTTTGAGTAATATATTTGATTCACCTCTTTTATATCTTTGTTCTTGAGTAATTCTTGCATGTTCTCCGTTGCTGTTTATTGCTTTGGCCAAGTAGTAGGTAGTAACTCCAAGAGGGAGCGTTATGCTTGATTGTGGGTTCATGCCCCCTGATGACTAGCTTGAGTGACAGAAACATGAGTCTAGAGGATGTGCTGTTGCCACAAGGGAGAAAACAACGGTGCTTGTACTTGCGGGTGCAAGGATTGTTTACTTTACGCAAAGTTCTTTTAATGCAGTTGTCTGTTGCTTTGAGTTTACACTTTGGGTGAGATTCGCAACTTAATACCAGCGAGATGTTCTGGACAGTTATCTCAAGGTGGATGATTAGTAGTAGATGCAGATGGATTTCGGTCTACTTGCCTTGGCGTACCGCCCATGCTTTTGAGCCTCTACCTTTCTTTGCAGCATAGTTAGCATTGGTTTGCGTACATAATCCTGTCAATTGCCTAGCTGTAATTTGTTTACCTCGCTTTGCTGTTTTATCATCTTTTGGGAGAGAGACATCACTAGTGAACATCATGGGACCCCGGTCCATATTACCACCGCTGATCACACCTTCTATTTACTTCCTGTTTTTATTTCCTAGTTGTAGTCATAGCTATCATTATTATCTCTTGTGTTTGATCCTTTGTAAACAATAAGGCCGGAGGGATTGACAACCTCTCTGTACTTTCTGGGAGCAAAGTTATCTGTATCTGTGTGCAGGTCCCGTCAACCGCTAAGTTTCTGGTGCCGTTGACACCTACTTGTTGACCCTCGGAGTCTCACGGGATTCGATCCTTGGTATCTTTGCCAAGGGAAATTTGCCGCTACGCTACATCTCAACCTTCCACTTGGGGTAACCAACGAGGGGCGAGAAGCCATCAAGCAAGTTTCTGGCGCCGTTGCGGGGGACTCCACTCTTCAAGATAGGGGAGTTGCACGCTATCTTTTATCTTTGCTTTTTAGTCTTGTTAGTTTACCTTTCAGTTTTTGCTTTAGTGTCCTTTATCAAAAATCACAAAAAAATTATTTGCTTTTCTATTAGTAGTCCTTTCTGTTTAGTCAAGCATGTTAGGACTTGGTGCTTTGAGGGAACCAGAAGTTCTAGATTTCCATCAAAGGGATGGAGAAAATATGAAAAAGGCATGGGACAGAATTTCTGATGCACATAGGAGAATTATGCCCTGGATACCTATAAAAATTGTGCTTAGAAATTTTTACCATGGTGTTTTTAAATGGTGTAAACACTCTCTTGATGAACTTGTTGAGGAACCATTTGAAGCAATTTATAACTCCGATTATTATGATGACTTTTGATTCCTCCTTTTTGCATCATGCCTAGGCATAAAAGAAAGCGCTTTTGGGAGGCAGCCCACAACGAATTAGGTTTTATTTTGCTTTTGTTGTGTCTTGATGTTTGTTACTACAGTAGCATCATCATTGTATCTTTTCTTTTCAGCTTTGTGTCAAGTTTAGCCTCCGATTGCAAGAAAGTTCAAAAGTTGTGACGTGCTGTCCAGAAAACAGATTCTGTCCTTGGACAGAAAAATTCGAATAAAATCACCAGATCATCTTTTTGATCTGAATTGTTTTGACAGCGTGCTCTATACAATTGGCTTTCGAGCGTCTGGTCTGTGTTTTTTGATTTGAGTTGCAGAAGTGCCCCGAAAAAATTATTTACTACCTGCTGGTCTGTTTTTCACAGATTCTGTCATGTTTTGCCTTTTCTTCGTTTTGCAAACCTTGAGCTTGCTTTTTCTTTGAAAAAACCTTTTGGCAATCTTGAGAAACAGTAGCTCTTCAAGATTATATTTATTTCCAGTAGGGAAAAATTATTTTATTGTGGGTACTAACCTCGCTAATCAGATTATGATGAGTTATGTATGAAGGGAGTTTTCCAGTGTGCGGGGGGAGATGATAAAATAAGATTCAGGAGGGTCAAACGCTCAAGCTTGGGGATGCCCCCGTGCACCCCCAAGAAATATTCAAGAAGACTCAAGCGTCTAAGCTTGGGGATGCCCCCATGCATCCCCTTCTCCATCAACAATTATCAGTTCGTCTTTCGTTCCACTATAATTTTATCACTTCATGCGTTATGTGCTATGCTTGGAGCGTCTTGCTCTTAGTTTCTTTTTTTAGTTTTCTTTAGCTTTGCTTGCTGTTCATAACAAGTTAGAACCCAGATTTCTTTGTGTGGGAGAGAAACACGCTCCACTTCAACCGAGAACACAACATATGATTTTCATGCTTATCTTTGCTGTGTGTGTTCTTTGTCTTTCCATAGCTGCTGTCATGTTTAGCTCTTAGTTTTCATGCTTTTCTTTTTAAAGAGATTTTGTTTAGTTGGTTGCTGAACTCTCTTGACTTTTCATGTTTATCTTGTTAAGAGAGTTTGCCTGTTGCACTGAGTTGTGTGTCTTAACTTAAAGTAGGTAATTGAGGTTGCTATTTAATTTTAGTAGTAACTTGCAAAGTTTTGAGGTATTGCCATGAGTAATGTCTGAACTTTTGGTGTCAAGAGCTTTAGCCTATTAGTGATAGATGTCGTATTTTGGGCAATCCGTATTTATTTTCGAAAACCTACAAAATAGTTGAGAACTTTAGCTACTAGATGGATCACTAATCTTTGGAGGGATCGAATATTAGAGTACACTCACGTACCATGAGTCGAGGATGCGCAAGGATAACCAAACCCCCATACACTCCTCCTCGGGGTACTTGTCTCTTTGTGAACCTCCTAATTAGATTGAGAGTTACCGGTAATAAGTGCATGAGTTCTTCAGACTAATGTGAGTATTCGAAAGTTGACACTTCCACCTAGCCATATTTTTCTAGCCTCTTCGGTATCGTGCATTGCCCTTTCTCACCTCGAGAGTTGGCGCATACTTCGCAGGTGCATCCAAATCCTTGGCACGATACGCTCTGTCATCATAAGCCTCATTATATCCTTCCTCAAAACAGCCACCATACCTACATATCAAGGCATTTCCATAGCCTTTCCGAGATACATTGCCATGCAACATCCATCTTCTCATGACTTGATCTTCATGTCATACATGCTTTTTGCTTGATCGATGAGCCACATGCTAGTTGGGTCTTGCCCTAATCATTGCTACATGACGCGCTAGTATCATTGCATATCCTGCTACACTGGCAGAGGCATACATTTGCATACATCATGATAGTTTCATTTTCTTTATGTTGAGTACTTTTGTAAAGTGTGAAAGATCTTCTATACTTCTTGTAATATATAGAGTGTTGCCCCTAAAGTGAGGAAAAGATCCCAAAGAGGACAAAATCAAAAGGTCCCAAAGAGGACAAATGAGAGTTAAATAGAAAGAGCCATTGAGGCCACAAAAAAAATAGAAAAAAGAGAAAAAGAAATAAAAAGAGAGAAGGGGGCACACTACTATTCCTTTTGAGAGATCCACACTTGTACTTCATCTTATACCTTGTACTCCATAGAGATTATCATTCATGCATATAGCTATGTGGGGACCTTCACACTATAGAACTTGGCTTGTATATTCCAATGACGAGCCTCCTCAAAAGAGCTCTAGGTCTTCTTGAGCGAGCAAGTTGGATGCACCCCCACTAGTTCCATTGGAGAGCTTACCTTAGCTCATATGTGCATCCGTTGCATGGCAATCCCTACTCCTCACATCATATCTATCATTTGGCTTTCTCTCGCTTATGATTGTCCTCATTGATGTGAGCCTTTCACACCTTTTTTGTCTTCCCCCTCCATCATTTTTCTCTCTTTGCCATCCTAAGTGTCAACTTTCTTGCTTACGCTCATCCATTGCATGAGTGCTCAAAATATCGAAAGAGAGTGGATCATTTTGACTTGTACCTGGCTAGTGGTCTAGGGATGAGTCAAGATAAGATTCCAAAGAAGACCAAGTGTGAAACTTTAGTAGATTAAGTTCTCAACAATACAAAAACTATGTTTTACTCTCTCGTATATCCCTATCCCCTTTCTTGCACGCAAACACCATTTGGAGACATTCGAGTCACGGACAGCGAGAGCTCTTGCACCTTTATGTTCTTATGTTGCTTGTTACAATGCTAATATAGACTCTTGCTTGTTATGACTTTAATTGAATTACATGCCTTGATTGCTTTACTTAAAAAGTTCTTATATGGTTGATAGCATGTCACCACAGAAATTATGCTTGTTATCATTTACCTACTCGAGGACGAGCAGGAATTAAGCTTGGGGATGTTGATACGTCCAAAACGTATCTATAATTTCTGCTTGCTCCATGCTTCTTTTGTGTGATATTGCTATGATATTGATGCACTTCCATACACTTTTGATCATATTTGGACTAACCTATTAACTCAGTGCACCACAGTGCCAGTTCCTGTTTTTTGCTGTTTTTCTATTTCAGGTTTCCCCCATATTAAAAGTGCTCCAAAAATTCCAGGAAAAATATAGGAAAAATCAGCATACAGGAAGCTTCGCGAAGAACCAAAGATGGGCCAGAGGGGAGCCAGGGGAGGCCCAGGCGGCCACCTGGCGCGGCCCCACCCCTGGCCGCGCCAGGGGGGCGCCTGGGGCCCCTGCTCCACCTCTGGCTGCCCCCCTTCGCATATATATCCCTCTCGTCCCGAAACCCTCGAGGACAGAACCCTTTTTCGCGATCTCGCCTCTGTTCCGCCGCCGCAGCGCTTCCAAGATCGGGAGCATCAGGAGAACTCTTCCCGGCACCCTGTCGGAGGGGAGAACCACCACCGGGAGCTTCTCCACACCATGGACGCTTCCCGGACGAGTCGTGAGTAGTCCACCTTGGACCATGGGTCCATGATCAGTAGCTATGTGATGTTCTCCTCCCCTCTTTGCTCTCCATGGTTTAGACCTCGTGAGCTGCCCTACATGATCGAGGCACATATGTAATCTTTCTGTTGTTGCTTTGCTGAGTTTGCTGGGATCTGATGGATTATGAGACTATGTTCAGATTGTGTTTGAGTAATATATTTGATTCACCTCTTTTATATCTTTGTTCTTGAGTAATTCATGCATGTTCTCCGTTGCTGTTTATTGCTTTGGCCAAGTAGTAGGTAGTAACTCCAAGAGGGAGCGTTATGCTTGATTGTGGGTTCATGCCCCCTGATGACTAGCTTGAGTGACAGAAACATGAGTCTAGGGGATGTGTTGTTGCCACAAGGGAGAAAACAACGGTGCTTGTACTTGCGGGTGCAAGGATTGTTTACTTTACGCAAAGTTCTTTTAATGCAGTTGTCTGTTGCTTTGAGTTTACACTTTGGGTGGGATTCACAACTTAATACCAGTGAGATGTTCTGGATAGATATCTCAAGGTGGATGATTAGTAGTAGATGCAGATGGATTTTGGTCTACTTGCCTTGGCGTACCGCCCATGCTTTTGAGCCTCTACCTTTCTTTGCAGCATAGTTAGCATTGGTTTGCGCACATAATCCTGTCAATTGCCTAGCTGTAATTTGTTTACCTCGCTTTGCTGTTTTATCGTCTTTTGGGAGAGAGACATCACTAGTGAACATCATGGGACCCCGGTCCATATTACCACCGCTGATCACACCTTCTATTTACTTCCTGTTTTTATTTCCTAGTTGTAGTCATAGCTATCATTATTATCTCTTGTGTTTGATCCTTTGTAAACAACAAGGCCGGAGGGATTGACAACCTCTCTGTACTCGTTGGGAGCAAAGTTATCTGTATCTGTGTGTAGGTCCCGTCAACCGCTAAGTTTCTGGCGCCGTTGACACCTACTTGTTGACCCTCGGAGTCTCACGGGATTCGATCCTTGGTATCTTTGCCAAGGGAAATTTGCCGCTACGCTACATCTCAACCTTCCACTTGGGGTAACCAACGAGGGGCGAGAAGCCATCACTCACCACCACCACATGATGCCTCTACTGAATTTGTTACTTTGTCCGATACTTTTGATGATGCTTCTACTACTCTTGATGATATTGGTTCACTTGGTTATGTTCTTGAGAAACAGATCGCTACTGCTGCAAAAAAATATGGAATTAAAATTCCTGTTACTCGCTACCCTATTGGTGGAACTTATGATTATCCTGATTTGAGTAAACTCAAGGAGAGACTCCTTGATGATGATTACATTATGCTCGATGATGATTTATGCAGGGAACTGACAGAGTTTGTCGACTCTGACCCTGAAGCTATTAAGAAGCTGCTTTAAAAACACTCCTTGAAGAACAAGACTGTTCCTGATCCTGAATTTGCTACATCTCATATATGCATCAATGATCCTGATTATGATTTCTCTGTTGATCTTTCACTTATATCTATGGTTGAAGCTGACCCCTTTTATGGCAGAGAAAATGATGATGCTACTGCACACCTGACCAAACTCACTGAGTTGGGTGGCTTGTTTACCACGAATGAAAAGATACGAAACTTTTATGTGACTAAGCTTCTTCCTTTCTCTTTGAAGGAAGGTGCTAAAACATGGTATGATGCACTACCATGTGGTTCCATTAAGAGTCCTCAAGACTTAGCTCACTCTTTTGTTGATAAGTACTTTCCTGCTCATATGCAACATGCTGCTTTACAAAGAATTTATAACTTTAAATAGTTGCAGGATGAGCACCTCCCTAAAGCTTGGGGGAGGTACTGTAGTCTGATCCAGGCTAGACCAGGACATGGAGTCCCTAAGAATGAATTAATCGATATATTTTATGCTGGTCTAACTGATGAATCCAGGTCCTATTTGGATAGTTGTGCTGGTTGTGTTTTCAGGAAAAGAACACCGGACGATGCAGAAGAATTGATGGGCAGGATTGCCAAAAACCATGAAGATTGGTCCGTCCCTGAACCACCTCCACCACCAAAGAAGAGGGGCATGCTTGTTCTAAGCCCTGAATATATGCAAGAAGCAAAGAAGTCTATTAAAGAGAAGGGTATTAAAACTGAAGACGTGAAGAATCTACCCCATATTGAGAAGTTGTGTGAGCCTACCGCTCACCCTCCTATGGTAGAGGTACACTCTCTTTTAGATTTCAACGCAAGTGACATCCCTCATGGTAAGCCTCCTGATCAATGTTTAGATGAGCTTGATAATTTTATTATGAAGCAAAGTCATTTTAATGAGAGGATACAAAGTCAATTGCATGATAATTCCCTTGCTATCAAAAGTTTGCTTGATTTTCTAGGTAGAACAGTTAATGATGTTAAATGTCTTGTGAAGCATTTTCATATGGTTCAAACTCGGCTTGAACAAATTTCTAATGTGCAAAAAGGTTTGCTTGCTAACAATACCAAACAAGATGATTTACAGGCCTTTGGGATTAAGACCCGAGGAGGAACTAGCACTCAAGATCCTCTCTATCCAGAGGGGCATCCGAGGAGAATCGAGCAAGATTTTCAAATGCAGGAAGAAGAAATTGTTGGCTCTCCAAAGAAGAAGAAGAAGAAACACAAGGAGGCTGAAAATTCCAATGATCCTATTACAAGTGAAGAGCCAGCTGTTGATCCCAACAGTATATGTACCTCCGATGCTGAGACTGAAGACGGTGCCAAACCTGAAGATAAGGATAAGGAGAAGAATGATCCGCCTGAAGTTCGAGAAGAAGAAGCACCTGACAAACGCAAGAAGTACACTAGAGAAGACTTCGTCGCAAGAAGACATGGGAAGGAAAGAGAACCATGGATACAGAAACCCATGCCCTTTCCAGGTAAGTCTCTCAAATCTAAAGAAGAAGAGCATTACAATAAGTTTTGTGAGTGGATGAAACCTCTTTTTCTTCAAATCCCTTTGACTGATGCTATTAAGTTACCTCCCTATTCAAAATATATGAAAGATATTGTTACTAATAAAAGAAAAGTTCCTAATGAAGCAGTATCTACTATGTTTGCTAACTACTCTTTCAGTGGCAAGATTCCTGAGAAGCTTGGTGATCCAGGTATACCCACCATTCCTTGCTCCATAAAGAATAATTATGTCAAAACTGCTTTATGTGATCTTGGAGCAGGAGTGAGTGTTATGCCTTTCTCTCTTTACAAGAGGCTTTGTTTAGAGAAACTAATTCCTACAGATATCTCTCTTCAGATGGCTGACAAGTCAACAGCCGTCCCGATAGGTATTTGTGAGGATGTTCCCGTAAAAGTTGCTAATTGTTTGATCCTTACTGATTTTGTCGTGCTTGACATGCCCGAGGATGGGAGCATGTCCATTATTCTTGGTAGACCTTTTCTTAACACCGCAGGTGCTATTATTGATTGCAATAAAGGAAAGGTTACCTTCAATGTGAATGATAAAGAACACACGGTGTATTTTCCAAAGAAGACCAACAAGAGGCATGGCCTCAACTCTATAGAAAATATCGAGACCATGAAGATTGGAGAATGGGACTGTCCACTACATGTGCACCACAAATACAAAACTATTATGGTGGGGACAATGTCCATTAAAGTAAAGGTGCAATGATCACTTCGTAAGAGGTGGGACTTTTTGCTCTATATATCACCGGTTTGTTGAAATGAGTTTGTTAGGAAGGGCAAAGGGGTGGCTTGAGAAGAAGAAGCCCGCACGCTCCGATCGAGTTACTAGAGCCGCAGCTTCACCCTCGACTGCTAGGGTGAGCTACAATGAAGATCATGTGCCCCTAGAGTTGTTGGAAGACACAAATCCAGCACGTGCGATGATGTTCCCATGTGATGAATTCCTTGAAGCTGCAGGAATTAAGGACGAGTTTTATAACCTTTGTGCTAATGCAGGTCTGACACGGCTCGTCACGTGCCGTGTTGCTCAGTATCAAAAACTCACCTCCGGTTTCATTAACAGTTTTAGATATAACCTTGATACTGGTTCTATTGAGTTTAAAATTTACAATAATCTTTTGACCATGCCCTTGGAAAAGTTTTGTAAAATAATAGGTGTGCCAAACATTGGGCGGACGGCGAAGATGACCTCTCAGTCCTCCGAGCTGAGAACCGTCTTCAACTCTCTCTGCAGCATGGATACGAGGGATATTCATCGGTCAAAAATCTCCAGCATCTTATTCCCTCACCTCAGGTATTTTGCGTATTATGTTGCTAGAGGGGTGTTAACTCGTGACAACACGAGCAGCATTTCTGCGCCGGATATTGCTATCCTGGCAACCGCCCTCTCAGGGAGGTTCGATTATAATGTGGGTGCCTTAATTGCTCGACGCCTTGCTATGAACGGTAACAAGGGAGATTTATTTGGTGGCGTTTATGCCACACTTATCTTAGAGTATCTTAAAGGCACCCCACACCCTGATGATAAGCCTTTTACTTATTTAAGTTTTGATCTTGCTGCTATGAAAAGGCATAAGTTTGTTACCATGACTTCTGAGTTTGGTAACCTTGTTTATATCTTGCGTTTTGGAACTACCGCGGAACGCAAGATCCGTCTACCTGCACCTCTTTTGTTTGATTTTTCTCGCAGGAACAGATGTTCCTTTGATGTTATCCAGTTCGATGAGTTCATGGTCCAGCATCAGTTTCATAACCCCATGGAGGAGGTTGTTCCCAACGAGGAGGAGCACGGTGAGTTACCACCTTTTCAGGGGGAGACCGTCACCCAGTTTGGTGAAGGGTCTTCCTCTGCTTGGAGTGCGGACCCTTCTTCGTGGGAGGATCCGAGGACTTCGGTGTACGCGCCGGAATCCTTATACGACCCTTGGACTCACCAGTACCACCCCGGAGCAGGAGGCTCCTGGGGGCAGTAGCTACTACCAACTTAGGCCAAAAGCCTAAGCTTGGGGGATGACAAGGCAGTAATGACGAAGATCGACGGAAGGGAAGCAACAAGGAAAACCGGTATGAACTCTTCTTGTTTCTACTTTTGTACATATGCCTGTACTTATGATCTAGAGACCAGCTTGTTGCGACATAGTGCTATGTTTACAATGCTTTCCCAGTGGTTCATGCTTTCCTTGTGGCTAATCTCAAATAGCTAGAGTATATAATGTGTTATTGAAATGATTTACATGCATTGCATTGTTCATAGTTTGGTATACTAAGGTGGTATTTCCCTTTGGAGAATTCTTGGATTGAGTTGGCACATGTTTACACATGTTTAAGACTAAAAAGTCTGCTTTGCCTTGATGATCTTTGAGTTTCAGAATAGTTATATCACTTTCATGCCCAATTCAATGTTGCTTTGTCGCTCTGCATGATTATGACCGTTATTGCTCTCTAGTTGGTCGCTTCCCAGTCTCTTGCTAGCCTTCGCTCGCACTAAGCGGAATTCTGCTTGTGCATCCAAATCCTTTCATACCAGTTATTCCATATGAGTCCACCATACCTTCCTATGTGGTATTTACCGGCCATCCTAACGAAGACTTTCTTGTACCATCTCGAAATTATTCAAATTTACTCCTGTTTTGTGCCTCTGTTTTAGCTCATGAGGAAGTAGTAGGTAATTCATGATCTTCTTATGTTGGACATGTTTTATCCCGGGATTGCATGTCTAATCTGCAAACCCCTAATACGAAGAGGGACTGGCATGAGTGCGCCCAGCTCACAAAAGATAATCACAACCAACAAACCCTCCTTCACGCTTTGTTTATGATAAATCAAAAAACTTTGGTAGGGATAAACAAAGGAGATTAAGGGAATGTGATCGTCCCCATCTTGGGAGCCGTTCCTTGAAACATGTCTAGCATAAGAAGTGATTGGGTTGTCTACTAGCATTCGTTGACGAAATATGCACCTCCCAAAATCATTTTTTACCTCTGTTTTCAAAACCAAGAGCTCTGGTACATGTTTAGTCTTTGCTTCCAACCGCGGGTTTTCAACCTCGCCATCAAATTCCACGGTTCGAGAGTCTCCACCTTCTTTCTTCAAAGCACCAACTAGGAGAGCATAATTGTCATTCTGAGTGTAATGTGCATTGTCCCAAAGTATTACATTGTCTTCTGCATGCTCGTGGTATTATTTATTCCAAAATTCTTAGTTCTAGTCTCCTTTAAAACTCTGGAGGAGTTTCTGCATTTATGTTTTGCTTCACTCATGGAGGCTAGCGAGATACCACTCTAGTATGTTCAATCTATGTGCAATGTAATCTTGTCTTGATTTTAAGTAGCATATTATTTACTTTTAGTTATTTGTGATTGGTCACTTGAAAGAAGGATTGCTTCGTGCATTGTCCTCATAGCATTGTTTCAATACTTGCTAGACTCTTTTTGTAGTACATGCTTATATACATCTAATGAAGCAAAAGAGTTTGTCAAAGTTTTCTTTGTCGCGTCCAGTTCGTTGAACTGAATTGCTTGAGGACAAGCAATATGCTAAGCTTGGGGGAGTTGATACGTCTCAAACGTATCTACTTTTCCAAACACTTTTGCTATTGTTTTGCCCTCATTCTTGCATGATTTGAACTAAACTAACCCGGACTGACGCTGTTTTCAGCAGAGCTGCCTGTATGGTTTTATTGTGTGCAGGAAAATGGATTTTTAGGTGTCTCAGAAAATTCCAAGAAAAATCACAGAAAATCCACGCACCCGAAGGGCCATTGTGCCAGAAGAGGGGCTAGAGGGCAGCCAGGGGGGCCCCAGGCGCCCTGCTGGCGCGGCCCCACCCCTGGCCGCGCTAGGAGACCACCTGGGAGGGTCCTCCCCCCTCTGGTGCCCTACCTTGGCTCCTATTTATTCCCGTGGCGAGAAAACCCCAGAACAGAAGTCGTTTTTCCAGTTTCCGTCGCGGAGCCGCCGCCACCCTCTGTTCTTCTTCGGGAGGGCTAATCTGGAGGCTGATTTGGCCTCCGGAGAGGGGAGATCGTCGCCATCGTCATCATCATCACCACTCCATCCTCCCTCCATGACTTCTCCTTCCATGTGTGAGTAATTCCCTGCTGTAGGCAAAGGGGATGGTAGGGATTGGATGAGTTAGATCATGTAATAGTTTATCAGATTGTTGGGGGCATGTTGCCTATCATCTACTTTGGTGTTTATCATCTTTGCTTCAACTTGTTGCTCTTAATGCTTGTCACTTTGGGCCCGAGTGCCATGTTTTCAGATCTGAACCCTATGTGTTTGCATGAATATATCTGTGTTCTTGATCCTATCTATGAGTTGTTTGCACCTATTATGGTCCGGAACCGGCGATCCCAAAGGTGACAGCTTGGGACACCAAAGGGGATGGTCCATAATTTCAGGATTCCATGTACCCATTGAGTTTATTGCTTTGTTCCGGTGCTCTTTGACAGGAGCACCTTAATCTCCAGAAGTTCCTTTTGGCCCCGTTCGTAGCGGGATGGTAGGACAAAAGATGTTGTGCAAGTTCTTATTGCAAGCACGTACAACTACCTGTGGGATACATGCCTAATGTTTGATATTTGCCTAGATGATCATTACTTTTCTGTGTGCCTTGCCCCAAGTTAGATTCATGATGTATCTCATCCATGCAGCGCCCAGCCATCCATCTCCCTAGCCTACAGTGTTTCAATCCTGCTGGTTATTAGTTGATACTTTTGCTATTTACTTTTGCTGTCACCACCATCACTATCATATCACCGTTACCACTTATCTTTTGTTGCAAGTAAGTATATTTCAGGTGCGGTTGAATTGACAACTCAACTGTCAAAGCTTATAAATACTCTTTGGCTCCCCGTGTGTCGAATCTATAAATTGGGTTATTCTTACCCGCGAAGACTATCTCGATCCCTTACGGTTGAGGGTTATCACCGCGCGCGAGCAATCACTTGGCGGGGCCCTCCAGGAGGCAAAGGACGCTGCCGCAGCTGCCGAGGTCGCCAAGAAGGAGCTGGAGACGAAGGTGACGCAGCTGGAGGCCGACCTCAAGGCTAGAGGCGAAGAGATCGCCGCGCTCAAGCTTGAGCGGGAGAAGGACGCCCACAACCACTCAGAGCTGCAGGTTCGCCTCGCCGAGAAGGGCAAGGAGCTTGCCGCCGCCAAGGATTCCAACGCGGATCTTGAGTTGAAGCTGGCCACTTTGACCAAGACGTTGGACGGCGCCAAGGAGCGGGAGGCGGCCTTGAAGGAGGAGATCAAGGCCAAGAAGGCGCTGCTGGCGAGTGCCGCCGTCGTCCAGAACAACTTGAGGGAGACTGTGGAGCACTGGACGGAGGGTCTCGTCAATGCTGCCGCAGATATCGACAGGGAGCTGGCGCAGCTGGGGGCGGAGTATCTCGGGTATTCGTCCGATGAGATCCTCCACCCCAGCGCCAAGCTCACCTTGTTCTTCAACGGCGTGGCGACGGCCCTCCAGCGACTCCGGGAAAGGATCCCAAAGCAGCTGGCGGACGAGTCGCGCAAGCTCTGCGCGGGAGCCCTTCAAAAGTTGTTGGTGAAGGTGGCCTTCCGCAATCAGGGCCTCATCCTCAACAACGTCCTCAAGTCCCTGCCGCCGGACGCTGATCAGGAGGCGCTCAAGGCCCTTGTCGCACCCATTGTGGACAAGGTGAGCGGGATCAAGAGGGTCGAGGGCGATCGCGCGGACTAGGCTCGCCCATTTTCTTCTTTTCTTGTCGCTACTAGTCATGTTATGGAAACAATCTGTTAGAACCGCGACAAGTTATCTTGTAATATAACTCTATTTTGGGTAGTGATTGCTATGTTATTCCCTTTACTTGACTCCCTTCCTTTGTATGTTTTCGCCCTACGCTTTTAGGGAACTTGCCGGCGTAGGCACCTTAGCCGCGAGCGCTGAGTGCGGAACGTCAGCAGCCTGCTGACGGTGCCGTTACCGACAAGAAACCTCGTCGCAACCAGTTGTAGCACACTTAAGTTGTTGAGCGGGCTCGAAAACAAGATAAGGGCGCGACACTAGTCGCAGCGCACTTAAGTCGTTGAGCAGACTCGAAACAAAGTAAGGGCGCAACTAGCTATGAGTTGGTTCCTCCGCGCACAGATTTTCCATACAAAGCACGGTCGTCCAAGGAAGATAACTTAAAAAAATTTAAAAATCTAATTGCTCAAGCTTTGGCAACTTAGCTTTTCTGTTGTTTGCTTCCCGGCAAGGTGAAACTTTCTTGAACGATGCTTGGTCCATACCACTATTTTCTCCTCCCCCCGGCAAACTTGTGCGCGAGGGAACCTTCCTTTCCTTGAGAAAAAAGAAGGAAGAGAAAATACAGATATGGAGCCTTTGGGCTCGTTATCGCTTCCCGGGGGTAGGTGCTGCACAAAGTGTCAGATAACACATGAAAAAAATAAAAAGCATGAAATTGACAAGATGTGCGGGGCACATGAGCTTTACTGATGCACGGGGTCTGCGCCCGGCTTTGTACAAAGGATTACATGCAACAGCGGCAAGACTTGTACAAAAGGTGGTTGCCGGAGCGGGTCGCGGCAACCGCGCCTTACGAGTAAAACTTACGAAGATGCTCGATGTTCCAGGAGTTGCTCACCGGAAAGCCATCTTCGGTCTCAAGGCGGACAGCGCCGGGCCTAGTGACTCGTTTCACCCGGTAAGGGCCTTCCCACTTCGGCGTCAACTTGTTGGAATTCTTGGCGGACTGAACGCGCCGAAGAACAAGGTCGCCTTCCTCGAGACTTCTGGCATTAACTTTGCGGCTATGGTAGCGGCGCAAAGCTTGCTGGTAGCGAGCAGCTCGTACAGCAGCCTGAAGACGGTCTTCCTCAAGGAGCAGCGCGTCATCTTGTTGCCGCTGCTCTTGCTCGAGCTCATCATAAGCGAGCACTCGAGGTGACCCGTATACGAGTTCCATGGGGAGAACTGCCTCTGCTCCATAGACTAGAGCGAAAGGTGTCTGTCCAGTGGTTCGATTTGGTGTCGTCCTGATCGACCAAAGAACCACTGGCAGCTCCTCGATCCAGTTTCTTCCGCACTTGTGCAGCCTGTCAAAAGTTCTGGTCTTGAGGCCACGCAGCACTTCAGCATTTTCCCTCTCCGCTTGACCGTTGCTTCTCGGGTGAGCAACAAAAGCGAAGCAGACCTTGGCGCCAAGATCTTGGACGTACTGCATGAAGGTGCAGCTCGTAAATTGCGTACCGTTGTCGGTGATGATCCTGTTAGGGATCCCGAAACAGCAAACAATCGACCTGAAGAACCTGACTGCTGACTGTGTTGTCACCTTCCTCACTGGTTCCACTTCCGGCCACTTTGTGAACTTGTCGATTGCAACGTACAAGTACTCAAAGCCCCCGGCTGCACGGGGAAAAGGGCCGAGGATGTCGAGCCCCCAGACCGAAAATGGCCAGGATAAAGGGATCGTCTGGAGAGCTTGAGCTGGCTGGTGTATCTGCTTGGAATGGAACTGGCACGCTTCACACTTGGTTACTTGTGCAGTTGCATCCTGGAGGGCTTCCGGCCAAAAGAAACCTTGCCGGAATGCTTTGCCGACAAGTGCTCTTGCGCCAATGTGGTGACCACATATGCCTCCATGTATCTCTGCCAACAGCTTTTGTCCATCTTCCTGGAGAATACACTTCAATTTCACACCGTTGAGTCTTCTTCTGTACAGTGTGTTGTCAACAAACTGGTACATACTTGACTGCCGTGCTACTCTTTCCGCTTCTTCTTGCTCTTCGGGAAGTTCTCCTATCTGAAGGAAACGGACAATCTGATGTGCCCATCCTGGAGCTTGTGGCTCGACAGCAAGGACTAAAGGTACATCTGCTGCTGCGGGAACGTCCGCTTCTACGGTGAGAACGTGTGGCTCAGCCGGAGCTTGACGTTCCCCGGCAAGCTTGCCGGAGCAAAACTTGTCGGGAGCGTTTGCTTCAACGGAACAAACCCTAGGGCTTGCCGGAGCAGACTGCTCCTCAGCACTCTTGGTGTTGATCTTGGGGACCTTCTTGGCGGCGGCTTCGGGAAGCTCTGCCGGAAAATAGTCACCAAAAACCAACTTCCTCTTCTTGCTCTGTCCAGTTGATGGTGTTACGGACGGTTGAGTCAGCTTGAGCATAAAGATCCCTGGTTCCATAGTTAACTTAAGTGCGGCGCACTTTGACAGGCCATCTGCGATGTCGTTGTGAGCTCTTGGAACATGCTCCATCTGTAGGCCGTCAAAGTGCTCTTCAAGCTTTCTTACTTCATCAACGTAAGCTTCCATCAACGGACTCTGATAATTCTTGTTCACTTGGCGGACGACAAGCTGCGAGTCACCCCTGACAATAAGCTTCTTGATCCCAAGGTCTGCCGCGATCCTGAGACCGGCAAGCAAACCCTCATACTCTGCGGTATTGTTTGTTGCTTGCTCCTTGGGAAAGTGCTTCTGGACTACGTACTTGAGGTGCTCTCCGATGGGTGCGACAAGCAGCACGCCAGCACCGGCGCCTTGCAGCGAGAAGGCACCATCAAAGTACATCAGCCCCTCTTTGCTTGCTTCCTTGACGGGGATGCTCGTCTCTGGAATTTCTTCATCTGGTGTTGGCGTCCACTCTGCTATGAATTCTGCCAAGGCTCTTCTTTGGATAGTTGAAGTGCTTTCAAACTTGAGGCCAAAGCTTGACAGTTCCAGTGCCCACTCAACAATCCTGCCTGTCGCTTCGGGATTCTGCAGTATCCTCTTCAGCGGAAAGCGAGTGACAACTGTGATCTCGTGTGCTTGGAAGTAATGGCACAGCTTTCTCGAGGCCATGAGAAGGACTAAAAGCAATTTCTGCACACCAGAGTACCTTGACCTAGCCCCCTGCAGAAGGGAACTGACAAAGTAAACTGGGCGCTACACCATCTTCTTCCGCATCTCCTGCGCAGATCCATCTTTGTCGGGACCAGAGCTTGTCGGGGAAGCCCCCTGCTTGTCGCTGGACGTGCTTGCCGTGGTTGCTGGCTCATCATCTGCCTCCCTCTCCGCTACTAACGCAACACTAACCACTTGATTGGTTGCCGCTAGATACAACAGCAACTTCTCTTGTGGCTTAGGTGCGACAAGTATTGGAGTTGAGGACAGGTATCTCTTCCAATTTTCAGCGCAGCCTCCGCTTCCGGAGTCCATTTCATTGGACCTGCCTTTTTCAAAATTTTGAAAAACGGCAGGGCGCGCTCAGCAGACTTAGAGATAAACCTACTGAGAGCAGCCACGCAACCGGCAAGTCTTCGTACATCCTTGACGCGCTTTGGTGCTTCTATCTGCTCAATGGCCTTGATCTTGTCGGGGTTGGCTTCAATTCGCCGCTGAGACACGAAGAACCCGAGAAGCTTGCCGGAAGGGACTCCAAACACACACTTCTCGGGGTTGAGCTTGAGCTGGATCTTGCGCAGATTTGCAAAGGTCTCGTCTAAATCTTGAATCAGAGTTGCCCTGTCCTTGCTTTTGACCACTATGTCATCCATGTAGGCTTCCACATTTCTGTGTATTTGTGGCTCAAAAGCGGTATGGACTACTCTTGCAAACATTGAACCAGCATTCTTCAAACCGAAAGGCATCCGTATGAAACAGTACGTGCCACATGGAGTGATGAATGCGGTCTTCTCCTCATCCTCTTCTGCCATGAAGATTTGATGGTATCCTGAGTATGCGTCAAGAAATGAAAGCAAATCACATCCGGCTGTGGAGTCAACAATCTGGTCAATGCGCGGCAAGGGAAATGGGTCTTTGGGACAAACTTTATTCACATCGGTGAAATCGATACAAAGCCTCCATTTCCCGTTTGCCTTGCGCACGACTACAGGATTGGCCAACCACGTAGGATGGAGCACACCTCTGACAAGGCCTGCTGCTTCCAACTTCTTGATTTCTTCTGCGATGAATTCTTGGCGCTCCACTGCTTGTTTCCTGACTTTTTGCTTGACGGGCCGCGCATGAGGACAGACGGCAAGGTGGTGCTCAATTACTTTCCTGGGAACACCGGGGATGTCAGACGGTTGCCATGCAAACACGTCGACGTTCGCCCGCGGGAAAGCAACGAGCACGCTTTCCTATTTAGGGTCAAGCGTGGCACTGATGGTGAAAGTACCACCAGTGCCGTCCTCCTTGGCGGACACCTTCTTGGTCGCTGGCGGAGCTGCCATCGTCTTCTTACACTTGCCGGTGGAGCTCGATGGTGCGTCCTCAATGGTAGCGCAGCACTCCGAAGAGGTGCGCTTGCCGGAGTGGGCATCAGAACTCTTGCCGGACTTGGTCTTCTTCTTCCCCCCGGGAGCTTCAACGGCAAGTGACTTGCTATTCGTTGCGGCTGCTGCTTCCCGGTAGATCTTGTCGGCGCAGATAAGAGCATCCTTCTTGTCGCCAGGGACAGAGATGACACTTATCGGGCCTGGCATCTTCAGCATGTTGTAAGCGTAGTGAGAGGCCGCCATGAACTTGGCGAGTGCTGGACGGCCAAGTATCCCATTGTAAGGCAATGGAAAATCGGCAACGTCAAAAGTGACCCTCTCAGTCCTGAAGTTCAGCTCGCCGCCAAATGTCACTGGCAACGTGATTTTCCCCTTTGGCTTGCTCCTTCCCGGGTTAATTCTTTGGAATGTGCCGGTCTCTTCGAGCTCGCTGTCAGGGATCTGGAGTTTCTGGAGTACAGCGGAGGAGATCAGGTTCAAGCCGGCCCCGCCGTCAACTAGCATCTTAGTGACCTTGAGGTTGCGGATAGTTGGTGAAACCAACATCGGCAAACACCCGACCGCAGTTGTGCGATCTGGGTGGTCCTCAATATCAAAGATGATAGGCGTGCTGGACCATTTCAGAAGCTTGTGCGATTCGACAGGTGGTTCTGCCGCATTAACTTCCTGCACCCACTGTTTGAGTTAGCGGTGTGAAGTATGCAGAGAAGCACCACCGTCAACGCACAAGACCTCTGTGGCTTTCTGGAACTCCTGCTCACTGGTCTCAACATCATCCATGTCTTCGTCGTCGTCGTCATCTTCATCCTTGTTGCGGCCGCGGGGAGGTCTGTCTCCTTGCCGCTGCTTGGCCTTGCCGCGGCGTCCTCCCCGGCCGTTGAATGACCGCTTCTTGCCGGATCGTCACCTCCATGTGCCTTCTCCTTGTCGCGTCGCTCGTACTCAGCCTTTTGCTGCTCGACGAGCTGTTCGACCCTCTTGCAGTTCTGGAGATCATGACCCTTGGTGCGGTGGATCTTGCAGTACTGCTTGTCGGTGCCGTCCTGCTTGTCGGCGGCCGCCACAGCGTGGCAGTTGGTGCAAGCGGCAACTTCCTTGCCGGAGCTACCAGCTTTGGCTTTGTTGGCGCCACCTCCGTTGCCGGACTGCTCGACGACTAGCACATCTTTGTTCTTCTTCTTCCTGTTGTTCCGCCGCTGGTTCTTCTTTGCCGGGGCAGCATCCTCACTGTCAGATCCTCCTGCTCCTATATCCTCTCCGGAGAGTTTCCTCCCCTCCTCAGCACGTGCACACTTGTCAGCCAGGGCATACAGCTCACTGACGTCCCTGATCTTGCACATCGCCATCTCCTCCCGCATCCTGCGGTTACGCACGTTCTGGTGGAACGCGTTGATAACCGCGGCAGGATGGACCTCTGGGATGTTGTGCTGTACACGGCTGAATCTCTGGATGTACTTGCGCAGGGACTCTCCTTCCTTCTGGGCGAGCAGGTGAAGGTCACTCTCTTCGCCATGAGGTTTGTGGCCGCCTGTAAAGGCTCCGACAAACTGATGGCACAAGTCTGCCCAGGAGGATATGGAGTTGTCCGGCAAGTGCATGAGCCAGGATCTGACGTTGGGTTTGAGTACCAGCGGGAAGTAGTTGGCAAGGATCTTGTCGTCTCGCCCCCCGACAGCTTGCACCGCGATGGTGTAGATGCTGAGGAACTCCGACGGGTGCGTCTTGCCGTCATACTTCTCTGGTACGTCTGGCTTGAAATTTTTCATGCTGGGCCACTGGACTTGCCGCAGCTCACGAGTAAACGCAGGACAACCTACCGCATACGGCAAGTCGCCTGGTCCCCCTGGCGCATGCATGTCGACAGCGGGCCCAGCGCGCTGGTCTGATTGACGCCGCGCTTCTCTTCGGCGCTCGATGCGAGTACGAGCGTCTTCTTGCTGTCGATCTTAAAGAACTTGGCGCTGATCGCGACGAGCTTGTGGATCCGACGACGCGGTGGTGTCGCTGTCGAGGTTGATCCGGCGAGTCGGCGCTCTCGGCCTTCGGGGCGGAGAGTGCACAATGGTTGCACCCCCACCGGTCTTGTCGCCATCGGCCCGTGCCTGGCTGACTTGCCGCGGCTGCGATGTACTTGGCTGTCGCGGAGTGTCGCCGTTGGCGAAGGCGATGAGACTCTGAATGGTGGCCCTCCAGTCGCCGGCCTTGTCTGCCGCTGGAGGGAAGTCTAGGAGCAGTTGAGCTCGTGCCAAAGCTTCTGCTGGAGTGGTGGGCAGCGGTGGCGAACGGTGCAAGGAGCGGGACATGCTCGGACTTCTAACTGAAGGAAATATGCCCTAGAGGCAATAATAAAGATGTTATTTGTATTTCCTTATATCATGATAAATGTCTTTTATTCATGCTAGAATTGTATTAACCGGAAACTTAGTACATGTGTGGATACATAGACAAAACAGTATGTCCCTAGTATGCCTCTACTAGACTAGCTCATTGATCAAAGATGGTTATGTTTCCTAGCCATAGACATGAGTTGTCATTTGATCAACGGGATCACATCATTAGGAGAATGATGTGATGGACAAGACCCATCCGTTAGCATAACACTATGATCGTTTAGTTTTACTGCTATTGCTTTCTCCATGACTTATACATGTTCCTATGACTATGAGATTATGCAACTCCCGAATACCATAGGAACACCTTGTGTGCTATCAAAAGTCACAACGTAACTGGGTGATCATAAAGATGCTCTACAGGTGTCTCCGAAAGTATTCGTGGTGTTGGCATAGATCAAGATTAGGATTTGTCACTCCGAGTGTCGGAGAGGTATCTCTGGGCCCTCTCGGTAACACACATCACAATAAGCCTTGCAAGCAAAAGACTAATGAGTTAGTCACGAGATGATGTGTTACGGAACGAGTAAAGAGACTTGCCAGTAACGAGATTGAACTAGGTATGGAGATACCGACGATCGAATCTCGGGCAAGTAACATACCGATGACAAAAGGAACAACGTATGTTGTTATGCGGTTTGACCGATAAAAGATCTTCGTAGAATATGTAGGAGCCAATATGAACATCCAGGTTCCGCTATTGGTTATTGACCGGAGATGAGTCTCGGTCATGTCTACACAGTTCTCGAACCCGTAGGGTCCGCACGCTTAACGTTTGATGACGATCGGTATTATGAGTTTATGAGTTTTGATGTACCGAAGGTAGTTCGGAGTCCCGGATGAGATCACGGACATGACGAGGAGTCTCGGAATGTCCGAGACATAAAGATTGATATATTGGACGACTATATTCGGACACCGGAAGTGTTCCGGAAAAGTTTCGGATTTAACGGGATTGCCGGAGGGGGTTACCGGAACCCCCTACGAGGGGGGATGGTCCATAGTGGGCCTTAAGGAAAGGAGAGAGGCAGCCCATAGAGGCTGGCCGGCGCCCCACCTAGGGATCCTAGTTGGACTAGGATTGGGGGGGCGCCACCTCTCCCTCTTTTCCTTTCCCTCTCTTCCTTCTTTGGTAGTTCCTACTAGGAATAGGATTGCAATCCTATTCCTAGTAGGATTGCACCCTAGCCGCACCATAGGAGGGCCGGCCGGCCTCCCCCCTTGCTCCTTTATATACGGGGGCAGGGGGGCACCCAAAGACACACAAGTTGAATTGTTCCAGCCGTGTGCGGTGCCCCCTCCACAGAAACACACCTCGGTCATACCGTCGCGGTGCTTAGGCGAAGCCCTGCGCCGGTGAATACATCATATCCGTCACCACACCGTCGTGCTGACGAAACTCTCCCGTGAAGCTCAACTGGAACAAGAGCTCATGGGACGTCATCAAGCTGAACGTGTGCTGAACGCGGAGGTGCCGTACATTCGGTGCTTGATCGGTTGAATCGCGAAGAAGTTCGACTACATCAACCGCGTCACTTGACGCTTCCGCTTCCGGTCTACGAGGGTACGTATCACACTCTTCCCTCTCGTTGCTATGCATCTGGTAGATAGATCTTGCGTGATCGTAGGAAAATTTTAAAATACTACGTTCCCCAACAGTGGTATCAGAGCCAGGTCTATGCGTAGATGATATGCACGAGTAGAACACAATGAGTTGTGGGCGATACTAGTCATACTGCTTACCAGCATGTCATACTTTGCTTCGGCGGTATTGTGAGATGAAGCGGCCCGGACCGACATTACGTGTACGCTTACGCGAGACTGGTTTCACCGTTACGAGCACTCGTTGCTTAAAGGTGACTGGCGGGTGTCTGTCTCTCTCACTTTAGCTGAATCAAGTGTGGCTACGCCCGGTCCTTGTGAAGGTTAAAACAGCACATACTTGACGAAACATCGTTGTGGTTTTGTATGCGTAGGTAAGAACGGTTCTTGCTAAGCCCGTAGCAGCCACGTAAAACTTGCAACAACAAAGTAGAGGACGTCTAACTTGTTTTTGCAGGGCATGTTGTGATGTGATATGGTCAAGACATGATGAGTTATACGGTTTTGTATGAGATGATCATGTTTTGTAATGTTATCGGCAACTGGCAGGAGCCATATGGTTGTCGCTTTATTGTATGAAATGCAATCGCCATGTAATTGCTTTACTTTATCACTAAGCGGTAGCGATAGTCGTAGAAGCAATAGTTGGCGAGACAACAACGATGCTACAATGGAGATCAAGGTGTCGCGCCGGTGACGAAGGTGATCATGAAGGTGCTTTGGAGATGGAGATCAAAAGCACAAGATGATGATGGCCATATCATGTCACATATTTTGATTGCATGTGATGTTTATCTTATTATGCTTCTTATTTTGCTTAGAACGACGGTAGCATTATAAGATGATCCCTTACTAAATCTCAAGGTATAAGTGTTCTCCCTGAGTATGCACCGTTGCGAAAGTTCGTCGTGCCGAGACACCACGTGATGATCGGGTGTGATAAGCTCTACGTTCAAATACAACGGGTGTAAGCCAGTTTTTGCACACGCAGAATACTCGGGTTAAACTTGACGAGCCTGGCATATGCAGATATGGCCTCGGAACACTTGAGACCGAAAGGTCAAGCATGAATCATATAGTAGATATGATCAACATAAGATGTTCACCATTGAAACTACTCCATCTCACGTGATGATCGGACATGGTTTAGTTGATTTGGATCACGTGATCATTTAGATGACCGGAGGGATGTCTATCTAAGTGGGAGTTCTTTAAATTAATATGATTAAATTGAACTTTAATTTATCATGAACTTAGTCCTGATAGTTTTTGCATATCTATGTTGTTGTAGATCAATGGCCCGTGCTACCGTTCCTTTGAATTTTAATGCATTCCTAGAGAAAGCTAAGTTGAAAGATGATGGTAGCAATTACACGGACTGGGTCCGTAACTTGAGGATTATCCTCATTGCTGCACAGAAGAATTATGTCCTTGAAGCACCGCTAGGTGACAAGCCCCCTCCCGCTAATGTAGATGCTTTGAACATCTGGCAGTCGCGGTCTGATGACTACACGATAGTTCAGTGTGCCATGCTTTACGGCTTAGAACCGGGACTTCAACGACGTTTTGAACGTCATGGACCATATGAGATGTTCCAGGAGTTGAAGTTAATATTTCAAGCAAATGCCCGAATTGAGAAATATGAGATTTCCAATAAGTTCTACAGCTGCAAGATGGAGGAGAATAGTTCTGTCAGTGAACACTTGCTCAGAATGTCTGGGTACTACAATCATATGACTCAACTTGGTTGCAAAGTTGATGAGGATAGTGTTATTGATAGAGTTCTTCAATCATTGCCACCAAGCTATAAAGGCTTTGTGATGAACTATAATATGCAAGGGATGCAAAAGACAATTCCCGAGCTCTTCGCTATGCTCAAGGCTGCGGAGGTAGAAATCAAGAAGGAGCATCAGGTGTTGATGGTTAACAAGACCACTAGTTTCAAGAAAAAGGGCAAGGGAAAGAAGGGGAACTTCAAGAAGAATAGCAAGACAGTTGCTACTCCCACGAAGAAACCCAAGTCTGGAGCCAAGCCTGAAACTGAGTGCTTCTACTGCAAGGGGACTGGACACTGGAAGCGGAACTGCCCCAAGTATTTGGCGGATAAGAAGGATGGCAAGGTGAACAAAGGTATATGTGATATACATGTTATTGATGTGTACCTTACTAATGCTCGTAGTAGTACCTGGGTATTTGATACCGGTTCGGTTGCTAATATTTGTAAGTCGAAACAGGGACTACGGATTAAACGAAGATTGGCTAAGGACGAGGTGACGATGCGTGTGGGAAATGGTTCCAAAGTCGATGTGATCGCCGTCGGCACGCTACCTCTACATCTACCTTCGGGATTAGTATTAGACCTAAATAATTGTTATTTGGTGCCAGCGTTGAGCATGAACATTATATCTGGATCTTGTTTGTTGTGAGACGGTTATTCATTCAAATCAGAGAATAATGGTTGTTCTATTTTTATGAATAATATATTTTATGGTCATGCACCCTTGAAGAGTGGTCTATTTTTATTGGATCTCGATTGTAGTGATACACATATTCATAATATTGAAACCAAAAGATGCAAGGTTAATAATGATAGTGCAACTTATTTGTGGCACTGCCGTTTAGGTCATATTGGTGTAAAACGCATGAAGAAACTCCATAGTGATGGACTTTTGGAATCACTTGATTATGAATCACTTGGTGCTTGCGAACCATGCCTCATGGGCAAGATGAATAAAACTCCGTTCTCCGGAACTATGGAGCGAGCAACAGATTTGTTGGAAATCATACATACCGATGTGTGTGGGCCAATGAGTGTTGAAGCTCGCGGCGGGTATCGTTATTTTCTGACCTTCACTGATGATTTGAGCCGATATGGGTATATCTACTTAATGAAGCACAAGTCTGAAACATTTGAAAAGTTCAAAGAATTTCAGAGTGAAGTAGAGAATCATCGTAACAAGAAAATAAAGTTTCTACGATCTGATCATGGCGGAGAATATTTGAGTTACGAGTTTGGTCTTCATTTGAAACAATGTGGAATAGTTTCACAACTCACGCCACCCGGAACACCACAGCGTAATGGTGTGTCTGAACGTCGTAACCGTACTTTATTGGATATGGTACGATCTGTGATGTCTCTTACCGATTTACCACTATCATTTTGGGGTTATGCTTTAGAGACAGCTGCATTCACGTTAAATAGGGCACCATCTAAATCTGTTGATACGACACCTTATGAACTATGGTTTGGCAAGAAACCAAAGTTGTCGTTTCTTAAAGTTTGGGGCTGCGATGCTTATGTGAAAAAACTTCAACCTGATAAGCTCGAACCCAAGTCAGAGAAATGTGTCTTCATAGGATACCCAAAAGAGACTGTTGGGTACACCTTCTATCACAGATCCGAAGGCAAGATATTCGTTGCTAAGAATGGATCCTTTCTAGAGAAGGAGTTTCTCTCGAAAGAAGTGAGTGGGAGGAAAGTAGAACTTGATGAGGTAATTGTACCTTCTCCCGGATTGGAAAGTAGTACATCACAGAAAATTGTTCCAGTGATTCCTACACCAATCAGTGAGGAAATTAATGATGATGATCATGAAACTTCGGATCAAGTTTCTGCTGAACGTCGTAGATCAACTAGAGTACGTTCCGCACCAGAGTGGTACGGCAACCCAGTTCTGGAAATCATGTTACTAGACCATGATGAACCTGCGAACTATGAGGAAGCGATGATGAGCCCAGATTCCACAAAATGGCTTGAGGCCATGAAATCTGAGATGGGATCCATGTATGAGAACAAAGTGTGGACTTTGGTTGACTTGCCCGATGATCGGCAGGCCATCGAAAATAAATGGATCTTCAAGAGGAAGACAGACGCAGACGGTAATGTTACTGTTTACAAAGCTCGACTTGTTGCGAAAGGGTTTCGACAAGTTCAATGAATTGACTACGATGAGACTTTCTCACCTGTAGCGATGCTTAAGTCTGTCCGAATCATGTTAGCAATTGCCGCATTTTATGATTATGAAATCTGGCAAATGGATGTCAAAACTGCATTCCTGAATGGATATCTCAAAGAAGAGTTGTATATGATGCAACCAGAAGGTTTTGTCGATCCAAAAGGTGCTAACAAAGTATGCAAGCTCCAGCGATCCATCTATGGACTGGTGCAAGCATCTCGGAGTTGGAATATACGCTTTGATGAGGTGATCAAAGCATATGGTTTTATACAGACTTTTGGAGAAGCCTGTATTTACAAGAAAGTGAGTGGGATATCTGTAGCATTTCTAATATTATATGTGGATGACATATTGTTGATTGGAAATGATATAGAATTTCTGGATAGCATAAAAGGATACTTGAATAAGAGTTTTTCAATGAAAGACCTCGGTGAAGCTGCTTATATATTAGGCATCAAGATCTATAGAGATAGATCAAGACGCTTAATTGGACTTTCACAAAGCACATACCTTGATAAGATTTTGAAGAAGTTCAAAATGGATCAGTCAAAGAAAGGGTTCTTGCCTGTATTACAAGGTATGAAGTTGTGTAAGACTCAATGCCCGACCACTGCAGAAGATAGAGAGAAGATGAAAGTCATTCCCTATGCCTCAGCCATAGGATCTATCATGTATGCAATGCTGTGTACCAGACCTGATGTGTGCCTTGCTATAAGTCTAGCAGGGAGGTACCAAAGTAATCCAGGAGTGGATCACTGGACAGCGGTCAAGAACATCCTGAAGTATCTGAAAAGGACAAAGGATATGTTTCTCGTGTATGGAGGTGACAAAGAGCTCGTCGTAGACGGTTACGTCGATTCTAGCTTTGACACTGATCCGGATGACTCTAAGTCACAAACCGGATATGTATTTTTATTGAACGGTGGAGCTGTCAGTTGGTGCAGTTCCAAGCAGAGCGTCGTGGCGGGATCTACGTGTGAAGCGGAATACATAGCTGCTTCGAAAGCAGCAAATGAAGGAGTCTGGATGAAGGAGTTCATATCCGATCTAGGTGTAATACCGAGTGCATCGGGTCCAATGAAAATCTTTTGTGACAACACTGGAGCAATAGCCTTGGCGAAGGAATCCAGGTTTCACAAGAGAACAAAGCACATCAAAAGACGCTTCAATTCCATCCGCGATCTAGTCAAGGACGGAGACATAGAGATTTGCAAAATACATACGGATCTGAATGTTGCAGACCCGTTGACTAAGCCTCTTCCACGGGCAAAACATGATCAGCACCAGGACTCCATGGGTGTGAGGATCATCACTTTGTAATCTAGATTATTGACTCTAGTTCAAGTGGGAGACTGAAGGAAATATGCCCTAGAGGCAATAATAAAGATGTTATTTGTATTTCCTTATATCATGATAAATGTCTTTTATTCATGCTAGAATTGTATTAACCGGAAACTTAGTACATGTGTGGATACATAGACAAAACAGTATGTCCCTAGTATGCCTCTACTAGACTAGCTCATTGATCAAAGATGGTTATGTTTCCTAGCCATAGACATGAGTTGTCATTTGATCAACGGGATCACATCATTAGGAGAATGATGTGATGGACAAGACACATCCGTTAGCATAGCACTATGATCGTTTAGTTTTACTGCTATTGCTTTCTTCATGACTTATACATGTTCCTATGACTATGAGATTATGCAACTCCCGAATACCGTAGGAACACCTTGTGTGCTATCAAAAGTCACAACGTAACTGGGTGATCATAAAGATGCTCTACAGGTGTCTCCGAAAGTATTCGTGGTGTTGGCATAGATCAAGATTAGGATTTGTCACTCCGAGTGTCGGAGAGGTATCTCTGGGCCCTCTCGGTAACACACATCACAATAAGCCTTGCAAGCAAAAGACTAATGAGTTAGTCACGAGATGATGTGTTACGGAACGAGTAAAGAGACTTGCCAGTAATGAGATTGAACTAGGTATGGAGATACCGACGATCGAATCTCGGGCAAGTAACATACCGATGACAAAAGGAACAACGTATGTTGTTATGCGGTTTGACCGATAAAAGATCTTCGTAGAATATGTAGGAGCCAATATGAACATCCAGGTTCCGCTATTGGTTATTGACCGGAGATGAGTCTCGGTCATGTCTACATAGTTCTCGAACCCGTAGGGTCCGCACGCTTAACGTTTGATGACAATCGGTATTATGAGTTTATGAGTTTTGATGTACCGAAGGTAGTTCGGAGTCCCGGATGAGATCACGGACATGACGAGGAGTCTCGGAATGTCCGAGACATAAAGATTGATATACTGGACGACTATATTCGGACACCGGAAGTGTTCCGGAAAAGTTTCGGATTTAACGGGATTGCCGGAGGGGGTTACCGGAACCCCCTACGAGGGGGGATGGTCCATAGTGGGCCTTAAGGAAAGGAGAGAGGCAGCCCATAGAGGCTGGCCGGCGCCCCACCTAGGGATGCTAGTTGGACTAGGATTGGGGGGGGGGGGCGCCACCTCTCCCTCTTTTCCTTTCCCTCTCTTCCTTCTTTGGTAGTTCCTACTAGGAATAGGATTGCAATCCTATTCCTAGTAGGATTGCACCCTAGCCGCACTATAGGAGGGCCGGCCGGCCTCCCCCCTTGCTCCTTTATATACGGGGGCAGGGGGCACCCAAAGACACACAAGTTGAATTGTTCCAGCCGTGTGCGGTGCCCCCCTCCACAGAAACACACCTCGGTCATACCGTCGCGGTGCTTAGGCGAAGCCCTGCGCCGGTGAATACATCATATCCGTCACCACACCGTCGTGCTGACGAAACTCTCCCGTGAAGCTCAACTGGATCAAGAGCTCGCGGGACGTCATCAAGCTGAACGTGTGCTGAACGCGGAGGTGCCGTACGTTCGGTGCTTGATCGGTTGAATCGCGAAGAAGTTCGACTACATCAACCGCGTCACTTGACGCTTCCGCTTCCGGTCTACGAGGGTACGTAGACACACTCTTCCCTCTCGTTGCTATGCATCTGGTAGATAGATCTTGCGTGATCGTAGGAAAATTTTAAAATACTACGTTCCCCAACACTAACTACGTTAGAAGGACCAGTATCCCGTCCAGGTGACCGTGCCTTGCTCGTGCCGGCATGTTGGCGTGCATGCTGGTCTTGAGCATCCCGAGATCCACCGGCTCGATCTTGGTCCAGCAAACGTATGGTACCGTGAGTACCATGACGCTGCCGGTCCCGCGCCTCCTAAGATGGGCGGGGTGCATGCACGGACGCCGAGGTCTTGGAGTGCGCCCGGTCGTTGTGGGAGTCGACTACGCCGCCGATGGGCAGCGCAGCTTTGTCCTTGGACTTGGCGACACCGTGAGCTCCCTCGTCGACGCCCGTTCTTCCGCCGGCGTCTACCCCACCAGCCGTTGGCTCCGGCGGTGGTGGGATCGACGCGGACGGAGCAGGTGCCTCCGAAGCCTTCTTCTTCGGCGACATGGTGATGAAGATGATGAAGATCTAGCTCGTGTGGACGCCGGATCAGGTTCTCACAACCTCGACACACCCCCTACCTGGCGCGCCAAAGATGTCGGGGAAACTGATCCACCCACGAACACCTATGGGGACCGAGCCCCTTTCGGTACGGCAGGGGGCGGAGGTCGCACGAAGAGCAGATCGAGGCGAGGCACACGAGCAGTTTACCCAGGTTCGGGCCGCACGAATGCGTAAAACCCTACTCCTGCTTTGTGGATTGTATTGAGTTCTTGCTCGGGAGCGCTGAGAGCTATAGTACCCTCTAGCAGCTAACGAGACCGAGCGTGAGAGTGTTCGAACCCCCCTCTACGTTGCGCATGGGCCTCCTTTTATAGGCTCAAGGGGTCACCGACAGGTGGCAACGCAGATGAGGGCAAAAATGGAAAGATGTTGTAGTTGGTACAACTACCTGTACAGTGTATCGCACCTAACCCTGACGGCAGGGGACAAGGGCATTAAATGCCCGTCTGTGTCGCCCAAACAGTGCATAAAGGGACCGCCAGGGGCGCCACCATTCGCCACGATGGCAACCTTGTCAGCGCCGCTTGCCACCGCGTACCCCTGGCTGCACAGCCTCCCGCCACGTACGCCTGGAAGGGTCCCAGAGCGACACGTGGATGGATGCACTGGAGCATGGGTACAGAGTGGTAGCTTGACGCGGCAAGCGCCTTGCCGCGGTCGTTGTCTTGTCGCATTCAGGAGCTTGCCGCTCACCGAGCCTTGCCGGGACGCGTGGCGCGTCGCGGCAAGTTCCTTGAGATGCCTTGGTTGGCCTTCCCGGCAAGCTCCTCTTCCCGGGACGCATGGCTAGAAAATTGACAACTCAGCTGCTAATACTTGAGAGTATTCTTTGGCTCCCCTTGTGTCGAATCAATAAATTTGGGTTGAATACTTTACCCTTGAAAACTGTTGCGATCCCCTACACTTGTGGGTTATCAATACTATTTTCTAGCGCCGTTGCCGGAGAGCATAGCTATATTCTTTAAGTCACTTGGGATTTATATCTGTTGATCACTATGAAGAACTTGAAAGACTCAAAAACCAAGATCTTTCCCTCAACTACGAGGGGAGGTAAGGAACTGCCATCTAGCTCTGCACTTGATTCACCCTCTGTTATGAGTAAATTTGCGACACCTAGTCCTGCTATTGAATCTGATATGTCACAAGTTCTTGATGATGCCACTTCTGCTATGTATGATGAAGCTACCTCTATGTTTGATAATACTGTGCCACTAGGTGAATTTTTAGATGAACAAATTGCTAATGTTAGGGAGAATGCAAACTTGAAAAACTGATAATATTGATGAAAGTGATGATGAATATTCTCCCCCAAGATATGAATTGCCTGTTATTCCTGAGCGTTATGTTATGGATGAAGAAACTGCTAGAGACTTTCTTGCTTGCAATGATAGATATGATCTTAAGAAATTATTAGCTAAGCTGAAAGAAAAGTCTTTGAATGCTAGAATGAAATATGACCCTGCTTTTGCTACTTCACCTATCTTTGTTACTGATAAGGATTATGATTTCTCTGTTGATCCTGAGTTAATTACTTTGGTTGAATCTGAACCTTTCCATGGCTATGAATCTGAAACTGTTGTGGCATATCTTACTAAGTTGAATAATATAGCCACCCTGTTCACCAACGAGGAAAAGATTCGTTATTACTATATCCTTACGTTATTTTTGTTCTCGTTAAAGGGTGATGCTAAGACTTGGTTCAATTCTCTTGATCCTGGTTGTGTGCGTAGTCCCCAGGATATGATTTATTACTTCTCTGGTAAATATTTTCCCGCTCATAAGAAACAAGCTGCCTTACGGGAAATATATAACTTTGTGCAAATTGAAGAAGATAGTCTCCCACAAGCTTGGGGGAGGCTTCCCCAGTTACTTAATGCTTTGCCTGATCATCCTCTTCAGAGGAATGAAATACTTGATGTCTTTTATAATGGACTAACCGATGCTTCCAGAGACCACCTGGATAGTTGTGCTGGTTGTGTTTTCAGGGAAAGAACAGTTGATCAAGCTTAATTACTATTGAATAATATGTTGACCAATGAAAATAATTGGACACTTCCTAAACCAGCCCCTAAGCCAACTCCGGAGAAAAGAGGAGTTCTATTTCTCAGTCCTGAAGATATGCAAGAGGTAAAGAAATCTATGAAAGAAAAAGGTATTAAAGCTGAAGATATTAAGAATTTACCGCCTATTGAAGAAATACATGGTCTTGATAACCCGACACGGGTAGTAAAGGTAGATTCTCTTTATAGATTTGATGACGGTGATATCCCTCGTTATAAGTCTGCTAGCCAATGCTTAAATGAGTTTGATAATTTTATTGTGAAGCAAGAAAACTTCAATTCTTACATTGGTAGACAATTGCAATGTAATGCTTATATGATTGAACGCTTGAGTGATTATATGACTAGAGTTAAAGGTGAATTGAAACTCATTAGTAAACATGCTTCTATGGTTACCACTCAAGTAGAACAAGTACTTAAGGCACATAATGATTTGCTCAATGAATTAAATAGTAAGAATAATGACTATGCTGTTAGAGTTGCAACTAGAGGGGGTAAAGTGACTCAGGAACCTTTATATCCTGAGGGCCACCCTAAGAGAATTGAGCAAGATTCTCAGAGAGCTAATTTAGATGCACCTAGTTCTTCTAAGAAGAAGAAAAAAAATGATAGGACTTTGCATGCTTCTAGTGAACCTGTAGCTGACACACCTGAGAATCCCTATGATATCTCTGTTTTTGATGCTGAGACACAATCTGGTAATGAGCATGAACCTAGTGATAATGTTAATGATGATGTTCATGATGATGCTCAACCTAGCAATGATAATGATGTAGATATTGAACCTGTCGTTGCTCTTGATAACCCACAATCAAAGAATCAACGTTATGATAAGAGAGACTTTGTTGCTAGGAAGCACGGCAAGGAAAGAGAACCATGGGTTTAGAAACCCATGCCTTTTCCTCCTAAACCATCCAAGAAAAAGGATGATGAAGATTTTGAGCGCTTTGCTGAAATGATTAGACGTATCTTTTTGCGCATGCGTTTGACTAATATGCTTAAAACAAATCCTTATGCTAAGTATATGAAAGATATTATTACCAACAAAAGAAAGATACCTGAATTTGAAATTTCCACCATGCTTGCCAATTACACTTTTAAAGGTGGAATACCTAAGAAACTAGGAGATCCAGGAGTACCTACTATACCTTGCTCCATCAAAAGGAACTATGTTAAAACTGCTTTATGTGATCTTGGAGCCGGTGTTAGTGTTATGCCTCTCTTTTTATATCGTAGACTTGACTTGAGAAAGTTGACACCTACTGAAATATCTTTGCAAATGGCCGATAAATCAAATGCTATACGTGTCGGTATTTGTGAGGATGTGCCTGTTGTGGTTGCAAATGTTACTATTCTAACGGACTTTGTTATCCTTGATATTCCTGAGGACGATAGTATGTCTATTATCCTTGGTAGACCCTTTTTGAATACTGCAGGGGTTGTTATTGATTGCAACAAAGGCAATGTCACTTTTCATGTCAATGGTAATGAGCACACGGTACACTTTCCGAGGAAACAACCTCAGGTCCACAGTATCAATTCTATTGGAAAAATTTCAACTATTACTATTGGAGGTTTTGAATTTCCTCGTCCTACTGTCAAGAAGACATATGATATTCTTATTGTTGGGGAAATGCATATCCCCATTGAGGTAACCTAGTGTTATTAGAAAATTCTCCGGTTTCATGTTATTCGGAAAGAGTTTATTAACAAGACATGATCAACCTTGTTAATGGATTCCTTTTGATGAGCATGAGATGGGTGAATCTAGATAGCACAACCTGTTGTATCCTCCTTTTACTTTCTGTTAATTAGATTAAATAAAGCAAAAATAGTATTTTCTGTCTGTTTCCAGAGTTATCCGTGCAATAAAAAAATAGCCCAAAAATAAAAGTTCTTTAAATGCCCCAAAAATGAAATATGATTTTTTCTAGAATATTTGAGAATATTTGGCACTGAGAACACAGCAGGGGGAGCCAGCACCTGGCCACGAGGGTGCAGGGCGCGCCCACTCCCACTGGGCGTGCCCCCTGCCTCGTGGGCCCCACGTGGCCACCTCCACTTATTCCTGCACCCACACACTCCTTCTTCCTCCCACAAAAATCACTACCCAGCTCAAGCATGAGTTCTAGGTCATCTTGCTGCCATTTTCGATCTCCTTGCTCAAAGCTCCATTCACAAAACTGTTTGGGGAGATTGTTCCTTGGTATGTGACTCCTCCATTGGTCCAATTAGTTTTTGTTCTAGTGCTTTATTTATTGAATTTTTTTGCTGCTGTGGTGACCTTGTTCTTGAGCTTGCATGATAAATTTCTTTTGTCCCAAGTAGTTCTAATGCAGTATATAGTCTCTAGGCACTTGTAGGAGTTGTTGCTATCATTCTTGTTGAGTTTGGTTCACTTTTATTTTGAGTTACTAAAAATTTCAGAAAATTTCAGAAAAATGCATAGGAAAATCTTCCAAGGTGGTTCCTCAAGGAAGCAAGGACCAAGACTCGCGATACGTGAGCCGGACGATGAATTACCGAGGGAAGCTCAAGTGCGGCCTTGTGAATGGACCTAGAAGATTTTAATGATGCTTGTAAGCTCCCGCAGTGGGGCAATATTAGTGAACCTCGCAAATCTGAATATAAAGACTTCCTTGCTAGTATCGTTGTGGGGGAATCTAGAGAGATCACCCAAGCTACCATAGGGAGCATTCACTTTCCTTCCATACATTACTTTGCTCTCTTTATTGGTAGATGCATCAATGGTAAAGATGAGGCTTGCCATATGTGCATCCCGGATCTTAGTGTTCTCAAGAGTGCTGTGTTAGGATATAGACAATATAATTTGGGGGCCATTGTTGCATGTAGGTTACATCATAATGGTTTAAATGGAGATTTATTTGGTGGGATTTATGCCACTCGCATAGCCAATCGTCTTGGTGTGCGTATACAAGAAAATGATGCACTATTACCACCTGCTTATTTAGATTATAACGCTATGGTTAGCCATCGGTTTGTATAGAGGGATGAACAATCACTCCAGTATCAACTAATCTTTGGCAGGCGTAACACTGTCCATATTGCTCTCCCTGCTCCTACCTTCTTTGACTTCCAGGCAAAAGGGAGATATATTATAACCAGGGAGGAGGCAAATGAGTATCAGGAGACGATGAGAGCAGCTCGTCTCCAGGATGCAGCTCGCCAGGCAGTAGCCGCTGCATCTTAGTAATACCCCAACTATGACATTGGATATCCATTAGGCCAATATTGGCCATAGACCAACTTAGTCCAAGAGCCTAAGTTTGGGGGAGTACGTATTTCTCACCGACATTAGATTCATGTTCACACACTTATTCTAGTTGTCGGTGCTCACACTCATTCATTGTACTATCCATGCTAGTTTCATTCTTTTCTTAGCCTTTTTCTTGTGTGTTAGAAAAACCTTAAGAAAAACAAAAAAATTAGTTGTAGCTTTTAGCTAGTTTACTTTCCATGCCTGTAGTAGTAGTAATTAAAAGAAAACCCAAAAAGATTTCTCATTCTTCTTTTGTTTGTTGGGAGCTTTCCCGTGTAAATAGTTTCTTTTCTTTTCTTTGGGGGTCAATAGGAGAAGACCATGATGAAAATGTTTAGTGGCTCTTATATGCATTACTGTTCATTTAACCATGAGCCATATTAGTTTGTCTTCTCTCTTGTATTAAATGCTTGCAGATTCCAGCTTAGTCCAATGCATGTGCACTATTATTATTATCCACACCGTTCGGTCGTGCGAGTGAAAGACAATAATGATGATACATGATGAACTAATTGAGATGAGAAAAGCTGGTATGAACTCGACCTCTCTTGTTTTTGTAAATATGATAGTTCATCGTTCCTGATTTAGCTTGTTATGAATGAAACATGCTTGCAATGACAATTAGAGATCATAGCTGCTCATGCCATGCTTAATTAGCTAGGAGTTTATAATGCTCTATCTTGCGTGCCAACATGATATTAAAATGGTTGTGATGTGGTATGATAGGTTGGTATCCTCCTTTGAACGATTCAAGTGGTCTAACTTGGCACATGTTCATGCATGTAGTTGAAACAAAATCAACATAGCCTCCATGATATTTATGTTCATGGTGATTTATATCCTACTCATGCTTGCATTCATTGTTGATTAATTTTAATGCATGCTCATGACTGTTGTCGCTCTCTAGCTGGTCGCTTCCCAGTCTCTTTCTAGCCTTCACTTGTACTAAGCGGGAATACTGCTTGTGCATCCACTTCCTGAACCCCAAAGTTATTCCATATGAGTCCACCATGCCTTACTGTATGCGGTATCTACCTGCCGTTCCAAGTAAATTTGTATGTGCCAAACTCTAAACCTTCAAATGAAATTCTGTTTTGTATGCTCGAACAGCTCATGTATCAACTAGGGTTGTCTATATCTTCCATGCTAGGTGGGTTATTCAAATGATGAGTGGACTCCGCTCATCATTCATGAGAAAATGGCTGGTAACCCGGATGCCTAGTCCCATGCTCAAATCATAATAATTAAACAAAACTCCCCCAGGGCTATTGCTGGTTTGGACGGTACCCGTTGTTTCGGGCTAGCCGTGGAGTGTGCTTGCTGGTAGTTGGGGGAGTATAAACTTTACCATTCTGTTTGGGAACCGCCTATAGTGTGTGTAGCATGGAAGATATTGAGATTCTTGGTTGTTATGTTGACAATGAAAGTATACCGCTCAAAATATTATTCATCTCTATTTAAAAATCGAGCTCTAGCACCTCTACAAATCCCTGCTTCCCTCTACAAAGGGCCTATCTATTTACTTTTATGCTGAGTCATCATCCTCTTATTAAAGAGCACCAGTTGGAGAGCACCGCTGTCATTTGCATGTATTGCTACTAATTTGCATTGAGTATGATTGTGACTGGATCTCTTTTACCATGAATTACAATGTCTAGTCGGTCCTTCATCTTGAAAGGTGCTCTGCATTTATGTTTTGCGGTCTCAGAAAGGGCTAGCGAGATACCATCTTGTTATATCATATTATGATTGTTTTGAGAAAGTGTTGTCATCCGAGGTTTATTATTATTACTCGCTAGTTGATTATGCCATTGATATGAGTAGACATGAGACCTGGAAGTTATTGTGAATGTGGTTAGTTCATGATCTTCGCTGAAAACTTGAATGCTGGCTTTACATATTTACAACAACAAGAGCAAACAGAGTTTGTCAAAGTTTTTCTTAATCACTTTCAGTTTATCAACTGAATTGCTTGAGGACAAGCAAAGGTTTAAGCTTGGGGGAGTTGATACGTCTCCAACGTATCTACTTTTCCAAACACTTTTGCCCTTCTTTTGGACTCTAACTTGCATGATTTGAATGGAACTAACCCAGACTGACGTTGTTTTCAGCAGAACTGTCATGGTGTTATTTTTGTGCAGAAATAAAAGTTCTCGGAATGACCTAAAATTCAACGGAGAATTATTTTGGAATATATAAAAAATATCTGCGGAAAGAACCACACCAGGGGGCCCACACCCTATCCACGAGGGTGGGGGCGCCCCCCTGGGCGCGCCCCCTGCCTCGTGGGCCCCCTATTGCTCCACCGATGTCTACCCCGACTCCATATATTCACTTTCGGGGAGAAAAAATCAAAGAGGAAGAATTATCGCGTTTTACGATACGGAGCTGCCGCCAAGCCCTAATCTCTCTCGGGAGGGCTGATCTGGAGTCCGTTCGGGGCTCCGGAGAGGGGAGATCGTCGCCATCGTCATCATCAACCTTCCTCTATCACCAATTCCATGATGCTCACCACCGTGCGTGAGTAATCCCATCGTAGGCTTGCTGGACGGTGATGTGTTGGATGAGATTTACCATGTAATCGAGTTAGTTTCGTTAGGTTTGATCCCTGGTATCCACTATGTTCTAAGATTGATGTTGCTATGACTTTGCCATGCTTAATGCTTGTCACTAGGGCCCGAGTGCCATGATTTCAGATATGAACCTATTATGTTTTCATGAATATATGTGTGTTCTTGATCCTATCTTGCAAGTCAATATTCACCTACTATGTGTTATGATCCGGCAACCCCGAAGTGACAACAATCGGGACCACTCCCGGTGATGACCGTAATTTGAGGAGTTCATGTATTCACTGTGTGTTAATGCTTTGGTCCTGTACTCTGTTAAAAGGAGGCCTTAATATCCCTTAGTTTCCACTAGGACCCCGCTGCCACAGGAGGGTAGTACAAAAGATGTCATGCAAGTTCTTTTCCATAAGCACGTATGACTATATTTAGAATACATGCCTACATTACATTGATTAACTGGAGCTAATTCTGTGTCACCCTAGGTTATAACTATTACATGAGGAATCACATCCGACATAATTATGCATCACCGATCCAATGCCTACGAGCTTTTCACATATTGCTTGTCGCTTATTTACTTTTCCGCTGCTACTGTTAGAAACACTACAAAAACACTATCACTACTTTTGCTACCATTACTATTACTTCTATATTACCTTGCTACTAAATTACCTTGCTGCAGATACTAAGTTTCGAGGTGTGGTTGAATTGACAACTCAGCTGCTAATACTTGAGAGTATTCTTTGGCTCCCCTTGTGTCGAATCAATAAATTTGGGTTGAATACTTTACCCTCAAAAACGGTTGCAATCCCCTACACTTGTGGGTTATCAACCAATATTTTCGCCCGTTTTACAATGTATGATTGATGTCTACACACGCTTCTACTCTTGTAGACTATGTTGGGCCTCCAAGCGTAGAGGTTTGTAGGACAGTAGCAATTTCCCTCAAGTGGATGACCTAAGGTTTATCAAACTCAGGGAAGTAGAGGTTGAAGATGGTCTCTCTCAAGCAACCCTGCAACTAAGATACAAGAAGTCTCTTGTGTCCCCAACACACCTAATACACTTGTTAGATGTATAGGTGCACTAGTTCGGCGAAGAGATGTTAAATGGCAAGTGATATGGATGGCAAAACAAGGTAATATAAATATGTAATAAAAAGTGCAGCAAGCAAACAAGTAGTAAACGTGAGCACAAACGGTATTGCAATGGTGGAAACGAGGCCTAGGGTTCATACTTTCACTAGTGGCAACTCCCAACAACATTAACATAATCGAATCACATGATATTTCCCATAAAACATGCAAAGGGGACACACTCGGAGGTCATTCCTTCGTGGTCAAGAGAGGACGAGAATTATGTAGGGCTACAAAAGCACACCTCAAAGTTCGTAGTTCTCTATCTAAGGATTTCCCAATGTCACCGCGGCCATCCAAAGAGAGTCCCACAATCACCACAACATATCTAAAGGATAGTCAAAGACAAGCACCAAGAGACTCTCAATCTTCAATCAACACACAAGAGAGGAAATCACTCATGAAAATATTGTTCTAATCCATGTCCAATAGACCGCTGTCACCTTGGTCTCGGGGATTATACTAGATAAAGACAAGTGAGTACATCAATCCAATACATAGAGGAAGGGGAAACACCCTAGATTAACATAGCCTATGATCACAACGAAGATCACATCATGGGAGAGAGAATTGACCACATAGCTACTGGTAAGAACCTCAGCCCCGAGGGGGAACTACTCCCGCATCATGGAGGGAGGAAGCAACGTCGATGGAGATGAATCCGGGGGCACTTCCCCGTCCCGGCAGGGTGCCGGCGCAGGAATTCTGGTCCCCCGAAGCTTGATGGCGATGGCGGCGGAGATCGGAATCGCGTCTGGAGAAAAGGGGTCCGAAATCACGGTTTCCTCGACACGCTTTAAATATATGCCAAAGGGGGGCATCGGAGGTGCCTCGGGGGGCCCAGGCGCCCCCCCCGGCGCGGCCCGGGGGGCCGCGCCCACAGGCCGCCTGGAGCCCCTGTGGGTCCCCCCGGCTGTACTTTGGCCGCACGGTAGCTCCTGGAACGCTGATTTTTTATATATTTTTTCTGGATTTTTCCTGGCAGTTCTCGTAATGTGAAAACCTGGAATACAAAAACAGCCAAAAACAGAAACTGGCACCGGGGTGCACTGGATTAGTAGGTTAGTCCAAATATGATCAAAAGTGTATGGAAGTGTATGAATATCATAACAATATCACCCAAAAGTGGCATGGAGCAAGCAGAAATTATAGATACGTTTTGGACGTATCAATGATGTATTGACCGAACTAAATTCGGTTACTCCCAATAGGAGTGGAGGAAGGTAGTCAAGGGGATTAATCCCGCCATACAGCGAGAGGGCCGCTTCCGAAACGCGGGCCCTGGATATAATGAAGATTCGGACATAGGCATAGAGCTAGAAGATGGAGTCTTCTATCAAGCCAGTTGTGATGGCGCCGTGGTGGCTATCGTAGCCGATTACCCCGGCCTCATTCCTTCCTCTCACGTAAGTACCCAGGACATTCTTCCTTAAAGAGAAGATTCCCAACACGCTTTACCCATCGCACTTTTTATGCTCAAAAGGGGCGGTGCTCCTCACGCCGAACTGTGCGAAGACCGTCATCCCAGAGGGCGACGCCTGCATCGGGTGAGGCCTTGAAGCGAAAGAGGATCGTGAACACCGCCGAACCTTCGAAGAGGTATGTTTGTTTTAACATGTACTGGGTGGTGACGCCAGTATTACAACTTTCTGTCCTGCTTTTCCTTTTAGGAGGAACACACACCGGACTGTGTCTGGAAATCCTGTAGACCAAGCTCCGACCAATCCGGCATTCGGCCTATCTACGAGGACAAGGGTCAATGCGGATGCAGCGCCGAATTGTCCTCTTCAAGAGGATTTAGACAAAATGTCTGTCACTAATTGTCGTGGAATTAGCACGGCAGATGTCCGGTTTAGAGGACTTAGGTGTGAGGCCTTCGCGCGGGTTAGCTTGAAGAGGTTAAAAGCACACAAAGGACATGGAGGGTTTATACTAGTTCGGCCCCTTCGAGGAAGGTAAAAGCCTACGTCTAGTTTGGTGTGGTATTGCTTGGGCGTCGATGAACAGGGAGCGAATCGCTTGCGTGTGTTTCGCGTTGTTGTTTCTTGTCCTTGAACCGTCGCCGGGTCGTCCCTTTATATAGGAGGCGATGCCCGGTCCGGTTTACAGAGTCCCGAGGCCGGTTCATAAACCTGTCCGCCTCGGTCTCTACTCTTTCTATCTTACATCCCAAGTTACATGATATGACGGTTTACAAACCGTAGGCCTTACACATGGGCTCTAAGCCTCTATGGGCCGTAACCTCTAGTACATATTCTACTGGGCTTGCGGTAATACAACTATGTCAGTGTAATCCGGATCTTCCTGGCCGGTTTATACCTGCTAGTAATATCCCTGACATTAGGCCCTAGATTGATTTGAACTTGTTCATGTCAGTCTTCTAAGTCTTGCGTAAATCTCTTCTCTGTAATTTATCTGCTTCATATACCGGCCATGACATCATCTCCTGGAATGGCCTTAATCCGTCGTGACGTCACCCTTGTATTTAATGTTTCGCCTCTGTCTGTTACCTTTATTAAATGCCGCACCAAAAATCGAGGCGACAGCGCAATCTTTATCCAATCTCTGACCTCCTCGATTCCTGCGCTTACCGTTTTCACCTCTTTGGCTTATAAATACCGCTGGGGCCTGCCTCTTTTTCCCCTTCTGCCTTCGTCTTCCTCCATCTCCGTCGCTCGAAGCTCCGTCGCCGCTCTTCGAGCTCATCGTCATCCTCGAGCCAAGGCCGCTGCATCACCCTGAACATTTACCAGAGCACTTCACCGCCGTCGTCTACTTTGTCAAGTACTCTTTCCTTCTCCCTGTAGATCTCAATCTAGGGTTTCATCCATAGCTCTGCCATGAAAACCTTGAAGCTTTGCTGTTCATCCCTGTAGGTTAACCTTGCTGTAGATTCAACCCTTATGTAGATTCGTCCTGAATCCATGCGCTCCTGCTCCGTCCTCGCGTCTTTTAGTTCTTCTAGCTTACCAGTTTAGATTTGATCTGTAGAAAACCTCCGCGGTCCTTCCTGTATATGACTTGCGTTTATTCCATCTTTTTCTTATGCCTCAGATCCATTTTTACTTCAGCTTTCTGTAGAAACTGTTTCTTCACACTATAGATCTGTAGCTTGTCTTCACCGTTTTAGCCAATCATATGCTTTCTTCGACAGTTTAGATGTAAGCCCGTATTCGTAATTGACGGTTTAACTCCTACCCTCTTTGTCATTATGAACCGGTAGCTACCTCACTCGTATATGCTTCCGGATTAGTAACGCCATTAGTCCCTTGTGTAAACCGGCAATTTAGATCCATAACTTTATACACTGCTCCGGCTTATGCTTTAGCAATTGGTAAACCGGATTTTGCACTATAATTTTCAGCACTTCCTCAGTCAAGATGACAGCCAAGCAGTTCGTCGCTTGCAACTGGGTTCCTTCCCGCATTACTGAGGATGACTTAACGAACGCCGCTTCAATCGGTATTCTGGGTCCTAAGGAGGTTCTGCACTGGCTGGCCCCAGGAGATGAGTGCCCACCTACTCCTAAGGAAGGAGAGGTCATTGTTTTCTTTGATCACCTGGCCCGGGGCTTCAGCCCTCCCGGTTCAAAATTCTTCTAGGATGTGTTAGCCGCTTTTCAGCTCCATCCTCAAGACGTAGGTCCAAATTCTATGTCAAATATCTGCAATTTTCAAGTCTTCTCAGAGGCATATCTTCAAGAAGCACCATCAATGGATCTGTTCCGAGACTTTTTTCATCTGAACCGGCGAACGGAGTTTACTGACGGTCCGCATCAAGAGTTGGGTGGCGTCAATATGCAAAAGAGAAAGGATGTGAGCTTCCCTCACGCTACCCTTCACAGCCACCCCAAGGAATGGAACCAAACGTGGTTCTATTGTAAGGATACTTCGCCTGAAGGAGAAAACCCACTGCCGGGTTATCGCGCCTATCGCTTACCAATGGATCATCCCTTGCCGCAGCGCCTCAGCGCCCCGGATCGTGCCCGGTTTGCCCCTCAACTTTCTAAGCTCAGGGCTTTTGTAGCCAACGGCTTAACCGGAGTAGACTTTGTTCGCTGCTGGCTCGCCTGGAGCATTCTCCCCCTAAGCCGGCGCTCAGGCCTGATGTGCGAGTACACTGGTAAACCGGATGATCCTCAGCGCCACATTGATATAATACTTCCTGAAAAAGAAGTCATTGAATCCGCGAAGAAAATGCTCAACATCTCTCTGGAAGAGTGCAACCGGACCGGTTTAGCTCTGTTCTGTGAAACCAATAAACCGCCAGCAGTAAGTCCTTTCTGATCTTTTCTGTTTGTTTTAACCCGGCCATATCAATTGTCTTGTATTTATTTCCTATCTTCTGCACAGGCCACCGATCCCTTTTGGAAAAGGAAATCTCAAGATAAAGCGGCCAAGCAACCACGCGCGGAAAACTTATGCTGTTAAGAAAAAGAAGGCTGTTGCCGCCTCCGGTTCACACCCCGAGGAAGATTATCCAGATTCAGAGGTATGAATTAAACCTTGTATGCTTTATCCTCCCTTTGTCTAAATTTATGTTTAACAGTGCCTTTCCACAGGATCTGGCGGAAGGAAGTAAAGCGGCGGAAGTTGAGGTAATTTCTCTCTCTTCTGACTCAGAACCGCTGCCCCCCAAAATCCGCCGGGTGTCCCAGAAATACCCTTTTTCTCATCCTTACGCTCAATTGGACCCCAACTTTCTTTTGAAGAAGCAGCAGCATGAAGCACGCCGGACCACGCGCCATAGTGGCCATGTGGTGGAGTCATCCAGAATACCTCTTACACCGGCTCGCAGGCGCCGCTCCGAGGTTTTACTTTCTCCAACTCTCCTTCATCCAAAAGCCGGGCTCATACGTAAACCGCTTAAACCGTCTGATCCTAACTATCAGGAGGCTCCTTTGTCCTCTTCCGGTGAGTCAACTGCTACACAGGTCCCTGTGCTGAAGACTGTGCCTGGGTGAGCTCTTTTCAAACATCCGGTTTACCTTCATGTTTTTGACTTCATGATTCTCATTATTCCTTTGATTTTTACCAGAAAGCTGAAGCCTAGCAAGAAGGCGAAAGCATCCAAAGCGGCTGCCAAAACCACTACCGCTGAACCGGCTGATGACCCTGAAGCGGCCATCCTTCCAGAAGACATCCCTGAAGCTCAGTTTGATGATCCTCTTCCTATGGATCATGATGATGTCGCTGCTCCAGGAGGTGATAATATGGAGAGTGCGGCTGATCCGACGAGCCCTGTCCGGGTTAGCCCTCCTCGGGCTAGCCCGGCTCCTGTCAGCCCGGCGCCTACCGCTACCCCTCTCCAACCAACTGCCGCTTCATCCGCGGATGTTGAGATAACCGGGTTAGGTTTCACTGCTCCCACTGAGCCTGTCATCTTGGCCTGACATACTACCAAGGAGGAAAAACTTCAACAAGACAAAGGCAAGTGGAGCACAGACTTATCCAGTTATGCTGAGTTGAGTGCCCAGGAACTTCATTCCGGGTATCTGAACCGGCTCTTTACCAGCCGCGAATATGAAGCTGGGTTGGTTAACATGATGAAGGATAAATACGAGGTAATTTCCTTTCCTTGTCTTTGTTTTGTGTTCTTGCAATCCTGTCTTCAGGCCATAGTAGCCCCCAAGTGCCGGTTTAGCTTCATTGTAGGTGAACCGGGACTTCCAGTGTATCTGAAAATGAACTTACATTAGCCCCCAAGTGCCAGGGATATAACTTGTTTTATGCGCTTGGGACTTGTCTGAAATTCTCTTTTGGTACTTCAACTGCACATTAGCCCCCAAGTGTCAAGTGGATAACTTGTTATATGCTTGAGACTTGATTGTCTTGTCTTTCTAATCCGTTTGATTTCCTTGTAGGCTGACTTGACCCGGAGGGCTTCGGAGGTAATTGAACTCCGGAATAGATTGGCTGTTAATGAAACTGCTTCCGCCAAAGCCAAGGAAGAGCTTGTGCTTACTTTAACCAACATGGGAAATTTGAAAAAGGATTTTGAAGTGAAGCGGTCCACATGGGAAGTATAGAAGAATGCTCTCGAGAAAAGGGCAAAAGACGCTGAAGCTACGCTTAATCCGGTTACACAAGAGCTGACCGGTTTAAGACAGCAAATAGAACTCATGACTTCTGCTATCTTCGGTGAGCACCCGTCTGCATATGTTTTTCATTTTTGCAATCTTTTGTTCCGCTTCGGTTTAACTTGGCCAACGTTTTTCAGGGAGGCGCATAACTCATCTTGGAGATGATGTCCAGAAGAAGCTCAAGGCCTCTTATACCCTGGTAGAGCAGCTTTATTCCGATGCTCAAAGGGCTATTAGTGCTATGTCCCATCACAAACCGGCCCCAACTACCGTCCAAGGTACTTTGGAGAAGCTATCTATCCTGCCTGTACGTCTGGTGGAAGTGAAGAAATCTGTTGCATGGGCTGGTTCTCTTCTGGCACTGACCCGGGCCAAGGCATGGGTTCCGGACTTTGATCCGGCTGAGGCTATGAACGGGTATCCCAGCAACAAAGAGGATGGATCCGCCTTATCTGCCGAAGACCTCCGTGCCTTAACCAAAGAGATGCACCCACTTGCCAGCAAACTTGCCGATGAAGCGGATCTGACAAGGTATCATCCGGCCTATGACTTAGAGAATGAGCGGGTAGATCGGCCGGTTTATGACACCGAGAATCTGACCCCACCAGTGCGTGGCCATACTTTCACTCCAGATATTGATCCGTCGGATCTTATTAATGAGGAAATGTACTTCCGTGCACTCTCCAAGATTGATTAGCGCGTTCCTGATTTCCAGCCACTACCTGAAGATGAAGAAGACCCGGAACAAGTCGACCCTTAGCCTTCACAGCGTGAAGAGGAGTCGTAAACCATCCGGTTTAATTCGTAGTTGTTGAACATTTTTGCAAAAAAACTTTAATCCGTTCGGGCCTGCAGGTGCCTTGTAATAGGATAGCTTGAAACATTGTCTTTGTCCCAATGTGGATGTCACAGCTTGACTTGGCGTCTGCCAATTTAATCCCTTGTTTTGCTATGGTTGATCCGTTTATGTTATCTACGCCTGCATAAACAATGCTAAAAAGATGTCCTGGCGGTTTACCACCGGACCTATTACATTGTTCCCATAGACATATATTGAAGGAATATCTGTTTTATTCCAAAAATACCTCATACCTCTGATTAAGTGTGCCTGACGTCCTTAATCCGGTAGGCATAATTGAGAGTGTAGATTTTGATGAGGCTCTTGGCTCTCTTGGCGTTTGCCTGATGACTGATCCGGGTTATGATGAACGCCGGTTTAACTCATACTGGTGTTCATGACCCAGACTTTTTAATTTTGCAGATATATGGTCAACTTTGAAGTTGCCCAATCCCGGATCAATAGACTTGGTTAACCACAAAAAATTGTAAAATCACAGAAACAAAGCTTTTTGGCAAATAAGACCATGTAGTCAAGGCTTTTTACAAGCTGCCAGGCTCCAAATTCGAGGCTTTTGCGAGCTGCCAGGCTCCAGGCTTTTTGTGAGCGGCCTTTAAGCTCTAGGCATTTTTTTTAAGAGCGGCCTTTAAGCTCTTGGCTTTTTGCGAGCTGCCAGGCTCCATATTTGACGCATCAAGGGCGCCGGTTTAGGAGGCTTATGATTTGAATACGATCAGTAAACCGGACCAAAGGGGTTAAGCTAGGATTCGAATACGATCATGTAGCCCCCAGTGGCTTTTTGCGTTTCGCCGATCAAGAGGGTACCGACAGCTATGTTCTCTTTGGTTCGAATACGACCTATGTTTGAACAGGAAGCCCCCTAATGACATTGAGAGGTTTTTAACGACCCTGATTCAAATACGATCCAAGTCGGACCCAAAAGGGGTTAAGCTTATGATTCGAATACGATCAAGAAGCCCCCTAGTGAGTTTGGCTATGTTCTCTTCAGTTCGAATATGACCTATGTTTGAACAGGAAGCCCCCAAGTGACCATAGAAGCAGGGTACCTATATGGGAGTTGTGCTCTGCGGCAAACCCTCTTTGGTCCCTTAAGAAATAATTGTCCTGCATATCAAAATAGATAGATCAAAGCATCTTGTTTCCTTGATGAAAATGATATATATCAAGAGAAATAAACTTTAGATGGATATCACCTGAGTGAATCCCCATATGACACTTCTATTTGAAGAAGATGGTTGATCCCCCGGTTTACCAGGGGCGCCGGTTTATTTATTAATCATAATATGTACAGGATACATGAAGCGGAGCCAATGGCTCAAGTGTAGTAAGGTCGCAGAAGAGCGATGTTCCACGGCCTCTTCGTCTCTTCCTCTGCTGTACGTGAGTCCTTATGTTCTCGAACATCCACCAGGTAGTATGAACCATTGTGCAGGTTCTTGCTGACCACAAAGGGTCCTTCCCAAGGTGGGGATAACTTGTGCATCTTTGTCTGGTCTTGGATGAGCCGGAGCACCAGATCCCCCTCCTGGAACGTCCTAGTCTTAACCCGGCGGTTGTGATATCGGCCTAGGTCTTGTTGATAAATTGCTGATTGTGTCGCTGCTGTGTCCCGTTCCTCATCCAGCCGGTCTAAGTTGTCTTGTCTTGCTTGCTCATTGGCCGCTTCAACATAAGCTGCCACCCGTGGTGAGTCGTGCCGGATGTCACTAGGGAGAACCACTTCAGCACCATACACCATGAAGAAGGGCGTATAGCCTGTAGACCTGTTAGGTGTAGTGTTGATGCTCCAGAGGACAGAAGGTAACTCCTCAACCCAGCAACCTGGTGTTCTTTGCAAAGGAGTCATAAGCCGGGGCTTAATGCCTCTCAAGATCTCTTGGTTGGCCCTCTCAGCTTGACCATTGGATTGAGGGTGAGCTACTGAAGACACATCCAGGCGAATATGTTCCCTTTGGCAAAACTCTTCCATCTCTCCCTTAGATAGGTTAGTGCCATTGTCAGTAATGATGTTGTGTGGAAAGCCAAACCGAAAAATTACCTTTTTGATGAATTTAACCGTTGTTGCCGCATCACACTTACTGACAGGCTATGCCTCAATCCACTTTGTAAACTTGTCCACTGCTACCAACAGGTGGGTATTCTGATCTTGGGATCGTTTAAAGGGCCCAACCATATCAAGCCCCCAGGTCGCAAACGGCCAAGTGATTGGAATCATCCGTAGCTCCTTGATACGTCCAAAATGCATCTATAATTTCTACTTGCTCCATGCCACTTTTGGGTGATATTGCTATGATATTTATACACTTCCATACACTTTTGATCATATTTGGACTAACCTACTAATCCAGTGCACCCCAGTGCCAGTTTCAGTTTTCGGTTGTTTTTGTATTTCAGGTTTTCACATTACGACCTTTGTACAGGTGGATGTCCTCAAGTTGAGATCTATCAAAAATTGCTTCTATGTTTTCAAAATAAAGGTACCAACAGGTGGACTAACCAACTAATCTTATGAGAATATGCTTATGCATTAAAGAGGAGTCCATTATCTATTTTCTATGTTGTCACGATATGGATGTCCTCAAGTTGAGATCTATCAAAAACGAGAAATCAAATGCGATTTATCTCCTTGGACCTTTGTACAGGTGGCATAGAGGTACCCCTTTGTGACACTTGGTTGAAACATATGTAATGCAATGACAATCCATGGAAATCCGAGCTAATTAGGACAAGGTGCGAGCACTATTGATATTCGATGCATGAGGCTTGCAACTTATAGGATGTCTTATGCATGACACATATGAAGTACTACTACCGTTGACAAAATTGCTTCTATGTTTTCAAAATAAAAAGCTCTAGCACATAACCATTCTTTTACTTTTTGAGTCTCCACCTTCTTTCTTAAAGTACCAACTACTGAGAGCATGATTGTCATTCTAAGTGTAATGTGCATTCTTCCAAAGTAGCATTGTCTTTTGCATGATTGTGATATCGTTTATTTTGAAATCATTGTATCTAGTCATCACTTAAACCTTGAAGGTGGCCCTGCATTTATGTTTTGCTTCACTAAAGGGGGCAAGCTAGATATCACTTTATCATATTTGCACATCATGTTCATTGCAAATCTTTTTGATGTTTCAGTTTCATATTGTAAAACTTTCAGTCCTTTGTGATTTTCTCATGAGGCAACTTAATTACTTTAGAATCATTGTCTCAGTAAGCTTTTGTCATATGACTATAAAAAGTCCTATATGGTTAATAGCATGTCACCACAGAAATTATTCTTGTTATCATTTACCTACTCGAGGACGAGCAGGAATTAAGCTTGGGGATGTTGATACGTCCAAAACGTATCTATAATTTCTGCTTGCTCCATGCCACTTTTGGGTGATATTGCTATGATATTTATACACTTCCATACACTTTTTATCATATTTGGACTAACCTACTAATCCAGTGCACCCCAGTGCCAGTTTCTGTTTTCGGCTGTTTTTGTATTTCAGGTTTTCACATTACGAGAACTGTCAGGAAAAATCCAGAAAAAATATATAAAAAATCAGCGTTCCAGAACCTACCTTGCGCCCGAAGTACAGCCGGGGGGGCACCAGGGCCCCAGGCGCCCTGGCGGCGCCCCCCCCTGGGCCGTGCCGGGGGGCGCCTGGGCCCCCCGAGCCCCGTCTGGTGCCCCCCTTTGGCATATATTTAGAGCGTCCTTCGAAACACTCGGGACGGGAACTATTTTTCACGATCTCATCTCTGTTCCGCCGCCGCCGCCGCTTCCAAGATCGGGAGCACCAGGAGAACTCTTCCCGGCACCCTGCCGGAGGGGAGGATCATCATCGGGAGCCTCTCCACCACCATGGACGCCTCCCGGATGAGTTGTGAGTAGTCTCCCTTGGACCATGAGTCCATGACCAGTAGCTATGTGATGTTCTCCTCCCGTTCTTGTGCTTCACTAATTAGTCCTCGTGAGCTGCCCTACATGATCGAGGCACATATGTAATCCTTATGTTGTTGCTATGATGAGTTTGCTGGGATCCGATGGATTATGAGATTATGTTCAGATTGTGATTGAGTAATATATTTGATCTACCTCTTTTATATTTATGTTCATAAGTAATTCTTGCATGTTCTCCGTTGTTATTTATTACTTTGGCCAAGTAATGGGTAGTGACTCCAAGAGGGAACGTTATGCTCGATTGTGGGTTCATGCCCCTCGATGACTAGCTTGAGTGACAGAAACATGAGTCTAGGGGATGTGCTGTTGCCACAAGGGGGAAAACAACGGTGCTTGTGCCCGTGGGTGTAAGGATTGTTTACTTTACGCAAAGTTCTTTTAATGCAGTTGTCTGTTGCTTTGAGTTTACACTATGGGTGGGACTCGCAACTTAATACCAGCGAGATGTTCTGGATAGATATCTCAAGGTGGATGATTAGTAGTAGATATTGATGGATTTCGGTCTACTTACTTTGGCGTACCGCCCATGCTTTGAACCTCAACCTTTCTTGCAATGTAGTCATCATTGGTTTGTGTTCGTGGTCCTGTCAATTGCCCAGCTGTAATTTGTTTACCTCACATAGCTGTTTTATCGTCTTTTGGGAGAGAGACATCACTAGTGAACATCATGAGACTCCGGTCCATATTACCATCATTGATCACATCCGCTATTTACTTTTTGCTTTTACTTACTATTGCAAACATTATCTATCACTACTATCATTTGCGTTTAATCCTTTGTGAACTACAAGACCGGAGGGATTGACAACCTCTCTGTACTCGTTGGGAGCAAAGTTATTTGTATCTGTGTGCAGGTCCACGTTGATTGGTAATATCTGGCGCCGTTAGCAGTTGACACCTACTTGTTGAACCTAGGAGTCTCTGGGGATTCGATCCTTGGCATCTTTGCTAAGGGAAAAACTTCCACAACACTGCAGCTCACACCTTCCACTTGGGGTAACCAACGAGGGGTTAGAGGCCCATCACTCCTGCGCCAGAACATGAGCACGCTTGAAAATTTCTGACAAGCATCACATCTCCGGACTAGATCCTCCGCATCAGCATGAGCCATTAACCAGTAGAACCCATGACGAAAGGCCTTGGCTACCAGTGACTTCGAACCGGCGTGATGACCACAATCTCCTTCATGTATCTCTCGAAGAATATCACAGCCTTTTTCCGATGATACACATAGCTGAAACGCCCCAGAAACGTTGCGGTGATGAAGTTCTCCGTTGACAATGGTCATAGATTTGGATCGCCGGATTATCTGCCTAGCCTCAACCTCATCATCTAGCAATTCTCCTCGGCTCAGGTATGCCAAGTAAGGGAGTGTCCAATCCGGAATAACATGAAGTGCTGCAACTAGCTGTGCTTTCGGATCAGGAATAGCCAAATCCTCCTCCGATGGTACCTGAACCGATGGACTGTGTAATTCATCCAAGAAAGTATTTGGTGGAACTGATTTACGCTGAGAGCCCAGCCGGCTTAGTGCATCGGCCGCTTCATTTTTCTGCCGGTCTATGTGATCCACCTGATATCTGTTGAAACATCCTGCAACCGCTTCAACTTCCCGCCTGTAAGCTGCCATGCGCGGATCTTTAGAGTCCCACTTGCCAGACACTTGTTGCGCCACTAGATCTGAATCACCAAAGCACTTGACCCAGCTCAAGTTCATCTCCTTAGCGATCCGTAGGCCGTGAAGGAGGGCTTCATACTCAGCAGCATTGTTAGTGCAAGGGAACATTAGTCGGAGGACATAACAAAACTTGTCACCTCATGGGGAAGTTAACACGACTCCAGCCCCCGAGCCCTCTAATTGCCTTGAACCGTCAAAGTGAATAGTCCAGTATGTATGATCCGGCTTCTCCTCTGGTGCTTGCAATTCTGTCCAATCATTGATGAAATCTACCAATGCTTGGGATTTAACTGCAGTACGGGGTACATACTTCAATCCGTGTGGGCTAAGCTCAATGGCCCACTTTGCTACTCTGCTAGTAGCTTCTCTGTTTTGGATTATATCCCCCAATGGAGCTGAGCTGACAACAGTGATTGGGTGGCCCTGGAAATAGTGCTTCAGCTTCCGGTTTGCCATGAACACGCCGTATACCAGCTTCTGCCAGTGCGGATACCTTTGCTTTGACTCAATGAGAACCTCACTGATGTAGTAAACCGGGCGCTGAACCGGATGTTCCTTGCCTGCTTCCTTGCGTTCCACCACAATTGCCACGCTAACTGCACGGGCATTGGCGGCCACGTATAACAGCAGCGGCTCGTTGTCAATAGGGGCAGCAAGAATTGGCGGTTCTGCTAATTGCCTCTTCAAATCTTCGAACGCAGCGTTTGCAGCATCGCTCCATATAAACCGATCTATCTTTTTCAGCATCTGATAAAGCGGAATTGCCTTCTCTCCCAAACAGCTGATGAATCGGCTCAATGCTGTAATCTGGCCTGCTATGCGCTGGACATCATTGATACAAGCCGGTTTAGTCAAGGATGCTATCGCCTTGATCTTCTCCGGAATAGCCTATATTCCTCTGTTTGATACTAAGAATCCAAGGAGCTGGCCTGCCGGAACACCAAAAACGCACTTCTCCGGATTAAGCATCATCTTATAAACCCGGAGGTTGTCAAAGGTTTCCTTTAGGTCTTCTATCAGTGTCTCCTCCTTCCTTGACTTCACCACAATGTCATCAACATAGGCATGGACATTTTTTCCGATCTGCCCTTTGAGACAGTTCTGTACGCAACGCTGGTAAGTTGCTTGGGCACTCTTGAGCCCAAAGGGCATAGATACATAGCAGAAGGCTCCAAAGGGAGTTATGAAAGCTGTCTTCTCCTGGTCCTTAACTGCCATCTTGATTTGATGATACCCTGAATAGGCATCCAAAAAACTTAGCCGCTCACATCCTGTTGTATGGGGAGAGCAAATCAGTTGGACAAGCCTTGTTTAGGTTTGTGTAATCCAAACACATCCTCCACGTTCCATTTTTCTTTAACACCAGTACCGGATTAGCCAACCACTCCGGATGGAACACCTCAACTATGAATCATGCGGCCAAAAGCCTGGCCACTTCCTCTCCTATAGCCTTGTGCCTCTCCTCATTGAAGCGGCGCAAATACTGTTTGACCGGTTTAAACTTCGGATCAATATTAAGACTGTGCTCAGCGAGTTCCCTCGGTATACCTGGCACGTCAGAAGGTTTCCATGCAAAGATATCCCGGTTCTCACGGATGAACTCGATGAGCGCGCTTTCCTATTTGGGGTCTAGGTTAGCGCTGATAGTGAACTGTTTTGATGAATCGCCTGGAACAAAGTCAACCTGCTTGGTTTCCTCCGCCGATTTAAACTTCAACGCTGGATCATGCTCTGTAGTTGGCTTTTTTAATGGGGACATATCTGCCGGATCAACGTTGTCTTTGTAGAACTTCAACTCCTCCGTAGCACACACTGCCTCCGCATAGGCTGCGTCTCCTTCCTCGCATTCCAATGCGATCTTGCGACTTCCGTGAACCGTGATGGTTCCCTTGTGACCCGGCATCTTGAGCTGTAGATAAACATAGCACGGTCTAGCCACGAATTTGGCATAAACCGGTCTCCCGAACAGAGCATGATATGGGCTCCTGATCTTTACGACCTGAAAGGTCACTGTCTCTGACCTAGAATCCTGCTCATCACCAAAGGTGACTTCCAGATCAATTTTCCCAACTGGGTAAGCCGATTTACCTGGCACCACTCCATGGAATACTGTGTTGGACTGTCTCAACTTCTTATCTGTCAACCCCATACGCCGGAAAGTCTCATAGTATAAGATGTTGATACTGCTGCCTCCGTCCATGAGTACCTTTGTGAACTTGTAGCCACCCACCTGCGGTGCCACCACTAGGGCCAACTGGACCGGATTATCAACCTGTGGCGGGTGATCCTCTCTGCTCCACACAATAGGTTGTTCCGACCAACGTAGAAAACGTGGCGTCGCCGGTTCAACTGCATGTACTTCCCGTTTTAGAACCTTTTGATCTCGTTTGCACAAACTTGTGGTGAAAACATGATACTGTCCACTGCTTAGCTCCTTCGGATTACTCTAATATCCGGATTGCTACTGCTGTTGACGCTGCTGATTGCCTTGGTTATTATAACCACCCTGACCATGCTGCTGGTTCTGTTGATGCTGACCGTTGCTGTTGTTGCCGGGATAGTTACTGTTACCACCGTGATATCCTGATCCAGAACCATTACCCTGGTAACCCAGACCCTGAAAACCGGAACTCGAGCCGCCGCCGGGGGCTCCGTGGTTATATTTGGCCTGTCTCATGGCCTCTACCATGATCTAGCAGTCCTTCCATACATGTTTAGACGGGTTTCCCTTTGTGCTGTGTTTAGGGCAAGGCGCGTTTAACTGTTGGTCTAGGTTAAAGAATTGCCCTTCGCCACGAGGAGGTGGTTTACCTTTGCGGCGCTGCCCGTTTCCCTGAACGTAGGTATTGTCCACAAAATCGGAACCGCCTTCCGCTTTTCGCTTACCATTGTAACCCGTTCCTACCGGATTAGCTTGCACCGGTTTACCAGCCTTGTTCGCCTTTCTGGACTTGTCTCCATCTGCATCTGGGTACTTGGTGTTATCAGAATCCCCATATTTCACCAGAGCGCTCATGAGCGTGCCCATGTCATTGCAATCGCGTTTGAGCCGTCCTAACTTCAGTTTCAGAGACTCAAACCGGCAATTGTTTTCCAATGTCATTATCGCCGTACTAGGGTTGATGCTATTGGAAGAGTGCAGGATTTCTGCTACTCGCCGCACCCAGCTGCTCGTTGGCTCCTCCTCTCCTTGAACACATGCTGCTAAGTCTACCACCGACATTGGCTGCTTGCACGTGTCTTTGAAATTTTTGATAAACTGGCGACGCAACTCACCCCATGATCCGATGGAGTTAGGTGGTAGGCCATTTAACCATGTCCGGGCTGTACCCTCAAGCATCATGGTAAAGTACTTGGCGCATGCCGCTTCATCCACATCAAGCATCTCCATAGCCATCTCATAACTTTCAACCCACGCCTCTGGAGCCAGATCTGCTGAGTAGTTGGGTACCTTGCGCGGGCCTTTGAAGTCTTTGGGTAATTTCACGCTTCGTAAAGCGGGGATAAGGCACTGTACTCCAAAGGAACTTGCCGTGACTCCCGTTTCTGCTGTGGTTGGGTGAACCGGCGTCATTTGACGGGTGTCCTCGCGGGCAGTTTGTCTGGCCCGGTTTATCGCCTCTTGGGCGTGTGCTTCTGCTCCTGCCGAATTATCCTGCCTGTGACGGCGACGTCTCCGCTCGCTGCTAGACACAGCCGGTTCATCCCAGTGCCTAGTGTAACTCCGGCTTTGGCGGGGGGTTGAATGAATCCTCTCCCTGCTGTAAGAGTATGCCTGCTGCTGTGTCAGCGCCGTGTCCAGCAATTCCTTAGCCCGGCGTGCTTCCATCGCCACGGGGGATGTCCCCTCAATGGGTAAAGCGGCCAGTCGTGAAGCGGCGGCGACGATGTTGTCCAATGGGTTAGAATAATGGCCGGGAGGGGTGGGGACGTGCAGCGCAAGCACGACTTGGCGGCTTCGCTCTACAGCCGGCGGCTGAACCGACGTGCCAGTCCCCAGGGCTCCTCCTCGGTTTACTTCTGGTTGATTGCTGGCTCCCGCTCCCGGTGTGCCAAAGAGATTCCTCGCCTCGTAAACCGGCGGTAGACGAGTTTGCTGTCTTCTGTACATTACCTCATGTGCAGAAGTCTGATCCACCCTGGGCCGAAAAGCTTGGGAGTCTAGCTCTGCTTGCCTCGTAGCCATCATGGCTTTCTCCGCATCCAAATCCCATTTAGCCTGCTCAATCCGGCCCTTCAGTTGAAGGATCTCCGCATCATGTTGCGCCTTGTTCGCAGGGGCCACTTCTGCTGTTGCAAGTGCCGTCAATTCTCCAACCAAGGTGGATAGGGCATCAGAAGGCGACGGGTTTTGGTTGCCTGCCCCAGCACCCACTACCTCTGAGGTGAACGCCCTAGTCATCGAGGGCTGCTGCATAGACTGTGATCCGGCCATGAAAACAGCCACCCGGTTTGGCGGGTCAAAGGGGTCCGGAATACTATCGCCATCGGATACGCCCTCAGACCGGCCGTCCTGCAATAGATACAAAGATTCGGTCTCTCCGGATGAAGATTCATCGTCAGAGTAGACAACTGTCTCGCCACGAGAATCCGATCCGTCCTCGGCTTGGACTCCATGTACTGCTCCAACAAAAACATGCTTCACGCCGGGCTGAATCCGGGCCGATCTCGCACGCTGAGCTGGCTCGATGATGTTGGGGAAGATGTCAGGCTTAGGTCCCGGTTCACCAATCTTGCCGATGAAGACGTGGATGCCGCCGAAGGGGACCCGGTAACCGTATTCGATTGAATCGGCCTCGGGGCCCCAGCCTGCGTCGTCGATGTAGATCCGGCCACGGCGACTCTTGGTCATCCGGCCAACCGCGTAACCCTTGAGTCCTTCAAAGTTGCCCTTCAAGAACTCAAAACCATCATACTATAACCCCACGGTGGGCGCCAACTATCGTGGAATTAGCACGGCAGATGTCTGGTTTAGAGGACTTAGGTGTGAGGCCATCGCGCGGGTTAGCTTGAAGAGGTTAAAAGCACACAAAGGACACGGAGAGTTTATACTAGTTCGGCCCCTTCGAGGAAGGTAAAAGCCTATGTCTAGTTTGGTGTGGTATTGCTTGGGCTTCGATGAACAGGGAGCGAATCGCTTGCGTGTGTTTCGCGCTGTTGTTTCTTGTCCTTGAACCGTCACCGGGTCGTCCCTTTATATAGGAGGCGACGCCCGGTCCGGTTTACAGAGTCCCGAGGCCGGTTCATAAACGTGTCTGCCTCGGTCTCTACTCTTTCTATCTTACATCCCAAGTTACATGATATGACGGTTTACAAACCGTAGGCCTTACACATGGGCTCTAAGCCTCTATGGGCCGTAACCTCTGGTACATATTCTACTGGGCTTGCGATAATACAACTATGTCAGTGTAATCCGGATCTTCCTGGCCGGTTTACACCTGCTAGTAATATCCCTGACACTAATTCTGAAGCGGAGGTCGCGATGGTTCACCAGCGGCGAAAAGCCGCCATGCGTGACCCAGCCTTTTCTGAGGAGGCTTTTAACACCCTTAGTTCTGCGGATGCTTATATCCGAGCCGCTCAAGACGGACTCGCTGGAGCCACTCACCAGCTTTCAAAGGATATGCGGGTAAGTGATAATTTAGTGTTCCCATGCCAATAACCCCCAAGACTTAAAGTAGTTTGGTCCAACTGATTTGAAGATTGTTGTATTTTGCAGGTGCTCCAGGAAAATAATAACATCCTATCCAAGGAGCTGGAAAAATGTTGGGCCCAGCTGACCACTGTCACCACCGAATTGGAGAATTCGAAGAAATCCGAAAAGGATACTGATGGTAAGAACAATAGTGTTTGGATAGTATGATATTTGTGCCAACCAATAGTCTCTAAGTACATATTGGTGGAAATGCATCAACATGGCCGGCCGACCAATGGGAGAAGAAGCTAAGGGCTACTCTGGCGGATAAAAAATATGCCGAAGATGAAACGGCCGCTGGGAAATGCGTATTGACACAAGCCATACATAAAAGAAACCAAGCGCAGGATAAAAATGTCACGCTAGAACATGAGCTAAAGGACGTAAGAGCCCAACTCTCAGATGCCTTGGAAGAGAACTGGAAGCTTAAAGGCGGCATATTCAGTATGTCCTTAAACCTAGCTCTCCTTATAGTCCCTTATTTTCAACATTCTTCAAAGAACTATTCCTACAGGTTTATTAACTGGGCAGCCCGAAGGGGAAGTGTCCGGTTTTCTGGGCGACATGCTGCAAGAGCTTTCCAGAGTACACGAGCAAGCTCAGAAGGCCATGAAGAATATGGCCAAGGCTTTATGGCCGGGTGATTCCCCTCCAGAAACTATGAAGGACTTGGCGAACTTGTTCAAAGGGGCTCGAATATTCGCCTCCACGATCAAATCGTAGAAACTTTATTTTCTTGTTAGGATGATTCTCTACTTCACTCTAAAATTCTTTGAACTTTTAAAATGTTTCAGACTTGTGTTTCATCAAGTAGATATACCCATATCTGCTCAAATCATCAGTGAAGGTCAGAAAATAATGATACCCACCGCGATCCTCAACACTCATCGGTCCACATACATCAGTATGTATGATTTCCAACAAATCTGTTGCTCGCTCCATTGTTCCAGAGAACGTAGTTTTAGTCATCTTGCCCATGAGGCATGGTTCGCAAGCGCCAAGTGATTCATAATCAAGTGATTCCAAAAGTCCATCAACATGCAGTTTCTTCATGCGCTTTACACCAATATGACCTAAACGGTAGTGCCACAAATAAGTTGCACTATCATTATCAACCTTGCATCTTTTGGCTTCAATATTATGAATATGTGCATCACTACAATCGAGATCTAACAAGAATAGACCACTCTTTAAGGGTGCATGACCATAAAAGATACTCCCTCCGTCCGGAAATACTTGTCATCAAAATGAATAAAATGGGATGTATCTAGATGTATTTTAGTTCTAGATACATTCTTTTTTGTCCATTTTGATGACAAGTATTTTCGGACGGAGGGAGTATTACTCATATAAATAGAACAACCATTATTCTCTGATTTAAATGAATAACCGTTTCGCAACAAACAAGATCCAGATATAATGTTCATGCTCAACACTGGCACCAAATAACAATTATTTAGGGCTAAAACTAACCCCGATGGTAGATGTAGAGGTAGCGTGCCGACGGCGATCACATCGACTTTGGAACCATTTCCCACACGCATCGTCACCTCGTCCTTAGCTAATCTTCGTTTAATCCATAGCCCTGTTTCGAGTTACAAATATTAGCAACCAAACCAGTATCAAATACACAGGTGCTACTACGGGCATTAGTAAGGTACACATCAATAACATGTATATCAAATATACCTTTGTTCACTTTGCCATCCTTCTTATCCGCCAAATACTTGGGGCAGTTCCGCTTCCAGTGTCCAGTCCCTTTGCAGTAGAAGCACTCAGTTTTAGGCTTGGTTCCAGACTTGGGTTTCTTCGCGGGAGTAGCAACTGTCTTGCTATTCTTATTGAAGTTCCCCTTCTTTCCCTTGCCCTTTTTCTTGAAACTAGTGGTCTTGTTAACCATCAACACTTGATGCTCCTTTTTGATTTCTACATCCGCATCTTTGAGCATAGCGAAGAGCTCGGGAATTGTCTTCTGGATCCCTTGCATGTTATAGTTCATCACGAAGCCTTTATAGCTTGGTGGCAGTGATTGAAGAACTCTATCAATAACACTATCTTCGTCAACTTTGCAACCAAATTGAGTCATATGATTGTAGTGCCCGGACATTCTCAGCAAGTGTTCACTGATAGATCTGTTCTCTTCAATCTTGCAGCTATAGAACTTATTGGGGACTTCATATCTCTCAATTCAGGCATTTGCTTGAAATATTAACTTCAACTCTTGGAACATCTCATATGCTCCATGACGTTCTTTGAAGTCCTGATTCTAAGACGTAAAGCATGTCACACTGAACTATCGAGTAGTCATCAGAACGAGCTTGCCAGACGTTCATAACGTCCGGAGTTGCTCCTGGAGCAGGCTTGTCACCTAGCGGTGCTTCCAGGACATAATTCTTTTGTGCAGCAATGAGCCTCAAGTTACGGACCCAGTCCATGTAGTTGCTACCATCATCTTTCAACTTAGCTTTCTCTAGGAACGCATTAAATTCAAGGGAACGGTAGCACGGACCATTGATCTACAACAACATAGATATGCAAAAACTATCACGACTAAGTTCATGATAAATTAAAGTTCAATTAATCATATTACTGAAGAACTCCCACTTAGATAGACATCCCTCTAGTTATCTACCATATGATTCACGCTCGACCTTTCGGTCTCTAGTGTTCCGAGGCCATGTCCGTACATGCTAGGCTTGTCAAGTTTAACCCGAGTATTCTGCATGTGCAAAACTGTCTTACACCCGTTGTATTTGAAAGTAGAGCTTATCACACCCGATCATCACGTGGTGTCTCGGCACGACAAACTTTCGCAACGGTGCATACTCAGGGAGAACACTTGTACCTTGAAATTCTGTAATGGGTCATCTTATAATGCTACCGCCGTACGTGGGCAATTGTGACACCCGGATAATCAAGCTACAATAACCTCTGCTAATGATACCACGTTACAACGGTTACTGTTGTTAATCTCGTGATGATTCAAATCCCATTCGTTTTTAAAATTCAAAATCAAGCTAAACAATAAAAGTTTTTAAATGTCAAAACTAAAATATTCGAATAATTATATAAATTTCCCTGATCGTTGTCATGTTGAAACGAACTTCATTTCACTCACCAATAAATTCCTAGTAAATTAATGAGTGGTCCTACAACAAATAACCTGGCCTTTTCAAAACAAATAAATGTTTATGAATTTCAAATTTGACTTGAAACTTTGTGGGCCTCTCCAGAGTAATGACATATACTTATGTGTGGAGTTCCATCTATAACAAGGATTGTTTGCTCACTCAAATAAATGCAAACAATAGCTATTTATTTGACAAAAAATGAGAGAACAAAAAGCCTACCTAATGTGTAATTGGGCCCTAAGTCTACTAGGAGGCCCAACCCACACCCCACTCGCTACAGGAGCAGAGAAGGGGATCGTGGCGGCCATCTGTAGGCCATGGCCACGCCATGCCTTGCGTGGCGGCTATCCGACACACCCGGTGCCCTACAAAACGTCGTAGACCCTCCCCCTCTGTCGAACCCTAGTTGTTTTCCCCATCTTCCTCGCCTCTCCCTCGCTCTGGATCGAGCTACTAGCCACGTACAGGAGCACGCCGCCGCAAACCACCATGGCCATTGGCGCCAATTCGCCGTCCGCAGGTGTCAAGGAGGACCGCCGTCCTCGTCTACGGTGGCTTCGGGGCCAGATCGAGTCGGGGGAGCCGCCCCATCGTCGCCACCATCTTCGTCTTCACCGTTGGTCGCCGAAGCTCGTCGTCGTCGATTCGCCATCATCAGCGTCTCCTCGATCCCACTAACCTGCCCTACCGGATCTTCGTGAGCCCCTCCTCCAATCCCCCTTCTTCCCACATGCGCGTGCTATCGCCCGAGGTCATACTCGGCTCGTCCGCGCGTGTGTGCTCGTCTGCGTACTGCTGCGCACCTACTGCTTCCCCACGGCCTCGCACCTGGCCTCGCCCCTGCCCCCGCGCGGCGCCAGCTCGCCTCGCGCCGTCGCTGTGTCCACCTCTGTCCTGCCCCGCACGCTCACCACAGTGCCCGCCGGCCGCACGCCTTGGCCGCCGGCCGCGCCCGACCGCGCTCGCTGGCCGCACCCGCTGGCCGCGCCTCCCTAGCTGCGTCGCCCAGGCGCCATGGCTACAGCCCCAACCGAGCCAGCTCCGGCCGACACCGTCGCCGCGCCCCCACCGCAACGGCCGGCCGGCGCCCTCTTTGGCCGCGCCATGGCCACAGCCCCGCCCCGCCGGTGCCCTGTGTCGCCCTGTGCGGGCACACGGGCGCCACACGCGGGCGCACACCCATTACGCCCGCCCCGCTAAGCCCCTGGCCCACTGCCAGGCGGGGCCCAGCGCCCTTTAAAAAATGTTTTAAAAAATGGTTAAAAAATAATAATAATTAAAAAGTTTAATTAATTAATTAACATATTAATTAACTTAATTAAATTAGGTTAATTAACTTAACTTAATCAACCTGTCTGATTAATCTAGGTTAATTAGCTATAGACTATAACAGTGGGCCCCACTGCCCCTTTGACCAGTCAACTAGTCAAAGTTGACTGTTGACCCCGCTGACATCACCCTGACATCATTCTGACGTCACCACTTACTATTCTGGATAATGTTGATTTAAATTAATTAAATAAATACCAGAAAGTGTTTAAAACTTTAGAAAATCATATAAAATAATCGGTAACTCGGATGAAAAAGTTTTATATATGAAAATCGCTCAGAACGACGAGAATCCGAATACGGGGTCCGTTCATCCGCCACATGTCCCTAGCATAGTGAACCTGCAACTTTCCCCCTCCGATTCACCTGACCGAAAACACGAAACGCCGGGGATATTTTCCCAAGTGTTATCCCCCTTCGCCGGTACCGTGTACCACCGCGTTAGAGCACCCTAGCACTGCGTACTGACATGTCGTGCTTCTCTGTTGCAACTGTTTGCTTTATATTTACTGTTTCTTCACCCTCTTCTCTCCGGTGGACCCCGAGACCGATAATGCCCCGGTGATTGACTACGGTGTTGACGACCCCTCCTTCTTGCCAGAGCAACCAGGCAAGCCAACCCCCTTGATCATTCCGATATCTCCCAATCTGTTCTCTCTTATGCTTGCATTAGAACTACTACTGCTTTTTGTATGATCCTATTCTGATGCATAGCCTGTTGTTGACGCCTGCTTTCATACCATACATGTTTATACTAAACTGCTTAGTATAGGTTGGTTAGAGATCCATCAGTGACCCCCACATTGTCCCGACTGCCCCGCTGGATTATCAGAAGACCCGATCAACGGGATCGAAGACCAGGACCCGGCACCGCACATCACTTTCCCCTTAGTTGCTCGACACTACTGGATTACTATCGAGTGCCGAGGGTGAGACCTCATCAACACTTCTGGTGTTAACCTTGTAGGTTAGTTCATTGGTTGTGGTGATCGAGGGTGATTCCTGTTTCTCCACTCCCGATAACGACACTGTCGTGCAATTCCTCAATAGTGGACCTCGAGGGTGACTCCTCTTTCGTTCACCTTGACGATAAACATCAGGTGGTATTCCATCGAGGGTGATTTCCTCAGGTTTCCCTTTGGTGTTAGACACACAGTTACTATGGTCACTATGACTTTACACTGAACCTGGTTACTAAAGACGGGTCGACCCTGAGGGGTACCCGCGCGAGCTTAATTGCGAGTGATGTGTAGTCGGGTTGACCTGGAAGGTGCCCGCGAGATAATACGAGGCGTGGCCGGGCACTCGCCCTTGCCGCAAGTTCTCGAGAAGGGGCGATGGGGTCACATGTTCGTGAGTCTCTGCTCGTTATTGTGCGTTCCCAAGACACTAAACGGTTTGGATATTTGATCCGAGGGGCCTCTGGCCTGATAGCACTAACCATCATGTGGGCATAGTATGGGCGTTCTGCGTCGTATGCATCAGCCGAAGCTTAACTGACGTCATTGCGACTGAGCGGCGCACGCCGGGTTGGACTGGTTAGGCTCCTACCTTTTTAAAGGAGGTTGTTAGGTCTGCTCACCGGCCGCCCACGCAACGTGCAGGAGTTCCCGGGGCAATTGGCCCATGACCCCTGGGGGCATAGGGTTTAGTCCTGCGTGCATCACCTCTCTATTAAGCCTAGGTCGGGTTGCGGCGTATTGTTTGGCCGAGGGCGGGCATGACCTGATGGTGTGTCCGGCCAGAGTTAAGCAAGCGTGTTGGGTAAGTTGGTGCACCCCTGCAAGGAAGAAAACATCTATCGACAGCCTGTCCTACGGTACACTTGGATTTGTATCCCGATCGCTACAACTAGAACTGGATGCTGAGGCATTGTTTGGATATGTTGCTTCGGGAGTCGAGAAAGGATCCCGGAGCGTTGGAACAACAACATAAATATGACTTATGTTATACTATACTTCCCCCCCTTTGCAAGACGGTGATTTTCCAGAAGATGCTAGTCTTCGATAGGACTAGCTTCTCCCCCTCTTATTCTGGCATTCTGTAGCTTAGTCCACAGATACTACCCTTTTCATTGATACCGATGCATATGTAGTGTAGATCCTTGCTTGCGAGTACTTTGGATGAGTACTCACGGTTGCTTTGCTCCCCCTTTTCCCCCTTCTTTCTTCTTATGGTTGATGCAACCAGACGGCGGAGTCCAGGAGCCAGATACCACACTTGACGACTGCTACTACCCCAACGGAGCCTACTACTATGTGGAGACACCTGATGACCAGGAGTAGTTAGGAGGTCCTAGGCAAGAGGCCTTGCCTTCTCGATCGTGTTGTTTTTGTGCTAGCCTTCTTAAGGCAAACTTGTTTAACTTATGTCTGTACTCAGATATTGTTGCTTCCGCTGACTCTTGTGTTTCGAGCTTATCGAGCCCTCGAGGCCCCTGGCTTGTAATATAAAGTTTGTATTATTTCAATTTGTGTATAGAGTTGTGTTGTGATATCTTCCAGTGAGTCCCTGATCTTGGTCGTACACATTTGCGTGCATGATTAGTGTATGGTCAAATCGGGGGTGTCACAAGTTGGTATCAGAGCCGACTGCCTGTAGGAACCCCCTTTCCAACTCCTTGGCCGAAGTTGAGTCTAGTCTTTGAAAAACTGATTTACTAACTTGGCTGTGTGGTTACAGGCCCACGTCGCCAATTGGGTGGTATTAGGATCTTTTATTCCTCGTCTATACTCTGGGATTCTGACATCTCTTCTCTTCGGGTTAAATGGTTTTGCTGACTCTAACTCTAGGTTCTCGTAAATACTTTCTCCCGGAGAGCCCTTCATTCAAGATAATGGCCTGCTGCACCAGAAGCTTCCGAAGATACTTTACGATGTTCTCTCGAGACCTTGTGCCCTTCACCGTTGCAATTCCATATCACCGATAAATCCCTAAGGATAGCTACATAAACTTGTCGTCCATACCTTCATTTCAATTGTTCTTGCTATTACAAGATACCCTGAAATAATTCGGATATTCCGAGAATCCTTTGTGCCTGCTGCCTTGCAGCTCCTTTTCCGCATGAATACATGTATGAATAATTCCTCACACTTAGCGAGGATTTGTTCATCCTCGGTTGTTCGTGCATTTCACAAATGTCTTCGAAACGCTTTTCAATCTTCCAAAGTCCTCAGCAACCTATTGCTCTGGAAAGTTTTACCTGCTTGCATTATGGTTAATTCCATATTTCTAGTAATCTCCGTTGACATCCTATGTCTCTATCATTTCGAGTCCTTTCATCCAACTGTTGCGAATGCTCGAAATCCTCAATCAGATCCTAGCATTCATCCTTCTGGCTCAGACGTCACTCCGAACATGGGCTTGTTCTTGGCAAATGAAACCTTGATTGGTTGTCGATCTATATCGATTCAACTCAATTATCTTTTGATCAGAGCCTCTGCTTCTGATCTTCTGATATGAAAAATCATAATTCCTTTGTAATTAAGCTTTTAAATTATCCAGATATTTCTATAATCCGATGCCTTTGCACTATTTCTTCTTCTGGTTGAGTACCGATGCTCACATCAGATCCCTTGTAGACCACCAGATCCTTTGTTGGATTTTATCCGACATCGTCCTTTATATTCTAATACCTTGTGAGTTCTACCATGATATATAATGCCTTGGGTAAAATATATCATCTGCTTTCTCAACCATGCTCTGCTTTCGAGCTTGTATAATTTGCTCTTGAAGTTGCGTAGTATGAGTCTAAGATGCCCCGATGGGTTGAACTTATGCCTTCCCTAATCTGTGCGAACCTGAAAGTTTTCCAAGGTTCATACTCCTCTGGTAATTCACCAGGAAAGTCTTCGCAATCAATTCATTTTTAATAGAGCAGTGAATGAAAGCTTATGCATTGAAGAAGTGGGAGTCAACCTTGAACTTTCTGTTCATGCCCATGGACACGGTGTAGATCTTATCATTAAGGTTTCTCTTAAAATTAAATATCCCCTTGATATAAGTTCATCTTATATCTGGGATCTGGCCTTTTGCAATCGTGATTCCGACCATGCTCTCCTTTAAATACCATTTCTCGGACAAGTTAAACCACTTGTCCTCTGCAGGTCAATGCACCTGTCCAACCTCTATTATGATCTACCTTCGAGTATTACCCTTGTATATCGAGGATATCATGCCATTGCTACATCTTATGAACTTTTCAAGAAGTACTACCCTTCCATGTCATTGTCACCTCATGGGTTCTGGGTTATTTGTCAACCTAGAGCACTGATAAGTGAGTCGATTCCGAAACCCGATTCAATAACTCTTAAGTAATTTTTGTTTCTTACGAGTTTAATAATCCTTTAAGTCATTCCCTAGCCTGATCGGCTATCTCATCATCGTGCATCTTTTTAACTGTGCTACCTGGTCCTTCTTCCCGGAGCACAATTTCGACAATAAGCTAACTGATCTTCCTCGGCATATCATTTCGCCTTGAACAGCTAGCTTGATTTCTGGTTTGTATTGTACTAGTGGTTTTAATAACCTTTCGCTCCATCATTCGTTTGACTTGATGTCATCGCCGATCAATTACATCCTAATGAAATATCTCGACAAATGTGCCGTGGTCATCATCAACATTCGGAGCTGTTCCACGATATCAATCAAATTCATGATGAGAAATACCATCCTTGCCCCTCGATGATTTGTGTTATCATCGACAACATTTATGCCTTCGCCCCAACACAAACTTGTTCATATAATTTTGGAATAACATCCTTTTTGACATGATGATGGATTGCAGCTGAAACCAGCGGCCACATTCTCATCCTTTTCTTGATAAAATTGCAAGAGATGTTCTAGAAATTCTCGATGGATCCTTGGTGTATTCAAAATCGGATCTTTACCCAATGATCATGTCGGTGCTATCTCGAAGCATGTCTATGTTACTCCGAAGATCCACAAGAACATGGTAAGTGCAATGCTAAATGTTTTTGATCAACTATCCAACATAGTTGTGTGGGTACATATCATAATTCTTCTTACCCCTTTTATCTATATGGTAATGACTTTGATCTCCTAACACATATATCATGCCCTGCATAATCTTGGGAATGACATACTCCAATTCATTGTGTTTAAGCACATTTTCCTTTCCATTTGTTTGTTTAACATTTCTTTGCTCTAAGCAGTAATAATTTTCTGCTTATGTAAACACCTTGGTGTACAACTCTGTCAGTAAGACCCTGGTACTATTGTTGATAACATTACGGTAACCACCGATGGACGAGAACCTTACCTATTGGTCCGCCTCGTTCAACGAGCAGGAAAATGGTTCTCTTCATCCCTCGCCCTTGGTACCGGCGTTGTTACCAACATAACTGACAGTCTATGCTCTGACATGCCTTGCTATCATCGCCCTTCCTACCTTTAACCCACATGGTGTGCCCATAACCCACAGTTCCTCAGGATCAAAACCTGACTCTCATGAACACCCCCATTTCCAAGGTTATTCCTCACGCTTTGGCTTCGTGTGCAATACGCGAGCCACATTCCTAGTGATCTATTCTGGTATCACACGCAATAATTGTTTTCGTTGCTCTGGACCCCTTTCACACCTTGTTTTAGCCAACGATGATTGCCTACACGCTTGAAACTTCTACTTTGCATCGTCTTACTTAGATCTCGATGGCTTTCTTGAGTTTCAACTCAAGAGATGCATCTATGCCACGTTCACGGAGATAGCCCCCAAGTACCTATCTTGTGTTGAGCTCCGTCCTTCCCGAGTCTTCCCCCCTTACTCCACCCCTTAAATCTCGGGACGAGATTTCTTGTAGTGGAGGAGAATTGTGACGCCCGGATAATCAAGCTACAGTAACCTCTGCTAATGATACCACGTCACAACGGTTACTGTTGTTAATCTCGTGATGATTCAAATCCCGTTCGTTTTTAAAATTCAAAATCAAGCTAAACAATAAAAGTTTTTAAATGTCAAAACTAAAATATTCGAATAATTCTATAAATTCCCCTGATCGTTGTCATGTTGAAACCAACTTCATTTAACAGACCGATAAATTCCTAGTAAATTAATGAGTGGTCCTACAACAAATAACCTATCCTTTTCAAAACAAATAAATGTTTATGAATTTCAAATTTGAATTGAAACTCTGTGGGCCTCTCCAGAGTAATGACATATACTTATGTGTGGAGTTCCATCTATAACAAGGATTGTTTGCTCACTCAAATAAATGCAAACAATAGCTATTTATTTGACAAAAAAAAGAGAACAAAAAGCCTACCTAATGTGTAATTGGGCCCTAAGTCTACTAGGAGGCCCAACCCACACCCCACTCATCTCCCCCCTCGCTACAGGAGCAGAGAAGGGGATCGTGGCAGCCATCTATAGGCCATGGCCACGCCATGCCTTGCGTGGCGGCCATCCGACACACCCGGCGCCCTACAAAACTTCGTCGACCCTCCCCCTCTGTCGAACCCTAGTTGTTTTCCCCCTCTTCCTCGCCTCTCCCTCGCTCTGGATCGAGCTACTAGCCACGTACAGGAGCACGCCGCCGCGAACCACCATGGCCATTGGCGCCAATTCGCCGTTGATGGCTTCTCGCCCCTCGTTGGTTACCCCAAGTGGAAGGTTTGAGATGCAGTGTAGCGGAAGTTTTCCCTTGGCAATACCAAGGATCGATTTCCCTGAGACTCCCAGTTTCAACAAGAAGGTGTCAACTGCTAACGGCGCCAGATATTAGCAATCAACGTTGACCTGCACACAGATACAAATAACTTTGCTCCCAACGAGTACATAGAGGTTGTCAATCCCTCCGGCCTTGTAGTTTACAAAGGATCAAACGCAAGTGATAATAGTGATAGGTATAATTGCAATAGTAAGTAAAAGCGGAAAAGTAAATAGCAGATGTGATCAATGATGGTAATATGGACCGAAGTCTCAAGATGTTCACTAGTGATGTCTCTCTCCCAAAAGACGATAAAACAGCTATGTGAGGTAAACGAATTACAGCTGGGCAATTGACAGGACCATGTGCGCAAACCAATGCTGACTACATTGCAAGAAAGGTTGAGGTTCAAAGCATGGGCGGTACGCCGAGGTAAGTAGACCGAAATCCATCTGCATCTACTACTAATCATCCACCTTGAGATATCTATCCAGAACATCTCGCTGGTATTAAGTTGCGAGTCCCACCCATAGTGTAAACTCAAAGCAACAGACAACTGCATTAAAAGAACTTTGCGTAAAATAAACAATCCTTGCACCCGCGGGCACAAGCACCGTAGTTTTCCCCCTTGTGGCAACAGCACATCCCCTAGACTCATGTTTCTGTCACTCAAGCTAGTCATCGAGGGGCATGAACCCACAATCAAGCATAACGTTCCCTCTTGGAGTCACTACCTACTACTTGGCCAAAGCAATAAATAACAACGGAGAACATGCAAGAATTACTTACGAACATAAATATAAAAGAGGTGAATCAAATATATTACTCAAACACAATCTGAATATAATCTCATAATCCATCGGATCCCAGCAAACTCATCATAGCAACATCATAAAGATTACATATGTGCCTCAATCATGTAGGGCAGCTCACGAGGACTAATTAGTGAAGCACAAGAACGAGAGGAGAACATCACATAGCTACTGGTCATGGACCATGGTCCAAGGGAGACTACTCACAACTCATCCGGGAGGCGTCCATGGTGGTGGAGAAGCTCCCGGTGGTGATCCTCCCCTCCGGCAGGGTGCCGGGAAGAGTTCTCCTGGTGCTCCCGATCTTGGAAGCTGCGGCGGCGGCGGAACAGAGATGAGATCGCGAAAAAGAGTTCCCATCTCGAGGGTTTCGGGAGACGCTTTAAATATATGCCAAAGGGGGGCATCAGCGGAGCCTCGGGGGGCCCAAGCGCCCCCCCCCCCCGGCGCGGCCCGGGGGAGGGGCGCCGCAAGGGCGCCTGGAGCCCTGGTGGCCCCCCCGGCTGTACTTCAGGCGCACGGTAGCTTCTGGAACGCTGATTTTTTATATATTTTTTCTGGATTTTTCCTGGCAGTTCTCGTAATGTGAAAACCTGCAATACAAAAACAGCCGAAAACAGAAACTGGCACTGGGGTGCACTGAGTTAATAGGTTAGTCCAAATATGATCAAAAGTGTATGGAAGTGTATAAATATCATAGCAATATCACCCAAAAGAGGCATGGAGCAAGCAGAAATTATAGATACGTTTTGGACGTATCAACATCCCCAAGCTTAATTCCTGCTCGTCCTCGAGTAGGTAAATGATAACAAGAATAATTTCTGTGGTGACATGCTATTAACCATATAGGACTTTTTCATAGTCATATGACAAAAGCTTACCGAGACAATGAATCTGTAGTAATTAAGTTGCCTCATGAGAAAATCACAAAGAACTGAAAGTTTTACAATATGATACTGAAACATCAAATAGATTTGTAATGAACATGATGTGCAAATATGATAAAGTGATATCTCGCTTGCCCCCTTTAGTGAAGCAAAACATAAATGCAGGGGCACCTCCAAGGTTTAAGTGATGACTAGATACAATGATTTCAAAATAAACGATATCACAATCATGCAAAAGACAATGCTACTTTGGGACAATGCACATTACACTCAGAATGACAATCATGCTCTCAGTAGTTGGTGCTTTAAAAAGAAGGTGGAGACTCTCGAACCGTGGATTTTGTTGGCAAGGTTGAAAACCCGTAATCGGAAACAAAGACAAAACATGTACCAGAGCTCTTGGTTTTAAAATAGAGGTAATAATAATTTTTTTAGATCATGCATGTTTCGTCAACGAATGCTAGCAGACAACTCAATCACTTCTTGAGATGGACAAGTTTCGAAGAACGGCTCCCGAATGAGGACGATCACATCCTCTTAATCTCCTTTGTTTATCACTACCAAAGTTTTCTGATTTCTCATGAACAAAGCGTGAAGGAGGGTTTGTTTGTTATATTATCTTTTTGAGCCGGGCGCACTCAATGCCAGTTCCTTCTCGTATTATGGGTTTGCACATTATACATGCAATCCCGGGGTGAAGCTTGTCCAACTTAAAAAGATCATGAATTAACTACTACTTCCTCATGAACTCACAACAGAGGCACAAAATAAGAATGCTTTTTCTTTGAATAATTTCGAGATGGCACATGCAAGTCTCCGTTAGGAATGGCAGGTAAATACCATGTAGGAAGATATGGTGGACTCATATGGCATAACTGGATTAAAAGGAACGTGGATGCACAAGCAGTCAGTCCGCTTAGTACAGGCGAAGGTTAGCAAAAGACTGGGAGCGACCAACTAAGAGAGCAATGACGGTCATAATCATGCAGAGCGACAAAGCAACATTGAATCAGGCATGGAAGTTATATCGCTACTCAGAAACAAAAGATCATCAAGGCTTGACAGACTTTCTTTACAGTCTTAAATATGCGTGAGCATACGCCAAGTCAATCAAAATAAATTATTTGAAGGAAGATATTACTAAACCATACCACATCATAGGCAAACAAACCATGTTGGTACTCCAATAACACATTGGGAACCCCCCAGCTATTTGAGACTAACCATAAGAAAACATGAACTACTAAGCGTCATTATGCACGTAGCATCTTTATCATAGACATATCAACCAATGCAACGGAAGCAAACTCTCTTAATAAGATAAGCATGATAACTAAAGAGAGTTCAAGCAACCAACTAAACAAAAGCTCTTTGAAAAGATAAGCATGAAATTGAGAGCTGAACATGATAGTAGCTATTAAAAGACAAAGAACACACACAGCAAGGATAGACATGAAAATTCTATGTTATGTTCTAGGTAGAAGTGGAGTGTGTTTCTCTCCCACATAAAGAAAGCTGAGTTCCGACTCGTTATGAAAAGCTAAAGAAAACTAAAAAGCAAGACGCTCCAAGCATAGCACATAACACATGAAGTGATTAAAATATAGTGGAACGAAAGACGAACTGATAATGTTGATGGAGAAGGAGATGCACGGGGGCATCCCCAAGCTTAGACGCTTGAGTCTCCTTGAATATTTCTTGGGGGTGCACGGGGGCATCCCCAAGTTGAGCGTTTGACACTCCTGAATCTTTTTATCATCTTCCCTCGCACACTTGAAAACTCCCTTCATACATAACTCATCATAATCTGATTAGCGAGGTTAGTACCCATAATAAAATAATTGTACCTTGCTGGAAATAAAGATATTCTTGAAGGTCTACTGTTCAAGGTTTCCAAAAGGTTTTTGCAAAGAAAAAGCAAGCTCTAGGTTTGCAAAATGAAGGAAAGGCAAAACAGGACAGAATCTGTGAAAAACAGAACAGCAGGTAGTAAATGATTTGTTCGGGGCACTTCTGCAACTCTAATCAAAAAACTCAAAACAGATGCACGAAAGACAATTATATAGAGCACGCTTTCGAAAAAATTCAGACCAAAAAGATGATCTGGTGATTTTATACGAATTTTTCTATCCAAGGACATAATCTGTTTCCTGGACAGCACCTCACAACTTTTGAACTTTCTAGCAATCAGAGGCTATACTTGGCACAAAATTTGAAAAACAAAGATACAATGATGATGCTACAGTAGTAACAACATCAAGACACAACAAAAGCAAAATAAAATTTATTCATTGGGCTGCCTCCCAAAAGCGCTTTCTTTTATGCCTTTAAGCTTTGCATAATGCATAGAGGAATCAATAACCATCATAATAATCGGAGCTATAGATTGCTTCAAATGGTTCCTCAACAAGTTCACTCTTGTTCCTTCTAGGAAAGTGGTACACACCTTTTGCCTTCCCGCGTAAGCGGATTTGTCCCTTACCTATATCGATGAAGCCTTTAACTGCTCGGAGGAAGTCCCTTCCAAGCACTATATTTCCTTGGTTTGGCTCCATGATGTAGAAATCAACCATTGTAATCCCTTTAAGGAATTTAACTGGCACGTCTTTTATTCTTCCCTGGATTTCAGAAATATCTCCATTAGTGTATTCATGATAAGATGGTAATCTATCCATGTTAAATTTTAAAGGATCATGAACAATTTTTGGCATAGTAGAAACCATAGATCCAATATCACAATAAGCAAGGAAGTCTTGATTAGAGATGCTAATCCTAACAAAAGGCTCCCAATCATTGTCTATTTCCAAAATGTCTTTCTTATCGGGTTTGGGCTTCTCTACCTTCATCAAGTCTAGAGCATTCATTCTCTTCTCAATAGTAGCAAGTCCATCTATGACAGTATCAAAGTTATGATCATAAACAAAGTAACTAGATAGACCATGTATAATTTCAAGAGCTCTAGCTTCATCACACTCTAGGAAATCTCCCTCGGCTATAATATCAAGAGAGTGTTTACACCATTTAAAAAGACCATGGTAAAAATTTCTAAGCACAATTTTTATAGGTATCCAAGGCATAACTCTCCTATGTGCATCAGAAATTATGTCTCATGCCTTCTTCATATTTTCTCCACCCCTTTGATGGAAATCTAGAACTTTTGATTCCCTCAAAGCACCAAATCCTAACATGTTTGGCTAAACAGAAAGGACTACTAACAGAAAAGCAAATAATTTTTTTTTGTAATTTTTTATAAAGGATACTAAAGCAAAAACTGAAAGGTAAACTAACAAGACTAAAAGCAAAGGTAAAAGATAGCGTGCAACTCCCCTATCCTGAAGAGTGGAGTCCCCGGCAACAGCGCCAGAAAACTTTGCTTGATGGCTTCTCGCCCCTCGTTGGTTACCCCAAGTGGAAGGTTTGAGATGCAGTGTAGCGGAAGTTTTCCCTTGGCAATACCAAGGATCGATTTCCCTGAGACTCCCAGTTTCAACAAGAAGGTGTCAACTGCTAACGGCGCCAGATATTAGCAATCAACGTGGACCTGCACACAGATACAAATAACTTTGCTCCCAACGAGTACAGAGAGGTTGTCAATCCCTCCGGCCTTGTAGTTTACAAAGGATCAAACGCAAGTGATAATAGTGATAGGTATAATTGCAATAGTAAGTAAAAGCGGAAAAGTAAATAGCGGATGTGATCAATGATGGTAATATGGACCGGAGTCTCATGATGTTCACTAGTGATGTCTCTCTCCCAAAAGACGATAAAACAGCTATGTGAGGTAAACGAATTACAGCTGGGCAATTGGCAGGACCATGTGCGCAAACCAATGCTGACTACATTGCAAGAAAGGTTGAGGTTCAAAGCATGGGCGGTACGCCGAGGTAAGTAGACCGAAATCCATCTGCATCTACTACTAATCATCCACCTTGAGATATCTATCCAGAACATCTCGCTGGTATTAAGTTACGAGTCCCACCCATAGTGTAAACTCAAAGCAACAGACAACTGCATTAAAAGAACTTTGCGTAAAGTAAACAATCCTTGCACCCGCGGGCACAAGCACCGTTGTTTTCCCCCTTGTGGCAACAGCACATCCCCTAGACTCATGTTTCTGTCACTCAAGCTAGTCATCGAGGGGCATGAACCCACAATCAAGCATAACGTTCCCTCTAGGAGTCACTACCTACTACTTGGCCAAAGCAATAAATAACAACGGAGAACATGCAAGAATTATGTCGGGGGAAACTGTCCACCACGAACACCTATGGGACCAGAGCCCCTTGTACGTTGCGGTGAGGGAGCGGAGGGAGCACAAAGAGCGGATCGAAGAGCACACGCGGGCAGTTTACCCAGGTTCGGGCCGCGCGGACGCGTAAAACCCTACTCCTGCTTGGTTTGTATTGAGTTTGTGAGCTCGGGAGCTTGAAGAACTAGCTACACCGAGCAAGAAAGCTGTCTAGGTTCCGAACCCCTTCTACGTTGTGCATGGGCCTCCTTTTATAGCTCAAGGGGTCACCGACAGGTGTCAACGTAGAAGAAGGGCAAAAATGTAACTTTGGTGGTAGTTGTAACAGTGCGGGAACAGTGCATGAACAGTGGATGAACAGTGGTCATCACCTACTTTGACAGTGGGGGACAAGGGCATTAAATGCCCGTCGCCGTCGACCCCAAAAGCGCCCGCCCGTGCGTCTCCGTTCGCCACGGCGATAGCCTCGTCACCGTGGAGTGCCACCGTGTCCCCCAGGCTGCACAGCCATCCGCCACGTGTCCCTGGAAGGGCCCCAGGGCGACGCGTGGGCCGATGAGCTGGAGCGCGGGCACACAGTGCAGGCTTCCCTCGGCAAGCACCTTGCCGGGGTCTTGATCTTGCCGGGCCCTGGAGCTTGTCGCTCCCCGGGCCCTGCCGGGGCGCATGATGCGCCAAGGCATGTCTTCTGAGATGCAGTCTTCCGGTTTTCCTCGCAAGCTCCTCTTGCCAGGGTCTTGTGCTAATGTGACAGTCTTGAGCCTGGGACGGCCTTCCCGGCAAGCTCCACTTGCCGGAGTCTTGATCTTCTCTCTTGTATACTTTGTTTTTGAATAGCTTAATAAGGACTGGAAAGGTTTCCGGCAAGCGCGTGGTGAGCCCCGCCGCGGGAAGCTGCTACTGCCCGTGCACAAGTTGGGGTACTAAGGTACCCCTATCTTAGTACACCGATAGGAGCCCCCGGGCCTGGGCCACACACGGTGCCGAGCGCTGTTGGGCCAGGCCCAAAACAGTGCACGGGCACGCGCGGCCCACGGCGAGCCGTAGATTCCCTTTCCACATCCGCCGCGTCCCTCCCTAACGGCACGCGTCGATTGCGGCGTCGTGGGAGAGATCGTGGCCACGTTCTTTAATGGGAAATGCGGAGCGTCCCCCACTCCCTCCTTAAAAGCAGAGGGGACAGAGGCAGTTTCCCTCCTCCGCTTTCACTTCGTCTTCAACCTCCAGAAATCCCCCGCTGCGCTCTGCCTCCACACCTCCGCTGCCCTCTTCCGCACCCGCGGCGCCGTCGAACTCCTCGCCCCTTCCCCCGCCGCCTCTGCCATGGCTCCGAAGGCCGAGAAGGCGAAAGCGGAGAAGGCCAAGAGGGAGAAATCCGAGCAGGCGGCGAAGCTCGCCGCCCTGCGGAAGAAGAATGTAGTCTTCGCGCCGAGGCTCAGCGCGAGGGAACTCTGGAACAAGTATTACCTTTTCTGGGCCAAGGAGACCAAGGCTCATCCCCGGACCAGAGTCTACCCCGCCGTCACCAAAGATCTGCTTCCCGGCGGGTACTTCTTCTTTGCTGTCTTCTTTCACTGCGGCTTGTGCCCTCCGTTCTCGGAGTTTTTCTGCGACATCATGAACACGTACGGCCTCCACCTCCTAGACTTCACCCCCAACGCCATCCTTACGATGGCGGTTTTCGCACATCTGTGCGAAAACTACATAGGGATCTATCCAAACGTAGCGCTCTTTCGCCACTTTTTTATGCCTAGAGTAGAGGCCGGCGCTCCCCTCTCCGGGGGTATCTCTTGGATCTTCCGCTTGAACAAGAAGGAGTCATATCTGAAAGGAGAGCTCCGCGGCAAGTGGGAAGAGTGGCGCGCAGATTGGTGTTGGATAGTGGAGGACCAGCCGGAGCCTTTCACAGCGCCGCGCACAACAGCCATAGTGCGCGGCAGGGACTGGAGCGAGTTGGCCCCGGATGATGTCAAGCTCAACGTCGCCCTTGTCAGGATACTTCGTCTTCGGGTAGCCAAACTGACCATCGGAGAGGTAGGGGCAGATTTCCTCCGCCGCCGCATTGCCCCTTTACAAGAGAGGAAAAGGCCAGCATGGGAGTTTGGCAATGCGGCGGACATTATGAGGCTGCGCCCGGGTTTGAACTTCAACTTCACGGCTTTGGAGCTGAAGGGGATGGTCCGGGAGCTTTTTAAGCACGACCCGGCCCATCCGGAGTGGTTTAGATCTCCCCGGGGAGTGGTGCCGCTGTGCAACAGCACCGCCCGGGATGCCTTGCGCGCAATGATGCCCGCGTGTGACTCTCACGGCGTCGACCCCACCTGGATAGTGCCCACGCCGGATGCAATTATGAGTTTCTTCGATAACTTGGTCGAGGTGCCGAAGAACACCGAGGAGAACAAGGGTCTCACTCGGGCCACCACAGAGCGGGACATAGCCTATATTGCTTCCCGGATGGAAGAGGCCGCCGCAGCTGCAGCAGCAGGAGACTTCGGATTCACCATGGACGAGGCGCAGGCCGAGGACGAGGTGTGCCAAGCAGAGGAGGCTGAGATCCGCAGACTGCTCAAGCTTCCGCCCGACGAGCTTGCCGGAGTTCCTTCTCTGAGGCACGCCGGGATTCCCGGGGTCGTGAGCGAGGCCGCGGCAAGCGAGGTTGCCGGAGGGAACAGAGGTGCCGGAGGGAGCGGAGCCACCGGAGGGAGCGGAGCCACCGGAGAGAGCGGGGCCGCAGGACAAGATGCTGGACCCAGCGAGCCCGCCGGGGAGGAGGAGGAGGACACCGAGGCCGATGAGGACACCGGTGGGTCTCTGGGACTTGATGACGACGCCTCATCGTCCTCGGAGAACTCCCCGCCTCGGGCGAGTCCCAAGCGAACACTGTTGAAGCGCCTCCGCAAGGCGGCTACAGCGACAAGGACGCAGGCGCCCCGACAACAGCCTACTCGCCGGGCGACGCGCGCCACCAGAGCGAGCCAAGCCGCGACGGAGGCGCCTCGCGCTCCGGCGCCAAGCGGAGGGGGATCTTCTCGGAGCGAAACGGCCGCTCCGCCTGCTCCTCGGGCCCCGGCGCCAACGGAGGCTGGGTCTTCGCAGCCCCCAGCCCCGGAGACCGCCAAGCGCCCGAGGGAACCTTCTCCTCCCGCTCCTCGCGCGGGAGCAACTCAGGTGGAGTTTGACTTCTCCGCCCTCAGCTCCGAAGACGACGAGGAAGAGGAGTAAGTATTTGTATTTTGTAACTTCTTTGATTCTGTCTTGATTCTTTCCTTGATGATCCTTATCTTGTTCTTGCTTTGCTTGTAGGACCCTGACCCAGCGGATGGCGAAAAGGGCCAAGATCCCTGTGGTTGAGGTCGAGGACGACTCGCCCGCCGCGGCGACCGGAGACGCACCAGCGACGGGCTCGTCGGACCAACCCGCTCCTCCGAGGAGCAGCCCCCAGCGTAGCCCCCAGCGTAAGTCTGGGTTTTAGATTTTTTTGTTCTTCGGGCGCGCTTGAGGTTTTAACTTGTATTGACATCTTGCTGCTTCATTTGTCTTGTGCAGAAGTGGAGCCGCAGCTGCAGGAGCGACCGAAGGTCGCCCCCGAGGAGCCGCAGGTCCCGCCATCCCCGCCAAGGGCGAACTCCCCGGCGAGGGAGAGCGCTCCGCCAAGGACGGGTACTCCGCCAAGGGCGAGTACCCCGCCAAGGGCGAGCAGCCCGGCGAGGGTGGCCACCCCGCCAAGGGAGGACTCCCCGGCGAGGGAGCCTGTCGTCGAGGAAGTCCGCGAAGGTGAGTCTTGTAACTTCGTCTTCTTGGACTTGTCTTTTTGGATATTTGCTTGAACTTCTTCTTTTCTTTTTCTTCTAGATCCTCCTCCCCCGGAGCGGATGGAGACGGAGGTCGTCGTCGAGGAGGAGGGCGCGCAAGGCGACGCCGGCAATGCCACTGTCGTCGAAGACATGGCAGGAGCCGACGAGCCTGCCGCTGGGGAGACTGCCCCGACTGCAGACGCCGCGGCTGGGGAGGGGGACGGCGGCCACACTGCCGGCCCGGAGGCGGCAGGAGCGTCAAGCGCTGCGCCGGCCGCCGACCCCTCCGCCGGCAAGGAGCAGTCGGGCATCTATCTTGAGGCCCCCAATGGCGTCTTCATACAAGTGCCGTGGGGGTCCTCGTCGCAAGCCCCCGTGGAGGGAGAGACCTTTGATGGAGAGGTCCTCGCCTCCGCGGGGTTGAAGATTGTTGAGGCGCCTGGCGGGAGTGATGAGCCCGAAGAGGAGAAACTTCTCCGCCAGCTCCTGGCCCTTTACCGGGCCAGGCAGGCGAAACTGGAGTCGCGAGAAGCCCTCACCGCCAAGGCCGGAGCAGATTTGGAGAAACGCGCCGCAGAGCTCCGCGCCGCCCACCAGGCAGCTCTCCGCGACTTGGCGGAGGAGCGCGAGAGGCTTGCCGGAGAGCAGCAGGAGTTCCTCCTGGAGAAGGCTGAGGCCGAGGAGCAGCAGCGACTGGTCGGCGAAGCGCTGTCCCAGCGAGAAGGCGCGCTCAACCAGCGGAAGGTCGACCTCGACGCCCACGAGGACGACCTTACCGCCCGGGAGCAGGCCCTTGGCGGAGAGTTGAAGGAAGCGAAAGCCGCCGCAGCCATCGCGGAGACCGCCAAGAAGGACCTTGAAGCTAAGGTGGCGCAGCTGGAGGAGTACCTGAAGGCGAGCACGGAAAGGGTCACCGCGCTCAACATAGAGCGCGAGAAAGACGCCCATACCAACTCAGACCTCCAGGTACGCCTCTCCAATCAGGGCGACGAGCTCAAAGCCGCCAAGGACTCAATTGCTGATCTGGAGTTGAAGGTTTCCACTTTGAGGGATTCACTTGACGCCGCTCGGGACCGTGAGACCAAGCTGAAGGAGGAGGTCCGCAAGGAGCGGGAGCTGGTGGAGAGCGCCGCCACCTCCGCGAACATCTTCAACCAGGCGGTGGAGCAATGGACGGAGGAGCTGGTCACTTCCGCCGCCAACATCGACAAGGAGCTAATGGCGCTGAGGGTGGAGCACCTCGTGTACTCTCCGGACCCGAACCTCCCCCACAGCGCCAAGCTCATCCTTTTCTTCAGGGGAATCGCGCCGGCGCTTGCACGGCTGCAGGAGAAGCTTCCCGCGCTGCTGGCCGAGGAGTCGCGCCAGCTCTACGCGGGTACCTTGGAGCGTGTCTTGACCAAGATCGTCTACCGCAATCCTGGTATTAATCTTGTCAACGTCCTCCGCAGTTTGCCGGCCGACGCAGATCAGGAGGCGCTGAAGGCGCAGGTCGCCCACATCATCGCCAAGGTGAACAAGATCTCCAGGCGTGAAGGCGATCGCGTAGATTAGGCCTCTTTCTTCTTATTTCCTTTGCTGCTGCAAAGTTTGCCGTGAACATGATTCTATTAGTCATTGCGACAAGTTATCTCTGTAATATATTATCTTATTTCCGAGCAATTGATGCAGTGTTATCTCCCTTGTTTTTGGTCCTTTACTTTGTATGCTTTTTAACCTACGCTTTTAGGGAATTTGCCGGCAAGGGACCCTTGCCGTGAGCGCTGAGTGCTGGACTCTGAGCAGCCTGCTGGCAAAGGCCTTATCGGCAAGCAACCTTGCCGCAGCTAGTCGCAACGCACTTAGCTTGCTGAGCGAACTCGAAAACGAAGTAAGGGCGCGACACTTGTCGCAGCTCACTTAAGCCGTTGAGCGTACTCGAAAACAAGATAAGGGTGCGGCTAGCCACGGGTAGGTTCCTCCGCGCACAGGTTTTCCATACAAAGTGTGGTTGTTCAAGGAAGATAACTAAAATTTTAAAAATTTGAACTGCTCAAATTCTGGTAACTTAGCTTTCATAGTCTGTTCGTTCTCCGGTAAGCTTCTCTTTCTTGAACAGCACTTGGTTCGTCCTCCACCTCCTCCCCCCCC